>JASDDO010000010.1:275944696-277144696 GCA_030015575.1 Agapanthus africanus | reverse complement strand
TTGCTAAAGAATTAAGCATGGGTGGAAATTCTTTTCATTAAGTTAAGTAAAGCTTACCCACTAAGGAATAAAGGAGCATGAGTGGGTTTTCTTTTCATTAACTTAAAGTGATAAATACAAATTAAAAGCTTCAATATAAGTCTTATATTGCCATCATTCTTGTATCAACAACCATGATACTATGTATGCATGTATGTGTTCATGCACATCATCATGTGCATGGATGCATGCATACAAAAGGATTTACTTAAAGAATTTATCTAAATGTAATTAGTCAAATCAACACTTGATTTACCAAACCGGTCATATCACATACGATCCGTCAAATAGAAAATGCCCGATAAATATACGTTATCACATAACCGTATTTATCGGGTCCCGCGCATATCTCATATGCACACCACATCGTTTTGCCTGAGCCAGGAAACTTCATTGTGGGACTCTAAGACTCGTCAATACGCCAGCAGTAGATGATCATCATATCAAACATCTACAAGCCGCAAGAGGTCAGCTAAACATAACGGCCACCCGGGTATTGAAGCGATCAGAAGAAAACCAGCGAAGCTGTAAAAACTCCCGTCGAGCCAACTGGCAACACTTACCGTACAGTCCGGTCTCTTCGTCAGATATGCTGCATATCAAGTCTAGGGATGGTATCGTCGACCCCAGTAACTCAATAAGTCATGCTGGTGTATGGCTCATAACAGATTGAGAAACTAATGATAACTCTTATCAGTAAATCTCAGCAGCCCTGGCCAGGGACTTCATGTTATAGCCAATCGAGCATAGCACAACATCAACCCCCAATACCGGGAGAGACGAAACCCCTCCTATCGCTCATTGCCTCCATGCACCTCGGGACTGTACCCAAAGACCACCTGTTTGCACGACTCAGTAGAGCCGTGTTAGGGTGGAGATCAAAGTATAGTGGGAGGACACATAAGACTCTATGACGATCTCGGGTCTACAGACTAACCTGTACCAGTGTTTCTGAGAACTTCTATCCGACGATTGATATAATACCACATAGGAGTTCTCTGCGAGTCGTCGTTCAGTGTACCCAGTCTCCACTGAGCACCAGCATACAATCTTTGGTGTCTCCTCACCAGATGGATATGGGATCATCCATCGCCCATCATATGGGACAAGAATAGTATACGCTAGTCTACTCTGGAATATCGATGCCCTGTCTCGATACACCCTCGACTAGGAACAGTTCAAGGATATGCTTATAGACTACTTGTGCCCCACTAGTATGATCCGCATCATAATCACAGTAGTCAAGCAAATATCCTTTGGGCTTTATCAACATGTGTAAATGATTAAATCTACATGTACAGATAAAGTAAACCAGATAGCGTACTATCATTTTGAGCAAGAAATTCATCTATCTCCGTAGATAATATGTCCAAGTTTCCACTATCCATATAATGGCCTTTAGGGCATACAAATTACTAACAATCTCCCACTTGCACTAAGGCCAGTTATTGGCGTATCTCATACCCAACATTTCAAACAGTCGCTCATGCTGAGGCTGTGGAAGTGCCTTGGTGAATGGATCCGCTGTGTTATCCTTTGTATCTACTCTCCGAATCTCGATCTCCTGGCGATCTACTATCTCCCGGATCAGATGATATCTCCTTAGGATATGTCTGGATTTCTGATGGGACCTTGGTTCTTTAGCTAATGCTATAGCTCCATTATTATCACAATACAATGGTATTGGATCAACAATGGTTGGAACTACTCCTAGTTCCGCAATGAACTTCTTCATCCAGACGGCTTCCTTAGCAGCATCACTTGCAGCAATATACTCAGCTTCCATCGTGGAGTCTGCAATGGTGTCCTGTTTGGAACTCTTCCAACTAACCGCTCCTCCATTTAGGGTAAATACAAACCCTGAGATTGATTTACTGTCATCCTTGTCACTTTGGAAGCTTGAATCGGAAAAGGCCTCCATTTGGAGATCCCCATTACCAAACACCAAGAACAATTCTTTAGTCCTTCGCAAGTACTTAAGAATGTTCTTCACTGCTATCCAATGTTTCTCCCCTGGGTTGGATTGATACCTGCTTACTACAGCCAGTGCATAAGCCACATCAGGGCGAGTACACAACATCGCATACATTATAGATCCCACGGCTGAAGCGTAGGGTATAACGCTCATGCGAGCTCTCTCTTCATCAGTCTTCGGACAGAAGTCCTTAGAGAGAGTGATTCCATGACTAGCAGGCAAGGCACCACGCTTGGAATCTTCCATACTAAACCTCTTTAGAATGGTGTCTATGTACTTTGATTGGGACAGTCCCAATAACCTCTTGGATCTATCTCTATAGATCCTAATGCCCAAAATGCGCGAGGCATCACCCAGGTCCTTCATGGAGAACCTTTGTGATAAGAATAGTTTGACCGATTGTAGTATAGGAACATCATTTCCTATCAGGAGAATGTCGTCAACGTACAATACGAGGAATGTGACAGTACTCCCTACAATCTTCTTATAAATACATGGTTCATCTTCATTTCTGACAAAATCAAACTCTTTGATAGTATCATCAAAGCAGATGTTCCAGCTCCTTGAGGCCTGCTTTAATCCATAAATGGATTTAAGCAATCTACATGCTTTCCCGCTGCTCCCACTATCAATGAAGCCCTCTGGCTGATCCATAAAAACACATTCTTCTAAATCACCATTTAGAAATGCAGTTTTCACGTCCATCTGCCAGATTTCATAATCATAGTGAGCAGCAATAGCAAGTAGGATCCTAATGGATTTAAGAATTGCTACCGGAGAGAAAATTTCATCATAGTCCAAGCCTGGTCTTTGACGAAAACCTTTCGCTACAAGCCTTGCTTTATAGGTCTCCACCTGTCCATTTACACCAATCTTTCTCTTAAAGATCCATTTGCACCCAACGGGTTTTATCCCAGGTGGTGCAACGTCCAAAGTCCATACTTTGTTGGTGTACATTGACTCCATTTTGGATCTCATTGCTTCCAGCCATTTCACTGAGTCACTACTCGTGATAGCTTGCTGAAAGCTAGTAGGGTCATCATCATTCATGATGCAATCTTCTCTATCACCATCTATAAGAAACCCATAGTATCTCTCTGGTGGGTGAGAAGTTCTACTAGACCTCCTGAGCGGCTGAGGTTCTTGAAGTTCTACTGCAACATCAGTTTCAACCAATTCCTTCTGAGTAATTTGTGTTTCTAGAACCTCTTCTAGTTCTACCACATTGCCATTAGTACTTTCCGTAAAGAACTCATTTTCCAAAAATGTGGCATGCTGAGCAACAAACACATTTTGTTCATCTTTGTGGTAGAATAGATGTCCATACGAATGTTTTGGATACCCCACAAATTTACACATGACCGATCGTGTCTCGAGTTTATCTGGATTATGCTTTTTAACAAAAGCCGGACAACCCCAAATCCTAAACCTTTTAAGAGATGGTCTCTTTCCATTCCACATCTCATATGGAGTGGTAGACACGGTCTTGGTTGGCACCCTGTTCAATAGATACATTGTTGTCTCCAATGCATGTCCCCAAAAGGAAAGCGGTAACTCAGCATCACACATCATGGATCGTACCATATCCAATAGGGTACGATTCCTCCGTTCTGACACACCATTGTGCTGCGGTGTGTAAGGAGGAGTGAGCTGAGAGAGAATCCCATTCACTTTTAAGAAGTCTAGAAACTCTGTACTTAAATACTCTCCACCTCGATCCGATCGAAGTTTCTTGATGCTCAAGCCTGTTTGCTTCTCTACTTCAAGTTTATACTCCTTGAATTTCTTAAAAGCTTCAGATTTGTGCTTTATCAAAAACACGTGTCCGAATCTTGAGAAATCATCAGTAAAAGTGATGAAGTATGAAAAACCACCTCTTGCATGTGTAGACATTGGTCCGCATACATCACTATGTATGAGGCTTAAGAGTTCACCAGCTCTCTCTCCGTGTCCACTAAACGGAGTTTTGGTCATTTTACCTTTGATACAAGACTGGCAAGTCGCATAAGATTTATATTCAAACGGATTTAAATATCCATCTTTATGTAGCTTGTTTAGTCTTGTTTCGTTAATATGACCAAGTCTACAATGCCAAAGAAAAGCTTCATTTATATCTGAAAACTTTCTTTTACTAGTATGTTGTATATTTAAAACTGTGTGTTGGTTCAGGATGTAAATACCGTTATTTAGTATACCAAACCCAATCAACTCTTGATTCAGGTTAATGTTCATAACATTATTTTGCAACATAAAATGATATCCTTCATTGTCCAACAAAGAAACGGATATAATGTTACACAGCATACTTGGTACGAAATAACACGGGTTCAAAACCAAAATACTTCCTGAAGGCAACCCTAGATGATACTCTCCCACGGATACAGCATGTATATTGGAACCATTTCCAACCCGCAGAGTATGATCTCCTACCTTTAAAACTCTACTGTTTCTCAATCCCTGCATACAATTGCAGATGTGAGAACCAGAACCAGTATCCAATACCCAGGATGCAGAGTTTAAAGAAAAACAGTTTTCAGTTACAAACACACCTGAAGTGGAAGCATCAGCATGCTTCTTCTTCTTGAGATCAGCAGGATATTCAGCACAGTTCCGTTTCCAATGTCCTGACTTTTTACAGTAAAAACATTCTCCTTTCCTGCTTCCCATAGCCCCCACTTTGTCTTTCCCCTTTGCCTTTCTAACTCCTCCTTTCTGTGTGATAGACTTCTTCTTCTTCTTTCCCTTGGCCTTAGCTTTTAGGAATGAAGAGGAAGATGGCCCAGCAAGCAGAGCGGGAGTCCTTGCCGTTTTCAATGTGTTCTCTGCACTTCTCAACATATTGAGAAGTTCAGGCAATGATTTCTCCAAACCATTCATATTGAAATTTACTATGAACGGAGCAAAGGCAGGGGGGAGAGACTGTAGAACAATATCCGTATATTGCTCGTTATCCATAGTCCATCCCAGTCCCTCAAGTTCTTCAATAAGACCAATCATCTTCAAAACATGGTCTCCTACTGATGCACCAGCGGCCATTCGCATCTGAAACAGCTTTCTAGATGCCTCGTATCTCAAAGTACGAGTTTGCTCTTCATACAACTTCTTTGTATGAAGAAAGATGGATTGCACATCCATATTCTCGTGTTGCTTCTGATGGATATTGTCCATATAAGCGAGCGCGAGGCACTTGGCTGTGTTGCAGTCAATTTCCCAAGTTTTTCGGATCTCCCTATCCGCGACAGATGATTCAGGTCCTGGGACGGGTCGGGCTTCCGTATTGAGGACATATGATACCCTATCATATGAGAGTGCAATGTTTAAGTTCCTCAACCATTCTTTATAATTTGGTCCTGTAAGTTTATTTTTCTCAAGTAGAAGCTTAAGTCCTGACATCTGTAACTGCCATTCGGAGAGAGAAAAGGATACACTTAGCGAATTGCTCTTTCAAAGAATTAGATTGGTTGTTATTTTATCTAATCAATGTCTCCCACTGCTTTTAATCAAATTTTCTTTCAAAACCTGAAAAGAAAACTAGCCAGGAATAATTTTCCTGGAAGTAACACTTACTCACAGTGAGATCGAGATCCAACTATCACATAGATGGTATGCAATCTCATTGCAAATTTCAACTCTTGAAATTCCCGATATGGTTTTTACCCCTAGTCACTTATGACCTTGGCTATGGTCAACATATCATAAGTACTAGTCAAATTCTACCCGTCATTTCGTGATTAATTAGACCCACCCATATGACCCTTGACTATGATCAATATAATCACATGAATGTCCTAACTAATCACATCATATGCTTCGTAGGAAGACATCACTTAGCTACCGTACACTACGCCTTGACTATAATCAACATACGCAGCACGAATACTAAGTACTCTACTTCCTAAAATGATGGAGGGTTGCGGATGGTTTTTAAGAAAACCTTTAACGCTTTGAACTTGATCTCGTTGTAAAATCAAACGGTTAAGAAAAGGAGTGGCTTAAGCTCCGCATCTTCTTGAAACTTGCATTTTCGTAAAAAGCCGATTTTGTTTCAAATCTGATTCTGCAACATCATTAGGTTTCTTTTCTTTACATTAATCTCATTAATGCGATCCCATCATCTAAGTTCCTAAGCCATCACAGAATAGAACGTATACTTATACCATCCGCATTCGCCACAGTGTCCCGTTATGCACCGTTAGGTTACTTAACTAACGGCATAGCGGGGCGGGACTAGCGCGGGTGTAAAATATAAGCAACGTTTATTATATATCATATATATAATAATAATCCATTCGTCTCAGATACTAAGTAATCACATTACAGAATATCAACAGCAGAAGCATATAAAAGGATATCTAGGACGTCCGTATTTTGTATCGAGCCAACAATAGAAAATACGGATTCCACGGTCGTGATGAATAGCCAATCCCACACCCTTAGACCCCTACGAGAGCGGCAAGTGATCCCGCCAATTCTAGAGTTTAGGAGTCCCGGTCTCGACTCCTCGAGATGGCCTCCCACTGAACCCTAGAACCCGGTCACTTGTGCTCCCCTCCTTGGGTCTATCCTAATGCGGAAAAGTAAATAATATACAATTGATTTTACATGAATGAAAAATAAAATTCTCATCTCACATAAAAACCCCCGGCTATTCAGTCGCGACAATCCTACTCATCATATCTCAGCAACACATAATATCTCATATCATCAACGTAAGTAAGTATGCGTATCCCGATTGTCGTTGACGTATAGCAACGAAAACGGCGATACACCACATACTACACTTACGGTCGCAGAAAATAAAATGAAAAACTACAACATTTGGAATCCACAATCACCTTAGACATCATAAATTCGAAATATCACATACTTCGTATTTCATGCCTAACTGTATGAATTCCACATATTGTATCACATTTCAGATAAATAGACAATGTTAAACTTTTCGATCGAATAAACAAACACCCAAGATTTCCCAAACTGCACAACACTTGAGCCGAGTTCAAAATTTCTAGAACATGCCACAGCCCCTTATGGACCAACCGTAGAAGGGCCAAACCAACGCCTCACATGTGGCAACGCTAAACTACCACAAACCCTGAGGTTCAGTGATAGTTTTGACGGTCACATAATCGAGTTAAGGTTATGTTCTTCTAGAGTGTCCACAAATACGCTTGCATGTTTTTCGAAAGTTTCGAACTAGGGAAAAATCCAACACTTGGAATTTTTCCAATACGGGAAAAAACTGTGTTTCTAATATTCGTTCAACATTTTAACACGATCTAAAAATATGAAAATCTGAACGAAGTTAAACTTTTCCAATCGAATCACCAAATTCAATTTATCTCCAGAAAACTCAACAGTTGAGTATGTTTTTAAATATTCCAGAGGCATGTACTAATTAAATCAGGTACTCTGCAATAAAATTTTTTTCATGATGCTACAGTACGGTCACGGAAGCGCCGCCAAAACCATGCTTTGGCCGCCCTTCCGCGGCGCTTTAGAGTGATCGTTTAAAAATTTTTACATGGTAATTCTTAGATTTGCCTGCTGATTTTTTTAGGACCTTTAAATATGGAAAAATCCAATTTTCAAAAAATTTCCAGAGAGCGGTCCAAATTGGTGTTTCGTGATTCGATCGGACGTTTAACATCGCCTACGCATCGCCTAAAGCTCTAGCTTGGCTCTGATACCACTGAAGGGCCGGCTTAGCACCCCGTCAAGGGTCCGGTGGCATAACACATGCCATAATCAAAATTTTGGAGGCGCTAAGTCAGCCCGGCGAGAATCGGAACTAGAAGTTTTAGGGATTCATACAACTGAACATCACATGCAATTGTAAAACTATCACTAAGAGGAAAGATAACAACCTTTGTAGATCTTCCTCGGAGACTCCTTGGCACTATGAGAGTTTGTAACGGATCGATGGAAGCCTTCCTTGTCCACGATAATCCACCCGAAGTCCCTTTGCCCAAAGCTCCTTACCTTACTTGTTTCGCAAACGAAGTAGAGTAAACACCCTACACAAATCGGCTAGAGGTGTGTAGTATGATGATGTGGTTTATGTTCTTCAATTGAAATCCTTTCTTTTATCAACTTTCACTCAAGTAAGAAATCAAGAGAGGAAGAAGAAGATAATGGTGGCTTCAGCTTTCTATCATATCACATATGATAACTTGTATTCTTCACACCCTTGCACTCAATTGTACACAAGTTTTGTACTTGGTTTTTCATTGTATGTTTCATATCACATATGAAGCTATTTATAGTGATAAGAAGAGAATAATCACCATTATTCCATTACCACCATAATTGTGAGTGGAAATTCTTTTGCTAAAGAATTAAGCATGGGTGGAAATTCTTTTCATTAAGTTAAGTAAAGCTTACCCACTAAGGAATAAAGGAGCATGAGTGGGTTTTCTTTTCATTAACTTAAAATGATAAATACAAATTAAAAGCTTCAATATAAGTCTTATATTGCCATCATTCTTGTATCAACAACCATGATACTATGTATGCATGTATGTGTTCATGCACATCATCATGTGCATGCATGCATGCATACAAAAGGATTTACTTAAAGAATTTATCTAAATGTAATTAGTCAAATCAACACTTGATTTACCAAACCGGTCATATCACATACGATCCGTCAAATAGAAAATGCCCGATAAATATACGTTATCACATAACCGTATTTATCGGGTCCCGCGCATATCTCATATGCACACCACATCGTTTTGCCTGAGCCAGGAAACTTCATTGTGGGACTCCAAGACTCGTCAATACGCCAGCAGTAGATGATGATCATATCAAACATCTACAAGCCGCAAGAGGTCAGCTAAACATAACGGCCACCCGGGTATTGAAGTGATCAGAAGAAAACCAGCGAAGCTGTAAAAACTCCCGTCGAGCCAACTGGCAACACTTACCGTACAGTCCGGTCTCTTCGTCAGATATGCTGCATATCAAGTCTAGGGATGGTATCGTCGACCCCAGTAACTCAATAAGTCATGCTGGTGTATGGCTCATAACAGATTGAGAAACTACTGATAACTCTTATCAGTAAATCTCAGCAGCCCTGGCCAGGGACTTCATGTTATAGCCAATCGAGCATAGCACAACATCAACCCCCAATACCGGGAGAGACGAAACCCCTCCTATCGCTCATTGCCTCCATGCGCCTCGGGACTGTACCCAAAGACCACCTGTTTGCACGACTCAGTAGAGCCGTGGTAGGGTGGAGATCAAAGTATAGTGGGAGGACACATAAGACTCTATGACGATCTCGGGTCTACAGACTAACCTGTACCAGTGTTCCTGAGAACTGCTATCCGACGATAGATATAATACCACATAGGAGTTCTCTGCGAGTCCGTTCAGTGTACCCAGTCTCCACTGAGCACCCGCATACAATCTTTGGTGTCTCCTCACCAGATGGATATGGGATCATCCATCGCCCATCATATGGGACAAGAATAGTATACGCTAGTCTACTCTGGAATATCGATGCCCTGTCTCGATACACCCTCGACTAGGAACAGTTCAAGGATATGCTTATAGACTATTTGTGCCCCACTAGTATGATCCGCATCATAATCACAGTAGTCAAGCAAATATCCTTTGGGCTTTATCAACATGTGTAAATGATTAAATCTACATGTACAGATAAAGTAAACCAGATAGCGTACTATCATTTTGAGCAAGAAATTCATCTATCTCCATAGATAATATGTCCAAGTTTCCACTATCCATATAATGGCCTTTAGGGCATACAAATTACTAACACCAAGCCACCACTGGCTTATTCTTCGGGACCATGATCCCACCGACAAGCTTCTCTATGCCGATACCTGCACCGGAGGTGAACAAGAAGTCGGTCTTCGACCGACTCACTGCCGCGACGGTCCCTGTCAACGGATCGCCCGCTACCAAACCGACAGCCTCTGTTTTCACCAGGCTGGATCAGGACTCTAAACGGGCTGTCCCAAGGCAGGCAATGACTGCTACTCAAGAAGTCGTCAAGGCGGCTTCCCCTGTCAAAGAGTCAGTCTTTTCAAGACTGACGATTCCCGTTCCTGCCCCTACACGAAGGTCTGTCTTTGACAGATTGGATATTACCCCGCAAGGAACAACCTCAGTTTTTAAAAGGTTAACACCGGCGGTGCCTCATTCAGACAGGGGGCAAAAAGAAGTTATCTCTATCTACGAGCCAATCCCAACGGCTCGTCGTGCTCGACGTCGCCATTGGCAACGAGTGAGGAAGGCAGGGGGCAACTCCCCCTTAGGGCTAACTCCACCTGCTCCAATGGCGGAGGTCAACGCTGCTGTTCCAACTGGGAACAGCTTTGAACTGCTGAGGAGGGTACGTAAGAATTCTCCAACCGCTACACTGAAAAGATCTCCTCAGCCTGTGGAGAGAGCTCCGGAAACAAAACAAGAACAGCCCCCTCAACGGCTGTCTTCAAGGATTTATAAAGTTTGGCGAAGGGTTCAAGACTCTGTGATTGACCCAGGTCACTTTCGTCGCCAGAAAAAGGTGAAGGTGGCAAAAGACAAGGATTATCCCATTAAACAGCATGGGACAGCAGCTGCTAGGGTGCCCCCTTCATTGGCCCCTTCCACCTCAACGGCCCACAAAAGAAGGAGGCCAGAGAAGACTCCCGTGTCAGCGGAAAAAGTTAAAAATGGTGAAACTAAACGCCCCAAGTCAGGGGGCATAACAGTTCATACGGTTTACATGACATCGGGAAAAGAAGACAGCCGTACGTCCACGGGTCATAGACCGCTTACACGGTCAGTGACCAAGGCTCAGGAGCAGCAACAGAAGCTCCAGGAGATGATGAGCGCTATGGCTGCACGTACAGGGCCAAACGAAAGCCTTGGAACCTCTTCAGAAGAGCGTCAAGAACAAGAAACGGACGCCGAATTCCATCGGCGCGTACTAGAAAAGAAAGATAAAGAAGCTGTGGAGCAGGCAGCCAACATAAAGAAAATGGCCCTCCTGTTCCAGGATATGGTGGGTATGATGATTCAACAAGATCCACCTGCTGGAGATCTCCCGATCATTCTTGAAGACGATAGGGGAGAGACATCAAATCCGCCACCGGCTTTATCCGCAGCTAAAGATGATACCATATCAAAAGCTGATTTGGATGAATACATCGCCCAGCAAATACGGGTGCATCAGGCGACTGAAGAAGCTGGTCAGGTCGTAAAGACAAGGCGGCCATATCCGGGTTGGTACGATCAAATTAAGTACCTGACAGGCTATACAATCCCTAAGTTCCATGTCTACAAGGGGACGGGCAATCCTCATCAGCAAGTCGCCCAGTTCAGAGCGCTCTGCGGCAACACCGGCGGCGACGAGAAGTTGTTGCTTCGCCAATTTGTTGGAAGCTTATCAGATACGGCGTTCGAATGGTATTCTGAGCTCCCCAATGACTCTATTAAAACCTTTGCGGAGATGGAGCTGCTGTTTACCCAACGTTTTGCAAGTGCCAGTGAACGTACCCCGATGACGGCACTGATTAACGCCAGGGTAAAACCCGGCGAGACATGGGTTCAGTACGCTATACGGTGGCGTAATCTATGGTAGAAGTGCGAACAGCGCATAGAAGAAGCTCCCGCGGTGGGAATGTTTGTTGGAACCCTTGATCCACAAGCAACCATCTCACAGTTCATGATGTTCTTCAAGCCGACTACCTTCCAGGCTTTGATCGACAAACTAGCGCAGAT
This sequence comes from Agapanthus africanus, assembly GCA_030015575.1. Taxonomy (NCBI): domain Eukaryota; kingdom Viridiplantae; phylum Streptophyta; class Magnoliopsida; order Asparagales; family Amaryllidaceae; genus Agapanthus; species Agapanthus africanus. The sequence goes on along the minus strand of JASDDO010000010.1, from coordinate 277,132,947 downwards.
GGACCAGATAGGCCATAAACCCCCTCTCCCAAAGCCGGACTCCCGAAATGACAAAGGAAAGGGAAAAGCGATCGTCATCGCGAATGCTCAGCAACAACCGAGCGACTCGAAGCCGGTTGCTCATCCAAACAATACGTGCCCGTACGTACCCCTTGAGGATAGGATGGGACGTCCTTACTCCTTCCCCCGCGATAAAACAAGGAGGCTATTCAAGCTGGCGTTGCGTAACAGACTCATAAATTTGCCAGATCCAAAACGTCCGTTGCAACCAAACGACGTCAACGAGCCCAATTACTGCCCTTACCATCGAGTGCTGGGCCATCCCATCGAGGATTGCTACATTTTCAAAAATTGGCTTGAGAACCAATACCGTCAGGGCAAATTTGCGCTATCTGACAAGTGGAAGGTGAATCTCCCGCAGCCCCACACCTCTAAGGGGACGAATACGCCGGGGGCAACATGCTCCGTCATTGAGGAAGCTCCTTGGGAGGTCGTATTATCAGCCAAGACAAAGAGGAGGCTAAACGATCTTTAGACATGTCCAGCGGTCAAATGGAAGAACCCCTTGGAACCGCAGGTCATTGAGGGGATGTTAAAGCCACGTCCGACTCCAAAGACCGATGGTGGTGGTTCAAGCGTTCATAGCCAGCCGTCAAAATCTTCGAAAAAGAAGAGGAAGAAATCAAAGAAGCCCGTGGAGCCTGGCGACAAGCGCACGGACTTACAAAAGCAAATTGACGCGCTGGATGAATACAACCAAAAGGCGCGGACTCCCATTACGCTCCAAGATTTCCTTGATCACGTCTTTCAAAAAGAAGATGAGGGAGAAAGTTCATCGGATGAATCCGAGGAATATGAGGCGAGCTGTCATATGATCTCCCATTCTATCACGAACGATGAAGAGACTTCCGGCACTAAAACGCTGGGGGCAGATACCGAGTCAAGAGTTCCGGAGTTATCAGTCGAAATGATTGACTCGTTTCTTAATGAAGCTCAATTGAAAAGTAAAGCTGATCGAGAACGCGAGATGGCTATATTTGAAAGGGCCAAACGCCAGCGACTTGAGGAAAGAGCTGAAATGGTCCCGCTGGAGCAAAATGCCTCCACCGCTGACAAAAGCCAATTCAAGATAAAGAAGAGGTTTGCTAAGGCCATATCAATGGGCATGAAGCTACCATCCTCTAAAGGAAAAATTACTGGTGTAATGGAAATGCACCCCTCCTATTGCTTATATCATCAGAAGGTCTCGCATCCCACTCAAGAGTGCAAAGCTTTCAATAGATGGTGGCAAGGATACGTCGCTAATCGACAACGCTTTAAACGGGAAAAACGTAAAATTCGTCGGGAGCAAAGAAATACGACCGAAGTGCTTGAAAGAACTGCCGGCAATTGTCACATGGTTAACACTGGCGGGTCACAAGTGCCTACATTCGGGAGCGACTCTGATGAGGAGCTAGAACTTGCCCCTCTCTTTAAAGAGTCAACCTCGGAAAAAGAAGAAGAGCCAATGGTCTGCGAAAATATCCGGCTGCGGAATCGGACGCTGCCTGAAAAGAACCTCGGACCCTTGAACAGAAAAGATAAAGGGAAAGAAAAGGTCTCTGAAGATATCGTCTTAGATGACCAAGTTCTGGAAGAGCTAAACGCCAACAACCCGCCGAAGAAGAATAAGGTGGATCACAACGTCTTAGCACATCTGAGAAAGCTGCCCTCACAACTCAGTATTCTCGACGCCCTTTTGTTATCAAAGGAGGCGAGAGATTCTTTGATTAAGGCGCTACAAGATCCGGACCAGTTCCAAGCCTTCCTAGCCGAAGAAAAGATGAAGGACGAATTAGAAGAAGTGCACACAGCCGACGTTGCTTTTGGTGATGAAGACCTTCTCCTCGGGACATGCGACCACAATCGTCCCCTTTATGTCTCAGGATACTGCCATGACATAAAGATAGGTAAAATCTTGGTCGATAACGGATCGTCTGTTAATTTGGTCAATGTGCGAGTGTGAAAGGAAATTTGCATGAGTGTCCAACACCTCGCTCGAGACAAAATCACCATCTCCGGATTCGACTCCCAATCATCAAAAACTCTTGGATCGGTGATATTGACGATACGCTTCGGGTTGCTCGTCACAGACATCAAATTCCATGTTATAGACGCCAAGACATGCTACAATGCTCTGCTCGGCTGACCATGGCTACACGAGTACAATATCATCCCTTCTACACAGCATCAGTGCATGAAGTATTGTAGGGATGGCCTCGAGTACACTGTGGCCGGAGAATTGAATCCGTTTTCCGTGAATGAAGTTCGCAAATATGAAGATGCTAAATACTTCTTGCCGAGTTTCGAAGACACGGAAAGGTGTCACAGGCCGGAGAACAAAACTAACGCAACCATCCCTGTCTTCGGCAGTGATACCGAGGAAGAAGAGGATATAATTTATTCGGGTCCGCCCCAATACACCGAGCCGGGACCATCCGCCCCTTCACTGATCTTTGGTAGTGATTCAGAGGATGAAGTCCATGCTGTATTCCCTGCTCGGCTTTCAATACGAGCTTCTGCTGATGAAGAGCGAAGTCTACAGATAGCCATGGTGCCGCTCGAACATTATAAAGAACTAGATGCGCTCGCCAACGATAGTGTGGAAGAATTGCGGACATTTTATATCCCTCCCGGACGAAAAGGCAATAGGGCAATCCTATTCTACCGTTCCGAAGAAAACAAGGTGGAAAAAGAACTTTGGCACGATGCAGATCCAACGCTGGACAGACTTCAGCCCATCCGTCTTCCCAGATATTATACAGAGGGTTTGAAAAAGCTGCTGAAACGCCAGGGGATATCCTCCAAACAGACCGTTAGGAAGGCCAAATTCTATGACAGGGTTTGGAACGTCCCTGGAACTCAGCACAAGCTACCTAATAGGAGGTTGGAGACGATCGGGCTCGGATACATTCGCTCCAGGAAACGAGCTGCTCCGCGACGGTTACGTCGTGCATAATTCTGATGAAGAAGCAGATGCTCAAGAGAAAAACGCTAATCCTGAGCCAGCAAAAGTTCCTGATACAAAACCGCCCAGTCCATCATTTGAAGACCAGATGGGCAAACTTATAAGGGAAGCGGGTCAAAAAGCCCGAGATGATCACAATCGTGAAATGGCGATCTATAAGAAAGCCAAAACACAGCGCATCCTTCAACAGGCAGTAAAAGACGAAGATGCTGCCCCATGTCAACCTGATACAAAAAGGGCTCGACGCGGAGGCAGAAACATGTCGAAAGGCCGAAAAGGCGCTCAACAGCAACAAAGCAGGGCTAAGAAGCCATGCAAACGATAATCGAGCGTTATTGACCAATCCCTCATGAAGAAAATGGGTCGAGCATACTCGTTTCCTCAGGAAAAGACGAAGAAGATACTCGATCTTGCCCTAAAGCACCAAATGCTTGCATTGCCGGAGTCTAAGCATCCCGAACGAGCGGGCGAAGCCTCACTCCCAGACTATTGCTCTTACCATCGAGTGATAGGTCATTCTCTCGAAGATTGCTTCACCTTTAAAAATTGGTTTGAAGATCAGTACCAGCTCGGCAAGTTCGCTCTGTCTGACAACTGGAGGGTAACGCCGCCACAAAAGCACGAGCCTAAGGCCACGAAAGAGGAACCCGTTCCACATTGGGATTGGAAGCGAATTCATACCTGTCACATGATCACAATATTAAAAGAAGAGCCTAAGGACATAGGTGAGCTCCCTTGGTGCTTCGAAAACAGCAGCGACGAGATAATCTCAGAATTCCCACCAGCGCCAAAAGAGCTGGAAGATGGAATCCATACCACTGCAGATAATCTCAAGAAAATTGAGTTGAGGACGACAAACGATCCGCGACCGACATTCGTCAGCGAGCTGCTGTCCGAGGAGAAGGTGGCTGCGTTAAAAGACGTCCTTGTGCAGCATAAAGATTGCTTCGCATGGAACTATTCCGAGATGCCAGGACTAGATCCAGAAATCGCTGTACATAGACTAGCAATATCCCCAAACGTCAAACCAGTCAAACAGGCGCCGAGAAGAATGCGACTCAAGCTTGAGATGAGCATCAATACCGAGGTTAAAAAGTTAATCGACTCTGGCTTCATCCAGGAAGTTCAATACCCTGAATGGATCGCTAACATCGTCCCGGTGATGAAGAAAAATGGAACAGTGCGCATATGCGTAGACTTCCGGGATCTTAATAAAGCTTGCCCGAAGGATGATTTTCCAGTGCCAGTCACCGAATTGATGATAGACAATACATCCACTCATGAGGTTTTCTCCTTCATGGACGGCTCATCGGGGTATAACCAGATAAAAATGCATCCAGAAAACCAGAAGCACACAGCCTTCAGGACCCCTTTAGGAATATTCTGTTATAAAGTGATGCCCTTCGGTTTAAAGAATGCCGGTGCTACTTATCAGAGGGGCATGACAAAGATCTTCGATGAACTTATACACGAAATCGTCGAATGCTATATCGACGATCTCGTGGTTAAAAGCAAGTCATACGAAGAACATCTCGAGCATTTGAAGACCGTATTTCAACGCCTTCGGCAATACAATTTGAAGATGAATCCTCTAAAATGTGCGTTCGGGGTTTCCTTGGGCAAATTCCTGGGATTCATCGTCCGACACCGAGGTATTGAGATAGATCCGTCTAAAATCAAGGCGATCATGGAAATGCCTCCGCCAAGAACTCTTAAACAGTTGCGATCTCTCCATGGAAAGCTTGCATACATTCGGCGGTTTATCGCTAATCTTTCAGGAAAGTGTCGTCCTTACAGTCACCTGATGAAGAAGGGAACCCCATTCGTTTGGGATCACAAATGCCAAGGCGCACTGGACAAGATCAAGCAGTATCTGCAAAACCCTCCAGTATTGGCTGCTCCAGTTAAGGGAAAGCCTCTCATTCTTTACACGGCCGCCCTTGAAGGTTCTTTAGGCGCATTATGGGCACAAGAGAATGACCAGGGGAAGAAAGAGCACTCTACTACTTAAGTCGGGTTCTGCTGGGGGCAGAAACCAATTACTCCCCCATTGAAAAACACTGCCTGGCGTTGATCTTCGCAATAACAAAGCTTAGATATTATGCGTTAGCGCATGAAGACCATCTCATTTCAAAGGTGGACCCTCTCAAATATCTAATGTCAAAGGCCATGTTGACGGGACGACTCGCTAAATGGGCTCTGCTCTTAATGGAGTTCTCGATAACATATCGACCCCTCAAGGCAGTGAAGGGTCAGGCCATAGCCGACTTCCTTGCTGAGCACCCGATACCTGCCGATTCTCCCCTGAATTGCGATTTACCAAACAAGCATGCGTTTGACGCAATCGACGGTGGTGATACCCGTTGGGAGCTTTATTTCGATGGAGCATCTTCCATGAAAAAGCACAAACAAAGTACGTCAATGATCAAATCGGGAGTAGGCCTTATCTTCGTGACCCCACAAGGAGGAATAATGCGCTTCGCCCTCTCCTTGACAGAGCCGAGAACGAATAATGAAGCTGAATATGAAGCTTTGATAGCAGGCCTTGAGATCGCCATTGACATGGGAATTGAAAGCCTCCTCATATATGGGGACTCCCAGCTAGTCGTCAGTCAAGTGAACGGCGATTACCAAACATGCAAACCGGAATTGGTAAAATACGGTGAAAAGGTGCAACAACTGCTAACCCAAATTCCCTCCTATACTTTGGAAAGCATACCGTGTGTGGAAAATGTTAGTTATATGTATGCCCTAGAGGCCATTACTGTACATTGGATGTATATTGTGGTGGATGCTGGGACATATATAGGTAGGACTTTCTTGCTCGACATGATAGTACTCTATCTGGTTGCTCTTTATCTTAACGTGTATACTTTCCGTCTCTCTGTTACATGTTGATAAAGCCCTTAGGATGTGTACTCGACTTCCAGGACTATGATGCAGATCATACTAGCGGGGCCTGGATAGTCCATGAGTACATCCTTGAAATGTTCCTAGTCGAGGGAATATCGAGACGGGGCATCGATATTCCAGAGTAGACTAGCGTATATCTTCTCGACCCATGCGATGGGCGATGGATGATCCCATATCCATTGGTGTTTGACATCGAAGATGGTATGCGGGTGCTCAGTGGAGACTGGGTACACTGAACGGACTCGCCGAGAACTCCCAGATGGTATTATACCTCACGTCAGATGGCAGTTCTCTGGTGACACTGGTACAACTTAGTCTGTTGACCCGAGATCGTCATAGAGTCTTGTGTGTCTCCCACTGTTCTTTGATTTCCACCCTACCACGGCTCTACTGAGTTGTGCAAACAGGTGGTTTTTGGGTACAGTCCCGATTCACATGGAGGCAATGAGCGATAGGTGGGGATTCGTCTCTTCCGGTATTGGGGGTTGATGTTGTGCTATGCTCGACTGGACATAACAGGAAATCCCTGTCCAGGGTTGCAGTGACCTACTGGTAAGTGTTATCAGTAGTTTCACGAATGTTATGGACCTCACGTCGGCATGACTTATCAAGCTACTGGGGTCTGACGTTTACCACCCCTAGGCGTGATATGCGACATATCAGACGAACAGACCGGACTATACGGTAAGTGTTACTGGTTGGATTCACAGGAGTGTGAGCGGGCTTGCTCGTCGATCTTCTGATCGCTCAATACCCGGGTGGCCGTTACGTTTAGCAGACCGCTTGCGGCTTGTAGGTGTTTGATATGATCATCATCCGCTGCCGGCGTATTGACGAGTCTTTAGAGCCCTACACAGAGGTTTCCTGGCTCAAGCGAAACAAAATAGGAGCGCATATGAGATATGTGCGGGACTGAGAATAATGCGTGTATGTGATACCGTATTTCATTCTCGCGATAAATGTGTCGAATGGTTGTATGCGATATAACCTAGTTATCGAATCAAGGATTGATTCGATAAGTCGATACATTGGATACTAGCCGGTTATATACGATATGACCGGATCATTGAATCAAGTGTTGATTTAATGATTTAATGTATAATTATATATTTGATATATTACTTTGCATTAACTAGTATTGGTTCACTTTAAATGGATTTATTCACTTGGTTTGTGCACATTGTATATGTGATATATTTTGTGCACATGATTGCATCATGTTTGATGATACATGCAAGCTAGGGTTAGTGTAAAGAATTAGACCATGGTTAGGTTTATGATTAGGGTTTTCTTTTTAATTACTTATTCATTTATTTATTCTTTTTGTTTATTTTGGAAAAAGGAAATGATAATGAAAATGGAATGGTTGCTTGATTAGTTTGTAGTTGAAGTTTCTTGAAACTTTGACTAAGTCACCATTCTTGTCTCATCCTTAACCCTAACCATTCAAGTTAATCATGGTCCATTCTCTACAACGAACCAAGGGTTTGTAAATGATAAGTATTGATTTGTTTATCATTTACATAACACTTATCATATTCTAGATCATCTTCTTCTTCATCTTCAACTTGAAGAAAGCTTGCACCATCAATGGCAACTAGCCAAAATGAGTGAGAAATCCAAATCTAAAGTCTACCCACTTCCTATTTCTTCATCCTCTACCTCTTGCCAAGTTGTATAGGGTGTTTCCTTCACAAGTTTTCAAGGCTTGGTGAAGTTGGAGCTTGTTCTTGTGATGCCTCGACATAGATCATCTTCGGCATCGAACCGACGATCAAGCCCGCCCATTCTTCGATGATGCCAATGCTAGTGTAGCGTTTTGAAAATCGTTTCGGTGAAATTTCGGAAAATCGGTAAAATGAGGGGGTTTTCGGTAAAATGTCAAAATACAAATATATTATTATAAAAATTAAATATACATATTCTAGCTATGTAATTGCTATTATTTGGTGTTTATTGAGCCGCTGGTGAAATTTCAAATTTTCTGAAAAAATATTATTTTATTATTATTTTAAGCCGTCACTAATACGTTTAATTGGGGAAAATTACAAATTGGAATGAGTTGAAACAAATTTTGTTCATCATAAAACATTAAATAAAAATTTATCATGTGGTTTTTGGAACGAAATCATTTGCCAAAATGATTTAGAAATTATTGAAGAAAAAAGCCCTTTTTTTAGCGTAAATGGATGTTTGGGGTATTGTATTTATCAATTTTCATCACCCCACACCCGTGCCAACACCCACACACCCCCACTTACTCCTCTACATGGCTGAATTCAGCAGCCACCCTATTTTTTCCCCACTTGATTTTCAAATGAAAGGAAATGAAAGAAAAGAATAGAAAATGGATAAAGTAGTTAGACTTTTGACTTGCTTTGACCTTGACTTTGTCCCCCCCCCATTTTCTCTACCTCCCTCTCTCTCCTCACTCCCATTTCTGGCCGAATCCTTCTCCCCACAGCAGCAGCCCTTCCCCCCCCCCCCCCAAAATCCACACTATTTTGCTTCAAAAATCCACAAAAAAGCTTCAAAATCCATACAATTTCAAAGCTTTTTCCAAATCGAACCCTTACCCATTATTTCTTGCCCAAGCAAGCATGGATCTAGGAGCTTGGAGGCCATTTTGGGAGGCTAGATTTCAAGCTTGGTCTCTTGATTTTGTGAGGTATAAATCCCAAGCCAAATTTAAATTGTTGGATAGTTTCTTTCATCAAGGTCTATTAAGTTTAAATGCGATTCTAATTGGGATTTAGTTTGTAATGGAAAGAGTTTGAGATCAAGTTAGGTTGTGATCATGTGTTCATGGTTGTGTGATGTTCTTTTTTTTGCATCTTAAGCTATGTAACTTAAATTTGTTACTTATTGCCAATTGTAACATGTAAAATGTCCAAATTAAGCTTTTGTGTAAACTAGGGTTTTATAAAATGCATTATATATGAGGTTAAAAATGTGTTTAGGTTTTTCATGACTTCATTAACTTTATTAAGTGTGGTTTAATGCTTTAGATCATGCAAATCTAAGCTAGATTGTAGTTTGTGCATTTTTGCTTTGAAATTGTTAAAAAGGGTATTTTTGTAAACTAGAATATTAGGGTTTTTGGAATTTAATGAGATTAAATTCCGGAAATTGTTTATATGACTTATTTAAGATATTTAATAAATATATTGGCCGCTACATTCATTTAAATATCATGTTTTGTACAAAAACGGCGAAATGTGCTTGCTAGATTTTCGGAAAAATGACTTTTTAAGCAAAATTGAGGTTTTTGTGAGTTTTAACCTAATTTATATTAAAATTAGTGTTCGTGAATGTGCAAATAAGTGTGAATGGATTTTTCTCGATGGTTTGACGTTTGTACATCGACATCGAGGGTTGGTTTGACTATTCTTGCATGCGTAGGCGATAGGTTTGGACCTATGCGTGATACGCGTGCCGATTTGATTTTCGTATGCCGTTTCGATTTCGAATTTAGTTTTAATGCGATATGGTGCGTTATGATATGTAGGTACCCCCATGTGGACTTCGAGACGATAAGCAAGCACGTGGCGACGTCGGTACCGGCTAGCGAGGACCAGGTGAGTAGATTTATATCTACGGGGAGAAGTCGGGTGGATGGCGTATAGCACCCCCGCAGTCCGTGGTGATGTATACGGATGCGTATACAAACCAACAATTTATGATATGTTGTTAGGATTTATTATTGATGATTTTAGATGGATATTGGTGTTGGATTGGTGCATGGTTACGAAACCCTAGGTAGTGGGTGCACTACACTTACACATACACACATATACATACTTGCATACATTCCTTATTTCATATGTGCGTGTATGGGAATATATTTATATGTTCACATGGGTATGGGACTATGTGTTCACATACGGATTTGAGGAGGATACTTGGGATTGAGCTGAGTCGATGAGATTTGTTTGTGGTTGTGATCTCGGTGATATGGCAGGATTCGTACCTAAGGTACGTCCTAGTGTTATAGCGGATCTTGCGGCGGCGATACGGGTGAATAGTGTTATAAATAAATGGTCGACATGTGATCGTGATATGAGGCATAATATGCTAGGATATTGATATTAGGCCGTATCGGGCGATGTATACTCCTTGATGATGATATGTGCTGACGATATCGGTTTGTACGAGATTGTCGATCAGTAGTCAGATCATGAGTATATTGAGGATATTAGTATTGTACTAGACATAGGTCAGTACCCTAGACTATGATCTTGGATAAAGAGGATACCAGAGGAATAGTGTGAGGAATATGATATTGACCCGTACCCAGATTTAGGGATGCCGTACGACGGATTTACGTACGACCTATATCTTGATGATTGATCCGCACTCTTGACTTGGGATGTCTGATAATAGATATGGTATCGGATATGATATTATTGAGGCGGGATCATCGACTAATATATATACAGGTATGTATATGTATCGACTCAGATGTTAGGCGGTTTCCTTACCTGTAGTCTAGCTTATAGCGTAGCCCTTTAGTTTAGTTAGTTGTTAGATTAGATTCGGTTCCTACCTATTTCAAAGCTTACGAATCGTGCGTATTTTTTAAAGACAGCCTAAGGGATCCTACGGATATTTCAAAAAACGTATCTTTTCTTAAAAACACCGTAGCCCCTATTTTCAAAACCCCACGATTCGTGTTATTTCAAAAGGCACCATTGTAGGACTTATATTAGGTTAAAACAGATTAATTATCGTTGCGTCTAGTATTCAGCTCCCGCTCATTATTGTTGTTTGCTCCGCATCACATGCTTATATTATGCTTCATATTCTACTGTTGATATCTTGTGGTTAGGACACCAGCACCATTACCGATGATGCGTATGTACCACGTACACTTACTTGCCGGCTCACACACATCTTCATCGGTAATTGCCATGTCACGTACACCTTAGAAAATATTATTGCTTGACATAGCCTGTTAGCTAATAGTTTAGACATGATATTAGTGTACTTGCCTTATATGTTAGTTTAGACATTATAGTTATTACCTGCTACCTCATGCATACTGTTATTCATTGTTATGCCGCATTCATGGATTCTCATGCATATATTCACTTTTTACGTGCTATTGAGGTTTTGGATTTGGATTTCCATGAGATTTTCTGGACTTGGGGAAAACCGCAAAACATATACAAACTTCTTCTTTCTCTTTTTAAATAAAAAGCGCGGTTTTTCCCATGATGTATGAGTCGTCCACCATGAGTTTGCTGATAGATTTGGAGACCCGATTCAAGGAGTTGGATGAACCGTTTCGGGTACATGGTGGACCCGGTATGGTACCCCGGGGCAAGAAGCTCGTGGTGATGACGATGAGCCTGGCAGGGGGAGACTACCTACCGGTGATTTTACCCGACGCGTCGGATATCCGGAGGATACCGTCGTGGTCTTGAGATGGATAGTAGGGGCCGGTCTGGACTGACGGCGCCCTAGATATTGAGATTGAGACATTGAGATTTCGAGATATTGAGGTACTGAGATTTGATGATACAGGCCAGTCCGGATGGCCGGAGCCTGAGGTTTTGAGACATTTCGATTTATGTTTTGTGTCGATGCTAGACACTGTTGATGCTGATTTCATTTATAATACCTCATTTTAAAAATACAAAGGAAATCTCACTAATTAATGAAAACAATTTCTTCATTTACATGTATTCTGTTTTCATGCATTCATACCTCATTCATATGATATATTGCAACCTGAGGCACTGACACGGGCACATGAGATCACACTCGGGTTAGATATTACCCTAGCCATTGTTATAGGCTGCATGTTATTCATATATTTGAGGATATATTATGATCATTGACCTAGGTTGCGTTATTCATGCGATTTTCTGTTCGTAGATCTTTTTCTACTCACGAGTTGGCAACTCACCCCCGTTGTGCCCCAGTTTCTTGCAGGTGTTGCCGTACGGATTTCATTACGGCTTGCGGGCACGGTTTCTTTTCGGGTGACTTGCTAGTAGGTGGGTTTATTGTATCTTACCCATCATTATACCTTGTATATTATATTTCAGTTGTATCTAGAAGTTCCATCAACCAAACTTGTATTTTTTTGAGATAGAGACCAGTAATGTTATTCTTTCGACCATAGAGTAGCATGTTATATTTCTTGAGTTTCTTGCTGGTTGAGTTCCATTTCTGTTGTGATCCTCGCCTTTAGGCGTTGTATATTATGTTGCATACAGGTTGATTTGATATGGTTCTTCCTATTCTCTACTACTTCTCTTGGTTTGGATTTCTGGGTTTCGGCTTACTTAGCATACGTACTCCTTGAGACGTTCGTAGTCTAAGTGCCGATCATGTTCCGTACTTTCGGGTCGTGACAAAGTTGGTATCAGAGCGTTAGGTTTTACCTTCGGAGCGTAGGATGACCCTTAGTTGATGGAATAGGTGACTAAAGTAGAGTGACGTACCGTTAGTATGTTCCGCGGCATATTTACGACACGCCACTCCACTTAAGAAGCCTTAGGATGTACATTTCCTTGTTCAGTATTATATTTCTTCCTGATCTAGCCTCATCGGTACCAGTTTGGTTTTGCTGCCACGATTACGGGCAGGGAGAGCTACGGCTAGTGTTGCGGTCAGCACGAGCTCGGCACGAACGAGGACTGACCAGGGCATGATTCCGGCGACACCCGATTATAGAGAGGTGTCTTTTGACTGTGTTTCCGCGCCACGAGCATTTGGCGGATCGCCTTTATGAGGTTACTCGGATGTGCTGATCGACATTAGAGGATTGAGCTAATGATAGAGGCCGGCCAGATCTTGATGACCGTTGGTGTGTTGCTTATTCATGATGATCGAGGCACTGTTCGACGTGCAGACGAGCGAGCCAGTTATTGCTGCGAACGACGAGGTATTGCCCCAGATGCTGGAGTTAGTGCAGAACGAGTTGTACTAAGAGATGATAGAAGGTCCCTAGTCATCGTGGATGAATGACTAGGACATGTGGATCGTTCGCCTAACCCGATGCGAGGTCATCAGATAGATGGATTCCAGCTAGAGACGACTTCACGTGGAGACGTTGGGAGTCGACAGAGACGATCGAATGTCAGAAACCTATTATTCCAAGTTTAAAGTAGTCGGAAAGACATGCAGGCAATTCTATGGTCCCTCTAGAAGAATGAAACCCTAACTCGACTTAATGACCGTGTGAAAGCCTTTGAACCTTCGGGTTTACGGCAGTTCTACGGCGCCATTAGTGAGGCTTGGGTTTGCCCTTCTACGGCTGGACCACCGATGCTGTGGTATGTACTCGATACTATTAAACTGTGCCCAAGAGGTTGAGCTCTTGGGGGATTGTGAGGTTTTGACGACTCGATCGGATGGCTCGACTTAATTCGGATGCTAGGTGGTGAGATACATTCTTAGGAGACTCCAGATACGAGGATAGCCGTTGGAGCTCAGTCCATGCAGCCGCGACGAGACGAGTCCAAGCAGACGACATTAGAGAAAAGTGGAATAAGAGGTTCGCACCAGATCTAGATGAGATGACGTTCCACTCCGCCGACATCAGAGAGGAGATGCGTATGCCGAGGCATGGTACTTGGACTTACCTTCCAGAAGGAGTCGCGATGAGTATGCAGTCGTTCCAGAGCAAGATGCAGATATAGGAAAGGACAACGACTTCCGGACAGTTGGCAGAGACGAGACATGGAAGAGACCGTGAGCAGGATTCTTTCCAGGACACTGCTGTAATGATACTTGCACCCAGGATCAGATGTGTCACGTACACTCAGAGAGCCAGAGGCCGACGCCAGTAATATGCTGTCTTACGAGTGGTCGCGATGATTGACCAAGAGATGACCAGAGAAGTGCCAGAACGGAATCGTCACCGTTAGCACACCCGACAGGGCCGATGAGCCGATGGACCGAAAAATTGGTAATTCACAGTGAAGACCTTGACCCAGGAGTGGTCATGGTTACGCACACCAGCAGGACAGAGTTCATGATCATCGACGAGACGTCCCACTAGTGACCGCGACAGTTGGCCGAGATTCTTAGAGAATGCACTTGAGCGGTACTGTTCCGCCATTATTGATTACGATGTTTTGGGTGATTTATTTGTATGATTTGATTTTGATGATTGAGGATTTACGATCTTTGCACAGTGTTGCACTTGATATCGTTTTCGTGCTTTAGTTTCACATGTTTGTGATTTTACGGTTATAAACAGTTGAGTTGGTTTTGTGCGTATGCATGCATACGATTTGGTTCCTGCACTCTGTATAGTTATTATATGCTTACAGTGCAGTGATACGCCTTTTGTGCACTTAGATGCACTGGATTTCGATTTCGAGGGTGATGCTCGACATTTGTTTTGTGCATTTTATGCACCGGATTGGATTTTTAGCGCCTGTTGGGCGCCTGTTACGAGATGCGATTGGTGCACACCAGATGCACTAATTCGAGATTTTTCGTGCATGTCAGATGCACCTGATTTTGCTGTCAGGCACACATGTTGCCTACGACAGATGTTTCGTGCACACCTGATGCACTTAGATGTTGTTTCTGTGCGCATGTATGGCACATTCATGGATTTTGATTTCCGTGCGCACCAGACGCACGTAGTATTCATGTGCATATTTTGGGATTGATTTCTTATAGAGCAGTACGTTTTTATGATATTGCTATGTGTTTCCGTACTGAGCAGGACTAGTCAGAGGACAGTACCTGAATACATTTTGCATGCATTGATAGTTATTGAAGGGATTTCCAAAAAGCGAGCTATAGCCTCAGTATTTACCTACGTGTCTGATATGACACGAAATGTTTAAAACAAGGAGACCCTTTTAAATTGTTTCCAAAACGGCGGAACGTACGTTTCAAACAAAGGTATATATGTATATAGTTATTTTCTTATGATGGACGTCCGCCACGGTGCAGTGTTATACGCGTTGCACAGCGACTTAAATAGATTTGGCATGCATTTCCTTCAGATACTTACAGATATAGATTCGATATATACATGTATAGTTTCGAGTTATATCATATTGGTTTGATTTGGATTTGGCATTGATGTCTTCTCCATGACTCCGATGATTGCAGGATGCTTGACGGAGTTTTGTTTTGAGTTATATGCTCATTTTTCATGCGCGTGCGCTGCGCTACGATTTGTTTTATGTATTTACAATTTCGGAGCCCCGACGACTTGATGGTTTTGCTTTAGATGTTTTAGTAAATGGGGGAGTTTGAATTTAAATTCGGGGACCGAATTTCTTTAAGGGGGGAAGATTGTAGCGTTTTGAAAATCGTTTCGGTGAAATTTCGGAAAATCGGTAAAATGAGGGGGTTTTCGGTAAAAAGTCAAAATACAAATATCTTATTATAAAAATTAAATATACATATTCTAGCTATATAATTGCTATTATTTGGTGTTTATTGAGCCGCTGGTGAAATTTCAAATTTTCTGAAAAAATATTATTTTATTATTATTTTAAGCCGTCACTAATACATTTAATTGGGGAAAATTACAAATTGGAATGAGTTGAAACAAATTTTGTGCATCATAGAACATTAAATAAAAATTTATCATGTGGTTTTTGGAACGAAATCATTTGCCAAAATGATTTAGAAATTATAGAAGAAAAAAGCCTTTTTTTAGCGTAAATGGATGTTTGGGGTATTGTATTTACCATTTTTCATCACCCCACACCCGTACCCACACCCACACACCCCCACTTACTCCTCCCTATGGCTGAATTCAGCAGCCACCCTATTTTTTCCCCACTTGATTTTCAAATGAAAGGAAATGAAAGAAAAGAATAGAAAATGGATAAAGTAGTTAGACTTTTGACTTGCTTTGACCTTGACTTTGTCCCCCCCATTTTCTCTACCTCCCTCTCTCTCCTCACTCCCATTTCTGGCCAAATCCTTCTCCCCACAGCAGCAGCCCTTCCCCCCCCCAAAATCCACACTATTTTGCTTCAAAAATCCACAAAAAAGCTTCAAAATCCATACAATTTCAAAGCTTTTTCCAAATCGAACCCTTACCCATTATTTCTTACCCAAGCAAGCATGGATCTAGGAGCTTGGAGGCCATTTTGGGAGGCTATATTTCAAGCTTGGTCTCTTGATTTTGTGAGGTATAAATCCCAAGCCAAATTTAAATTGTTGGATAGTTTCTTTCATCAAGGTCTATTAAGTTTAAATGCGATTCTAATTGGGATTTAGTTTGTAATGGAAAGAGTTTGAGATCAAGTTAGGTTGTGATCATGTGTTCATGGTTGTGTGATGTTCTTTTTTTTGCATCTTAGCCTATGCAACTTAAATTTGTTACTTATTGCCAATTGTAACATGTAAAATGTCCAAATTAAGCTTTTGTGTAAACTAGGGTTTTATAAAATGCATTATATATGAGGTTAAAAATGTGTTTAGGTTTTTCATGACTTCATTAACTTTATTAAGTGTAGTTTAATGCTTTAGATCATGCAAATCTAAGCTAGATTGTAGTTTGTGCATTTTTGCTTTGAAATTGTTAAAAAGGGTATTTTTGTAAACTAGAATATTAGGGTTTTTGGAATTTAATGAGATTAAATTCCGGAAATTGTTTATATGACTTATTTAAGATATTTAATAAATATATTGGCCGCTACATTCATTTAAATATCATGTTTTGTACAAAAACGGCGAAATGTGCTTGCTAGATTTTCGGAAAAATGACTTTTTAAGCAAAATTGAGGTTTTTGTGAGTTTTAACCTAGTTTATATTAAAATTAGTGTTCGTGAATGTGCAAATGAGTGTGATTGGATTTTTCTCGATGGTTTGACGTTTGTACATCGACATCGAGGGTTGGTTTGACTATTCTTGCATGCGTAGGCGATAGGTTTGGACCTATGCGTGATACGCGTGCCGATTTGATTTTCGTATGCCGTTTCGATTTCGAATTTAGTTTTAATGCGATATGGTGCGTTATGATATGTAGGTACCCCCATGTGGACTTCGAGACGACAAGCAAGCGAGTGGCAACGTCGGTACCGGCTAGCGAGGACCAGGTGAGTAGATTTATATCTACGGGGAGAAGTCGGGTGGATGGCGTATAGCACCCCCGTAGTCCGTGGTGATGTATACGGATGCGTATACACACCAACAATTTATGATATGTTGTTAGGATTTATTATTAATGATTTTAGATGGATATTGGTGTTGGATTGGTGCATGGTTACGAAACCTTAGGTAGTGGGTGCACTACACTTACACATACACACATATACATACTTGCATACATTCCTTATATCATATGTGCGTGTATGGGAATATATTTATATGTTCACATGGGTATGGGACTATGTGTTCACATACGGATTTGAGGAGGATACTTGGGATTGAGCTGAGTCGATGAGATTTGTTTGTGGTTGTGATCTCGGTGATATGGCAGGATTCGTACCTAAGGTACGTCCTGGTGTTATAGCGGATCTTGCGGCAGCGATACGGGTGAATAGTGTTATAAATAAATGGTCGACATGTGATCGTGATATGAGGCATAATATGCTAGGATATTGATATTAGGCCGTATCGGGCGATGTATACCCCTTGATGATGATATGTGCTGACGATATCGGTTTGTACGAGATTGTCGATCAGTAGTCAGATCATGAGTATATTGAGGATATTAGTATTGTACTAGACATAGGTCAGTACCCTAGACTATGATCTTGGATAAAGAGGATACCAGAGGAATAGTGTGAGGAATATGATATTGACCCGTACCCAGATTTGGGGATGCCGTACGACGGATTTACGTACGAGCTATATCTTGATGATTGATCCGCACTCTTGACTTGGGATGTCTGATTATAGATATGGTATCGGATATGATATTATTGAGGCGGGATCACCGACTAATATATATACAGGTATGTATATGTATCGACTCAGATGTTAGGCGGTTTCCTTACCTGTAGTCTAGCTTATAGCGTAGCCCTTTAGTTTAGTTAGTTGTTAGATTAGATTCTGTTCCTACCTATTTCAGAGCTTACGAATCGTGCATATTTTTTAAAGGCAGCCTAAGGGATCCTACGGATATTTCAAAAAACGTATCTTTTCTTAAAAACACCGTAGCCCATATTTTCAAAACCCCACGATTCGTGTTATTTCAAAAGGCACCATTGTAGGACTTATATTAGGTTAAAAGAGATTAATTATCGTTGCGTCTTGTATTCAGCTCCCGCTCATTATTGTTGTTTGCTCCGCATCACATGCTTATATTATGCTTCATATTCTACTGTTGATATCTTGTGGTTAGGACACCAGCACCATTACTGATGATGCGTATGTACCACGTACACTTACTTGCCGGCTCACACACATCTTCATCGGTAATTGCCATGTCACGTACACCTTAGAAAATATTATTGCTTGACATGGCCTGTTAGCTAATAGTTTAGACATGATATTAGTGTACTTGCCTTATATGTTAGTTTAGACATTATAGCTATTACCTGCTACCTCATGCATACTGTTATTCATTGTTATGCCGCATTCATGGATTCTCATGCATATATTCACTTTTTACGTGCTATTGAGGTTTTGGATTTGGATTTCCATGAGATTTTCTGGATTTGGGGAAAACCGCAAAACATATACAAACTTCTTCTTTCTCTTTTTAAATAAAAAGCGCGGTTTTTCCCATGATGTATGAGTCGTCCACCATGAGTTTGCTGATAGATTTAGAGACCCGATTCGAGGAGTTGGATGAACCGTTTCGGGTACATGGTGGACCCGGTAAGGTACCCCGGGGCAAGAAGCTCGTGGTGATGACGATGAGCCTGGCAGGGGGAGACTACCTACCGGTGATTTTACCCGACGCGTCGGATATCCGGAGGATACCGTCGTGGTCTTGAGATGGATGGTAGGGGCTGGTCTGGACTGACGGCGCCCTAGATATTGAGATTGAGACATTGAGATTTCGAGATATTGAGGTACTGAGATTTGATGATACAGGCCAGTCCGGATGGCCGGAGCCTGAGGTTTTGAGACATTGAGATTTATGTTTTGTGTCGATGCTAGACACTGTTGATGCTGATTTCATTTATGATACATCATTTTAAAAATACAAAGGAAATCTCACTAATTTATGAAAACAGTTTCTTCATTTACATGTATTCTGTTTTCATGCATTCATACCTCATTCATATGATATATTGCTACCTGAGGCACTGACACGGGCACATGAGATCACACTCGGGTTAGATATTACCCTAGCCATTGTTATAGGCTGCATGTTATTCATACATTTGAGGATATATTATGATCATTTACCTAGGTTGCGTTATTCATGTGATTTTCTGTTCGTAGATCTTTTTCTACTCACGAGTTGGCAACTCACCCCCGTTGTGCCCCAGTTTCTTGCAGGTGTTGCCTTACGGATTTCATTACGGCTTGCGGGCACGGTTTCTTTTCGGGTGACTTGCTAGTAGGTGGGTTTATTGTATCTTACCCATCATTATACCTTGTATATTATATTTCAGTTGTATCTAGAAGTTCCATCAACCAAACTTGTATTTTTTTGAGATAGAGACCAGTAATGTTATTCTTTCGACCATAGAGTAGCATGTTATATTTCTTGAGTTTCTTGCTGGTTGAGTTCCATTTCTGTTGTGATCCTCGCCTTTAGGCGTTGTATATTATGTTGCATACAGGTTGATTTGATATGGTTCTTCCTATTCTCTACTACTTCTCTTGGTTTGGATTTCTGGGTTTCGGCTTACTTAGCATACGTACTCCTTGAGACGTTCGTAGTCTAAGTGCCGGTCATGTTCCGTACTTTCGGGTCGTGACAGCTAGAGTCAAGGGATCGATTTGGACAGTGGAGGGAGATCATCGCGGAGCTTAGGAAGTGGTGGACCGGATCTACAAAGGTTGTAGTCACTTTCCCTTAGCATTTAATTCGATTACATGCTTACTTCGCCTATATATCTAGTTAACGATCCGTATTAGGGTTTGTAGGCACAAGGAATTTTTGATCTGTGCATGTTTGATCACTTGTGAGACTCCATTAAAGTGCCTAGGAACCCTACAGTGGTATTAGAGCCTAGCTAGAGCCTTAGGCGAAGTCCAGACGGAATTAGAACTCCGATCGAATCAAAACCCAAACCCTAATATTGCTCTCTGGACTTTTTCTGAAATCGTGGTTTTTTCGAAATTAAAAATATGCAGAAAAATCAGCAGGTAATCCTAAGAATTACTGTGAAATTCGACAGCATGATTCCTCTAGATTGCGGCGGAACCGCGGCACAAGCATGGCTTGTGCGGCGGTTCCGCGGCCAAGTTGTCCCATCATCTGTTTAAATTTTCATAGTAACTCCTAGTTTTTAGTGCTGGTTTTCCTGGGAATATTTTAATATTTATTCCAGTGTTTTATTTTCTGGGTTGTACTGGGGACTCGGTGTATTCGATCGGACTGTCTAATTTTTGTCGGTGTACTTTTCCGGATATTTTTAGAATACGTTAAAAAGTTCGACCGGATATAAATACCCATTTTTTCCCCTGCCGGGAAATTTCCAATTGTTGGATTTTTCCGTAGTTTAACGACGTTCTAAGTAGTGCAAGTAACGCGATGGACCCTCTAGAAGACAACAAACCTTAACTCGATTATGTGACCGTCTTGAACTGCCCTTTGAACCTTCGGGTTTGGGGCAGTACGGCGTGCCACATGTGAGGCGTTGGCTTGACCCTTCTACGGCTGGACCGTTGGTACCGAGGCACGAACTGAATGTTGTTAGACTTATTTCATGTGTTGAGTAGTATCGGGAAAACTTGGGTGTTCGATTGTTCGATCGAAAAGTTTAGCATTTTCTGTTTATCCGGAATGTGATACAATAATTGGAATTCACAAATAGTTATGAGATAACGGAATGAATGTTATAAACATAGCACTTTAGTCTCACTTGATCGGTTGCCACGGAATTTTGATGTGATCAAAAGTCCGTTGCAATCACGTAGTGTACGCGGATACTCGCCGGGTAAACTTAATAGACAGCCTCACCCCATAGCCCCGACCAAGTGACTGTAGGAGAACCCCGTCGCCGAAAGCATCCGTTCGGGTGCTCGCGGTAGCGGTGTTCCGCCTTGGTGCACTTTGTCGACGGCGTCGGGGGTGCGGCCGTCTACTGAAGTTTGCGACGAGCATTCGATCAGAAAGTCGGGAATCCTGTTGAATTGCCCGACTTGATATTGAAAAGTGTTTTTGATAATGAGACTAAAATGCGGGGTTTATAATTATTAGGCATGCGATGTCTAAAGAATTCATTTAATTAGGCATGTGATGTCTAAAGGAGTTGCGGATTCCAACTGTTGTAGTTTTACACTTTCTTTTCTGTGACCGTAAGTGTAATATGTGATATCTCCGGTTTCGTTGCTATATGTCAACGACAATTGGGATGGACATATTTACTTACGTTGATGACATGTGATGTTATGTGTTGCTGGATATGTTATATTGGATTGTCGTGTTTGAATAGCCGGGGGGTTTTTATGTGAGATGGGTGTTTTTCCATTTTCATTCATATAAAAACTTGTATGTAATATTCTTTTATTGGGGCACTTCCAGGTTGCGGAAGTTCTCACCGTTGATGTATATTATTTACTTTTCTGCACTAGGATAGACCCAAGGAGGGGAGCACAAGTAACCTGGTTCTGGGGTCCAGTGGGAGACCCACTCGAGGAGTCGAGTCCGGGTCTCCTAACCCTAGAATTGGTAGGGTTGCTTGCTTCTCTCGTAGGGGTCTAGGGGTGTGGGATTGGCTATTCATCACGACCGTGGAATCCGTGTTTTATACTGGCTCATATTGAAAACACGGACGTCCTAGTATATCCAATATTTCATATGATATTTTCTGCTGCGTTATCTGTGATGTGATCATGCGATGTTCTGTGCTCTGTTCAGATAGATGTGGTATAT
Source organism: Agapanthus africanus (assembly GCA_030015575.1). NCBI lineage: Eukaryota > Viridiplantae > Streptophyta > Magnoliopsida > Asparagales > Amaryllidaceae > Agapanthus > Agapanthus africanus. The sequence continues at coordinate 277,111,086 of JASDDO010000010.1, read as the reverse complement.
AGTATATATGATATATTATATAGACGTTGCTTATGTTTTACACCCGCGCTAGCCATGCCTCGCTCTGCTGTTAGTTACCTAACCTAACGGTGCAGACGGGACATCGAGGCGAATGCGGATGGCATAAGCGTACGTTATATTTATCTGTGATGATTAGGTGGATTTAAATGATGGGATATTCATTAATGAGATTAATGAAAGAAAATAAATCTAATTGATGTTGTGGAATCGAATTTCAAAATAAAAAAGATAGCTACAGTTCTTGCTTTGCATCGCGGTGTTCATTATAGAACATCCTGCACCTTATTCGATAAGGAAAGGACCGAGATCCCTTCACCGGGAGTGACTCCTTTAGCAATAACTGGCAGATGCTACAACCCTCGGTTTGTCTTTTGATCGCTTATATAGTTTCTGCTTTGCACAGTGATATATATGATATATCCCGCACCTCATTCGACGAGGAAAGGGCCGACGATCCCTTCACCGAGAGTGACCCCTTTAGCAAAACTAGAAAAGCCTCAAAAACATTCCATTTAAAACCATTTGATTCAACAACGAGATCAAGTTCAAAGCGTTAAAGGTTTTCAAAAAAACCATTCGCAACCCTCCGTCATTTTAGGAAGTAGAGTACTTAGTATTCGTGCTGTGTTTGTTGACTTTAGTTAAAGCACAGTGTACGGTAGCTAAGTGATGTCTTCCTACACCGCATATGATGCGATTAGTTAGGACAGTCGCGTGACTTTGTTGGCCTTAGTTAAGGGTCGTGTGGGTGGGTCTAATTAATCATGAAATGACGGGTAGAACTTGACAAGTACTTATGATTTGTTGACCATAGTTAAGGTCATAGGTGCTAGGGGTAAAAACCTTTATCGGGAGTTTCAAGTGTTGAAACTTGCAATGAGATTGCATACCTTCTATATGATAGTTGGATCCCGATACCCACTGCGAGAAATTGTTACTCCTGAGAGAGTTTTGCACTTTACAATTAGCCGATCAAGTAGGTGTCTAGAAAGGTGTCAACGGGGTTACGGCTCTGGGAAAACGAGGTTTACTGTAATTAGGTCCGTCCGAAAGCACGGGGAACCTCCCTCAAAGTACCGACACTGGCCTGGCTGAAAGATTGGCGAACTTATAGAGTGTAATTAATCCTGGCTAGTCTTTCCTTTTAGGGTTTGAAGGAAGATTTGATAAAAACAGTGGGAGCCATCCTGATTAGATAAAATATATAACCAATATGATCTTGCAAGAGCGCACGCAGAGTGTTTTCTTCTCTCTCTCTCCAGGTAGAGACCATATCACGCCTTAATCAACATAATAATATGGATGCATTGACCGAACCCGCTTGTTATACTGAGCTGGGGAACGTTGGTCCCGCTCCAACTTATAATTGTTATAAGACAGAGCAGGAAATAGGGGAATACCAGAATTCCTATGCCGCCCAAACGAAGAAAGTGCATATGATGCATCCTCTTCGGGTGTGTTCGCTAAACAGAACTGTTTCTCAGTATCCTCTGCATCCTGGGTATATGATACCGGATCAGGGTCCCAGATATGTAATCTGTTACATAGGGCTACAAAAGGGTAGAAAAACTGAGAACGGGTGATAAGTTTCATAAGACAGAAAACGGGGCAAGTGTTGCAGCCAAGTCTGTTGGTCACTGACACCCTGTATTACCGATACATTGATTCTGAACAAATGCTATTAGATACCGAACCTGATATACAAAATCATATCAGTCTCTTTATTAGTAAAGAAAGGATATAATTTTGTATTGATGGATAATGTTTTGAACATTTCCTATATCAAAAGTTGATCGGTTCAGGCACGTTATCTAAAAGCATTGAAGTTCTAAATCAAACTACAGTTCCTTGTATACTGAACACACACAAGAGGAAGAGTTCAGAAATGAACAAATTCTTCTTGAGGTATTGTAGACTAGGTCATATCAATGCGACCCGACTAGCTGAAGTTACATTTAGATATATATTTAAATCAGTTTGAATTTACATCTTGTGAAACTTGCCAGTCATGTCACAAAGATTAGATGACCATAGCTCTGTTTATTAGAAACAGAGAAAGAGTTAGTAAACTCTTGGGACTGATACATAATGATGTATGTAAAGTCTCCTGTCTACACATGCCAGGACTGGTTCTTTATACTTCATTATATTCTCTGATAATCTCTCAAGATTCAGTCATATGTTCCTGTTGAAACATAAGTCCGAACCTTTTGAGATATTCACAGAATATAAGTTAGAAGTAGAGAACCAAAATACGGGTATAAGTATTATGTCCTATGATAAGATCAGGGAGGAGAATACTTGTGCATAGAATTCCTGGACTATTCCAAAGGAGAATGAGATTCTCTCTCAGTGCTACTCCTCTGAATACACCACAGCACAACGGTGTATCAGGGCGGAGCAATTGCATAATATTAGATATGGTGTGCTCTATGATGAGTATTACTGAGTTACCCATTTCCTTTTGGGGTCATGCACTTGAAAAGCTGCATACCTATTGAATTTGGTTTGAATCAAATCACCGCCTACCACTCCATATATGATATGGTGTGGGAAGATCCTATCTCTTAAGCGAGTTGAGATTTGGGGTTGTCCGGCCTATGTTTAAAGCAAAATCCGGACAAGATCGAAGCAGGATCAGTTCTGTAGAACTGGAAAGGTTCCAGCTATACAAAACTGCAGTTGATAATTTAACAGAACCAAAGGATTCTATAGTTCCCGACGAACCTCAGCCTCTCCGCCGATCTAGTAGGGTTCCTCATCCGCCTGAGAGATACCTCGGTTTCTCGATGACAGTAGGAGCAAGGATTGCATCATGAGATGATGACCCAACTAGTTTCGAGCAGGCCATCGAGAGTAGGGACTCTGTAAGAATGGCTGGATGCTTAGCGATCTGAGATGGAATCCATGTACACCAGCAATGTATGGACTTTAGCTGCTATATCTGAAGGGTTAAATCCCCATCAGGAGCAAGTATATCTTGAGAAGATTACTTGGTGTAGATGGAAAAGTTGAGACTTTCAAAGCTAGACTTGTTAAAGATTTTCGTCATCGACCAGACGTGGATAATGATGAAACCTTTTTCCAGTAGCTATGCTTAAGTCTATCCAGATCCTACTTACCACGGCTACATACCATGACTACGATATCTGGCGGTTGGGTGCCATGACTGCTTTTCTAAATACTGATTTAGAAGAGAACGTCTATAAGAACACAGCCAGAGGTCTTCGTAAACAGTGGGAGCAGCGGAAACGTGTGCAAGTTGCTTTACATAATGAAGCAGGCATCGCGGAGTTGGAACGTCTGTTTTGATGTGATAGTCAAAGTGTTTGACTTCATCAAAATGGTAGACGAACCTTGTATATACAAAAGGGTAGTAGAGAGTAAGGTGGTCATCTTCGTATTGTACGTAGACAACATACTCTTGATAGGAAAAGAGTTTCCTATACTACGATCGATCGATCTCCTATTATCACTAGGATTCCCCAAATAGGATCAAAGTGATACCTCCTAAATCCTGAGTTTTCATCTATGAGATAGATGTAATTGGATACTAGGATTCTCACTAGATGTAGTGAGATGGTATCAATCGATCCTGGGGAGAATCATTGGAAGAGTTCCAGGGTGATAAAGATGACTGAATGTCAGTCACGGGCATTGTCTTTACCCTCAGTAGAGGGACGGTATGTTGGAAGAGTTCCAAGCTAGATACCGTGGCAAACTAGATGATAAAGGCTGGTAACATCGCTATTAAAAATACTACCAAAGAGGAAGTTTGGGTGTATATTGGTTCATAAGATGAACTAGGTTCCTGCCATTGTATGACAATGGAAGTGTGGCTTTGGCACTGGAACCCTGGTCCCATCAGTGACCCAGACAAATTCTGAGGAAGCATCACCTGATCATGGAGATAGTTGATCTCCGGGGTGATCGAGGTTAGGAGAGTAGACTCAGAGGACAACACGGCGGATACACTCACGAAGGCCTTTTCCCAAAGAGAGACTTTTAGGGGATGGTTGAGTATGTGATACTGCAACCACTGCTACAGATGGCCCTAGTGCAAGTGGGAGATTGTTAGTTATATGTATGCCCTAGAGGCCATTACTGTACATTGGATGTATATTGTGGTGGATGCTGGGACATATATAGGTAGGACTTTCTTGCTCGACATGATAGTACGCTATCTGGTTGCTCTTTATCTTAACGTGTATACTTTCCGTCTCTCTGTTACATGTTGATAAAGCCCTTAGGATGTGTACTCGACTTCCAGGACTATGATGCAGATCATACTAGTGGGGCCTGGATAGTCCATGAGTACATCCTTGAAATGTTCCTAGTCGAGGGAATATCGAGACGGGGCATCGATATTCCAGAGTAGACTAGCGTATATCTTCTCAACCCATGCGATGGGCGATGGATGATCCCATATCCATTGGTGTTTGACATCGAAGATAGTATGCGGGTGCTCAGTGGAGACTGGGTACACTGAACGGACTCGCCGAGAACTCCCAGTTGGTATTATACCTCACGTCAGATGGCAGTTCTCTGGTGACACTGGTACAGCTTAGTCTGTTGACCCGAGATCGTCATAGAGTCTTGTGTGTCTCCCACTGTGCTTTGATTTCCACCCTACCACGGCTCTACTGAGTTGTGCAAACAGGTGGTTTTTGGGTACAGTCCCGATTCATATGGAGGCAATGAGCGATAGGAGGGGATTCGTCTCTTCCAGTATTGGGGGTTGATGTTGTGCTATGCTCGACTGGCTATAACAGGAAATCCCTGGCCAGGGTTGCAGTGACCTACTGGTAAGTGTTATCAGTAGTTTCACGAATGTTATGGACCTCACGTCGGCATGTCTTATCAAGCTACTGGGGTCTGACGTTTACCACCCCTAGGCGAGATATGCGACATATCAGACGAACAGACCGAACTATACGGTAAGTGTTACTGGTTGGATTCACAGGAGTGTGAGCGGGCTTGCTCGTCGATCTTCTGATCGCTCAATACCCGGGTGGCCGTTACGTTTAGCAGACCGCTTGCGGCTTGTGGGTGTTTGATATGATCATCATCCGCTGCCGGCGTATTGACGAGTCTTTAGAGTCCTACACAGAGGTTTCCTGGCTCAAGCGAAACGAAATAGGAGCGCATATGAGATATGTGCGGGACCGAGAATAATGTGTGTATGTGATACCGTATTTCATTCTCGCGATGAATGTGTCGAATGGTTGTATGCGATATAACCTAGTTATCGAATCAAGGATTGATTCGATAAGCCGATACATTGGATACTAGCCGGTTATATGCTATATGACCGGATCATTGAATCAAGTGTTGATTTAATGATTTAATGTATAATTATATATTTGATATATTACTTTGCATTAACTAGTATTGGTTCACTTTAAATGGATTTATTCACTTGGTTTGTGCACATTGTATATATGATATATTTTGTGCACATGATTGTATCATGTTTGATGATACATGCAAGCTAGGGTTAGTGTAAAGAATTAGACCATGGTTAGGTTTATGATTAGGGTTTTCTTTTTAATTACTTATTCATTTATTTATTCTTTTTGTTTATTTTGGAAAAAGGAAATGATAATGAAAATGGAATGGTGGCTTGATTTGTTTGTAGTTGAAGTTTCTTGAAACTTTGACTAAGTCACCATTCTTGTCTCATCCTTAACCCTAACCATTCAAGTTAACCATGGTCCATTCTCAACAACTAACCAAGGGTTTGTAAATGATAAGTATTGATTTATTTATCATTTACATAACACTTATCAGATTCTAGATCATCTTCTTCTTCATCTTCAACTTGAAGAAAGCTTGCACCATCAATGGCAACTAGCCAAAATGAGTGAGAAATCCAAATCTAAAGTCTACCCACTTCCTATTTCTTCATCCTCTACCTCTTGCCAAGTTGTATAGGGTGTTTCCTTCACAAGTTTTCAAGGCTTGGTGAAGTTGGAGCTTGTTCTTGTGATGCCTCGACGTAGATCATCTTCGGCATCGAACCGACGATCAAGCCCGCCCATTCTTAGATAATGCCAATGCTAAAGTCAAGGGATCGATTTGGACAGCGTAGGGAGATCATCGCGGAGCTTAGGAAGTTGTGGACCGGATCTACAAAGGTTGTAGTCACTTTCCCTTAGCATTTAATTCGATTACATGCTTGCTTCGCCTATATATCTAGTTAACGATCCGTATTAGGGTTTGTAGGCACAAGGAATTTTTGATTTGTGCATGTTTGATCACTTGTGAGACTCCATTAGAGTGCATAGGAACCCTACAGAAAACAGCAAAGCGGACGCACTGGCTAAAATTGCTAAAGAATTGGCTGACGAGAACCTCGATGATGTTAGAATCGTGGTACAAAGCCGTCGAGTGCTTACCCCAGCAGAAATATCTTTGGAATCATCCGAAGAAAAAGGAGTGAACGAGCAGACAACCCTGCATGTAAAAGATTGGCAAAATACCAAGGATTGGAGAGAAATTTTCATAGATTACTTCAAGACCCACCGAATGCCTGAAGAAGCGTCCACAAGACATCAGCTCGCGAAACGAGCCCTGTCTTTCGCCTTTGTGAACGATACCCTGTACAAGAGCTCATTTGATTCTTTATGGCTGAGATGCTTAGGACCTGACGAAGTGAAAAGAGTCATCCAAGAAGTTCACGACGGACTCTGCGGTTCTCATCAAGCAGGCCCTAAGATGAAGTTGAAGATAAAACGGATGGGCTACTACTGGCCCACGATGATTCAGGACTGCATCGAATATGCGAAGCAATGCCACTCATGCCAAATTCATGGGGACTTCATCCACCAGCATCCAAATCCGCTACACCCGATAGTGGCTAGCTGGCCATTCGAAATGTGGGGAACTGCTATAGTTGGCCCCATCGAACCAGCATCGTCTAAGGGACATCGTTTCATACTAGCGGCGACTGACTACTTCTCTAAGTGGGCAGAAGCGATACCGTTAAGGGAAGTGAAGACGGAAAATATCCTCCACCTCTTCAAGACGCACGTCATATATCGGTTTGGAACTCCGCGACGGATCATCTCCGATAACGGGCCAGCCTACAGAAGCCACAAGATCAGTCGCTTTGCGCAACAGCATAATATAGACTGGAGATATTCCTCAGTTTATAATCCACGAGCTAACGGTCTGGCTGAGGCCTTCAACAAGACCTTGACGAAGATCATGAAGAAAACGGTGTCACGAAATAAGAAAGACTGGCACGAAAGACTGCAAGAGGCTCTTTGGGCGTATCGAACAACATTTAAGACGGCCACAAACACAACGCCGTACGCGTTGGTATTTGGGACGAAAGCAGTACTCCCTCTCGAGATAGAATTACCCTCTCTACAAGTGGCAGTCCGCTACGAGCTGACAGACGAAGAAAATGCTCACCTTCGACTTGAGGAGCTTGACGCCCTTGATGAAATCCGGCTCATAGCACAACAAAATCTAGAAGCTTATAAAGCAAAGATGACGCGCTCATACGAAAGATTGACCCGACCGAGGACATTCCGCCAAGGCGAACTCGTGCTAGTGGTCAAAAGGCCTATGATCCCCAATCGCGCCAAGCGGGGAAAATTCGAGCCAAACTATGAAGGTCCGTACATCATAGACAAAGTCTACCAAGGTGGAGCCTATCTACTCATGGACATGCACGGTGAAAGGCCTTTTAGGCCAATAAACGGTCGCTTCCTAAAGAAATATTATGCTTAATGAGCCACAGCCTAGGTCAATGATAGATGACGACGACTATGTCCGCTCGCTATCTTCCTAAGCTCAAGCCTTATAAAAAGTAGCCGACCTTCTCAACGACGGACCGAAACGTCCTTAAACTAACGACGGACCGAAATGTCCTTAAACTAATAACAGACAAAAACGTCTTTAAACTACTACCGCAGCATCTTTAGGCTGACGAGAGATAAAAAAAAACATATAAAAATATTAAAAAAAACGGTATGTTCATAAGCAAAAAGGGCACGGATGAAAACCCGAAAGGGCTCCGTGAGTAAAAACAGCAGGGCTACCAGCGAGTGTTCGTGAAAACCCGAAAGGGCGGGACCTCGTAAAAAAAAAGAAAAAAAATATATAAAAATAAAAAGAATAAAAAAACGGTATGTCCATAAGCAAAATGGGCACGGATGAAAACCCGAAAGGGCTCCGTAAGTAAAAACAGCAGGGCTACCGGCGAGTGTTTGTGAAACCCGAAAGGGCACAACCTCGTTAAAGGACACTTACAAGATCCTCTCGACCTTGTAAGGAGAAACCACCCGCGTGAGATCCTTACGACTCACAAGGGAGCAGCACACTTAGGGATCCTCACGATTCCTAGGGAGAAAATACACTTGTGAGATCCTTACGACTCGTAAGGAGAAATCTCTTATGGGACCCTCACGGCCCATAAGATTCGAAAGTCTTAAGTTACAGAGACCTAAACCCGTGCTTAAGAAAACCCCCGCAAACTTCCAATATTGCCCTACAAGTGGCTCAATACTGACCCTTGTATACAATCCACGGGCGCGAATAAACATTTCCCTAACCAAGTCTCATCCGTAACTGGGGATATGTTCGCATGGTGAACAACCCTTGTAAATCCTCTCGATTTATGAGGAGAAAACCCTCCAGTAGGATCCTTACGACTTACAGAGGAAACAAACACTTAGGAATCCTCACGAGTCCTAAGGAGAAAATACACCTACAAGATCCTCACGACTTATAGGGAGAAATAACTTCGTGAGACCCTTACGGCTCATGAAGTCAAAAGCCTTAGTCGACAGGACCTTAACCCTAGTCACTAAGCCTCCTTTGTTCGACAACGACAGAGGCAAATGATGATTCGCTCCTGGTAATATCCCAGTTGCAGCGGTGCTGATGCCGAAATCGGTGTCCAATTTCAGGTTTACAGCGAAAAGCCAGTAGGCCGCTCATGCATGCAAAATAGCCGAAATGATGGGGCAACTCGTAATAAAAAGCAACGAGTAAAAATAAAATAAATAGCCGAAATGATTGGGCACCGCGAAAAATAGCCGAAATGATTGGGCAATCGCGACCTTCACGATATAAAAGCTGAAATGATAGAGCATCGCGGAAATAAAATAAAATAAAAAGAAGAAATGATAAAACTTTGGCCCTACAGTTAAGATCACATAGATCCCTGTATATAATCCAAGGGCATAAACAAAGAAGGATCCATACTTTCCTAGCTGATTCCGTCAGACGACGAACCCCAAACCTCAACGGTTCATTTCAACCGAAGAAGCCAGTGACTTCAGCAAAATTCCTCGACTCACGGATACAAACACTCCTTGACGAGAGCCTCCTGATCCGCGTCGACCCGCAGAGCCACCAGTGCCTCCGTAGGAATCCTCGACTCGTTTCAAACCCCAAGGAAACAAATAATCCTTGGCGCTTGGGAAACAAATAATCCCTAGCAAACTCCTCGACTCATGGATACAAACACTCCTTGACGAGAGCCTCCGGATTCGTGTCGACCCGCAGTGCCACCAGTGCCTCCGTAGGAATCCTCGACTCGTTTCAAACCCCAAGGAAACAAATAATCCTTGGCGCTTGGGAAACAAATAATCCCTAGCAAAATTCCTCGACTCACGGATACAAACACTCCTTGACGAGAGCCTTCTGATCCGCGTCAACCCGCAGAGCCACCAGTGTCCCCGTGGGAATCCTCGACTTGTTTCAAACCCCAAGGAAACAAATAATCCTTGGCGCTTGGGAAACAAATAATCCCTAGCAAAATTCCTCGACTCACGGATACAAACACTCTTTGACGAGAGCCTTCTGATCCGCGTCGACCCGCAGAGCCACCAGTGCCTCCGTAGGAATCCTCGACTCGTTTCAAACCCCAAGGAAACAAATAATCCTTGGCGCTTGGGAAACAAATAATCCCTAACAAACTCCTCGACTCACGGATACAAACACTCCTTGACGAGAGCCTTCTGATCCGCGTCGACCCGCAGAGCCACCAATGCCCCCGTGGGAATCCTCGACTCGTTTCAAACCCCAAGGAAACAAATAATCCTTGGCGCTTGGGAAACAAATAATCCCTAGCAAAATTCCTCGACTCACGGATACAAACACTCCTTGACGAGAGCCTCCTGATCCGCGTCGACCCGCAGAGCCACCAGTGCCCCTGTGGGAATCCTCGACTCGTTTCAAACCCCAAGGAAACAAATAATCCTTGGCGCTTGGGAAACAAATAATCCCTAGCAAAATTCCTCGACTCACGGATACAAACACTCCTTGACGAGAGCCTCCTGATTCGCGTCGACTCACAGAGCCACCAGAACCTCTATGGGAACCCTCGACTCGTTTCAAACCCCAAGGAAACAAATAATCCTTGGCGCTTGGGAAACAAATAATCCCTAGCAAACTCCTCGACTCACGGATACAAACACTCCTTGACGAGAGCCTTCTGATCCGCGTCAACCCGTAGAGCCACCAATGCCCCCGCAGGAATCCTCGACTCGTTTCAAACCCCAAGGAAACAAATAATCCTTGGTGCTTGGGAAACAAATAATCCCTAGCAAACTCCTCGACTCACGGATACAAACACTCTGTGACGAGAGCCTCCCAACCCGCGTCAACTCGCAGTGCCACCACTGTCTCCGTGAGAGAATTCCCGGTTCGTTCCACCTTGCAAGATAAAGTCTCGGGCAGCAAGGATTAAAAAACTTGCTTCCTGAACAATGGGGCCCTGCAAGTCAATCCAAAATGGTCTCTTGCATACTATCCACGGGTCTCACTCTCCAAAGTCGAGTTTGGACAAGGAGGGAAACAACAGCTTACGAACCCTCTCGATTCGTAAGAGGGAAAAATTCTCTTATAGGATCCTTACGACTTATAAGAGAAAACCACAATTAGGAATCCTTACGATTCCTAAGGAGAAAATCCACCTATGGGATCCTCTCGACCCGTAGGGAGAAAAGCCTCTATGGGACCCTCGCGGCTCATAGAGTTGAAAAGTCTTAGGCAGTAGACCTGAACCTGCGGCCTAAGCCATCGCTATTTCTTAAGGAAGTCAGAATACTCGTTTTTGATATCCATCAACCATGGTTATTAAGACAGCCTGCTGACAATAAAAAAAAAGAAGGTGACGGAATGAATATCCGGTCTACATTTGATCTGGCGTGCGTGACGCACTTATTTATGCATGGGCAAAAAACTCAGGACAAAAGATACATAATAAAGACAGGCTAAAAAAAATTTCCATTAATGTTGCCCAAAATTCTTACAATCATAAAAAGCGATGGAAGAAAAATATTGTTACAATGGAATAACCTCAGATCCGGGGCACGGATTGAGGAATTGAAAAGTAAGGCCATCCAGAGTTCTTCTGGCCTTTCTAATTATTCTTATGTGCAGCCTCTCATGCTCCTCTGTGTCGATATCGTCGGCAAGCCCTTCCAGCCTTCGATAAGCAGCAACTATCGTCGTCTGCTAGAAGATTTGGTGTAGGATGTCAATGAGGCTGTCCCGCCGTTTCTTCGAGATCAGCCCCGTCAGGTACACTGAGTGCACCTTGTCCTCGGCATCATCCAGTGCATTCAGTGGTAAGGCCTCGTGAAGACCCGGAAGTGCTCTCCATATGGCTCCCAACATGACTTTCAAAAGGGCCGAACGAAGAGGCAACAGCCAACCACTGCTTGCGTTCAGACGACCCATGACTTCTGCACATTCAGCGTCTGTAAACTCCTGGTTTTGTTGACGACCCTGAGCGCGGATATCGTCGTAAGTAATGAACTCATGCAAACTATATAGATGCACCGCCGCCATTATGCCTGGAAGAAATATTACAGGAAGATCAGCAATAGAAAAGCGATAATATACATAAAGGACTAAATTCTTAGAGAGCAAAAATATGTCCAAGGATAAAGTCCCCTGGACGAAAGCTCTGCCGATTAAGAATCGATTTTACCTAAAAAGTTTTTCTAAAAAACTTTAAAAAAAGGGGGGGGAGCAAAGCACCGGAGATATTGAAAGCAAGAACGAAGCTCTGAAGTTTTTGAAAATAAAAAATCAGAAAGATGATAAGTATCTGTAGGGGACCAAAGGTTCTATTTATAGGCATCAAATGCCTCTTCGACTTCCAAAAGTTGTCACGGCGGTTCACCCTAATCAGAGCGAAGCTCTGTTCAAATTCCGTGGCGGGAGATAAAGCAACGCTTCGTCTTCCCCCAATCAGAGCAAAGCTCTGTCTTGAAAATTAATTTAATGAAGCGACGCTTCAGATTGTTTACGCTGCGCAACGTGCCACACGTCTGACGCAGACGCATCAGCGCAGCGTCCAAAGCAGCGCACCCAATCAGAGCAAAGCTCCTTTTCAAACAAAAGTAAAGGAAGCAACGCTTCAGCTGCGCTGCGCCGTGCACTACACGACACGTGTCAGCGCAGATGCGGTAGCATAGTTTCGCTGCGCCGTGCGCTACACGACACACGTCAGCGTAGAGGCGCTAACACAGTTGCACTGCACTATGCGCTGTGCGACACGTGTCATACCCTAAAGCATTTGCGCTAAACAAAATTAAAAGTTCTGAAGAAATTGTTTCTACTCTTGTTAAAATAAAAAGATTTTCTTCTGTAAAACAGAAGCCCTTGGATTAAAGATCCGACGGTGAGGGGAAACTCCCCCAGGTCATTCAGAAAGGGATTTCTTTAATAAATCGAATTTGCTTCTCAATTTGCAAGATGAAGCCTCAGGCAGCAGAGGTGGGAAAACTTGTTTCCTGAACGGTGGGACCCTACAAATCGATCTAAAATGGTCTCTTGCATACTATACACGGGTCTCACTCTCCAAAGTTGAGATTCGATAAGGAGGGAAACAACCGCTTACGGGTCCTCTCGACTCGTAAGAGGGAAAAATTCTCTTATAGGATCCTAACGACCTATGAGAGAAAACCACACTTAGGAATCCTCACGATTCCTAAGGAGAAAACCCACCGACGAGATCTTCTCGATCCGTAGGGAGAAAAGCCTCTATGAGACCCTCATGGCTCATAGAGTTGAAAAGCCTTAGGCGGCAGATCTGAACCTGCGGCCTAAGCCATCGCTATCTCTTAAGAATGTCAGGATACTCGTTCTAATCATCCGTCAACCATGTTTGCTAAAGCGATATGCTGATAGTAAAACAACGAAAAGACGAAGAAAATGACACATTACAAAAAAAAGTGTATCGTTTATTCATAAACTTGATTGGATACAGGATACATTATGTCAAAGAATAAAAAAATATATACATGTACATTCTTTTATCTGTAAGTACAAACGATACAAAGATGGATAGCTACTGAGGAGGAAGTGTCTTTAGTAAATTCACAAGCTGCTCTCGCACTCCCTTCAACGCTTCCTCCAGAGTGACAGCCGCGGCCACCTCCGCCTCCACCTGGGCCCGCTGCTGCAAGAAAGATGAAAGTCGCTCCTCTGCCACCTTATGGGCTGCTTCCTGGCTGGGTGCAGCTCGCTAGACAACATCAAGGTGTTGCCTTAATGATAACCCTTCAGAAAGGCATTGCAGGAGACCCTCAAAGGCAACCTTCAGCCGTGCAGCGTTGGCCTCCACCCGAGCATGCAGTTGAGCAGACTTGCTCGAAGTCTCACCCCGCTCTTTACGCCTTGAAATGACTTCTTGTTCGAGGTGGTGAAAGTAAGGAGCGCTTTGCTCAATCCACGCTGTTCTTTGATTACTAGCAGCCAAGGCCTCGGGAGCGGGACGCAGAGACTCCAACTGATGCAGGCGAGCCTCGATCTCCCTGCAATGGTTAACCCAAGATGCGATGATAGCCTCGTCATGAAAGTTTACGAGTATCACTAGCATCGGGTTAACCGCTATAGCAAAATCCGCAGCAGAGGTAGGGGTCTCGATGTCGAGCTCCTCAACATAATCACTCAACGTACGTAAGCTGTTCGCGGCATCTTTCGAAGATGGACGTCTCAGGTAAGGACCTGCTGGCATTATGATGCGAGATTCGAAGGGCGCCGAGACTGGAACGACAGCTGAAAGGAAACAAGATATGGTCAGATAACAGTTCAGAAAATAAAAGGGGGGATTTATCAATATGATGGTCACTGTACCAGCTGGAGCAGGTGGCAGGGCCGGAAGGGTCAGCAGTGCAACCCGTCTTTCATCCCCTCCTTCGATTTGTAACACTGCAGTCGAGGTAAAAAAGGGAAGGTTTATAAATAATCCCATCAATAAAGAAAGAAGGATGTCATTGGAAATCATACTCACCAACGCCACCAGAGGAAGAAGCAAGCTCGGATGGGAAGGAGAAGTGCGGGAGCAACATTTGGTAAAGATGGTCAAAAAGTACTCCTGAAAAGATACAACAGCGCGACTTCAGTACATAAACTATACATCTGAAAGATAGGATTAATAAATTGCAAACCCATACCTTCCAACATCTTCGAAGGTATAAGAGAGGGTTGAGAGGTGACCACCGCCAAGACAGTCGTTGAAGGCGCTCCTTCAAGCAGTGGGGCATCGGCGTTGGCTGCACCTGCGTTATAAGAAAGGAGAACTTATCAGGAAAGACTGTAAAATAAAAAGGGCAGTAAGCTAAGGTTTACCTGAGGAGCTCCCGGCCGAAACAGAAGCGACTCCCTCCTCTATCGACATAAGGCCACCACCCGTAGCCTCATCACCCGACTCGATGGGGACCGTCGTCGTGCTAGCGCTACCAGGAGACGGCAGGGGATCGTAAGCAGGGAGAGCAATGATTGGAGCGTTGCCGGACTCTTGGAAGGAGGCGGTTGACTCTGCCCCAAGAATCATGCCCATCTCACCCGCTACTTTCTCGGGCTCCGCTGTCTCCATTGGCTCCTCTACCGTCACCACAAGGTCGCCAGCCTCAAATGCCTCGTCCGCCATCACCCCGGACTCAGTTATAATGATCGTTTCACCTGCCGCCACTTCAGGCCCGGCATCAACGACCTTCTCAGCTATAGGCCCCTCAACCTCCACACCAGACTCCATGGCCTCAACGATGTTGCCCGCGGTCTGCTCGGGTTCGGCAAGCGCCACCTCCTCTGTCCCCCCGGGACCAACAGTTTCTGCCTCACCCTCGGTCGGACTTGGCCCTGCAAAATAATGTATGTAAGAACCATCGGCGTTATAACTCTCACAATAAAAATTCTGAAAGAAATGTCACCTGAAGTGGACTTGTCATTTGCGCTCCGAGCGGCACGCGCCACTTGTCTGCGAGCAGTGGATAGGGCGACAGGGGCTTCTTCGGAAGGAGTATCTGTCTGAGGGACGGTGCTTGGGCCCGCTCCCGTAGCCAAAGAAGTCCGGCGCGCCTTCGCCTCGCGCCTTAGCCGCTTTCTCTCCTTCTGGGCCATTGAGACGGACCTCACCAGAGCCTCTCTCATTGAGGCGTCCTCGTCTGTATACAAAGATGCCTCCAAGCTCTTCAAGGCATCCCTCGTCGACTTGTCAAGTCGAGGCTCTTGCAGCAGCCCTAACGAGACCGGAACTCCAGTGACGGGTTCCGGAAGGATCTCTTCGTCGACTGGTATAACCCCTAGAAAGAAACAAAGGAAGAAAGTCAGGTTGATCCTCTAAAAAGAATGACGGAATTTGTTAAAATAGGGGGGTGGGACATACCGATGTCCGCTAAAGCACGTTTCTCCTCCTCCTTTTGGAAGGTTTTCAAGGAGGCAGCAATAGCTTCTTCGGTAGAGACACCTGTAGAAAATAGGGAAAAGTATTAGTCAAAAATAATGATAAAAAAAATACAATGAAGTGATGAAAAAAAGCAGCTAATAATTACCTGACTCAGCAAGTTTACTCAACCACGCTTCAAGCCTCGCTGATCGTTCAAAAGCCGCGATGGCGGCCGCCAGGTCGGTGTCTGCGGGGTCTACCGCGAAACCCTTATTGCTGTCATACTCACTTATTCCTTCGGTAAGAAGGGCTTCAGGCTCTAAGCCAAGAATCGCGTCAAGGGAAAGGAGGGACTTTTTCTTCTTTTGCCCGCCAACTCTGGATGCATCCGGGATTGATTTACGCTTGGCAGACACCTTGGGGCGGCGGGTCCCGATATCCATGCCTACACCAGACCCCGGCGATACCGCAGTCACCGTTTCCATTAGGGCACGGGG
This sequence comes from Agapanthus africanus, assembly GCA_030015575.1. Taxonomy (NCBI): domain Eukaryota; kingdom Viridiplantae; phylum Streptophyta; class Magnoliopsida; order Asparagales; family Amaryllidaceae; genus Agapanthus; species Agapanthus africanus. The sequence continues at coordinate 277,094,928 of JASDDO010000010.1, read as the reverse complement.
GGCTGGTGGCGCATCCACAGCATCGGGAAGCGGCAATCCGCGTGGAGGACTCAACATGCGCGGAGGTCCGCCTCCAGTACCTATCAATGGAGGAATGACTGGAGTCCTCGGCCTCAAGAGAGCCTTGCGATCGCCGCCAGGAGGTGCACCCTTGCGGTCAACCAGCATACGTTTCTCCATCAAAATAACGGGCCCCATTGCATGCGCATACCAAGCCACGTACGCGTTGAGGACTTTGGGGACGCAGCTCGGCTCACTGATAAAGAAATAAGAACCCGTGTTAAGTCGCATAAAGTGGTGCATTGCATTCTTTATCCCCTCCTGGCTAACCACGGGCTTTTCTAAGAAGGCTTCCAGCAGGATCCCTTGATTGTAGCTTGATTGCTGAGCAAACCGGTGAGGGTTATACCTCATGAAGAATGCTGTCTTATTCTGCCTGAACACCAGGTAGCCCGGCCGAATGGAGTAGAGATGGAGGATTTCTCGAGCCTTCAATATGGAAGCCCCATCCTTAAATTCATCACGTAACGACACTACTGACTTGGTAGTCTCTGAGCCTATTGTTATGACCTTGTCCAAGAAAGAAATCTTCGCCCCGACCAGGTGTGGTCGAAGGAGAAGCCCCCTAGCCTCCCGCGGAGATGCAACTACGATCGAAGCCCCGACCAGCCGTATGACCCTCGGAAGCCTGCACTTCTCAAAAAAGGGAGGAATCTTATGGGCACCGAACACCCCGTGCACGTGCATTTCCATCCAGGAGGTAAAGTAGTGCATCGGGAAGTTGGCGGGTTGCACCTCAAGCTCACTAGCGTCCGCCGCTACGCTAAGTCCATTATAAAGGTAAGCCTGCCTGGCAATTCCTACTGACAACTGTAAACCGGCCGCCATCCGATGCGCTGGGTAGAAAACAGTCGGCCGCATATGGCGTGGATGCATGGGAAGAACAAAATTGCACAACCATAAGCCCAAGAACCCTACAAAGAAGGTCTCTTCATCCATGTTTAGGACGGCAAATTCTGAAAAGGGGACGACGGCGGCACCGGGTAGATAAAAGTCTTTGTGGTTATCCTCCGATGTGGGTCGGCGATCAAAACCGAGCCCAAAAGGGTCGTCAAGTTGGGCAAACTTCTCGCTCCGCTCTGATAAGAATTCTGGTTGAATGAAGCGAGCAATAAAATCTGCAAAACTGACTCCCCTGTCACCTGATTCTAGATAGAGTCCTTCATAAATCTCCAATACCTTCACTAAGCCCGGGTATTGGTGCTGAATAGCGTTCTCCGGCGTCAGGTCAACCACCAGCGGCTTGGTGGCAATGATGTATTCATCGGGAGGAAGCAGCTCCTCGTAAGGCTCTCCCCTCATCGGCAGACCCGAGATCTCAGCAAACTCCTCCACGGAGATAGAGACTTCCCGGTCCGCCATCAGAAAGGTGTGTGTGGGAATATTCCATTGCTCGATAAAAGCCTTAACCCACCATGTTGGAGGAGAAGGATATTCAAAGAGCGAGACGTAAATGGCCGAGTACAAACCAATCCTCATCAGATGAGTCCTCCTCGCTGATAGGATGTACCGGGCCCATTGCAAATATCCAGCAGGCGGTCGTGGGATCAGTCCAATGTTATAGGCCTGTCCCCAAGGGCGCGCTTCACCCTGACAAATTCTCCTCCCTAAAATATCTATTGCCGGCGGCGGCTGCACGGGGATGGCACCAATCGCAGGCTGAAGGAGGTCATCCAAATTCCAATTTTTGACCTCCACGGCATACTTCACCGGGGGTTCATCTGCGTAGGGAAGCGAAGATGTTGGCTCAGACGGAGTAGTGGAACTGAAACTATGACGACCCTGGATGATTTCATTATACCACCTACCCCACAAGTGAAGGTTTTTATGTTCGGGGTCATGATCCTTGATGAGAGCTAACACCACGCGGTCCACCGGTGCCTGGAGAAACCCTCCCTCCGAGCGAACAAACGGAAAAGACAAATTGGCAGACATGTGTCCTGCAAAGAAACAAACATCAGCCGTCAGTATTATAATTCCAACGCTCAGCATGTTTAAAATTTTTATACCGTACCGCAATGCAGTGGATATGGGGATCAAAGGGGGGCCCACTAAATCTGGATGGCGGCGCATCATTTAATGAGATAGTCCCATCATTGGATGAGACTGTCAGTTAATAAAAAGATCCCCAAGAGAAAATCCTCATTGATGGGAAATCCCCAGAGACAAGGAGAAAATCTCCTCTTTTAGAGCAAAGCTCCATCACAGAGTGACATTTGTCAGACTCTGGTCTCAAGGGAATAAAAATTCTCTTGGAAAGAGCCCAGCTCTATAATAATGATGGAAAAGCCATCAAAAAGGGAAACTTTAACTCCTAAAGATTAAAAATTTTGGGTCTTAAAAGATCCACAAAAACTTTTAAGAGCTCTCCACTTTCAGATCAAAAAGGGTCTACATTTGATCCATGAGCAAAGCTCTGTTCATGGGTTAGAACCCATGAACAGGGTCTCTGTAGATCTATAGAGAAAGGCTCTGTTAATAAAACCCCAAAGGGGTTTTCTTTAGATCAAAGATCTATAAGAGCAAGGCTCTGTTAATCAAGTTTAATTTAATTTAATTTAATTTAAATTTTACCTAAATGGTCCCAAAAAATCTGGACTCTGGAAAGAAATGAGAGCAAGGCTCTGAAAATCTTAAACAAGAGCAAGGCTCTGAAACTTAAGTTCTTAGAAACGGTAAAAAAATTTATCAAGGACCAAGGGCCCTATTTATAGGCGCCTGCGCCCTTTCACCTGATCCCTTGGATCCAACGGTCAAGATCTTGCCACCGCTACACTCACGTGTGCGCTACATTAGCGCAACGGTGGGGGGGCATTTGTTTCGCCCAATCAGAGCAAAGCTCTGTTTGAATTCAAAATTCAAATTTTGAAGCAACGCTTCAGGTCACGGGCGCAACGCGCCACGCGTCAGGCGCTAATACGTCAGCGCAGCGCCCAAGAAGGCGCGCCCAATCAGAGCAAAGCTCTGTTTAAAGGAAGCAACGCTTCAGTTGCGCATGCACTGCGCTGCGCGACGCGTGTCAGCGCAGATGCGCTAGCGCAGTCGCGCTGCACTGTGCGCTGCGCGACACGTGTCAGCGCAGATGCGCTTGCGCAGTCGCGCTGCGCTGTGCGCTGCGCGACACGTGTCACGCGCTGGGGCATCTGCGCTAAACAGAATTAAAATCTTTTCTGTTCTTGCTAAAACAAGAAGATTTTCTTCTGCAAAGCAGAAGCCCTTGGATCAAAGATCCAACGGTGGGGAAAATTCCCCAAATCACTCAGAGAAAGATCTCTTTAACAAATTTAACTAATTTATGGGCACTATAAAAAGGACCCTGGACCGCAATTCAAAGGCATCAGCATCCTTCTAAAAAAAGAGAGAAAGAAGAAAGCTCTTGAGAACTCCTCAAGAACAGCAGAAGGTAAAAACCTTTAGGAAAAAAGAGAAAATCCTCTTATGGACAGATTATTGATCTAAGAATAAGATCAATAATTTTAAATAAGAATATATATATATATATATATATATATATATATATATATATATAAGTAATAATAGTGCTTTGCACTTTTTTATGAACCTCTGGTTCTTGAAACAAAAAAAAAAAGAAAAGAAAAATTATTTTTCTTTGATCTAATCAAGAAATTAAATAGTGCTTTGCACTTCTGTTCTTGAATCTAAAAAGATTCTTAGTGCTCTGCACTTACAAACTGCTCTAGAGCTTTGCTCTCTGGAATTGGCGCAACTCACCAGAGCGCACCACGTGTCAGCAGTGCAACAGCGCAGCACACTTATGCAGCGCACAGCGCTTTTGCGCTTGCGCTCACCAGAGCGCGCCACGTGTCAGCAGCGCAACAGTGCAGCGGACTAGCGCAGCGCACTGCGCTGTTGCACTTGCGCTCGCCAGAGCATGACACGTATCCTCACCACAAGCGCTTGCGCTCAGTGATTGGCGCAAAGCGCCTGATAAATGCAAGGCATTTCACTTCCTGAAGGGCTAGGCCCAATTAAAAGGCTTAACAGGCCTAATAAATAAAATGCTGTGCATTGTTTGAAAGGGCAGAGCCTAATTGAAAGGTCCAATGGACCAAAACAAATGATCTGCATCATAATAAAAAGGGCAGAGCCCAGTCAAAATAGGCATAAATGGCCTGAAGTAATGCAATGCATTATTTAAGTGGGGGCAAAGCCCTAGCACAGGTCTAATAGACCAAAAATAAATAAGGGTGTTGAACATTTTCAACTGGACTTAGCCCAATTTTTGCCGTAAGTCCTTAAATTAAATCGGTCGAGCAAAGATTTCTCTCTTAAATCAATCTATATCCGGTTCAAGGGTACATCTCCGAGGTTCTCTGACACCTGTCGTTGTAATCCTTCAACGACGTTGGAGAGGTGATGGGTCCCGACAACCACATACATGAATATGGACTGCGGGGTCCTTAAACTCGTGGACCGAAACGTCCTTAAACTAATGTTGGACCGAGACGTCCCTAAACTAATATCGGACCGAGATGTCCTTAAACTAATATCGGACCGAGACGTCCCTAAACTAACGATGGACCATCATGTCCCTAAACTGGAACTTGGACCACTACGTCCCTAAACTGGCGATGGACCGAAACGTCTTTAAACTAATATCGGACCACCACGTCCCAAAACTGGAATATGGACTACCACCTCCCTAAACTGGCGATAGACCACCATGTCCCTAAACTGGAACACGGACCATTACGTCCCTAAACTGGAACAATAGAGCCTCCAAATGCTCTTTTGACGGATCTAAACGGTCCCGTTTAAGTAGATCTTAGCCCCAAATACGGCTAACGTATCCTTAGACATTTAAATGAATGATAAAACTCCAAATCAACTTTGGTTCAAGGGTACATCTCTGAACTCCCCTGACATACATCGTTGTAATCCTTCAACGACGCCAGAGAGGTGATGAGTCCCGACGGCCATATATTAAATGGATCACCACGTTAAGTTGATCTTAGTCCAAAACAGGACTAACGTATCCTTGACGAACGTTTAAGTCGATCTTAGTCTCAATACGACTAACGTATCCTTAAACTAAACACACCAAACCCAAATCTAAGTAAATACGGATTTGGACTAATCCACGTCCTACGGGCGACGGCATTACTCAGTCTCTGTATACAATCCACGGGCAACCACAAACAAAACAAACACAAACGACACGAAGTGAAATTCTGGAGAAGGAGAAAGTTGTTACCGCGATGCGGTAGTGTAATTAACTGCAGGGGCTTGCGCTTGCAGGGAAGAGCGTCCCCACAATCAAAAACCCCTCACCCTGAGGGGGAATCTGACGAAGTCTGCTACATCGGCCGCATCCGTCTAAACCTCCGATACACGGTGCCATAAATCAACTTGGCATCTTCGGAGAGGTGGACGGATAAAACCATATAGCATCTACCCCGAATCTCAGGCAAGACGCAAAGTCTAGGCCGCCATTCGGAGGGGAACACTGCTGTCTCCAGCGCATATCCCCAGAAGGAAATAGGTAACTCAGCTGTGCTCATCATAGAGCGCACCATATCTAATAGGGTGTGATTCCTCCGTTCTGATACACCGTTGTGCTGTGGTGTATATGGAGGAGTCAGCTGAGAGAGAATCCCATTCTCTTTTAGGAAGTCCAGGAATTCATTGCTCAAGTATTCACCTCCTCGATCAGATCGAAGGATTTTAATACTTTTTCCAGTTTGGTTTTCGACTTCTTGTTTATATTCTCTAAATTGCTCAAAAGCTTCTGATTTGTGTTTCATCAGGAACACATATCCGAATCTAGCGAGATCGTCAGTGAATATAATGAAGTAGGAAGAACCATCCCTGGCATGTGTAGACATGGGACCGCATACATCACTATGTATCAGTCCCAAGAGTTCGGTAACTCTTTCTCCGTGTCCCGTAAACGGAGTTTTGGTCATCTTGCCTTTGAGACATGACTGGAAAGTGTCATAAGATGAAAATTCAAACGGATTTAAATATCCATCCTTATGCAACTTAGCCAGTCGTGTCGCATTGATGTGACCGAGTCTACAATGCCACAAGAAGGATTCGTTCAGTATGAACTCTTCCTCTTGTGTGTGTTTGTTATGCTCAGAACTGTTGATTGATTTAGAACATAAATGCCATTGCACAACGTGCCTGATCCAACCAACTTTTGGTTACGGAAAATGTTCATAACATTGTCCTGTAATACAAAATTATATCCCTCTTTACTTAATAAAGAAACCGATATAATGTTGCATATCAGGTTCGGCATGTAATAGCATTCGTTCAGAACCAATGTATTACCAGTCGGTAATACAAGGTGATATTCCCCAACAGTCTTAGCTGCAACAATTGCACCATTTCCAACTCTAGTGTCTTTATCACCTTCTCCAAGTTCTCTACCTTTCCTGAGCCCATGTAACTGATTACATATATGGGATCCAGACCCGGTATCTAATACCCAGGACGTGGAGCAAATGGAGAAACAGTTCTCTGTAACGAAAACACCCGAAGAAAATGCATCATCATGTACTTTCTTCATTCGGGTGGCATGGGAATCCTGGTATTCCCCTAAGTCCTGATCATTCCTATAACTCTTATATGAAAGAACGGAACCAACGTTCCCCAGCACAGTATAACATGCGGGTTCGGTCAATACATCTATATTATTATCTTGATTAGGGCATGAAATGGTCGCTACCTAGAGAGAGAGAAAAGAAAACACTTTAGCGTATGGTCGTGCAAGATAAAATTGGTTATTATCTTATCTAATCAGGATGGCTCCCACTGGTTTTTATCAAATCTTCCTTCAAACCCTAAAAGCAAAGACTAGCCGGGATTAATTACACCCTACAACTTCGCCAATCTTTCAGCCAGGCCAGTGTCGGTATTTTGAGGGAGGTTCCCCGTGCTTTCGCACGGACCTAATTAAAGTAAACCTCGTTTTCCCAGAGCCGTAACCCCGTTGACACCTTTCTAGACACCTACTTGATCAGCTAATTGTAATGTGCAAAACTCTCCCAGGAGTAACTCTTACTCACAGTGGGTATCGGGATCCAACTATCTCATAGAAGGTATGCAATCTCATTGCAAATTTCAACACTTGAAATTCCCGATAATATTTTGCCCCTAGCGTCCTATGACCTTGAAAAAGGCCAACAAATCACAGGATGCTAGTCAAGTTCAACCCGTCATTTCTTGATTGAATCAAACCCACCCGCACGACCCTTGACAAAGGCCAACAAGGTCGTACGACTACCCTGAAACAATCTGCATCACATGCATAAGCAGATAAACACTATTCAGCTACCGCACACTACGCCTTGACAAAGGCCAACAAACGCAGCATGAATATTAAACAGTTCTTATCTGAAATGACGGAGGGCTACTACAGTTTTTTCTGAAAACCATGAGCGTAATGAACTTGATATCGTTGTAGAATCGAGTGAATTTTGAAATGGAGTGTTCTTGAGGTTTTTCTAGTTTTGCTAAAGGGGTCACTCCCGGTGAAGGGATCGTCGGCCCTTTCCTCGTCGAATGAGGTGCGGGATATGTCATATATATCACTGTGCAAAGCAGAATCTATAGAAGCAATCAAAAGACAAACCGAGTGTGTAGCATCTTCCGGTTATTGCTAAAGGAGTCACTCCCAGTGTAGGGATCTCGGTACTTTCCTCATCGAATATGGTGTAGGATATACCACATATACCGCTGTGCAAAGCAAGAACTGTACCTACCTGTTTTATTTAAAATTTGATTATACAACATCTTAGGTTTCTTTTCTTTCATTAATCACATTAATGAAGTCCCATCATTTAAGTACCTAAACATCACAGATAAATACGACGTAGACTTATGCCATCCGCATTCGCCTGGATGTCCCCCCGTGCACCGTTAGGTTAGGTAACTAACGACAGAGCAGGGTAGGGCTAGTGCGGATGCAAAATATAAGTAACGTCTATATAATATATCATATATACTGTATCTGTCACAGAACATCACATGATCAAATCACAGATATCGCAGCAGAAGAAACATATGAAACATTGGATATACTAGGACGTCCGTGTTGTCAATACGAGCCAGTATAAAACACGGATTCCACGGTCGTGATGAATAGCCAATCCCACACCCCTAGACCCCTACGAGAGCGGCAAGCAACCCTACCAATTCTAGGGTTAGGAGACCCAGACTCGACTCCTCGAGATAGTCTCCCACTGGACCCTAGAACCCGGTTACTTGTGCTCCCCTCCTTGGGTCTATCCTAGTGCAGAAAAGTAAATAATATACAAAGGGTGACAACTTTCGCAACTTGGAAGTGTCCCAAATAAAAGAATATTACATACAAGTTTTTACATGAATGAAAATGAAAAACACTCATCTCACATAAAAAAAAACCCTCCCGGCTATTCGAACACGACGATCCAATATAACATATCCAGCAACACATAACATCACATGTCATCAATGTAAGTAAGTATGCATACCCCAATTGTCGTTGACGTATAGCAACGAAACCGGCGATATCAACATACTACACTTACGATCACAGAAAAGAAAGTGTAAAACTACAACAGTTGGAATCCGCAACCTCTTTAGACATCGCATGCCTAATCAAATGAAATACTTAGACATCACATTCCTAACAATTATAAACCCCGCATTTTAGTCTCATTATCGAAAACACTTTTCAATATCAAGTAAGACTAAACGGCTAGATTTATAACATTCATTCAGTTATCTCATAACTTCTTGTGAATTCCAATTATTGTATCCCATTCCGGATAAATAGAAAATATTAAACTTTCCGATCGAACATTCGAACACCCAAGTTTTCCCGAAACCGTTCAACACATGAAATAAGTTCAAAGACATTCACTTCATGCCTCGGTACCAACGGTCCAGCCGTAGAAGGGTCAAGCCAACGCCTCACATGTGGCACGCCGTACTTCCCCAAACCCTAAGGTTCAAAGGGCAGTTCAAGACGGTCACATAATCGAGTTAAGGTTTGTTGTCTTCTAGAGGGACCATCACGTTACTTGCACTACTTAGAACGTCATTAAACAACGGAAAAGTCCAACAATTGGAAATTTCCCGGCAGGGGAAAGATTGGGTATTTACATCTGGTCGAACTTTTTAACATATTCTAAAATTATCTGGAAAACCACACAGACAAAATTTGATAATCCGATCGAATCTTTGATTCCCAATACAACCCCAGAATACTCATCTGTAGAGTCACAATAAAAATACCCAGAAAATATAGCATTAAATTATATGAGTTACTGTGTAGAAATCATCAGACAAGGGGACAGTACGGCCGCGGAACCGCCGCACATGCCTAGCTTGTGCCGCGGTTCCACGGTGGATTAATGGATTTAGACCCTCGTTTTTCACAGTAATTCAAATAAGACCCTGCTTATTTTTCTGTATATTTTTAATTGACAAAAATCCAAAATTTTAGAAAATTTCCAGAGAGCATTTTGGAAATGGGTTTCGATGTTCGTTCGGATTTCAAACGTCGTCTAGACTTCGCCTAAGGCTCTAGCTAGGCTCTGATACCACTGTAGGGTTCCTAGGCACGCTAATGAAGTCACACAAGGCATCAACCATGCCAATTTCAAATTTTATGGGTGCCGAGAAACCCTAATACGGATCGTTAACTAGAATTTTAGGCGAAAAGTGAAAACTAGTTAACATCTTAACTAAAAGAAGGAAGCTACAACCTTTGTAGATCCGGTTATCCACTTCCTTAGCTCCACGTAATCTTCCCATCGCTGTCCATCTTGAATCCCGGACTCTCGCATCGGCTTCATTGGAGAAATGAGCAGAATAGTCGTCGGCTACGATGCCGAAGAAGATCTACGTCGAGGCTTCACAAGATCAAGCTCCGACTTCACCAAGTTGTGAAACTTGTGAAGAAAACATCCTATACTACTTGGCAAGAGTTAGAGGGTGAAGAAATAGGAGGTGGGTTCACTTTAGAATTGGATTTCTCACTTGTTTACTCAAGATGCCATTGATGAAGGCAAGCTTTTTCTTTTAAGATCAAGAAGAAGAAGAAGAAAGAATATGATAAGTGTTGCTTTTAAAATGAAAATAAAATCAATACTTATCATATGCTAACCATGGTAAAGTGTAGAGAATAGATCATGGTTAGTTAGAATGGTTAGGGTTAAGCATGAAGACAAAATGGCAACTAGGTCAAACCTTCATGAATCTTCAACTAGAAACAAAGAAAGCCACCATTCTCTTCATAATATTTTCAAAATAAATAAATAAATAAATGAGTAAGAAAAAGAAAACCCTAACCCTTAGATAACCATGGTTTAATCTTTACACAAAACACAAGTTAGCAAGCATCATCAAACATGATACAATCAAGTGCACACAAAAATATATCACATATACAATGTGCACACCAAGTGAGAAAATCCTTTTAAAGTGAACCAATACTAGATAATGCAAAGTAATATATCAAATATATAATTATACATTAAATCATTAAATCAACACTTGATTCAATGATCCGGTCATGTCGCACATAACTGACTAGTATCCAATGAATCGACTTATCGAATCAATCTTTGATTCGATAACTAGGTTATATCGCATACAACCAATCGAAACATTCATCGTGAGAATGGAATACGGTATCACATACACGCATTATTCTCGGTCCTGCACATATCTTATATGCACTCCTATTTCATTTCGCTTGAGCCAGGAAACCTCTGTGTAGGACTCTAATGACTCGTCAATACGCCGGTAGCAGATGATGATCATATCAATCACCCACAAGCCGCAAGCGGTCTACTAAACGTAACGGCCACCCGGGTATTGAGCGATCAGAAGATCGACGAGCAAGCCCGCTCACACTCCTGTGAATCCAAACAGTAACACTTACCGTACAGTCCGGTCTGTTCGTCTGATATGTCACATATCGAGTCTAGGGGTGGTAAACGTCAGACCCCAGTAACCGATAAGTCGTGCCGATGTGAGGCTCATAACGGGTCGAGAAACTACCGGTAACACTTACCAGCAAATCTCTAATCAGCCTTGGCCAGGGACTTCCCTGTTACGGCCAATCGAGCACAGCGCAACATCAACCCCCAATACCGGGAGAGATGAAACCCCTCCTATCGCTCATTGCCTCCATGTGACTCGGGACTGTACCCAAAGACCACCATTTTGCACGCCCTCATGGACGTGGTAAGGTGGAGATCAAAGTACAGTAGGAATCACACAAGACTCTATGACGATCTCGGGTCTACAGACTAACCTGCACAAGTGTCGCCTGAGAACTGCCATCTGACGTGAGGTATAATACCATCTGGGAGTTCTCGGCGAGTCCGTCCAGTGTACCCAGTCTCCACTGAGCACCCGTATACTATCTCTGATGTCAAACACCAATGGATATGGGATCATCCATCGCCCATCTCATGGGTCGAGAAGCGTATACGCTAGTCTACACTGGTATATCGATGCCCCGTCTCGATACACTTACGACTAGGGACCTTGAAGGATGTACCTATGGACTACCATGTCCCCACTAGTATGATCTGCATCATAGTCCATGTAGTCAAGTACACATCCTAAGGGCTTTACCAACATGTAACTATAAGACAGTATAAAGAGACTAGTATACATGTTAAGATAAAGAGTAACCAGATAGCATACTATCATATCGAGCAAGAAAGTCATCTCTATATATGTCCAAGCGTCCAAAATAATATACATCATCTGTACAATACTGGCCTCTAGGGCATACATACAACTAACATAATCAACTCACAGTGGCTTCCCGGATAACGGATGTCCGCCAAGCCTTCAAAATCGAGAAGGTGAGGGAGAAAAGGCTCAGATAAAGAGCCAACAAAAGGGCTAGGGCTCCTGCCAGGCTGAACCTCATGAGGTTCGAAGAACAGGGTTACCCCGCCAAAGATGAGGAAATGGCTGGGTATGTGGTCCACACTGTCTACACGGTGGGCACGCGCAGCAAGAGCAAGGACGGGGCTACCACATCTCAAACCCAATCTGGCTTGAATGTGGGGGCTGCTTCCCAAGAACAGCCGCCTTTACTGGGTGATGAAAACCCTCTTGATGAGGTTGATAGGCGGAAAGACCCTTCGGTCCATGAGGAGTCGGGCTCGGAAAGCGAAGAAGAGCCGACTTTCCACCCCAGGACCGCGGAGCAAGAGCTGCTTCAAGAGCTCCGAAAGCAGCTCAGAAACAAAGACAAGGAGATGGACAAACTCTACTCCAAAATCGATGACTTGACGAATGTCGTGATGCAGCTCACGGCCCGACTTGCCTCTCAGCTGCCCAATCAAGCGGAGGGCTCTGCTCGTGAACCGGGAAATGGTGTCCCAAAGCAGCCGACGCCTATTCCCTCAAATCCAAAAGTGGGCGAACTACATGAAAACCAGTCGCATCCTATCTTGGGAAATTTCTTGGCTACCGATGACAGTAGCCCGCTAACTCAATCTCAAATCATGGATTTGGTTGCCAGCAAAGTCAAAACATTAGTGGCTGAAGCCAAAGTGCAAAAAGATATCAGCAGTAGTGGGAGACCATATCCTGCTCAGTATGATCTGGTAGAATTTCCTAGCGGCTATGTCATCCCCAAATTCGGAAGATTCGATGGGACGGGAAATGCGAATCAGCATATCACCCACTTCAAAGCCTCATGCGGGAATACCGGGGGCAATGATGCGCTTCTCCTCCGCTAGTTCCTTAATAGCTTGATCGATGTTGCTTTCGACTGGTACGCGAGCATACCGGATGGCTCCGTCATAACTTTTGTCCAAATGGAGTCTCTGTTTCGGCAGAGGTTCATGAGTGTCAGCGATAAGATTACCATTGCCGAGCTCGTAAGGACCAAGCCCAAGAGCGACGAAAGCAGCACGGATTTTATAACCCGATGGCGCAATCTCTCCGTCAAATGCGAACCGCTGATAGAGCAGGACCAATCTGTCAGTCTCCTCGTCGGAAATCTCAACAATTGGATGGCCCCGTTTTTATGCACCGCGGGTCTCAGAACATTCCAAGAGCTGACCAGGAAAGTCCAGATGCTGGACCGCTCAAAACAGGAGTCCTCCTCGGATTCTCAAAATAAAAATAGGTCCTGGAGAAACCGGAAGCACGATAATCGCAAAGGCGGAAACTCCGATGATTCTGAATCTTTCAACACTTCGGCTAACCGAAATAAGCAAGGGATGAGCGGACCTAGCGCCAAACATCCTCAGAAGCCAATGTTCGGAGAGGGAGGAGAATCTCCACTGAAAGAGAAGCTGGATAAGGTCTATTCCTTCAGAAGGGACAAAATCCGTAAAATATTCAAAGACGCCCTGAAGAACGGTCTACAATTGCCAGAGTCAAAAAGACCGTAGGAAGCGAATAGGACCAACGACCCCAAATACTGCCCTTATCACAGAGTGATAGGTCATGCCATTGAGGACTGCTTCGTCTTCAAAGATTGGGTCGAAAAGCAATACAAGGTAGGAGAGATAGAACTGTCCAAAGACGTGTTAACAAACAGTCAAGCTGCAACCGCCAATTTCATACAAATGGAGACCGAAGTTCTTCGTGAAACCGATTCTCTCATACATCTGCCTTTCTCTGAAAACAATCGACCACCACGTCATTAAACTGGGAACAGTCGACCTCTAAGTCGTTAAACTGGGTATGTCAAAAAAATGTAAATAAAAAAAATGTGTAAATAAAAGGAAAATAAAGAAAAGCCGAAATGTTGGGGCAACCGCGAATAAAAGCCGAAATGATGGGGCAATCGCGACCTTCGCGATAAGAAAAGCTGAAATGATAGAGCAATCGCGGTAAAACAAAAAATGCAAAAACAAAAAAAAACGGCGAATGATGAGTCGCTCCTGGTACCATATTCCAGTGCAGCAATGCAGACGCCAACCAAAATCCAATTTCTCAAAATTTTCCAGCCCTACGGCCAGTCCCCAAATTGACTGCCGTATACAATCCACGGGCTCAAATAATTCTCAGCATACCCATGCCCCACCGCAATCACCAGTTACGCGGCTGGTCTCCGCTTTTGGAATTTTGCTCCATTGAGAAGACCCGCTCATGTATCCTCACGATACATGGGGAGAACAAACCTTTGTGGGATCCTTACGACTCACAAAGGAAAAAACACACTTAGGAGTCCTCACGACTCTTAAGGAGAAAATACACCTGCGGGATCCTTACGACTCGTAGGGAGAAAATGCTTTTATGGGACCCTCACGGCCCATAAAATTGAAAAGTCTTAGGTGATAGGGATCTAAACCTGTCTCCTAAGCCATCACTCCCCAATCTCCAAGTGGCGAATGATGAGTCGCTCCTGGTACCATATTCCAGTGCAGCGATGCAGACGCCAACCAAATTCCAAATCCCATACCCCAACGGCGAATGATGAGTCGCTCCTAGTACCATATTCCAGTGCAGCGATGCAGACGCCAACAAAGTCCTGAAATTTTTCCGGCCCTACGGTCTGGATCATACATCCTGCAAAACCGTATACAATCCACGGGCGTAAAACAATCCCAATCTCTCAAAAAATATATATAATAAAATTAAAAAAAGGGTATGTCCACAAGAAAGATGGGCACGGATGAAAACCTGAAAGGGCTCCGTGAGTAAAAACAGCAGGACAGCCGGCGAGTTTGTGAAAACTCGAAAGGGCGCAAACTCGTGAGAAAGAGATGAAATGCACTCACAAGGTCCTCTCGACTTTGTGAGAAGAAAATTCCCGCGTGAGATCCTTACGACTCACAAAGGAGCAACACACCTGGGAGTCCCCACGACTCCCAAGGAGAAAATGCACTTACGGGATCCTTACGACCTGGAGGGAGAAAATGCTTTGTGAGACCTTTACGGCTCACAAAGTTGAAAAGTCTTAGGCGATAGGGACCTAAAACCTGTCTCCTAAGCCATCGTTTCCTAATAAGCAAACAAAAATGATGATTCACTCCTGGTACCATATTCCAGTGTAGCGATGCTGATGCCAAACAAAAAAAACCAATCCCCAAATCCTCTCATGACAAATGATGATTCGCTCCTGGTACCATATTCCAGTGTAGCGATGCTGATGTCAACTAAATCAAATCAAACCAACAACCTCTACGGCGGAATCATGCTCCGTCCCAGAATTTACCCCGTGTCGAAATCATGCTTCGCCTCGGGATATCTACCTTCCCTGCCGGAATTATGCTCCGCCTCGGAATCAAATCAACCAACCAGCTCTGCGTCGGAACCACACTTCGTCTCAGAGTGTACCCCGTGTCGAAATCATGCTTCGCCTCGGGATATCTACCTTCCTTGCCGGAATTATGCTCCGCCTCGGAATCAAATCAACCAACCAGCTCTGCGTCGGAATCAAGCTTCGTCTCAAAATGTGCACCCCGTGTCAAAATGATGCTTCGCCTCGGTGTACCTTCCTTCCCTGTCGAAATTATGCTTCGCCTCGGAATCAAGTCAACCGACAAGCTCTGCGCCGGAATCATGCTCCGTCTCAGAATGTACCCCATGTCGAAATCAGGCTTCGCCTCAGAGTATTTGCCTTCTCTGTCGGAATTATGCTTTGCCTGGGAATCAACCTCCGCATCAAAATTATGCTTCGGTTAGAATTTCTTTCACACTTCGGAAGGATGCTCCGAATCCTGGAATTATGCTCCGCTCATCGGAATGATTCTTCGATCCTTGGAATCACGCTCCGCAAATTGGAATGATGCTCCGATCCTTGGAATCATGCTCCGCTCTTCGGAATGATGCTCCGAACCCCTGGAATCATGCTCCGCTCTTCGGAATGATGCTCCGAACCCCTGGAATCATACTCCGCTCTTCGGAATGATGCTCCGAATCCTGGAATGATGCTCCGCTCATCGGAATGATGCTCCGATCCCTGGAATCTTGCTCCGCCCTTCGGAATGATGCTCCGATCCCTGGAACCATGCTCCGCTCATCGGAATGATACTCCGATCCTTGGAATGATGCTCCGCTCATCGGAATGATGCTCGGATCCCTGGAATCATGCTCCGCCCTACGGAATGATGCTCCGATCCCCCGGAATCATGCTCCTTTCATCGGAATGATGCTCCGATCCTTGGAATTATGCTCCGCAAATTGGAATGATGCTCCGCTCATAGGAATGAAGCTCCGATCCTTGGAATTATGCTTCGCTCTTCGGAAAGATGCTCCGCTCATCGGAATGATGCTCCGCTCTTCGGAAATATGCTCCGCTCTTCGGAAATATGCTCCGAACTCTGGAATCATGCTCCGCTCTTCGGAAAGATGCTTCGAACTCCGGGATGATGCTCCGCCCCTGGAATGATGTTCTACCTCGAAGACCAACTTCAAGATCCATCAATTTCATGCACACAACTCAAATGTGCGGCGTGCATTTATTGATCGGGGGCACTTTGTTGGGGTAAAAATTTACACCCCGGTTGACCGAGTCAAAGTCAAGGTCAACCTCCAAGCTAGGCGGGCCAAAGCCTAGGTCAAGCGGGCCCATGCCCAAGTCGAGCCCGCGGCCAGCCTCCCCATGCCAACAACAAAATCATGTAATAAATAATTTTTATGTAATTTTTTATACATGAATGTATGCAAAATTGGCATAAAGCCAATATTTTGTAAGCCCATGGCTTATGTGCAAAAATGAAATGGCACATGAGCCATGGGATAGGCAAAATGCCATTTTTGTGAAGCCCAAAGGGCTATATGTAAATATGTAAGCCTATAAAAGGCAACATGATGATGAATAAACAGAGAACTTTTCATTCCCTCCACAAAAAATTTTAGATCTGAGATCTTTTGTGCCTCCTGCTCCTTCTCCAAGGTTCTAAACCTTCTCATTTCTTTTGAATTAAATCAAGAGTTTTACTCTTTCTTTTCAAAAACTAAGAAGTCTTCCACCACAAAACCCACAAAGGGGAACTTGGATCTACCATTAGATCTTAGAAAGGAGAGATTTTTAGATCTCACATCTCTTGATCATCAAGATCCAGCCAACAGAGGAGGAAGATAAAGAACCCCATTCATCAACCAAAACATTTTAGGAGTTTAACTCCATATATTTACACACACACACACATATATATATATATAATAAATATTTCCTTTCTGAAGAATAGCTTCTGGTTCTAGGACTAAAAGTCCCTTTGTCTCGCCAGCGCCCAGCGCTAGAGCGCAAAATGCCCACGTGCCGACACGTGGCGCGCTTGCGCTCGGTCGCACCGTGCTCGAGCGCAAAGCACCCACGTACCGACACGTGGCGCGCTTGCGCTCAGGCGCACTGCGCTCGACCGCAAAGCGCCCACGTGCCGACACGTGGCGTGCTGCGCTCAGGCGCACTGCGCTCGAGCGCAAAGCGCCCACGTGCCGACACATGGCGCGCTTGCGCTCAAGCGCAAAATGCCCATGTGCTGACACGTGGCGCGCTTGCGCCTGAGCGCACAGCGCTCAAGGCGCTGGCCCCACGCATCCTTTGGATGCCTTTTCCCCCCTCTTTCTTATATATATATACACACATATGTATACATATTTACACACACACATACTCCGCGACACTGTCCCTGTTAGAAAAAATTTCTAACGGGGCGCTACCCCGCACCCCGCAAGGGGGCTGCTAGCCCCCTTGACCCCCAGCCCGCTATCGGGGTAGCGGGACCCCCGTAAAAACTCTGCGTGGCTCTCGATATATCCAACCCCTTTTTCAAAACACAACACACGTACACTGCACATTGAGTTCGCATGACCATTTTAAACCATTAATCGGAGGTTCCCTCGCCCCAAAGGCGAGGGGTAAATAACGGCAGCTTAGTCCACGGCTGCCGGAGATTTGGATCCCCACAATCAATAAACCCCGGCCTACCCTAGGCAGGGGGAATCTGTAGTATACGCCTGACAAGCGCGCGTGTATTCCCATCTTAATGGGGTGACGAAAAACACCCTACAGATTCTGGCACGCACGGTTTGACCAATCTCTCCTCCCATATTTCGGGATAAGCGTTCATGCGAACTCAATCAATATACATACCTGTATTTATACTAAAAATAATGCTTTTTCATGCAGATTTTCAAGCAATCACCTTCCGACGATGTCTTCAATGATGAACTCAGCTCCCGTCTCCTACACGATGAGGATAGACTCTAGGACGGTCCTTCCGGCCAGTCTCGGGCGACAATGGGAGGAGCCGCTGCTACCATTCGGCTCTATTATGTTCATGCCAGTTGGCGCCATCCCAGCTCCTCAAGCCCCGGTGGCAGACAAACCAGTCTCGAAAGGCAGGAGACCAAATATGGTGATCTCAAGGTAGATCATCTTCGAAAAGGAAGACTTCAAGCAAGCATGGATCCTTCGGGTTGTGGAGCCTCTCTTGAGTCCAGGAGTTCATGGATCGCGGCGAAGAGACTACTACTCGAAGCTTATGAAGCGAAGGAACGGACTACAAAGGTTGTAATCCCTCTCTCTTAGTTATAAAGTTGTTTACTTGCATGTTTAACCCTAATAATCTAGCAAAGATCCTCGCTTTAGGTTGTTCGGCACTTCTAAATTTTAAATCGGGCATGGTTGATGCCTTATATACTCTTGTGATAGTGCCTTGTAACCCTACAGTGGTATCAGAGCCAGGCTAGAGCATTATGCGACGTGTATACTAAGTTAAATGTCCGATCGAACTCCGAAACGTCGGTTTTGAACCCTTCTCTGGAAATTTTTTAAAATGTTGATTTTTTATGTATTAAAAATACTCAGAAAATTAAGCAGGGAATTCTAAGGATTACTGTAAAAACGACATCCTAATTCCCTTAAAGCGCCGCGGAACCGCGGCAATACCATGCCTTGCGCTGCGGTTCCGCGGCCGTACAGAGGTATTAGGGTTAGCTTTTTTCACAGTAACATCCGTAGGTACTTTTTCTTGCTTCTGGGAATTTTTAATTCTACTCAAGTGTTGAGTTTTCTGGAAATTTTTTGTATTCGTTGATTCGATCGGAAAGTTTAACTTCGTTTAAGTGTTTTCCGGATAATTTAGAACGTGTTAAAATGTTCGAACGGATATCAATAACTCATTTTTTCCCAACACGAAAAACTTTCAAGTGTTGAATTTTTCTTGAGTTTGAATCTTTTGGAAAAACATGCAAGCATATTTGTGGACCCTCTAGAAGAACGTAAGCTTAACTCGATTATGTGACCGTCAAAACTTCCACTGAACCCTTGGGTTTGTGGTAGTTTAGCGTTGCCACATGTAAGGTGTTGGTTTGACCCTTCTATGGCTGGTTCATTGGGGCGGTGTCATGTTCTGGGATTTTGAACTCCACTCAAGTGTTGAGCTATTTGGGAATTCTTGGGTGTTTGATTATTCGATCAGAAAGTTTAATATTGTCTATTTATCTGGAATGTGATACAATATGTGGAATTCATATAGTTAGGCATGAAATGCGAAGTATGTGATATTTCAGATCTAAGATGTCTAAAGTGATTGTGGATTCCAAATGTTGTAGTTTTACACTTTCTTTTCTGTGACCGTAAGTGTAGTATGTGGTGTATCGCCGGCTTCGTTGTTATACATCAACGACAATCGGGATACGCATACTTGCTTACGTTGATGATATGAGATATTATGTGTTGCTGTGATATGTTATATTGGATCGTCGTATTCTGAATAGCCGGGGGTTTTATGTGAGATGAGGGTTTTTATTTTCATTCATGTAAAATTCATTTGTATGTAATATTCTTTTATTGGGGCACTTCCGGGATGAGGTTGATGTCACCATTGTATATTATTTACTTTTCCGCATTAGGTAGACCCAAGGAGGGGAGCACAAGTAACCGTGTTCTAGGGTACAATGGGAGGCCATCTCGAGGAGTCGAGACCGGGTCTCCTAACCCTAGATTTGGCAGTGTTGCTTGCCGCTCTCATAGGGGTCTAGGGATATGGGTTTGGCTATTCATCGCGACTGTGGAATCCGTGTTTTATACAGGCTCGATATAAAACACGGACGTCCTAGTATATCCAATATTTCATATGTTATCTTCTGCTGCAATGTTCTGTGATGAGATTCTATTACTGCCTGAGACGAATGCTTATACTATATATATATGTTGATATATAAATATTACTGCTTTTGTTTCTTCTGTGATGCTTAGATAGCATTAACTGATGAGATTTATTAATGAGATTAATAAAAGAAAAGAAACCTAAAAGATGTTGTAGAATCAAAACTTTATAAAAAGGGTAGCTACAGTTTTTCTTTGCATAACGATATATATGATATACCCTGGACCTTATTCGATGAGGAAAGAGCCGAGATCCCTTCACCGGGAGTGACATCTTTAGCAAAACTGGCAGATGCTACAAACTCGCGGTTTAGTTTTTGACAGTTTCTATAGTTCTTGCTTTGCATAGCGGTATTTATGATATACTCTGCACCTTATTCGATGAGGAAAGAGCCGAGATTGCTTCACCGGGAGTGACCTCTTTAGCGAAACTAGAAAAGCCTCAAAAACACTCCTTTTCAAAATCACCTGTTTCTACAACGATATCAAGTTCATTACGCAATAGGTTTTCAGAAAAACCTGTCGTAGCCCTCCGTCATTTCAGATAAGTTCTACTTAGTATTCATACTACGTTTGTTGGCCTCCGTCAAGGCGTAGTGTGCGGTAGCTAACTAGTATTTATCTGCTTATGCATATGATGCAGATTGGATTAGGGTGGTCGTACGGCCTTGTTGACCTCCATCAAGGTTCGTGCGGGTGGGTCTGATTTAATCAAGAAATGATGGGTTGAACTTGACCAGTGCCCTATGATTTGTTGACCTCCGTCAAGGTCATGGGATGCTTGGGGCAAAATATTATTGGGAATTTCAAGTGTAGAATCTTGCAATGAGATTGCAAACCTCCTATAAGATAGTTGGACCCTGATACCCACTACGAGTAAGAGTTACTCCTGGGAGAATTTTACACCGGACAATTAGCCGATCAAGTAGGTGTCTAGAAAGGTGTTAACGGGGTTATGCCTCTGGGAAAACGATGTTTATTTTAATTAGGTCCATGCGAAAGCACGGAGAACCTCCCTCAAAGTACCAACACTGATCTAGCTGAAAGATTGACGAAATTGTAGGGTGTAATTAATCCCGGCTAATCTTAACTTTTAGGGTTTGAAGGAAGATTTGATAAAAACAGTGGGAGACATCCCGATTAGATAAGATAATAACCAATCTAATCTTGCAAGAGCATACGCTAAACTGTTTTCTTCTCTCTCTCTCCAGGTAGCGACCAAGTCAGGCCTTAATCAAGATAATAATATAGATGTATTGACTGAACCCACTTATTATACTGAGCAGGGGAACGTTGGTCCCGTTCTTTCTTATAAGTGTTATAAGACTGAGCAGGAAATATGAGAATATATGGATTCTCACGCCACCCAAACGAAGAATAGGCATGCTGATGCATCTTCTTTGGGTGTGTTAGTTATCGAGAACTGTTTCTCAGTTCACACTACGTCCTGGGTATTAGATACCGGATCGGGATCCCACATATGTAATTTGTTACGTGGGCTACGTAAAGGTAGAGAACTGGGAATGGGTGATCATTTCGTAACAGTAGGGAATGGTGCAAATATTGCAGCCAAAGCTGTTGGCGAATATCACCTTGTATTACCAAGTGGTAATACATTGATTCTGAACGAGTGCTATTATATACCGAACATGATGTGTAACATTATATCAGTTTCTTTATTAAGTAAAGAAGGATATAATTTTGTAATACATGATAATGTTATGAACATCTTCCTATATTGTCACGACCCGAAAGTACGGAATGTGACCGGCGCTTAGATTACGAAACGTCTAGAGGCACAACGTAACCTAAATAAGCCGAAGCCCAGAAATCTAAACCATATAAAAGAAGAAGAAGAAAAAGAAAACAAGAAGAAAAACAATTTTTAAAAGTATCAGCAAATTTTTCCAAAAATTTCGGCAGAGTCTCCTCTGAAAAACTGGCCCCAAACGGGTACAACAAGTATAATATACATATAAACAATGAAAAGCATCCCCAACGGGAGCTAGCTCAACGCCAACAGGCGGAAACAACCACAATAATCACTATAGTATACAACGCCAAAGGGCGAGGCTCAAAACTCAAAAGAAAACAAAACCACGAGATCAGAATAATACATGCGCGACTCTAAGGTCGAAATAAAAGACTGGTCCAATAAACTTATCAAGTAATGCAAGTATGGTTGATGGAGCTTACTAGATACAAATGAAAGAATAAAAGTACAATGGTGGTTCAGATGCAAGTGAACCAACCTACTGTGCAAATCACCCTGAATGAAATGATGTGCCAGCAACTGCCAGGGAAACCTGTACATCGAACCTGTAATAAAATTTGGCACAACGGGGGTGAGTTACCAACTCGTGAGTAGAAGACATCTATGAAAAGAAATCGAATGCACGACGCTATCCTAGGTCATAATAATATACTAATATACTACTAGTCATCAAGTAAGACAGGATAATAAGCTACGTGTAAATGCAAGTACTCCGTGCTCGTGTCAGTGCCTCATATAGTACTATGTCATATGAATGGGTATGCATGCACCATGAATGTAAAATGACCAATCCTGAAATCTAGGTATATCTGTATAAGAGATCTTTAACTTTTATCATAGTAAAATGTGTATAAAATCTGAAATACCAACAATGAAATCCATGGAAATCCGTGTCAAGCATCGACATAAAGCATGTAAATCTCAAGTCTCAATATCTCGGGCTCCGTCAGTCCGGATCGGCCCATATTATCAAATCTCGCGACAACGGTCGGTATCCTCCGGATATCCGCCGCGCCAGACATCACCGGTAGGTAGCCTTCCCCTGCCAGGCTCATCGTCTACAACTTGATCTTCTTGCCCCGGGGTACCATACCGGTCCCACCATGTACCCGAGACGGTTCATCCACTCCTCGAATCGGGTCTCGAAATCCAACAGAAAACATGAAATCTCATGGTGGACGACCCATACATCACGAGAAAACCGCATCTTATATTTTAAAAAGAGAGGAGGAAAGAGAGAGATTTTTATGTATTCTTGCGGTTTTCCCCAAAATCCAGAAATCTCATAGAAATCCAAATCTCAAAATCATGAGTAAGTAAATGATAAGTGTCGGCATATGCCCCATAATACTGCATGATAACATGAAAATATGAATGCATGAATGTCTAAGTAATAATTACCATGTCCATACTAGCATCTGAGAGGAATCACAATAGTATATATCGATCTAGTTGCTAGCTGATTTTATCAATAAAAGATAATAAGATCTAAAGTGTACGTGACATAGCAATTACCGATGATGATGTGTGTGAGCCGGCAAATAAGTGTGCGTGGAATATGCGCATCATCGGTAATGGTGCTGGTGTCCTAACAGGCAGAGTTTTATACTGATTACAGAAATATATGTATGAACATGCAACATTATGATTACAGTATGAATGTGAAGACAGATGTGCATTAACCACTCCTCTGCGATATACGAGTACAACTACCACTATATGAATCGAACCTAAACTAGTGTCAATCTGACCTCCTAAGGAACTAAACCTAAGAAACTAGTCAAAGAAACAAGAGTCTACCTAAGGTCTGAATCAATATCTCTAATAGTCGGCGATCCAGCCTCAATAGCGTCACGTACGTAGTACGGCTTCCTCGAATCAAGAGTGCGGATCAATCATCATATTTATGCCTCGTACGGTAAAATACATCGTACGGCATCCCAATATCAAGCTACGTGTCAAGTATCTCCTAGGTGTCTCATCATTAGTATAATGTCATCATCAACACATCTCATGATCATGGTGCTAAACTGTAATCGCATACATCAATTATATAACATTGCCATCATAAATATACCTCATTAACTTATGCTCAGAAATACCATGTCATAGTATCATGTTGTGACTAAGTCATACTGATATCATATCGTCATCAAGTCATATCTATATGATATCGACGTCAGGTCACACCTATAAGATGTCGTAATCAAGTCATACATATATCATATCGTGATCAGTCATAAGTTACAGTTCGGGTTCTATTCTAGAGTCCCATGTACCTCAATATCATCACTACCCATTATAATTTACGTATACCTTTTCATTATCATTTTCTAATGATCCGCTAACATTTTAATACGACTGCATAGCCGAGAATCACGGCATCAAGCCCAGTTATACTGTTTCACTCCGTGTATCATATCATATCAATGTATCCCATATACGTGTTGTGTATATATATATATATATATATATATATATATATACCTATACCTAGTCCTATATATATACACATACACGTATACACCATGTCAAGTTTCAGTGTGTGCGTGTGTGTGTTTCTACCTGAAATCCTACGAATCTCTTCCAAGGTATTCATCCTCTGATATTGTCTTCCTAAATCAGTCTAGTCCAGCCTAGGGTCATTACTAGGGTCCCACTCATTAAGAATCTAGGGTCACATCTTGGTTCCTAATGTCAATAAGTACTATTCCTATTCTACGTTGCGGGGGTGCTAAACGCCATCCACCCGACTTCCCCCCGTAGATATGCATCTACTCACCTGGTCCATGTCGCACGAAGACGGTGTCGCCATCCTCCTCTTCATCGCCCGCAGTTCACGTGAGGGGTACCTAAACGCAAACATATAAATAGCATCATAAACTGAATCACATACAAAAGTCAAAACGACGCAAGGAACAAGCATAGGTTAAAACCTATGTCCCGTCCACGCAAAAGAACCAAATATCGCTCGATATCGGGGTACAAACTCCGATGGATCGAGATATACATCAACAAATAACTCGTAGTTTTAAAACTCATTACTTATATTATAAAATATGATTAAATCCATCGAAACCCTAAAAATCAATCAAATCGTCCGATTTCGAAAAACCCGAAAACGCCAAATTACCGTTTTACTTCAAAACTTGACATTTAAATGAATCTAATGGTCATAAAACTCATTAAATAGCATAACTAGATTATACAACCCATTACTATATTTTTAACACCCCAATTGTATTAATTAGAAAATTCTAGTTTGCAAATAAACCAATTTTAACACCTTGCGAGCAAAATGTCATAATATCTCATCTAAACTGGATTTTGCATGAATTAATGCATTAAAATACAATTCATGAAGATAATGATGTAATGAAACCATAAATTATATTTTAAATTTCATTTATTTAAGAATTTCCAAAATCTAGTTAGCAAAATAGCATGTTTTATCACTATTTTTCAATTATCAATAGAACTAGTAACCAAGTTAAGTTTTCCATTCCAATAACAAGTTAATATCCTCATTAAAACCACAATCTAGTGATAACAACCTCAATTAGAATTTTATATCACCAATAATTATGTTTTATAGAAACCTAGTTAGCAAAAATACTTAATTTAAACAATTTGAATGAACAAATTACAATATATCAACCATGCATGATTTTTCCCATTTCTAAAAATGTCAAACTAGTTATAATAACTCTACTCAATTAATAAAAACCATAACATAATTTTATAACCCTAACTTGAATTTTTAAAACTTGAAGATAGAATTAATTTATTAATTCTAATTATGCTAGAATGAAACATTAAATAACAATAATCAAAAGAATGAGATTTATACCTTCACAACATGAAACCCAAGCATGAAATAAGCCTCCAAAATAATGGTTTCCATCTCCAAGATCCATGCCCAATAGGTTAAGGAATATTGGGTAAAGATTAAATATGGATTTTGAGGTTTATTTTGGAATTCTTGATGGAATTTTGTAGATTTTTTATGCAAAGTGAAGGGGTGGATTTTTGGGGCAGCCAAAGGATGAGGAGGCCGGCCACTTAGGGTGGGAAGAAGAGAGAAAGAAATGAATGAGGAATGGTGTAGAAACTTCTTCAAAATATCATCATCTTTATGTCTTTTCATAACTTTATTTAATTTTCTTTCATTTCTTTTCTAAACAACTCAAGAAAATTCTAGAATCAAGGAAAAAGTTGCAACTAAATTTTGCATGATACACACTAAATTATAATATGCCATGGTTCATTTTTCCAAATTAAAACCATTCACACTAATTTAGTGTAAAAATAAAGCTTATGTTAATATTTAAAATAATTAATTTAGGAAAAATATTTAATTAAACTAAAAATTTATAAGTGGCTAAATAAACACCATTTACTAGTAATTACATAAATTAAATAGGTATTTTTGAAATTGTAATGAAAAACAATCACGGTTTAGTTTTATGAAAAATACATTTTACTTTACCGAAAATCATAAAATTCACTTAAACAATTTTATTCATTTAAATATTTATTTAATTATTTTTAAAACGTTACATATATCAAAAGTTGATTGGATCAGGCTCGTTACAAAATGGCATATACGTTCTCAATCAAAATACAGTCCTTAATATACAAAACACACACAAAAGGAAGAGTTCGGAAATGAACGAATCCTTCTTGTGGCATTGTAGACTAGGTCATATCAATGCGACACGACTAGCTAAGTTACATAAGGATGGATATTTGAATCCGTTCGAATTATCATCTTATGAAACTTTCCATTCATGTCTCAAAGGTAAAATGACCAAAACTCCGTTTAGTGGACACGGAGAAAGAGTTACGAAACTCTTAGGACTGGTACATAGTGATGTATGCGGTCCCATGTCTACACATGCCAGGAACGGTTCTTCCTACTTCATTACATTCACTGACGATCTCTCAAGATACGGACATGCGTTCCTAATGAAACACAAGTCTGAAGCTTTTGAGAAATTCAGAGAATATAAGCACGAAGTAGAGAACCAACTGGGCAAAGGTATTAAGATCCTTCGATCTGATCGAGGAGGAGAATACTTGAGCAATGAGTTTTTGGACTATCTAAAAGAGAATGGGATTCTCTCTCAGCTTACTCCTCCTTATACACCACAACACAACGGTGTATCGGCGCTGAGGAATCACACCCTATTAGATATGGTGCGCTCTATGATGAGCAATGCTGAGTTACCAATTTCCTTCTGGGGTTATGCGCTTGAGACAACAGCATACCTATTGAATAAAGTTCCTACCAAATCTGTGCCTACCACCCCATATGAGATATGGGAAGGGAAAAGACCATATCTTAATTTTGTTAAGATATGGGGTTGCCCGGCCTATGTCAAAAGACAAAAACCGGACAAACTCGAGGCAAGATCTATTTTGTGTAAGTTTGTTGGATATCCCAAGCATTCATGAGGGTATATGTTCTACCATAGTGAGGAACAAAGGGTGTTTGTTGCTCAACACGCCACCTTTTTAGAAAAGGAATTTCTTGCAAAAGAGATTAGTGGCTCTGAGGTAGAACTTGAAGAAGTTCCAGCAGAACAAACTACAAGAGAATATTTGATGGAACCAGAGGATTCAGTAGCTCCTGATGAACCCCAGCCTCTCCGCCGATCTAGTAGGGTTCCTCATCCACCTGAGAGATACTACGGTTTTCTCCTGCATGGTGGAAGTGAAGATTGCATCATGGAAGATGATGACCCGACTAGCTTCGAGCAGGCCATCATGAGTGGGGACTCTGTGAAATGGCTGGATGCAATGCGATCTGAGATGGAATCCATGTACACCAACAAAGTATGGACTTTGGAAGTTGCTCCTGATGAGGTAAAACCCATAGGGAGAAAATGGATCTTTAAAAAGAAATTTGGTGTAGATGGAAAAGATGAGACTTTCAAAGCTAGACTTGTTGCAAAGGGTTTTCGTCAACGACCAGGTGCGGATTATGACAAAACCTTTTCTCCAGTGGCTATACTTAAGTCCATCCGGATCTTACTTGCCATTGCTGCATACCATGACTACGAAATCTGGAAAATGGATGTTAAGACCGCCTTTCTAAATGGTGATTTAGAAGAGTGCGTGTACATGACTCAGCCAGAGGGCTTCGTAGATAGTAGGAGCAGCGGAAAGGTGTGCAAGCTGCTTAAATCCATTTATGGGTTAAAGAAGGCATCGCGGAGTTAGAACATCTACTTTGATGTTGTAGTCAAAGAGTTTGACTTCATCAAAAACGTAGATGAACCTTGTATATGTTGGAGATAGTGCCCTCAGAGTCAATTATTGGATCACAGGCACGTGATTGCAATGATTGAGGGAGGACCTATCCCGGTGGGACAATCTTACTCAAGGTGATAGTATGCTATCTGGTTTACCTTTATCATCGTGTACTGCTTTAGGTGACCTTACAAGTCGCTATTACACGTTGATAGAGCCCCTAGGATTTGTGCTTGACGGCCAGCAGTATGAGGGCGATCATATACGTGAGAGCTGGCAGTCTATAAGCACATCCTTAAAAGGTCCCTAGTCGTGGGAGTTTCGAGACAGGGCATCGATACTCCAGAGTAGACTAGTGTATACAGTCGAGACCCCGTCGAGGGGCGGTGGCCGGTCTCACAAGCCATTGGTGTCAGTTGGTTCACCTAAGATGTATACAGGTGCTCATTGGGTTATGTGTACACCGGACAGGACTCGCCGGGAACATGCTAGTTGGTCTTATACCTGACGTCAGATAGCAGTTCCCTGGTGACATGTGTACAGGTTAGTTCATCAACCTGGGGATCGTCATTTGTCTTGTGTGAGTTACCACTGTACTTTGATTACTACCATACCACGCTCAAAGGAGACGTGCAAACAGGTTTTAGTTGGGTACAGTCCCGAGCCACATGGAGGCAGTGAGCGGATCTTCAGGGGTTCGTCTCTCCCGGTATTGGGGGTGAGGTCGCGCTGTGTCTAGGAGAGCCATTACACGAAGTCCTTGGCCAAGGCAGGAGATTTACTGGTAGGTATTCCAGTAGTATCTCATGGTGTTCTGGGCTACACTCCGACACGACTTGTACCGCTTTTGGGGGTCTGACTTTTACCAACCCACTAGGCCCACCATGCGATGCTCATAGACGAACGGACCGGACTGTACGAATATTGTCACTGACAGGCTCAGTAGGGTGTCAGGATGAGTTCGCTCATCGACGTCCCTTTTGGTCGATAGCTGGTGGCCCGTCACGTATTGGCTTATACCTCTGACGTGCTAGTGGTTAAATCCACAGCCATAGTATTGACGAGTCTTTAGAGTCCACCACACTTTCAGTTACTCAAGTTTCGGGCGAAACGCTGTAGAGGCCGTATGGAGATATGGCAAGGTCCGATCAGATACGTGCGGTATTGCACGGATCAGGATCGGAAAGTTTGTACTACAGGTCGTATGGATATATGGCAGGGTTCGATCGGATACGTGCGGTATTGCACGGATCAGGATCGGACGGATAATACTAGCCAGCTTTGGTATAAGCCGGATCCTAGTATAGTACAGTGTAGATTTTGTCTCATTGCATTTGTATCCGGTCGGAATACAGATGCGGGTGTGTATGCACAGTATCGGGCTTTTCCTGTAATTTATTACGGGATCAGTTTTCTGGAGTTGCCAGTTTTCATTCCGTTCCGGCCGGTTTTCCTTTGTTGTTTCCCGGCCGGACTTTTCCGATGGAGGAGGTTATTTGCAACTTTGCAAATAACATTTGTCCAGGGGGTTTCTTGCACTTGTGGCATTATGAAAAGTCAAGCATCTTTGCTTCTTTTCATGATGGCTTGCTTTATTGTGTTTGATGATGTTGGAGTGTTGGGTTTTGTGGTGGTATTTTTGTTTTTCTTGTTTTCAACCAACCACCTTGTTTTTGCTCCCCTCTCTCCATTCAAGAGGGAATGGCCGGCCAAATTTTGATGAGGGAGAGGTTCATTTTGGTTTTGCATGAGAAAAATTGATACATCTTCATTTTGGCTTGCTCTCAAAATCCTTCTCACCTCTCCAAAGTTCATTCCTTCTCTCCTCCATCACCAATGGCAACATAACCCAAAAGAGACAAAGCACTACACATTCTACAGCAAACCTTAGGCACGTCGGCTCGCCAACTTCGTGCCCGTGTTGTCTCGGTATAGAGGTAGGAGCCCCTAAAAGAAGCAGGCGACGTGGTGCCCTTCCGGCGAGGAGGTGGAGACCGGACATTCCGCGGGAGATCGGGACGACGGCGAGAAGACCGGAGGACTCGGATCACTCGGTATATCTCACTTCCCTATCTTGTAGTTAGCTAAGACTAGTTAATGGTTCGATCCGGGTGTTTAGTGCGGGGTGGTGCCGGTTTGCTAGCTTGCAAAATAAAAGTTTTTCGCTTCCGCATTTTTGGCGTCGGATTGACGGCCGGGGCACCGCCACGCACTTACAGTGGTATCAGAGCCTCGCCATTAACATAGTCTAGCTTTGTCTATTGTGTTTCACATTTCCGATCGAACAATTTTCCAAAAACCGTATTTTTTTCACATCAGTTTTCTGTCGAAATTTTTTGGAGTCCAAAAATTTTTCAGGTTGTAGAAAACTGTTGTACTTGAAATTCTAAGAATTATGGAGAAATTCGAGACATTGATCTTTCAAGAAGAGCGCGGAACCGCGGCCAAACCACACTTGGCACCGCGGTTCCGCCGCAGTATGGTGGGATCAATGTGTCTAATTTTTCCAGTGGGCTTCTGGGGTGAAAATAGGGTTTATGGAATATTATTTTTGGGCCCAGAATTTCTTGATGTGCTACAGTTGTACTTGGGGCCCACTTGTTAATTTTTGATCGATCGGATATTTTAAACACATTAGTTCACAGTATTTACATTATATCTGCGACCGTGAATGTCACTTGATCGGTAAATCCAGTCTAACTGCTATAGCCCGGTTAGACGGATTTGCGAACGTGACTTTCACGTTGATGTTCTGTGTTATGCTGTGATGTTGCGGATTGGTCGTGGGGATAGTCTGGATACAATGCTAGTACAGTTTTGTTGTATTATGTACATTTGATATTGCGGGGCGAGCGTCCGACATGTGGACTGCCGTCACTGCCTGTTTGTATTATTATTTTGGGGCACGACCAGGTTGCGGTCGATGTACCCGGTGTATGTATATTTTACTTTCTGTACTAAGATTACCCTAAGGTGGGGTGCACGGATAGCCGGATTCTAGAAGGCAGCAGGCCCGCATCTCATGGCATTGTGACGGAGGGGGCTTCACTCTAGAATTGGCGGGCTATTCGCCGCACTCGTAGGGGGTACAGGTTTACCCAGGAGGGGTGCCTAAGTTATCGGATTCCGTGAAGTGCTGGGTGGTCCATTCACGGGGCTGAAGAGGGCTGCCTCGCTTCAGGTTTTGGCGGGTAACTTGCCGCGCCCGTAGGGGTCTAGGTTTTCATTGCACAGGCTATCCACACGACCAGGGGAACGTCGGGTTTCAGTAGTGGCTCTGTGAAACCCGGGGATCCTAGATATCTGTATTGTTCTGTAATGCTGTACATTTCTGTGATGTTGCATTTTATCACGCCTTGAGCGAAAATAATATATTGGTATATGTATTACTAGATGTTGTATATATTTTGCATCCGCGCTAGTCAAGTCCCCGCTCTGTCGTTAGTTAGCTAACCTAACGGGTAATGACGGGACCCAGTGGCGAATGCGGATGGCATATACGTACATCAGTATATTTTCGTTCTATATCGTGTGATCAATTGATGGGACTGCATTGATTCAGATCAATGCAAGTTAAAAACAAACCTAATCTGTTGTTGTTGGAACACTTTTCAAAAAGCTGTTTTTGCAAGGACGTTCACTTTTGTTTTGCATCGTGATATTCAGTTGGAATATCCTGCTCCTCAGTCGACGAGGCAAGGGCCGAGATCCCTTCACCGGGAGTGACCCCTTGGACAAAATTTTGCGTCAGGGCATTAGCTTCACTATAGCCGATTACTTTTGCATTGCACCGTGGTATTCAGTTGGAATATCCTGCACCTCATTCTACGGGGAAAGAGCCGAGATCCCTTCACCGGGAGTGACCTCTTTAGCAAAGGTTTTCGTCACTATATTTTAAAAGATATCCGTTCCTTCAATGATATCAAGTTCATTACGTTAAAGGTTTTCGCCAGAAACCATTCGTAGCCCTCCATCATTTCGGTTAAATATTCGGTAGTATTCAAGCTATGTATTTTGACCTCACGCCAAGGCATAGTGATTGGTAGCTGCCGGATATTTATCTGTAGCATAGATAGATGCGTTGGTTTGGGACAGTCGTACTACTGTTTTGGCCTACGTCAAGGGTATGTACGGGTGGGTTCAAATTAACCTGGATAATGATGGGCAGAACTTGACATGTGACTTATGATATTTTGACCTCATGCCAAGGTCATAAGAGCATGGGGCAAAAATCACATCGGGAGTTTCTAAAGAAACTGAAACTTGCCAGATATGCGCATACCTTCTGGAGTGTAATGACATGAGCGGATTCCGTCACGTTATCATGCGATGATAGTTGGATCCCGATTCCCACTGATGAGTTGGTTTACTCCTCGGGTGATCCCGACTAATTCTTCTTTCAGGTTTGGAGGAGAATTTGACGGTACAGTGGGAGGTTTCCAGATTAGATAAATTGGTAACCATTCTGATCTAGGTTAGAGTGCACGCTGAGTGTTTATTTTCTCTCTCTCTTTGGCAGCGACCATTGACCCGACCCTAAGACTATGACTCCGTGATCAAATTGACCGAACCTTCTTAAACACTGGCTTTTGGATTGTCTGAGTCGCTAACCTCATTGCCACTCCTACTTTTACTCTTTTCTCCAGGACACCCCGTATTACTACGAACGTCCACTTCCATTGGACAAAACCATCGTATGGTTAGACACGAACTCGAAGGAATTTATTCGAGGATGGTTTCCGGTTCTGGAGAAAACGAATAGGACTATTCAGTTGTCTTTCCCTTTTACCTTCTCTCTCAGATTGCGAGTACTCCTTGGCTTAGGAGATAGTACACCTATTACGCAAATTGGATAGTCTTCTTCCAAACCTTAGGCTGGTGTCGAACGATGGGGAATGAAGAACACCAATTAGCCTAAACGGTGTACAGAAGGTATTAAGTAAAGGCAAAGAAAGGGATTAGTAAGAGGGCAAAGTAAATTGCGACTGCTATTTACGACCATACCAAATATTTCTTCGCCAACCCTAAATCACCTTTGTATTTCTCCAGGACACTCCGTATCACTACGAAGATCCACAGTTTATTGGATATTCAATCGTATGTTTATATACGAACTCAAAAGGAACTTGTTCCAGTTCGGGGATGGATTCTGGTTCAGGAGAAATAAGAATAAGGTTTATTCAGTTGTCTTTTATCTTCACCTTCTCTCGCGTTGCGAGTGTTCCTAGGATTAGGATAGTACACCAATTATGCTTATTGGATAGTCTTCTTCCAAACCATAGGCTGGTGCCGAATGGTAGGGAAGGAAGAAAACCATTTGGCCTAAAGGGGTGTACAGAAGGTAATGACTAAAGACATATAAAGGGATTTAGAAAGATGGCAAAGAAATACACGGTTACAGTTGTGAATCTGGATAATGGAAGAGGCATTACTAGGAATACCAGGATACCCCATCGAAATATTTCAATGTTTCAGTTTCACTGTGTACTGTTAATAGAAAACTGATTTCCCGATTAGATACTTACTCCAGGGTATCTATTTACCAGGTATGATTCTCACATCTGTATGGTTTTATAGATGATGAGTGGGAGTAAGTTATTGAGAATTAGGTGACCATCCTCATTATATCAGGATTCGTGGTAATCGGTGATATTTGAGGAAGTCACCTGGGTTGTTTGCCGGACGGCAATTATTTGGTTTTGAATATCCGCTTTTATGCACCAATTTCAAATTGATATATCTGTACGTCTATTCTTATAGAGTGAGATATACCTTTTTGAAATTATGTCTACGACATTTACCTATATCAGTGGATGGTTAGGTAAGGAGCATTAAACAGCGGTGTAATTCTTCTTAACCATAAGTACAGTTTTTCAACCTACGACACACAGTGAATGAGTTATCAGACTCAAGGGACTTATACAGAGTATTGTATGTTGTCCAGCGTCCATCAGGACAAAGGGGTTGGTCCTCGTACTATATTCGGCTTACTTATGACTTCTCTAGTTTTTAGACAAGTGTTTCGTAGAAACACAGGGTCCAAGTTTTGAGAAGTTATAGGTATTTGAATAAAGTAGAGAACCAGGTGTTCCAAGTGTCGGGATTCTTCAAGTTGATCGAAGATGTAGATACTTGTGTAGGGTATTCAGTTGATAGTAATGATTAAGAGAACTTGCTTCTCTTTCAGGTTACTCATAATTGGAAGCATTCCTAACTTGAGTAATGCTGATCGGCCTTTTTCCATTTAGTTGACATGCACTGGAGACAGCTGCATGATTTGAATCTGGTTCAATTAAATCAGTGCCTCTGGTTCTATATTGGATATAGAACAGTTCATATCTTAACAATGTTAAGGTACGGGGAGTTGTCCGGCTTATGCTTAAAACCAGACTCTGGATAACTCAAAGGCACGTTTCTGTAATGGCTGTTTGTGGGTTGACCCAGGCTATGACGAGGGTTGACTTTCTACCATCTGGAAGATCAATAGTGATATTGTTCTTGACTCACCACAGTTTTAATAAAAATGGATTTTTTCAGAAAACAGTAGTAGGAGTATGGTAGAACTGGAAGTGATTCCAGAACTGCAAACGATTACTGAAGATTTGATAAAGAACCTAAAGATTCAATCTGGATTGACATTCCATTAGCCACTCCGCAGATACGGTGGGTAACCTCAGGCACCCGAGAGGTACTCCGGTAGCCTCAAGGATGGTGGCAGGGAGGTTCTTGTTTACCCACACTTACCATTGCTGTTGGTCCAGGCTGTGAGACCCGGCAGGAGGATGAGTATAGCGTCGTTCTAAACTTGCTTTAGAAGTGTACGTTTATATGACTCTGCCATAAGGTTGTCGTGGTCAGTGGGAGCAGCAGAAGCATGCTGGACATATAGCTTATGTCTATTTATAGACTAAAGCAGACATAGCGGAGATAGATCATCAATTTCTGATGTGACAGTCATAGGTTTGACTTCATCAGAATAAGGGATGGATCTGTTGAGAAGGTAGTAGAGTGTGATGTCATGGTATTTGGATGACATTCACAGAGTAGGGAGTGATATTCCTATACTACGGTCGGTTAAACTTTGGTTGTCACACAGTGGTTTCTCCACATGAGACTTGGATATAATATCTGACATTCTGGTTACTAGATTTATAAATCTAGATTTGGGTAGTTTCCCAATCTGGGAACTTTGACAGCATTCTAAGAGTATTTAGGATGGACGACTCCTGGCACAGTAGTGTACCTGCAGGTGATGGAGTCACCCTCTCTAAAGGTGTCTTTCAGACTAAAGGGGAGAGGGATACACAAGATTGGCAGATCACTTGCTTAGGCAATTTAGTCAATCATGAGATGTCAAGTACCACGCCAGATGTTGTTCTTGCAGTAGATGCAATAAGTTGATATTGATCCTATCCTAGAGAAACAGTCGGAAGCAGTTTTAGAACATAAGTGGATGTTCTAGGGATATGATAACGACAGCCTCATTCAGGAGACATTTATCTTTCCAGGCTTCCAAAGTGACCTGGACGACAAGGAGGTTGTCAGAGTTATAGTTTTCCTTCTGACGAGGGGCAGTATTTTGGACAGGTGGTCCAAGGCAATACTGAGGGAGGCATGGCACAGGATACTGATTAAGTTCAGTTGACGATACAGTCTAAGAAGTTTGGATTTTGAGTTCATTTATGAGCTAGGTCCCATCAAATATCCAGACATATTCTAAGACAGGTATTGCTCATTTCGGGAGATTGGTATCTCCGCGAATTTGAGATTTAGAGAGACATAGAAAGAAACATCTAAGCGGATCCACTCACTGAGGCTATTCCTCGAACGCAATAGTTTCGCAAATGGGCTTTGTGAGACTGACTAATAGAGGAGTTGGGTGTTCGGTATCACACGGGCTGTGAGTATGCGACATCGCAATAGTTAGCCTTGAGTGCAAGTGGGAGATTGTTGGAGATAGTGCCCTCAGAGTCAATTATTGGATCACAGGCACGTGATTGCAATGATTGAGGGAGGACATATGCCGGTGGGACAATCTTACTCAAGGTGATAGTATGCTATCTGGTTTACCATTATCATCGTGTACTGCTTTAGGTGACCTTACAAGTCGCTATTACACGTTGATAGATCCCCTAGGATTTATGCTTGACGGCCAGCAGTATGAGGGCGATCATATACGTGAGAGCTGGCAGTCTATAAGCACATCCTTAAAAGGTCCCTAGTCATGGGTGTTTCGAGACAGGGCATCGATACTCCAGAGTAGACTAGTGTATACAGTCGAGACCCCGACGAGGGGCGGTGGCCGGTCTCACAAGCCATTGGTGTCAGTTGGTTCACCTAAGATGTATACAGGTGCTCATTGGGTTATGAGTACACCGGACAGGACTCGACGGGAACATGATAGTTGGTCTTATACCTGACGTCAGATAGCAGTTCCCTGGTGACATGTGTACAGGTTAGTTCATCGACCTGGGGATCGTCATTTGTCTTGTGTGAGTTCCCACAGTACTTTGATTACAACCCTACCACGCTCAAAGGAGACGTGCAAACAGGTTTTAGTTGGGTACAGTCCCGAGCCACATGGAGGCAGTGAGCGGATCTTCAGGGGTTCGTCTCTCCCGGTATTGGGGGTGAGGTCGCGCTGTGTCTAGGAGAGCCATTACACGAAGTCCTTGGCCAAGGCAGGATATTTACAGGTAGGTATTCCAGTAGTATCTCAGGGTGTTCTGGGCTACACTCCGACACGACTTGTACCGCTTTTGGGGGTCTGACTTTTACCAACCCCCTAGGCCCGCCATGCGATGCTCATAGACGAACGGACCGGACTGTACGGATATTGTCACTGACAGGCTCAGTAGGGTGTCAGGATGAGTTCGCTCATCGACGTCCCTTTTGGTCGATAGCTGGTGGCCCGTCACGTATTGGCTTATACCTCTGACGTGCTAGTGGTTAAATCCACAGCCATAGTATTGACGAGTCTTTAGAGTCCACCACACTTTCAGTTACTCAAGTTTCGGGCGAAACGCTGTAGAGTCCGTATGGAGATATGGCAAAGTCCGATCAGATACGTGCGGTATTGCACGGATCAGGATCGGAAAGTTTGTACTACAGGCCGTATGGATATATGGCAGGGTTCGATCGGATACGTGCGGTATTGCACGGATCAGGATCGGACGGATAATACTAGCCGGCTTTGGTATAAGCCGGATCCTAGTATAGTACAGTGTAGATTTTGTCTCATTGCATTTGTATCTGGTCGGAATACAGATGAGGGGTGTATGCACAGTATCGGAGTTTTTCTGTAATTTATTACGGGACCAGTTTTTTGGAGTTGCCAGTTTGCATACCGTTCCGGCCGGTTTTCCTTTGTTTTTTCCCGGCCGGACTTTGCCGATGGAGGAGGTTATTTGCAAGTTTGCAAATAAAATTTGTGGAGGGGATTTCTTGCACTTGTGGCATTACGAAAAGTCAAGCATCTTTGCTTCTTTTCATGATGGCTTGCTTTATCGTGTTTGATGATGTTGGAGTGTTGGGTTTTGTGGTGGTGTTTTTGTTTTTCTTGTTTTCCACCCACCACCTTGTTTTTGCTCCCCTCTTTCCATTCAAGAGGGAATGGCCGGCCAAATTTTGATGAGGGAGAAGTTCATTTTGGTTTTGCATGAGAAAAATTGATACATCCTCATTTTGGCTTGCTCTCAAAATCCTTCTCACCTCTCCAAAGTTCATTCCTTCTCTCCTCCATCACCAATAGCAACATAACCCCAAAGAGACAAAGCACTACACATTCTACAGCAAACCTTGGGCACGTCAGCTCGCCAACTTCGTGCCCGAGTTGCCTCGGTATAGAGGTAGGAGCCCGTAAAAGAAGCAGGCGACGTGGTGCCCTTCCGGTGAGGAGGTGGAGACCGGACATTCCGCGGGAGATCGAGACGACGGCGAGAAGACCGGAGGACTCGGATCACTCGGTATATCTCTCTTCCCTATCTTGTAGTTAGCTAGGACTAGTTAATGGTTCGATCCGGGTGTTTAGTGCGCGGTGGTGCCGGTTTTCTAGTTTGCAAAATTAAAGTTTTTCGCTTCCGCATTTTTGGCGTCGGATTGACGGCCGGGGCACCGCCACGCACTTACAGTATATATAAGAAGGTTGCAGAGAGTAAGGTTGTCTTCCTCGTATTGTACGTCGATGACATACTCTTGATAGGAAATGATGTTCCTATGCTGCAATCGGTCAAGCTCTTCTTATCACAAAGATTCTCAATGAAAGATCTAGGCGATGCCTTCTGCATACTGGGAATAATGATCTATAGAGATAGATCTAAACGGATACTGGGATTGTCCCAATCCAGGTACATTGACACCATACTATAGAGGTTTAGTATGGAAGAATCCAAGCGTGGGAACCTACCTACGATCTCTGGACTCACTCTCTCCAAAGAGATGTCTCCCAAGACTGATTTGGAAAAAGCTCGCATGCAAGGGATACCCTATACTTCGGAAGTAGGCTCTATCATGTATGCAATGCTATGTACCAGACCCGATGTAGCATACTCACTAAGTGTAGTGAGTCGGTATCAGGCAGATCTTGGAGAGAATCACTGGACAGCCGTGAAGAACGTTCTCAAGTACTTGCGAAGGACTAAAGGGATGTTCTTGGTGTACGGTAACGGAGAACTCCAGGTGGAGTCCTTTACCGATTCGAGCTTCAAAAGTGATAAGTACGACTCTAAGTCGCAATCGGGATTTGTCTTTACCCTCAATGGAGGGGCAGTGTGTTGGAAGAGTTCCAAAAAGGAAACCATTGCAGACTCGACGATGGAGGCTGAATACATCGCTGCCAACGATGCTGCCAAAGAGGCTGTCTGGATAAAGAAGTTCATTACTGAACTTGGTGTGGTTCCGTCCATTGAGCACCCAATACCTTTGTATTGCGATAAAAATGGAGCCGTGGATTTGGCCAAGGAACCCAGGTCCCATCAAAAGTCCAGACATATTCTGAGGCGGTATCACCTGATCCGGGAGATAGTTGATCGCCGAGAGATCGAGTTCAGGAGAGTCGATACGAAGGACAACACTACGGATACACTCACGAAGGTCATTCCCCAGACACTGTTTGAGAGACTCTTCGGGATGCTGGGTATGAGATACCACAATAGCTGGCCTTAGTGCAAGTGGGAGATTGTTAGTTATGTATATGCCCTAGAGGCATTGTTGTACATATGATGTATATTATAATGGATGCTTGGATATATATAGAGAGGACTTTCTTGATCGTCATGATAGTATGCTATTTGGTTTCACTTTATCTTAACATGTTGACTTGTATTAGTTTACTGTCTTGTTCTCACATGTTGATAAAGCCCTTAGGATATGTACTCGACTACTGGGACTTTGATGAGATCATACTAGTGGGGCCAGGGTAGTCAACGAGTACATCCTATAACTGTTCCTAGTCAAGAGTGTGTCGAGATAGGGCATCGATACACCAGAGTAGACTAGCGTATACGCATCTTGACCCATATGATGGGCGATGGATGATCCCATATCCATCGGTGTTTGACATCAAAGATGGTGTGCGGGTGCTCAGTAGAGACTGGGTACACTGGACGGACTCGCCGAGAACTCCCAGATGGTATTATACCTCACGTCAGATGGCAGTTCTCTGGTGACACTGGTACATGCTAGTCTGTAGACCCGAGATCGTCATAGAGTCTTGCGTGATTCCCACTGTGCTTTGATTTCCACCTTACCACGTCCAAGAGGGCGTAAAAAAATGGTGGCTTTTGGGTACAGTCCCGAATCACATGGAGGCAATGAGCGATAGGAGGGGATTCGTCTCTCCCGGTATAGGAAGTTGATGTTGTGCTGTGTTCGATTGGCTATAACTGGAAGTCCCTGGCCAGGGCGGATATTGAGTACTACTGGTAAGTGTTATCAGTAGGTTCTCAACCTGTTATGAGCCTCACAT
The DNA here is from genome assembly GCA_030015575.1 of Agapanthus africanus. NCBI lineage: Eukaryota > Viridiplantae > Streptophyta > Magnoliopsida > Asparagales > Amaryllidaceae > Agapanthus > Agapanthus africanus. Next base: position 277,054,815 of record JASDDO010000010.1, on the reverse strand, counting down.
CGACATGACTTATCGGTTGCTGGGGTCTGACGTTTACCACCCCTAGACCAAATATGCGACATATCAGACGAAGAGATCGGACTTTACGGTAGTGTTACTGATTGGATTCACAGGAGAATTTACAGGCTTGCTTGTTGATCTTCTAATTGCTCAATACCTGGGTGGCTATTAAGTTTAGCTGACCTCTTGCAGCTTGTGGGTGTTTGATATGAACATCACCTACTGCCGGCGTATTGACGATTCTTTAGAGTTCTACACAGAGGTTTCTTGACTCAGGAAAAACGGAGTAGGAGCACATATGTGATATGTACAGAACCGAGGATAATACGATATGAGATACCGTATTCTATTCTCGCGATATTAGATATCAGCCGGGTATATGTGATATAGCCGGGTCATCGGATCAAGTGTTGATTCGATGAACTGATACTGTTTATATTAGTCGGTTATTTGAGAAATAGCCGGATTGTCAGATCAAGTGTTGATTCGATAATTTAATGTACAATTATATATGTGATATATTACATTATATTATCTAATATTGGCTCGCTTTATTGATTCATTTTCTCACCGGGTAATACATTGATATATATGCGATATATGTTAATTGTATTATTTTCTTTTGTTACAAAAATATATTATATATGTGATATATAATATTGTAACAAGTTATGTTTACAAATGAAACATGACTAGTGGAGATTAAACATGGTTAGGGTTTGATTTGGGTTAGTCTTTTCTTGAAGCTTCTAGAAGCTTTTGTTTTGTTTTAAGTAAAGATATTATGCGTTGATATTTTGGAGATATTATTTAACCCAATCCAAACCCTTAACCCTAGTAAATTTTCTACATGAGTTAATGCTTCATATTATTAACTCAAGGTTCATTTGTAAGCATAGTAACTTTTCATTATTCATCACAAAAGAAATCATCTTCTTCTTCCTTCATGAAAGCTTTCTAGATTTTTGATTTTGTGATGAATTAGTGTGAGATCTTGAAAATAAAAGAGAGCATAATTCCTACTTCATCATCCTCATCTAATCTAGCCAATTAGATTAGGGTTTTCACTTCATTAATACTTGATTAGAGAAGTGAGAGCTTGAGTTAAAGATTCTTCAAGGTAGATCATCTTCGAAAAGGAAGACTTCAAGCAAGTATGGATCCTTCAGGTTGTAGAGCCTCTCTTGAGTCCGGGAATCATGGATTGCGGTGAAAGGACTACTACTCGGAGCTTATGAAGCGAAGGAACGGACTACAAAGGTGGTAATCCCTCTCTCTTAGTTGTAAATTTGTTTACTTGCATGTTTAACCCTAATAATCTAGCAAAGATCCTCGCTTTAGGTTGTTCGGCACTTCTAAATTTTAAATCGGGCATGGCCGATGCCTTATAGACCCTTGTGACAGTGCCTAGTAACCCTACACCCGTTTGGGGGCCAGTATTTATAAAGGAGACTCTGCCGAAATTTTTTGGAAAATATGATGTTGCTTTTAAATGTTTAATGCCATTTATTTTAATTAAACCACTTTCTTTAAACAGGTTTTCCCTCACTTCTTCTTTAAAATGGTTTAGATTTCTGGGCTTTTGGCTTACTTGAATTAGGTGTGGTCCTATAGACTTCACATGATTCAAGTGCCAGTCACGTGCCATTTCGGGTCGTGACAAAGTTGGTATCAGAGCGCTAGGTTTAACCTTGGTTCGAGTCTATGTTTGACTATGCGGAGTCTAGGGCGTATATTTACATTTGGAACCTAGGCTTGACCTTACGGAACTTAGAATTGGTCGAGGGGGTATTAGACCCGAACTTTCGTCGCATAGGTTGACCTTGGTTGATGGAGTAGGTGACTTAAGCAGAGTTACGTACCGTGTGTATGTTCCGCGGCATACTTACGATACACTACTCCGCATAAGAATCCTTAGGATGTACATTTCTTTGCACAGTATTCTATTCATTCATATGATCTATCCTCATCGATTTCGGTTTGTGGTTTCTGTTACCATGATTGCATGGGCAGAGAGAGCTGCAGCTAGAGTTGCGGTCAACATGAGCTCGTCTTGGATGGGGACTGACCAGGGCGTAAACCAGGTGACACACGATTTCATAGATGTGTCATTTTATTGTGTTTTTCGCGGCATGAACGTTTCGATATGTCATTTTACTATGTTTTCTCATGGATGAGAGCGTTTGATATCAGCACCAGAGGATTTAGGCCACTGTTAAAGGCCAGCTAGAATGTGATGACTGTCAATCCACCGTTTATTCTTGATGATTGAGGTATTGTTTAGCATGTGGACGAATGAGCCAGTTGTTGCTGTGAATGACAAGATATTGCCCCAGATGTTTGAAGATAATGTAATACGAGTTGTACTTAGAGATATGATAGAAGATCGCTAGTCACCCAAGGATGAATGACAAGGACATGTGGTTCGTTGCACACCCCGATGCGAGGTCATCAGATTGGTTGATTCCAGCTTGAGAAGACTCCATGCAGGTACGTTGAGAGTCGATAGAAAACAATCGAATGTCAGAAACCCATTTTTCCAATTTTACGGTATTCGGAAAAACATGCAAGTAATTATGTGAACCCTCTAGAAGAAAGAAACCCTAACTCGACATAATGACCTTGCAAACGCTTTTGAACTTTAGGGTTTATGGCAATTCCGTGGTGTCATTAATGAGGCTTGGGTTTGCCCTTCTACGGCTGGTCCATAGATACTGTGGCATGTACCGGATATTAATAAACTGTACCCAAGAGTTAAGCTTTCGGGGAATTATGGGATTTTGATGAATCGATCGAAAAGTTCGACGTCGTTCGGATATCATGTGATGGGATACATTACTTGGGAGACTCTAGGTACAAATATAGCCATTATAGAGCAGTCCATACATCTATGAAGAGACGAGTCCGAATCAGTCGACATTAGAGAAAAGTTGACTAAGAGGTTCGTACGAGATTTTGACGAGATGGCTTTCCACTCTGTTGACATCAGAGATGTGATACGCATGCAGAGGCATTAAATGTGGATATATATTCCAGAAGGAGTCTTGATGGGTATGCAGCCGTTCCTGAACAAGAAATAGATTTAGTAAAGGGTGATGACTTCCGGGCAGTTCAGCAGAAATGAGATTGGGAGAGACCCCGACAAGATCTTTCTGGGAATACTAAACGAGAAGACTTCGACCCAGGATCGGTCGTATTTTGCACACCCAGTAGGCCAGGGTTCGTCATCATCGATGAGGCATGTTGTGAGTGACCATGATAGTTGGCCAGAGATCTTTAGAGGATGTGCCAGAGCGGAACTATTTCCGTCATCGTTCCATATTGGGCCGTTGAGCCGAGGAGCTATATAACTAGCAATTCGCAGTGAGAGACGAGAGCCTAAAGGCACAAGGCGCCAGACCATGAAAAGGAGGCAAGTAGATATCTTGCTCTGCTAGCTTTGGATGCACCGATACCTTCTCGACTTCGAAGGAAGGACATATCGACGACAGTGTCTGTGAGTTGTGATTTTGTGATTCGAATATCACGTATCCGTCATTTTGGATTTCAGTATTTTGGGCGATTTATTGCATGATTGAGATTTTGTGCACCACAGTTGCACTCAGTTTCGATTTGATATCATTCGAGATGTTGATTTTGATTTCATGCCTATGGTATTCATGTGATCTGAATTGTGCCTTCGGTATAGTTTTCATGCACTTTAAGTATTTGGATTCGATTTTGTGCATGCAGATGCACGTAGTTGTGAGATTACATACCACGGTATACCTGATTTGGATTGAGATTTGTTGTATACCGTCTATTTCAAATGTGATATTCGATATTTGTTTCCATGCACCTTGTGCACTTGATTTGGATTCTTGCGCATAATTGACACGCTTGATGCGATCTTGGTGCAAAACAGATGCACTAAATCGGGATTCTTCGTGCATATCAGATGCACCTGATATTGTTGTCAGGCACACCATTGCCCTTGACAGGTGTTTTCGTGCACACCTGTTGCACTTAGATTTTATTTCTGTGCACATGTATGGCACATTCATTGATTTCGATTTCTGTGCGCACCAGACGCATGTAGCATTATTTACATATGCTATTGAGTGTGATTTCTTGGAGCATTACGTTTGTTTGATATTTACTAGTTGATATAGTAACCGAGCAGGACTATTCATAGGACAGTACCTGAATATGTTTTTGGATGCATCGATAGTTATTGAAAGGATTTCAAAGAAGGAGCTATAGTCTCGGTGTAAGTGCACGGCGGCGCCCCGGCCGTCAATCCGACGCCAAAATGCGGAAGTGAAAAACTTTAATTTTGCAAACTAGCAAACCGGCACCACCGCACACTAAATACCCGGATCGGGCCATTAAACTAGTCCTAGCTAACTACAAGATGGGTAAAGAAGTATACCAACAGATCCGTGTCCTTCGGTCTTCATCTCCACTCCGATCTCCCGCGGAAACTCCGTTCATCTCCTCCTGGTCGGAAAGGGCACCACGTAGCCGAAATCTTTTACGGGCTCCCACCTCAATACCGAGGCAACTCGGGCGCGAAGTTGGCTAGCCGACGCGTCCAAGATTTGCTATAGGCTAGTGTAGAATCTATGTCTCATTGGGGTTTAGTTACCATGGAGGATGGATGAGGAGGTTAAGGAAAATTGGTGCTTTCAATTTTCTAGCAAGAAATTTTGATGAAGAATCATGCTACCACTTCAAAAATCAAACTCTCTCATTCTCTCCAAAAAATGTGGCCGGCCTACTCTTCAAGTGATAATGGTGGAGGATAAAACATCAACCATGAAGGGAGGTGATCGTAGTAAAAGGTAGAGGGTGACCACATCCAAAAGGCAATGATAATAAAGTCATATCAACTCTCATCAAGTCCTAATCCATTCTAATCACCATTAAAGCAAAAGAAAAGATGGAAAAAGAATATAATGATGATGGTCATATCATAATCTCACAAATGTAAGAAACCCCTCCACAATAAGTTATTTGCAAAATTGCAAATAACCCCCTCCATCGAAAAAGTCCGGCCAGGAAAGAACAAAGGAAAAACCGGCCGGAATGGAATGCAAACTGGCAACTCCAGAAAACTGGTCCCGTAATAAATTACAGGAAAAACCCCGGTACTGCATATACATGCCTGCATTTCTATTCCCACTGAACACAAATGCAAAGAGACAAAATCTACACTGTACTATACTAGGATCCGGCTTAAACCAAAGCCGGCTAGTAATATCCGTTCGATCCTGATCCGTGCAATACCGCACGTATCCGATCGAACCTTGCCATATATCCATACGGCCTCTAGTACTAACCGTCCGATCCTGATCCGTGCAATACCGCACGTATCTGATCTGACCCTGCGATATCTCCATACGGCCTCTACAGCATTTCACCCGAAACTTGAGTAACTGAATGTGTGGTGGACTCTAAAGACTCGTCAATACTATGGCTGTGGATTTAACCACTACCACGTCAGAGGTATAAGACAATACGTGACGGGCCACCAGCTATTGACCAAAAGGGACGTCAATGAGCGAACTCATCCTGACACCCTACTGAGCCTGTCAGTGACAATATCCGTACAGTCCGGTCCGTTCGTCTATGAGCATCGCATGGCGGGCCTAGGGGGTTGGTAAAAGTCAGACCCCCAAAAGCGGTACAAGTCGTGTCGGAGTGTAGCCCAGAACACCCTGAGATACTACTGGAATACCTACCAGTAAATCTCCTGCCTTGGCCAAGGACTTCGTGTAATGGCTCTACTAGACACAGCGCGACCTCACCCCCAATACCGGGAGAGACGAACCCCTAAAGATCCGCTCACTGCCTCCATGTGGCTTGGGACTGTACCCAACTAAAACCTGTTTGCACGACTCCTTTGAGCCGTGGTAGGGTAGTAATCAAAGCACAGTGGGAACTCACACGAGACAAATGACGATCTCAGGTCGATGAACTAACCTGTACACATGTCACCAGGGAACTGCTATCTGACGTCAGGTATAAGACCAACTAGCATGTTCCCGGCGAGTCCTGTCCGGTGTACTCATAACCTAATGAGCACCTGTATCATCTTAGGTGAACCAACTGACACCAGTGGCTTGTGAGACCGGCCACCGCCCCTCGTCGGGGTCTCGACTGTATACACTAGTCTACTCTGGAGAATCGATGCCCTGTCTCGAAACTCCCACGACTAGGGACCTTTTAAGGATGTGCTTATAGACTGCCAGCTCTCACGTATATGATCGCCCTCATACTGCTGGTGGTCAAGCAAGAATCCTAGGGGCTCTATCAACGTGTAATAGCGACCTGTCAGGTCACCTAAAGCAGTACACGATGATAAAGATAAATCAGATAGCATACTATCATCTCGAGTAAGACTGTCCTACCGGGATAGGTCCTCCCTCAATCATTGCAATCACGCGCCTGTGATCCAATAATTGACTCTGAGGGCACTATCTCCAACAATCTCCCACTTGCACTCAAGGCTAATTATTGCAATGTCGCATACTCACTGCCCGTGTGATACCGAACACCCAACTCCTCTACTTGTCTGTCTCACAAAACTCGTTTGCGAAACTATTGCGTTCGAGGAATAGCCTCAGTGAGTGGATCCGCTTTGATGTTTCTTTCTATGTCTCTCTATATCTCAAGTTCGCGGAGAAAACTATCTCCCGAAATGAGCAATACCTATCTTAGAGTATGTCTGGATGTCTGATGGGACCTAACTCATAAATGAACTCCAAATCCAAACTTCTTAGACTGTATCGTCAACTGAACTTAATCAGTATCCTGCGCCATGCCTCCCTCAGTATTTCCTTGGACCACCTGTCCAAAATACTGCCCCTCATCGGAAGGAAAACTAGAACTCTGACAACCTCCTTGTCGTCCTGGTCACCTTGGAAGCCTGGAATGATAACTGTCTCTCGAATGAGGCTGTCGTTATCATATCCCTAGAACATCCACTTATGTTCTAAAACTGCTTCCGACTGTTTCTCCAGGATTGGATCAATGTCAACTTATTGCATCTAGTGCAAGAACAACATCTGGTGTGGTACTTTGATATCTCATGATTGACTCAATTGCCTAAGCAAGTGATCTGTCAATCATGCGCATCCCTCTCCCCTTTAGTCTGTAAGACACCTTTAGAGAGGGTGACTCCATCACCTGCAGGTACACTACCGTGCCAGGAGTCGTCCATTCTAATTACTCTTAGAATGCTGTCTATGTACCCTGATTGAGAAACCACCCAAATCTAGATCTAAACCCATAGATCTAGTAACCAGTATGTCTGATATAATATCCAAGTCCTATGTGGAGAAACCACTGTGTGACGACCAAAGTATAACCGATCGTAGTATAGGAGTTTCTTTTCCTATTTTGTGTACGTCATCCAAATACCATGACATCACACCCTGCTACCATCTCAACAGATCCATCCCTTATTCTGATGAAGTCAAACCTATGACTGTCACATCAAAAATTGATGATCTATCTCCGCTATATCTGCTTTAGTCTATAAATAGACATAAGCCACCTGTCCGCCAATTCTTCCGCTTCTCCCACTGACTACGACAACCCTCTGGCAGAGTCATATAAACGTACACTTCTAAAGCAAGTTTAGAACGACGATATACTCATCTTCCTGCCGGGTCTCGCAGCCTGGAACAACAGCAATGGCAAGTGGGGGTAAACAAGAACTTCCCTGTCACCGTCCTTGAGGCTATCGAAGTACCTCTCGGGTGCCTGAAATTACCCACCTTATCAGCGGAGTGGCCAACGGAATGTCAATCCAGATTGAATCTTTAGGTTCCTATGAAATCTTCAGTAATCGTTTGTGGTTCTGGAATCATTTCCAGTTCTACCATACTCCCACTACTGTTTTCTGAAAAAATCCATTTTTAATAAAACTTTGGCGAGTCTAGAACAATATTGCTATTGTTCATCCAGATGGTAGAAAGTCAACCCTCGTCATAGCCTGGGTCAACCCACAAACAGCCATTATAGAAACGTGCCTTAAATTATCCAGAGTCTGGTTTTAATCATAAGCCAGACAACTCCCCGTACCTTAACAACGTAAAGATATGAATTGTTCTATATCCAATATAGAACCAGAGGCACTGATTTAATTGAACCAGATTCAAATCATGCAGCTGTCTCCAGTGCATGTCAACTAAATGGAAGGAGGCCGATCGGCGTCACTCAACTTAGGAATGCTTCCAATTATGAGTAACCCGAAAGAGAAGCAAGTTCTCTTAATCATTACTATCAACTGAATACCATACACAAGTATCTACATCTTCGATCACTTTGAAGAATCCCGATACTTGCAACATCTGGTTCTCTACTTTATTCAAATACCTATAACTTCTCAAAATTCGGACCCTGTGTTTCCACGAAACACGTGTCTAAAAACTAGAGAAGTCATAAGTAAACCGAATATAGTACGAGGACCAACCCCTCTATCCTGATGGACCCTGGACAACATACAATACTCTGTATAAGTCCCTTGAGTCTGATAACTCATTCACTGTGTGTCGTAGGTTGAAAACTGTACTTATGGTTAAGAAGAATTACACCGCTGTTTAATGCTCCTTACCTAACCATCCACTGATATAGGTAAATGTCGTAGACATAATTTAAAAAAGGTATATCTCACTCTATAAAAATATACGTACAGATATATCAATTTGAAATTGGTGCATAATAGCGGATATTCAAAACCAAAAAATTGCCGTCCGGCAAACAACCCAGGTGACTTCCTCAAATATCACCGATTACAACGAATCCCGATACAATGAGGATGATCACCCAATTCCCAATAACTTACTCCCACTCATCATCTGTAAAACCATACAGATGTGAGAATCATACCTGGTAAATACATACCCTGGAGTAAGTGTCTAATCGGGAAATCAGTTTTCTATTAACAGTACACAGTGAAACTGAAACATTGAAATGTTTCGATGAGGTATCCCGGTATTCCTAGTAATGCCTCTTCCATTACCCAGATTCACAACTGCAACCGTATATCTCTTTGCCATCTCTCCAAATCCCTTTATATGTCTTTAGTCATTACCTTCTGCACACCCCTTTAGGCCAAATGGTTTTCTTCCTTCCCTACCGTTCGGCACCAGCCTATGGTTTGGAAGAAGACTATCCAATAAGCATAATGGGTGTACTGTCCTAATCCTAGGAATACTCGCAACGCGAGAGAAGGTGAAGATAAAAGACAACCGAATAAACCTTATTCCTATTTCCCCTGAACCAGAATCCATCCCTGAACTGGAACAAGTTCCTTTCGAGTTCGTATATAACCATACGATGGAATATCCAATAAACTGTGGATCTTCGTTGTGATACGGAGTGTCCTAGAGAAATACAAAGGTGATTTAGGATTGGCGAAGAAATATTTGGTATGGTCGTGAATAGCAGTCGCAATTTACTTTGCCCTCTTACTAATCCCTTTCTTTGCCTTTACTTAATACCTTCTGTACACCGTTTAGGCTAATTGGTGTTCTTCATTCCCCATCGTTTGACACCAGCCTAAGGTTTGGAAGAAGACTATCCAATTTGCGTAATAGGTGTACTATCTCCTAAGCCAAGGAGTACTCGCAATCTGAGAGAGAAGGTAAAAGGGAAAGACAACTGAATAGTCCTATTCGTTTTCTCCAGAACCGGAAACCATCCTCGAATAAATTCCTTCGAGTTCGTATCTAACCATACGATGGTTTTGTCCAATGGAAGTGGACGTTCGTAGTAATACGGGGTGTCCTGGAGAAACGGGTAAAAGTAGGAGTGGCAATGAGGTTTGCAACTCTGACAATCCAAAAGCCAGTGTTAAGAAGGTTCGGTTAATTTTGGTCACTTGAGTCATAGTCTTAGGGTCGGGTCAATAGTCGCTGCCGAAGAGAGAGAGAAAAGAAACACTCAGCGTGCACTCTAACCTAGATCATAATGTTTACCAATTTATCTAATCTGGAAACCTCCCACTGTCATCATTAGTCGGGGTCACCCGAGGAGTAAACCAACTCATCAGTGGGAATCGGGATCCAACTATCATCGCATGATAACGTGAAGGAATCCGCTCACGCTATCACACTCCAAAAGGTATGCGCATATCTGGCAAGTTTCAGCTCTTTTGAAACTCCCGATGTGATTTTTGCCCCATGCTCTTATGACCTTGACTTTGGCCAACAAATCATAAGTCACATGTCAAGTTCTATCCGTCATTCTCCAGGTCAATTTGAACCCACCCGTACATACCCTTGACTTTGGCCAACAAGGTAGTACGACTGTTCCAAACCAACGCATCTATCTATGCTGCATATGAAGAACCAACGGCTACCAAACACTGTGCCTTGAGTTTGGCCAACAAACACAGCTTGAATACTATTGACTACCCATATGAAACGACGGAGGGCTACGAATGGTTTCTGGCAAAAACCTTTAACGTAAAGAACATGATATCGTTGAAGGAACTGATAGCATTTAAAATATAGTGACGAAAACCTTTGCTAAAGAGGTCACTCCCGGTGAAGGGATCTCGGCTCTTTCCCCGTAGAATGAGGTGCAGGATATTCTAAATGAATACCACGATGCAAAGCAAAAGTAATCGGCTATAGTGAAGTTATTGCCCTGACGCAAACTTTTTGTCCAAGGGGTCACTCCCGGTGAAGGGATCTCGGCCCTTGCCTCGTCGACTGAGGAGCAGGATATTCCAACTGAATACCACGATGCAAAACAAAAGAGAACGTCCTTGCAATAACAACTTTTTGAAAAAGTGTTCCAACAACATCAGAATAGGTTTGTTTTAACTTGCATTGATCCGAATCAATGCAGTCCCATCAATTGATCACACCACAAAGAACGAAAATATACTGATGTACGTATATGCCATCCGCATTCGCCACTGGGTCCCGTCATTACCCGTTAGGTTAGCTAACTAACGACAGAGCGGGGACTGGACTAGCGCGGATGTAAAACATATACAACATCTACTAATATATATACCAATATATAATATTTCGCTCAAGGCGTGATAAAATGCAACATCACAGAAATGTACAGCATCACAGAACAATATAGATATCTGGGATTCCCGGTTTCACAGAGCCACTACTGAAACCCGACGTTCCCCTGGTCGTGTGGATAGCCTGTGCAATGAAATACTAGATCCCTACGGGCGCGGCAAGTTACCCGCCAAAACCTGAAGCGAGGCAACCCCCTTCAGCAACGTGAATGGACCACCCGGCACTTCACGGAATCCGGTAACTTGGGCACCCCTCCTGGGTCAACCTATACTCCCTACGAGTGCGGCGAATAGCCCGCCAATTCTAGAGTGAAGCCCCCTCCGTCTCAATGCCATGAGATGCGGGCTTGTTGCCCTCTAGAACCCGGCTATCCGTGCACCCCACCTTGGGGTAATCCTAGTACAGAAAGTAAAATATACATACAACGGGTACTTCGACCGCAACCTGGTCATGCCCCAAAATAATAATACAAACAGGCAGTGACGGCAGTCCACATGTCGGACGCTCGCCCCGCAATATCAAATGTACATAATACAACAAAAACTGTACTAGCATTGCATCCAGGCTATCCCCCACGACCGATCCGCAACATCACAGCAATACATAGACCATCAACGTGAAAGTTACGTTCGCAAATCCGTCTAACCGGGCTATAGCAGTTAGACTGGATTTACCGATCAAGTGGCATTCACGGTCGCAGATATAATGTAAATACTGTGAACTAATGTGTTTTAAAATATCCGATCGATCAAAATTATAACAAGTGGGCCCCAAGTACTACTGTAGCACATCAAGAAATTCTGGGCCCAAAATTAATATTCCAAAACCCATATTTTCAACCCAGGAGCTTTCTGGAAAATTTTGGGGAACTGAACAGTTCAAGACGCGGCGGAACCGCGGCCCAAGCATGGGTTTGGCCGCGGTTACGCGGTCGTTTAGACTGTTCACGAGACCAAATTTTTCCAGAACTCTTAGATTGTTCTACACATCATTCTGAAACAACCTGAAAAATTTTTGGACTTCAAAAAATTTCGACAGAAACTAATGTGAAGAAAAATACGGTTTTTGGAATTTTGGTCGATCGGAAATGCAAACACATTAGACAAAGCTAGACTATGTTAATGGCGAGGCTCTGATACCACTGTAAGTGCACGGCGGCGCCCCGGCCGTCAATCCGATGCCAAAATGCGGAAGCGAAAAACTTTAATTTTGCAAACTAGCAAACCGGCACCACCGCGCACTAAATACCCAGATCGGGCCATTGAACTAGTCCTAGCTAACTACAAGACGGGTAAAGAAGTATACCAAGCGATCCATGTCCTTCGGTCTTCATCTCCACTCCGATCTCCCGCGGAAACTCCGTTCATCTCCTCCTCGTCGGAAAGGGCACCACGTAGCCGGAATCTTTTACGGGCTCCCATCTCAAAACCGAGGCAACTCGGGCGTGAAGTTGGCTAGCCGACGCGTCCAAGATTTGCTGTAGGCTAGTGTAGAATCTATGTCTCATTGGGGTTTAGTTACCATGGAGGATGGATGAGGATGTTAAGGAAAATTGGTGCTTTCAATTTTCTAGCAAGAAATTTTGATGAAGAATCATGCCACCACTTCAAAAATCAAACTCTCTCATTCTCTCCAAAAAATGTGGCCGGCCTACTCTTCAAGTGAGAATGGTGGAGGATAAAACATCAACCATGAAGGGAGGTGATCGTAGTAAAAGGTAGAGGGTGACCACATCCAAAAGGCAATGATAATAAAGTCATGTCAACTCTCATCAAGTCCTAATCCATTCTAATCACCATTAAAGCAAAAGAAAAGATGGAAAAAGAATATAATGATGATGGTCATATCATAATCTCACAAATGAAAGAAACCCCTCCATAATAAGTTATTTGCAAAATTGCAAATAACCCCCTCCATCGAAAAAGTCCGGCCGGGAAAGAACAAAGGAAAAACCGGCCGGAACGGAATGCAAACTGGCAACTCCAGAAAACTGGTCCTGTAATAAATTACAGGAAATACCCCGATACTGCATATACATGCCCGCATTTCTATTCCCGCTGAACACAAATGCAAAGAGATAAAATCTACACTGTACTATACTAGGATCCGGCTTAAACCAAAGCCGGCTAGTAATATCCGTTCGATCCTGATCCGTGCAATACCGCACGTATCCGATCGAATCTTGCCATATATCCATACGGCCTCTAGTACTAACCGTCCGATCCTGATCCGTGCAATACCGCACGTATCTGATCGGACCCTGCCATATCTCCATACGGCCTCTACAGCGTTTCGCCCGAAACTTGAGTAACTGAATGTGTGGTGGACTCTAAAGACTCGTCAATACTATGGCTGTGGATTTAACCACTAGCACGTCAGAGGTATAAGCCAATAAGTAACGGGCCACCAGCTATTGACCAAAAGGGACGTCGATGAGCGAACTCATCCTGACACCCTACTGAGCCTGTCAGTGACAATATCCGTACAGTCCGGTTCGTTCGTCTATGAGCATCGCATGGCGGGCCTAGGGGGTTGGCAAAAGTCAGACCCCCAAAAGCGGTACAAGTCGTGTCGGAGTGTAGCCCAGAACACCATGAGATACTACTGGAATACCTACCAGTAAATCTCCTGCCTTGGCCAAGGACTTCGTATAATGGCTCTCCTAGACACAGCGCGACCTCACCCCCAATACCGGGAGGGACGAACCCCAGAAGATCCGCTCACTACCTCCATGTGGCTCAGATAGCACAGTGGAAACTCACACGAGACAAATGACGATCTCAGGTCGATGAACTAACCTGTACACATGTTATCAGGGAACTGCTATCTGACGTCAGGTATAAGACCAACTAGCATGTTCCCGGCGAGTCCTGTCCGGTGTACTCATAACCCAATGAGCACCTGTATCATCTTAGGTGAACCAACTGACACCAGTGGCTTGTGAGACCGGCCACCGCCCCTCGTCGGGGTCTCGACTGTATACACTAGTCTACTCTGGAGAATCGATGCCCTGTCTCGAAATTCCCACGACTAGGGACCTTTTAAGGATGTTCTTATAGAATGCCAGCTCTCACGTATATGATCGCCCTCATACTGCTGGTGGTCAAGCAAGAAGCCTAGGGGCTCTATCAACGTGTAATCGCGACCTGTCAGGTCACCTAAAGCAGTACATGATGATAAAGATAAACCAGATAGCATACTATCATCTCGAGTAAGACAGTCCTACCGGGATAGGTCCTCCCTCAATCATTGCAATCACGCGCCTGTGATCCAATAATTGACTCTGAGGGCACTATCTCCAACACTCGGTATTTACCAACGTGTCCGAGATGACACGGAAAATTTTACAAAGGAAACCCTTCTAAATTATTTTCAAAACGGCGGGATGTGTATGTTAAACAAAGAATATATATATAAACATATATAGTTATTTTTCTTACAACAAACGTTCGCTACTTGTGCCGTGATAAGCGTATCGCACAACGATTTGAAAAAGAGTTTGGTATGCATTTCTTTCAGATGTTTCGACGAGTTACCAAGATGCGTACTATGTACATGTTATAGTTTTGATGTATATCATGTTGGTTTTCGTATTAGACTTTGACATTGGCATCTTCACCATAACTCCGAGGATTGCGTGATGCTTGACGGAGTTTTGATTTTGAGTTATATACTCGTTTATCATGCGCATGCATTACGCTGGGATATGTTTTATATATGTATGATTTCGGAGCCCCGACGACTTAATCATTTTACTGAAATGTTTTAGTATTTGAGGGGTTTGAATTTAAATTCGGGGACCGAATTTATTTAAGGGGTAAGACTGTAACATTTCAGAAAAATAAAATATTATTTTTGGGAATTTATATAATTGAATAATAAATATTATGAATATTTTAATGATGCGGTATAATTATATACCGATAAATTGGGGAATATTTGGAAATTTATAAGAATTACTGAAATGAGGGTGTTTTATATGATATGAGCATTTATAGATCTTTAAATACTCATTTGAAAAAGGGTTAAGTGCTAAACTCGATTTATTTTCACTAATCATGCATTTATCTTGATTAGGCTTTATGACATGCACCATGTCACATTTTCTAAAAATATTTGTTACATTTCTTTTCTACCATGACTTTTTTTTCCAAGCATGACTTTGTTTTAAAATGAAAGGAAGAGGAAAAGGAAATAAAAGAAAAAGAAAAGAAAAGAATAAAGAATAGGAGGCATGGCATGAGGTATGGGCATTGAGAGAGAGGGGGGGTGATGGGTCAATTGAGCATGGCCTCATTTCTTCGTGCATTTTTTTCATTCATCTTCTTCCTCCTTCAACCCCATGGCTTCCCTCCTCCCTCCACCACTTACACCACCTCACTTCACCCCCAAAAACACATCAAAACCATGCACCCTCTTCACAAAAAAATGTGCACAAGCTCATTTCAAGCATGGGAGACCAAGAAAGTTTGGATTTTGAGTACTTGGGGAAACTTAAGAAAATTCTTGAGTTGCTAAATGAGATAATTCTTTCTCATTTAGTGTAGTATTTGGTTTCCTTTAGCCTCTAGATTAGTTTAGAATCCATTTTAGTGAGGTTGAGTGATGTTTGGAAAATTGTAGATAAAGTTAAAGGATTCTTGAGTTATGATGGTGCAAGTGAGTGTGTTTGGTAACTACAAAACCCCCTTAGTGTCTAAACCCAGACCAAACCAGTGACAAACCCAAGCCTTGGACTTTAGATGTTCAATGTCGGTTTTGTGAGAATTTGAGGCCTACAGGGAATCTGGAATGACCTAAGATCTTTACTGGAAAAATAAACAACACCACTAACCTAGATGGACCACTAGGAGGCCACCCTACAAGTACGACCCCAAACTGAGACAACTTGGCCGAGCATGCCGGAATTTTAGGCAATGTGGCCAGCCTCATGGTGGGTGATGGGTCCAGGTTTCTTCTGTAGCTCATATACCCCCTATAGTACACTACTGTATTGTTTGTTTATTCTATTTTGACCTAAACTAAAATCTGGAGCAAGTTTTCAAAGTTGCTGTTTTGGTTTCGTGGTTTTCAATAACTTGGTTTTGGGTATTCGAACTGTGGATTCGATCGTTGGACGTTTATACGTCAATGACGAGGGATTTATGATTGTTTTTGTATGCGTAGGCTATAGGTTCTAACCTATAGGAACCTCACGTGTCATTTTGGTTGCGAATCGGATTTTAATGCGATACGATATGTCTTGACATGTAGGTACCTCCGCGTGAACTTCGGGATGACAAGCAAGAGCATGGCGACATCGACTTCGGCAAGCAAGGTTCAAGGTGAGTAGATACATATCTTCGGAGGAAGTCGGGTGGATGGCGTATAGTACCCCCGCAATTTCGTGGCATTTGATGCGTTATTATATATATATATACGTGTTATATTGATATGTGCATACTTAGCAAGTAATTCTTTAGGTGACTTTGGGTTAGTGTTAGCGTATTTGGAAGATAGTAACTTAGTTTAGTTTCTTAGTCGTGAAACCCTAGAGTAAAGATTGGCACACACGCACACACAAACACATACATTTGATTTCTTATGCGTATATGGGGATATATATAAATACACACACACATATATGTATGCGAGTATGTATATATATATATATATATATATATATATATATGTATTCATATACACGGATGATGAGGATAGTATATGATACGTGGAGATGAGTTGATGTGATTGGGCATGATGCCGTGAGATCAGTGATGTGATTTGGGTCATGTTATGTTATACTACATGATAGTATAGTGGATCGATAGGCGATGCATTTTATTCACACGCGGATTTATGTTTGATGGTATCGAAATGTACTAGACTTTAGATCAGTACCCATAATTCAGGATATGTTGATAATGATACCAGATAAATAGTGTGTTATATGTGATATTTTACCCGAACCCCAATTTGGGATGCCGTACGATGGATTTTTACCGTACGATGTATAATGATGATGATTGACCCGCACTTTTGACTCGAGGTTGTCGTATTACTTGTTTTATCGTACGTGACGCTATTGAGGCGGGATCACCGACTACTAGATAAATGGACTTGGACATAGGTGGATTTCCTTACCCTTTTTTATTAGTCTCGTAGCTTTGTCCTGTAGTTTACATAGTAGATGTTAGATTGGGCTCGAGTCATACTTATTTCCAAAACTAGCGAATCGTGAGTATTTTAAAGACAGGCCAAAGGAAATACGGATATTTCAAAGGACGTATCTTTTCTTAAAAACACCGTAGCCCCTATTTTCTAAACACCACGATTCGTGTTATTTCAAATGCCAAACTGTATGACTCGTATATCTAATGTAGATTCCTTATTGTTGCATTTACTATTCATTTTCCGTATATTCTTGCATTTCGCATCGCATTGCATGCTTAAATGTGTTTTTATTGTTATTATGAACCCATACTGTCAGGACACCAACACTATTACCAATGATGCGTATGTCCACGAACAATTGCTTGCCGGCTCACACAAATCATCATCGGTAATTGCCATGTCACGTACACTTTAGAGAATATTACTTTATTGATATCGCTTGTTAGCTGATAGTTCCGATATGTCATTACGATGCTAGTTTAGATATTGCATATACTACTGAGATACTTCATGCATGCATATGTATTCATTTTTCATGCGATATTATGGGGCTTTATGCCGGTAATTTATTGTTTATTTACTCTCGATATTGGGATTTCAGATTTTACATGAGATTTCTGGATTCGGAGAAACCACAAGGATTTTATAAACTCATTTTCATTTCAAAAGATAAAAGTTGCGGTTTTCTCGTGATATGATTTGAGAGGTGTCCACCATGAGTTTTTGGCTATTGAGCGATATCATACACCAGATTCGAGGAGGATGAGGAACTGTCTGCGGGTACATGGTGGACCCGATGCGGTACCCCGGGGCAAGATGTTCGCAGATGATGGCGTTGAGCCTGGCTGGGAAGTATTACCGACCAGTTATTTATGACACGGCGGATATTCGGAGGACACCGACGCTGTCGTGAGATTTGATTTTGGGCCAGTCCGAATTGCCGGAGCCTAGGGCTCGTCCGGATTGCCGAAGCTCGAGATATTGAGACATTGACATATTGAGGTTATATGATATGGGCCAGTCCGGATTGCCCGAGCCCGAGATATTGGATATTGGGATATACGTTTTGTGTCGATGCTTGACACAGATTCTATGTTGATTTCATTAATGATACCTCGATTTTTATATACAGAAACCTCACTAAATTAAGAAAACAATTTTCTCATTTAGATGTATTCTGCTTTCACGCATTCATACATCATATATATGATATGTTGCTACCTGAGGCACTGACACGAGCACTTGATATTAGACTTATGTGTAGATGTTTTAGGGTTATATTATTATGAGGATAATATTGTATGACGTAGGATAGAGTTATACATGCGATTTCTGCTCGGTGATGTTTTCTACTCACGAGTTGGCAACCTACCCCCGTTGTGACACAGTTTCTTGCAGATTTGCCGTACATGTTTCCTTGGCGGCTTTGCTTGCACACTACTTCATTCAGGTTAATTGCTTTAGTAGGTGGGTTCACTTGTATCGTAACCACTATTGTACTTTATTTATTTCAGTTGTATCTAGTAAACTTCATCAACCAGACTTGTATATTTGTTAGACTTAGAAGACCAGTGTATATTCTTTCGACTTAGAGTCGCGCTTGTATTATTATTATTATGGTTTTCTGGTGGACTTTGGTTTTCTTCTGAGTTTTGATCCTCGCCCTTCGGCGTTGTATATTATATCGCTTGCGTGGTTGTGACTGCCAATTGGCGAAGAGCTAGCTCCCGCTTGGGGATGCCTTTTATCATTATGTATATTATTCATGTTTGTACCCGTTTGGGGGCCGGTATTTACAAAGGAAAACCTGCCGAAATTTTCGGGAAAATATGATGTTGCTTTTAAATGTTTAATGCCATTTATTTTAATTAAACCACTTGCTTTAAACAGGTTTTCCTTCATTTCTTCTTTAAAATGGTTTAAATTTACGGGCTTTTGGCTTACTTGAATTAGGTGTGGTCCCATAGACTTCACATGATTCAAGTGCCAGTCACGTGCCATTTTGTGTCGTGACATGTCGAGTCTTTAGAATACCACATAGAGAGTTTCCCTGCACCGGGCAAAAGGTGTAGAGGCTGTATGGCTTTACAGCAGGGCTTCGATCACTTCGTGTACTTGTGCACGTATGATGATCGGGCGGATAATACTAGTGCGCTTTGGTTTAAGCCGGATCCTAGTATTATATCGATGGATTATTTTCGTCTCTTTGTATTCGTGTTCTTCAGAATACGGATGCGGGTATGTATATACGGACGAGGGGAATTCTCGTAATTCTTGCATCGTAATTCTTGCAGGAAATCTTCTAGAAGGGACACCTCATTAGGGTTTCTTTTTTCTTTTATGGATTAAAGAATAATGAGGTGGAGATATTTTCTTTGGATGGCTATGACTCATCACTTGACAAAAAAGATATTTGTGAACTATAGATATTTTTGGTGAGATATTATCTCATCAATAATTCATTTGGTTCAAGTATTCATCACAAATGAGAAGAAAGCTTCATCCAAGTTCTCTTCTCCTCTATCATTTTCTTCATGTCTCCTTCTTCTTCCTCATAACCCATAAAGTCTAATGAGTTGAGAAACCTTGGTTTCCAAGATACAAAGCACTCTATCTTTTCACTCCACACCCTCTAGGACTTCTAGTTTAGCACACTAGATGCCATAGTTACCTCGGATTTGAGGTAGGATCTCGGACTATAGACTCTCGGGTGGATTGTCTTTGACTCGAGGAGGCCGTCGAGGTTGCTTCGATCCTCGGAGCCTATGATGATGGGGAGGAAAGCGAGAAGACCTGAAAGACACGATACTACGAGGTATAACATTCATCCGAGTAGTTAAACCTCAAGTAGTTTGCTAGCTATGGTTTATGTTCGATCCTTGGTTCTAGTAGGTGTTGCGAAGCTCGTAAAAATCATTTTTTCCAATTTCTGCCTCCCCGCAAACACGTGGGGTGCGCGGCATTGACTTACAGTGGTATCAGTGCCTCTCATAAACCTTAGATAGGTTGTAGCGACGTTAGAAATCCTCCATTTTTGTCGGGCAAAACTACCGATAAAAACAGTTTCTAAAAATGATGTTTTGAGATGTTTGCACACCCTGCGGGCTCACGGTTTGAACTGAGAACCCACGGGGTGGTGCATGGGCACCGAACATCTGGGCCCACTCCCCAAGACTACCACAAGGTTGTCTTGGCGGTGGGGCCCTGAAACTGGCCCACCTTAGGCTGTTTCGGGTCTTCCTCACCCCCTGGCCACCTCATTATGGCTCGAGGGTGGGGTACCCCCTCTAGGCCCCTAAACTCGAAGTTAATTTCGTGATCTAGCTCTCCGTAAAGGTTCGAACGCGTTTTGAGTTTGTTTTGACTCCCGGATTGGCCTAAAACGATCGTTTTTGGAACTATAGCTCACTGGATTTTCAAGTTTTGGAAAATTGGTTAAGTTTGCTAATTGCGTGCGGAATTCTAATGTTTTAGTTACTTTACAAGCTTTGTGATTTGTATATGTGTTTGGAAACGTCGACTAATTGCTATACGTCGATTAGTCGGGGTTGCACATATCTGTGACGTTGTTATGTTGGTTTGTGTATGTCACGACCCAAGTTTGGATGTGACCGGCACATAGATTGTATCATGTCTAAAGATATGCACACAGTCCAAGTAAGCCGAAAACCAAGATCAAATCCTTTTTGCAGAATTCTTTATATAGAAAATTTAGTTTTAGTAAAAATCACAGTTTATGAAGTTAAGTATTAAACAAGTATAAGGTGTTAAGTTTGGTTGCATCCCTAATTGGGATCAACAATATCAACAGCGGAAAATAAAACCTCAGTATATAGGCATCAATACGAATCTCATACATAAAGAAATGAAACCACGATTTATAAAACTAAACGATCTCAACTGTCAATAAGATACATATCATCTCTCACTCTAAGTCATATACAACTCTGATGGAGATTTTCTGGATACATAATACAAATACAAAAGAGAAGGTTAATACATATGTAACCCACCTATCAAAAGATGTGATAAAGCTACAAAAGTAGATCTGCACCGCAGCTAACCGTTCACTCTACCCTTGCAAGGAATTGTGGCACAACGGGGATGAGTTGCCAATTCAGTGAATATAACTAACATATAACGGTTAATGATGTAAATATGACGATCATACTAACTGAAATGTGAACAAGTATAATGTATGATTATATGCAAAAATCAAGGATCTATAATACGAATCTTATAGTCCAAACTGAAATCTCATCATTTATTCCCAATAAAATTCATTTCCCCGTGTCCATCATCGACACAAAACTTCCATTTCTTACAAGAATCATTCCTCGAATGATCCTGAAATCAACAATACCGGTCGTTATCATCTAGATATATGTAACGTCTTCAAAATAATAAAATATGATTTTTGGGAAATTTTATAATTTAATATTATTTTAATGAATATTTTAATATTCTGGTATAATTAAATACAGATAAATGGGGAAAAATTATGGAAAATTCTAAAATAAGGTATTTTAAGGAATTGCCTCGTTTTCTGTGCATGCCCCCATTTCCTCTAGTTTTGACCCTGAGTATGTCTAGTTTTGACTGATTCCGTTTAGGGTGAAATCTGGGTTGATTTTCCTATGTTGGTGTATAATTTGGGACTTGTTTTAGCATGGATTTTGGTATTTGGTGATTCATTCCTGTCGGGTGGCGTTTGGACGTCAACGACAAGTGGATTTTGATTGTGTTTACATGCGAGTCGATAGGTTTTTACCTATGCGGGTAGCGTGTGCTATTTTGGTTTCCGATGTGATTTTCATGTGCTTTAGCATTGTGATATACTTGTAGGTACCCCGCGTGATGTTGAAGCAAAGGAGGTGAAGATAGCGACATCGGCTTTGCCACACGAGAAGCAATGTGAGTAGATTTATATCTACGGGGAGAAGTCGGGTGGATGGCTTATAGCACCCCCGCAGTCCGTGGTGATGTATACGAATACGTATACACACGGATATTTATTATGTGTTGTTTAGGGTTATTGATGGTAATAATGATATTTTGATGATAAGAATATATTGGTTTAGTATAGTGCGAACCCTAGAGTAGTGGTTGCACTCACACATACATTTACACACATACTTGCATTCATTCTTTCATTTATTAGAGTGCATATGATGGTGCGTATATCTACACATGGGTATGGGACTATGTGTTTATATACGGGATTTGAGGATGATACGTGGTTTGAGATGATACTTGATGTGAGGCCGTGAGATCGGCGATGTGACATAGCTTGTCTTCGAGGTGCGATATGATAGTTTTAGCGGGCCTTTGGACATGTGCTTTAGCCGCATTCATATTTTTATAGATGGTATCGATTTGTACTAAGACTTAGAGTAGTACCGCAGATTATGCGATCTGATGATAGTGATACCTGATATGTGATGAGGTACTGTGATATTGACCCCTACCCAGCTATTGGGATGCCGTACGACGATCTACCGTACGAGCCGATATTGATGATAGATCCGCACTCATGACTCGAGGATATCTTACGATATGTTATTGAGACGGGATCACCGACTATCATATCTATATATATTGACTCAGATTAGGTGGTTTCTTACCCCTCATGTCTAGATTACTTAGTAGACATTAGACTGGACCGAGTCATACCTATTTCAAACTAACGAATCGGGGATATTTTAAAGATAGGCAGAAGGGTCATACGGATATTTTCAAATGATGTATCTTTTCTTAAAACACCGTAGCCCTTGTTTTTCCAAAAGCCCTGATTCGTCTTATTTCAAATGGCACCCCTGCATGACTTGTACAGATTGGTGTAGATTCTTTACTTCTGCGTTGATTATTCGATTCCGCATATTCATGCTATTTGCATTGCATCGCTTGTACTGTGGTTATATTTCAGTCATGCTGCTAGGACACCAGCACCATTATCGATGATGCATATGTTCCACATACACTTGTTGCCGGCTCACACACTCATCATCGATAA
This sequence comes from Agapanthus africanus, assembly GCA_030015575.1. Classification (NCBI taxonomy): domain Eukaryota; kingdom Viridiplantae; phylum Streptophyta; class Magnoliopsida; order Asparagales; family Amaryllidaceae; genus Agapanthus; species Agapanthus africanus. The sequence goes on along the minus strand of JASDDO010000010.1, from coordinate 277,031,613 downwards.
TTACCATGTCACTACACTGTAGTACTATTGCATTCAGTATATGATCCTTGCATGACATGATGATATGCATACCTTCCTTTACATGTCGCATACTTCATGCTTTTGATTATACGCATTGAGATATGTTGTTTCTATGATATTTCTGGATTTGGGAACCGAGAGTGTTTCAAAAAAGAATATGTCATTGCTTTAAAAACCCGGTTACCCTTGATATGATATTTCAGTGCGTCCACCTTGTGTTTTCTCGGTGCTGAGAGCGACATGTGAAACCCGAATCGAGGAGTGGATGAGCCGATTGCGGGTACATGGTGGACCCGGTATGGTTCCCCTCGGCAAGATGATCGATGAGCTTTGCCGATTGAGCCTGGAGGTGGGCGAGTACCTACCGGTGATTGGTTGGACCCGGCGGTTATCCGAAGGATACTGACCAGAGTCGATGGATAGATTTGGGTGTCCTGCCGGGGCCGAGGGCCGATACCGCAGACAGAGCCCGCGGGCCGATCCAGATTGATGGAGCCCGATATATGAGGATTTATGTGCCGATGCTGGGCACAGTTTTCATGATGTTTTCGAGTGCCGATGCTGGGCACTCCGGTTCCATGATTTTGACGTGTCGTGAGGGACACGGGTGGGTTATATCCTCATATTTCCATGCACAGGTTTCATGATATTTACTTGCATGATGGTTATTGTCATTGGGTGACGAGTGGACGGGATCCACGTGTGTGCAGATTTGATTACATTGATCATACCTCATATTCATGACATGCTATTACCTGAGGCACTAGCACGAGCACTTGGCATTACACTCATGTAGAGATTACATTGCCAGTTTAGCATGCTTCAGCTTTATTCATATTGAGGTTTATTTATATCTGATCGTATTGACCTAGGATGGGTCATGCATTCGATCTCTGCTGGTAGATATTTTCTATTCACGAGTTGGCAACTCACCCCCGTTGTGCCCCAGTCCTTGCAGGTTTTTGCCGTACAGATTCCATAGCGGCATTTCTGGCACACTGCTTCCTTATGGGTGACTTGCTTGGATAGGTGGGTTCTTTTGTATCAGAACCGCCATTGTTCATGTATCATTTATTGTATCTAGAATTTCCATCAACCAAAACTTGTTTATTGTTTCAGACTTAGAAAACAGTGTTGTTTTATTTCGACCTTAGAGTCGCGCTAGTAGTATTACGGTTTTCTGGCTGTTTTGAGTTTCCATTTTTTTGGGTTTTGATCCTCGCCCTTTGGCGTTGTATATTATTATTGCTTGCGTGGTTGTGACCGTCGATGGACGAAGAGCTAGCTCCCGCTTGGGGATGCCTTTTATCATTTCATGTATATTATTCTTGTTGTACCCCGTTCGGGGCCAGTTTTTACAGAGGAAACTCTGCCGAAATTTTCAGGAAAGGTTACACATTTTAAAAAAATGCATATTCGGCTTAGTTATTTAAAAACTTTGATTTCCAAACATGATTTCCTTACTTTTCAAAAACAGTTTTCCTTATTTACTCTTTAAATGGTTTTAGATTGCTGGGCTTTTGGCTTACTTGGATCAGATGGGGTCCTATAGACTTCATATGGTTCAAGGGCCAGTCACGTGCTCTTTCGGGTCGTGACAAAGTTGGTATCAGAGCGCTAGGTTGACCTTGGTTTGAGTCTAAGTTTGACTATGTGGAGCCTAGGGCGTTATCTCTATAAGGAACTTAGGCTTGACCTTACGGAACTTAGACTTGGTCGAGGGGGTATTAGACCCGAACTTTCGTCGTGTAGGATGACCCTTGGTTGATGGAATAGGTGACTAAAGTAGAGTGACGTACCGTGGGTATGTTCCGCGGCATACTTACGACACGCCACTCCGCTTAAGAAACCTTAGGTTGTACATTTCCTTGCATTGTGTCATATTCCTTCCTATGATCTATCTTCATCGATACTGGTTATGGTTTTGCTGTCGCGATTGCACGGGCAGAGTGAGCTACGGCTCGAGTTGTCAGCATGAGCTCGTCGCGGACGAGGACTGACCGGGGCGTGATTCCAGAGACATACGGTTGCATTGAGGCTTCGTATTTTGTGTTTCCGCACTATGGGCGTTTGACAGTTCGCTGCTGTGAGATTTCTAGGATGTACCGGACGGTACCAGAGGATTGAGCCACTGATAGAGGCCAGCCAGGATGTGATGACCGTTGATGTATCGCTTATTCATGATGGTTGAGGCGCTGCTTAGCGTACCGACGAATGAGCCAGTTGTTGCTGCGAGTGATGAGATATCGCCCAGATGATTGGAGCTACTGCAGCATGAGCATATTCTTAGAGATGTGATAGTGAGTCGCTAGTCACCGAGGATTAATGACTAGGACATGTGGTTCGTTCGCTTACCCCGATGCGAGGTCATCAGATAGATTGATTCCAGCTAGAGGCGACTTCACGCAGATTCGTTGAGAGTCGATTGAGACGATCGAAGGTCAGGAACCCATTTTCCAAGTTTAAAGTATACGGAAAGACATGCAGGTGATTCTATGGACCCTCTAGAAGAATGAAACCCTAACTCGACTTAATGACCGTGTGAAAGCCTTTGAACCTTAGGGTTTGCGGCAGTTCCTCGGCGCCATTAGTGAGGCTTGGGTTTGCCCTTCTACGGCTGGACCACCGATGCTGTGGCATGTACTCGATACTATTAAACTGTACCCGAGATGTTGAGCTCTTGGGGGATTGTGAGGTTCTGACGAGTCGATCGGATGATTTGACATCATTCGGATATCATGTGATGGGACACTGTTTGGGAGACTCCAGATACGAGCATAGCCGTCGGAGCGCAGTCTGTGTAGCCATGATGAGATGAGTCCGAATCAGTCGATAGTGGAGCAAGGTGGAGTAAAGAGTTTGCACGAGATTTCGACGAGATGACGTTCCACTCCGCTGACATCAGAGATGCGATATGCACGCTGAGGACGTGTTCGGCTAGATATCTTCTACTGAGTGATGAAGATACTGAGTTCGTGATTTCGAGTCCGTGTTAGAGACTTCGGGTGGACCGTAGCCGAGGACATTGCAGTGTGCAGATAAAGACGCGACGTCGAATGGTCGATGATACAGACAAGCGGGACAAGAAGTTCGTGCGAGAGGCAGACGAGCTGTTACTACACCCCGTTAAGATTAAAGGCCGGACATGCATACAGAGGCGCAGAGATGCGACCAGCTTCCGAGGAGATGTTGTACTAAGGACGCAGAGGTCCAGAGAGCGAGAAAAGATTACGCCAGAGTACCAGCCTCCTTACAGTTTGGCTTAGGCAAGATCAGAAGAGACCTTGAGTAGGATTCCTTCCAGTACACTGCTGCAATAAGAGTTGCACCCAGGATCGGATGTGTGATATGCATTCAGAGGACCCGAGGTCGGTGCCAGAGATGTGCTGCTTTACGAGCGGTCGTGAGGATTGACCGAGAGATGACCAGGGAAGTGCAAGAACGGAATCGTTCCTGTCAGCACACCTGACCGGGCCGATGAGCCAATGGATTGCGAGTTGGTAATCTACAGGAAAGATCAGGAACCAGAGGCAGAGGACGCCAGCCGCGAGCAAGAGGCAAGTAGATATCTTGCGCCGCTAGCATCGGATGTACCGGTACCTTCTCGACCCTGAAGGAGGGTATACCGACGACGGTAATTATGATTTGTGATTTTGTGATTTGATTATCACGTATCCGTTGCTTTGGATTTCGGTATTTTGGGCGATCTATTCGCATGATTTAGTCTTGATGACTGAGTTTCATGATATTTGATTTTGTGCACCATGGTTGCACCTACTGGGTATTTATACCTTGTACATAGTTATTACTCTTGAGCTGTTGATTGCGATTTCATGCCTATTTTATGCTGATGATTTGATTTACGCTTCCAGCAGAGTTTCATGTAATTTTAGTGTTTTGATTTTGCACTCGGTATAGCTTATATGTACTTGTAGTGCATCGATATGTGTTTTGTGCCCGCAGCTACACACGTTTATGATTTTCTTCATATCTGGATACACTTGGTGTTGCTGCTTACGTATTTGAGTTATTGCTTGGTATTTGTGCATGGGATGCACCAGTTCTATACTTCGTGCATTTGTCGCACCAGTTTTATGTTTCTTGCGTTTATCGCATCAGATTTATATTTCGTGCTTTGTTGCACCGGATTTATATTTTGTGCATTACGATTGCACCTGACTTCGATTTGATGCCTTTCGGTATGTCGATTTTGATTGTGATATTGATGTGGATTCTTGCACTCCGTGCTTTTGACTGGACTTACGCATATTCGACGTTGCTATTGGATTTTGTGATTCCGTGCATATTGAGTGCACAGGGTCTAGATTTTCATTCGTGCATGATGGATGCACCGATTTGGATTTTCGCGCATGTTGGACGCATGTTTTGAGATACGATTTTGGGGCACACCAGATGCACTAAATCGAGATTCTTCGTGCATGTCAGATGCACCTGTTTTGGCTGTCAGACACACATGTTGCCTATGACAGATGCTTCGTGCACACCCGTTGCACCTAGATGTTGTTTTGTGCACATGTTTAGCGCATATATGGATTTTGATTTCCGTGCGCGTCAGACGCACAGGGTGGTGTTATGTGCATTTTTGGAATTTATTCCTTTTGGAGCAGTACATTTTTATGATGTGGGATATTTTCTTTCATACTGAGCAGGACTAGTCAGTGGACAGTGCCTGGATATATTTTGCATGTATCGATAGTTATCGAAGGGATTTCCGAAAAGCGAGCTATAGCCTCAGTATATACCTACGTGTCCGATATGACACAAAACGTTTTAAAAACAAGGAAACCCTTCTGATTATTTTCAAAATGGTGGAACGTGCTTATTAAACAAAGGATATATATACACATATATAGTTATTTTCTTATGAGAAACGTCCGCCACTGTGCAGTGTTACGCGCATCGCACAGCGACTTAAAAAGATTTGGCATACAGTTGCATCAGCTAATTACATGTATATATTGGGTGTCTACATGTATAGTCTTGGTCCATATCATATTGATTTTGTATTGGATTTGACATTGTGTCGTTACCATGACTCCGATGATTGCGGATGCTTGATGGAGTGTTGCTTTTGAGTTATCTGCTCAGTACTCATGCGCATGCATTGCGCTATGATGTTTTATGTATAGATGATTTCGGAGCCCCGATGACTTGGAATTTGTATTGAAATATTTTAGTATTTGGGGGTTTAAATTTAAATTCGGGGACCGAATTTCTTTAAGGGGGTAGATTGTAACGTCTTCAAAATAATAAAATATGATTTTTGGGAAATTTTATAATTTAATATTATTTTAATGAATATTTTAATATTCTGGTATAATTAAATACAGATAAATGGGGAAAAATTATGGAAAATTCTAAAATAAGGTATTTTAAGGAATTGCCTCGTTTTCTGTGCATGCCCCCATTTCCTCTAGTTTTGACCCTGAGTATGTCTAGTTTGACTGATTCCATCTAGGGTGAAATCTGGGTTGATTTTCCTATGTTGGTGTATAATTTGGGACTTGTTTTAGCATGGATTTTGGTATTTGGTGATTCATTCCTGTCGGGTGGCGTTTGGACGTCAACGACAAGTGGATTTTGATTGTGTTTACATGCGAGTCGATAGGTTTTTACCTATGCGGGTAGCGTGTGCTATTTTGGTTTCCGATGTGATTTTCATGTGCTTTAGCATTGTGATATACTTGTAGGTACCCCGCGTGATGTTGAAGCAAAGGAGGTGAAGATAGCGACATCGGCTTTGGCACACGAGAAGCAATGTGAGTAGATTTATATCTACGGGGAGAAGTCGGGTGGATGGCGTATAGCACCCCCGCAGTCCGTAGTGATGTATACGAATACGTATACACACGGATATTTATTATGTGTTGTTTAGGGTTATTGATGGTAATAATGATATTTTGATGATAAGACTATATTGGTTTAGTATAGTGCGAACCCTAGAGTAGTGGTTGCACTCACACATACATTTACACACATACTTGCATTCATTCTTTCATTTATTAGAGTGCATATGATGGTGCGTATATCTACACATGGGTATGGGACTATGTGTTTATATACGGGATTTGAGAATGATACGTGGTTTGAGATGATACTTGATGTGAGGCCGTGAGATCGGCGATGTGACATAGCTTGTCTTCGAGGTGCGATATGATAGTTTAAGCGGGCCTTTGGACATGTGCTTTACCCGCATTCATATTTTTATAGATGGTATCGATTTGTACTAAGACTTAGAGTAGTACCCCAGATTATGCGATCTGATGATAGTGATACCTGATATGTGATGAGGTACTGTGATATTGACCCCTACCCAGCTATTGGTATGCCGTACGACGATCTACCGTACGAGCCGATATTGATGATAGATCCGCACTCATGACTCGAGGATATCTTACGATATGTTATTGAGGCGGGATCACCGACTATCATATCTATATATATTGACTCAGATTAGGTGGTTTCTTACCCCTCATGTCTAGATTACTTAGTAGACATTAGACTGGACCGAGTCATACCTATTTCAAACTAACGAATCGGGGATATTTTAAAGATAGGCAGAAGGGTCATACGGATATTTTCAAATGATGTATCTTTTCTTAAAACACCGTAGCCCTTATTTTTCCAAAAGCCCTGATTCGTCTTATTTCAAATGGCACCCCTGCATGACTTGTACAGATTGGTGTAGATTCTTTACTTCTGCGTTGATTATTCGATTCCGCATATTCATGCTATTTGCATTGCATCGCTTGTACTGTGGTTATATTTCAGTCACGCTGCTAGGACACCAGCACCATTATCGATGATGCATATGTTCCACATACACTTGTTGCCGGCTCACACACTCATCATCGATAATTGCCATGTCACTACACTGTAGTACTATTGCATTCAGTATATGATCCTTGCATGACATGATGATATGCATACCTTCCTTTACATGTCGCATACTTCATGCTTTTGATTATACGCATTGAGATATGTTGTTTCTATGATATTTCTGGATTTGGGAACCGAGAGTGTTTCAAAAAAGAATATGTCATTGCTTTAAAAACCCGGTTACCCTTGATATGATATTTCAGTGCGTCCACCATATGTTTTCTCGGTGCTGAGAGCGACATGTGAAACCCGAATCGAGGAGTGGATGAGCCGATTGCGGGTACATGGTGGACCCGGTATGGTTCCCCTCGGCAAGATGATCGATGAGCTTTGCCGATTGAGCCTGGAGGCGGGCGAGTACCTACCGGTGATTGGTTGGACCTGACGGTTATCCGGAGGATACTGACCAGAGTCGATGGATAGATTTGGGCGTCCTGCCGGGGCCGAGGGCCGATACCGCAGACAGAGCCCGCGGGCCGATCCGGATTGATGGAGCCCGATATATGAGGATTTATGTGCCGATGCTGGGCACAGTTTTCATGATGTTTTCGAGTGCCGATGCTGGGCACTCCGGTTCCATGATTTTGACGTGTCGTGAGGGACACGGGTGGGTTATATCCTCATATTTCCATGCACAGGTTTCATGATATTTACTTGCATGATGGTTATTGTCATTGGGTGACGAGTGGACGGGATCCACGTGTGTGCAGATTTGATTACATTGATCATACCTCATATTCATGACATGCTATTACCTGAGGCACTAGCATGAGCACTTGGCATTACACTCATGTAGAGATTACATTGCCAGTTTAGCATGCTTCAGCTTTATTCATATTGAGGTTTATTTATATCTGATCGTATTGACCTAGGATGGGTCATGCATTCGATCTCTGCTGGTAGATATTTTCTATTCACGAGTTGGCAACTCACCCCCGTTGTGCCCCAGTCCTTGCAGGTTTTTGCCGTACAGATTCCATAGCGGCATTTCTGGCACACTGCTTCCTTATGGGTGACTTGCTTGGATAGGTGGGTTCTTATGTATCAGAACCGCCATTGTTCATGTATCATTTATTGTATCTAGAATTTCCATCAACCAAAACTTGTTTATTGTTTCAGACTTAGAAAACAGTGTTGTTTTATTTCGACCTTAGAGTCGCGCTAGTAGTATTACGGTTTTCTGGCTATTTTGAGTTTCCTTTTTTTTGGGTTTTGATCCTCGCCCGTTGGCGTTGTATATTATTATTGCTTGCGTGGTTGTGACCGTCGATGGACGAAGAGCTAGCTCCCGCTTGGGGATGCCTTTTATCATTTCATATATATTATTCTTGTTGTACCCCGTTCGGGGCCAGTTTTTACAGAGGAAACTCTGCCGAAATTTTCAGGAAAGGTTACACATTTAAAAAAAATGCATATTCGGCTTAGTTATTTAAAAACTTTGATTTCCAAACATGATTTCCTTACTTTTCATAAACAGTTTTCCTTATTTACTCTTTAAATGGTTTTAGATTGCTGGGCTTTTGGCTTACTTGGATCAGATGGGGTCCTATAGACTTCATATGGTTCAAGGGCCAGTCACGTGCTCTTTCGGGTCGTGACAATATACGCCGTATTTTTACCACTATCTCCGGTATCGAGTAATCTCGCTAGGCTCCCCCGCCTCAAATGCGGCTATCCTGCCCCTCGGTCTTGACAGGGTCCACCATGTATCCAACTGTATATCTCCCCCACTCAGTATGTATAACGTAAAATCCACTACCGTATATCTCCCCCACTCGGTCCGAAATAAAACCAAATCATAAAATATCTCATGGTGGTCATGACTCATCAATCATGAAATCACTGGATTTATGTAATAGTATCAAAAACTCAAAACCATAAATCCTCAATAATACATCTACCTCATATATCAACATAAAATACTTAAATACTAAACATGATATTAATGATGCAATTTACTACTGTTATTGGTATTTAAGATATGATATGAATCATTTTTAACAAGAATTTTACTAAGTGTAAAAGTGACATGGCAATATCGACGAGGTGTCTGTAACATGTAAGATGTGCACGTGGCATAACTCGTCGATACTTGTGCGGTGTACTAGCAACTAAGCAAAATATATATGAATTGTGAAAGCATATTTTCAATTTAGCATAACAAAATAAAGCATTACGTTAAGTAAAACTACGGGCGTAACACGCCATCTTTACAAAATTCCCGGTAGATGTTTAGTCTACTCACTGGAAAATGTCGAATCTATTCAGGAATTGCCAATCCTTTCCCTTTCCTCGCTGCCTCCGAAAATCCCGTATTCGAATCTAACAAAACAATTTAACTTTTATAAGGAAACGACTACTCCAACATGACGGAAATGAAAAACACCCGTTCCCACGTACTAGTTATATTGAATACGACTATATCGAGCTATTAACCACATAACCTTACTGGATTTTTAACTCAAATCTGTATCGCGACAGAAAACAGTTCGCGATACACTTTAACCGTGTCGTATTTTGTGTTTTAAGATATCTTTTCCGATATACGCTTCCAGATTCTATCTGCAGTAAATTTAATTTATTTAAACAATACCAAAATGGCCAAAATGATACACTGAAATACACCCAACCAACCAAAACTACCTCGCCACCTACAAAACCTGCGTCGCCGGAATTCCCATATTGGTTGCTGGCCCAAATCCGAGCCCTTTGGTTCGTGATCTTATAGGTTGCTCTAGGTGTTACATACATCATTTTTTCACTGTTTTGTTATGTTAATTATCTTCTAAACTTTAGCAGATTTCAACAGAGCTTATAATTAGCTAAAATACGATATTATGGAACTTTGTTCAATTCAATTTAACTAAGTACAGAACCTAATCTCATACTGTGTTTAAGAATTTTACCCTCCAAAAAGTTGTTGGAATAACCCCTCTAAGATGCTAGGCCCCTCCTAGCTTGATAGTAATGAAAACCAAGAACATAGCTTCCTTCTTCTTCTTCTTCCTCTTGTTCTTTCTTTCACTCTATATTTTTATTTTTATTTCATAAATTTTCAGATTTAAATTTGGTAATAGATCTGAACATATCCTATATACGAGAGGAAGGAAGGGTGGGGTGGTAGAAGGAGGTGTCAAGGGTTGAAGGTGTTGGAGACAGTGCCCTCAGAGTCAATTATTGGATCACAGGCACGTGATTGCAATGATTGAGGGAGTACCCATCCCCATAGGACAGTCCTACTCAAGATGATAGTATGCTATCTGATTTATCTTTATCATCGTGTACTGCTTTAGGTGACCAGACATGTCGCTATTATACGTTGATGGAGCCCCTAGGATTCTTGCTTGACTGCTAACAGTATGAGGGCGATCATATACGTGGGAGCTGGTAGTCTATAAGCACATCCTTAAATGGTACCTAGTCGTGGGAGTTTCAAGACAGGGCATCGATACTCCAGAGTAGACTAGTGTATACAGTCGAGACCCCGACGAGAGGCGGTGGCCGGTCTCACAAGCCACTGGTGTCAGTTGGATCACCTAAGATGTATACAGGTGCTCGTTGGGTTATGAGTACACCGGACAGGACTCGCCGGGAACATGCTAGTTGGTTTTATACCTGACGTCAGATAGCGGTTCCTTGGTGACATGTGTACAGGTTAGTTCATCGACCTAAGGATCGTCATTTGTCTCGTGTGAGTTCTCACTGTACTTTGATTACTATCCTACCACGCTTAAAGGAGACGTGCAAACATGTTTTAGTTGGGTACAGTCCCGAGCCACATGGAGGCAGTGAGAGGATCTTCAGGGGTTCGTCTCTCCCGGTATTGGGGGTGAGGTCGCTCTGTGTCTAGGAGAGCCATTACACGAAGTCCTTGGCCAAGGCAGGAGATTTACTGGTAGGTATTCCAGTAGTATCTCAGGGTGTTCTGGGCTTCACTCCGACACGACTTGTACCGCTTTTGGGGGTCTGACTTTTACCAACTCCCTAGGCCCGCCATGCGATGCTCATAGACGAACGGACCAGACTGTACGGATATTGTCACTGACAGGATCAATAGGGTGTCAGGATGAGTTCGCTCATCGACGTCCCTTTTGGTCAATAGCTGGTAGCCCGTCACGTATGGCTAATACCTCTGACGTGCTAGTGGTTAAATCCACAGCCATAGTATTGACGAGTCTTTAGAGTCCCCCACATTCAGTTGCTCAAGTTTTGGGGCGAAACGCTGTAGAGGCCGTATGGAGACATGGCAGGGTTCGATCAGATACGTGCGGTATTGCACGAATCATGATCAGACGATTTATACTAGCGAGCTTTGGTTTAAGCCGGATCCTAGTATAGTACAGTGTAGATTTTATCTCATTGCATTTGTATTCGGTAGGAATACAGATGCGGGTGTGTATACACAGTATCGGTGTTTTCCTGTAATTTATTACGGGATCAGTTTTCTGGAGTTGCCAGTTTGCTTTCCGTTTCGGCCATTATCCTTTGTATCTTTCTTTGGCCGAAATATGGTGGAGAAGGGCTTATTTGCAATTGTGCAAATAAGCATTTTAGAGGGTTGTTTTTGCAAATTATTGTGTCATGATGATTCCACCATCACTTGACTTGTTGCTTCATGATGGTGCATCATTGCATGACTTTTGGATGTCATGATGGTTGGTGGAGTGTGGGTTTTTGTTTGTGATCATTATTTGTTATCATCACCCTTTCTCTCTCTTGCTTGATTTGTTGGCTCACTCATTCTTTTGATTCATACACACACCACTCTCTCATTCCCTCATGCACATGGCCGGCCAAAAGAATGAAGGCGTTGTCCAAATTTCTTATGTCGGATTTTTTGCTCTTTTGGCTTTGTAAAATCCCACAAGTTCCATCTCCTTAAGCTCATATCATTTCCTCCACCATATGGCAACTCCCTAAACCCCTAGAGACACAAAGAGCACTACACTATTCTATAGCAAACCTTGGGCACGTCGACTCGCCAACTTCGTGCCCGAGTTGCCTCGGACCAGAGGTGGGAGCCCGTAAAAGAAGCCGGCGATGTGGTGCCCTTCCGGCGACGTGGTGGAGACCGGAGATTCCGCGGGGAGATCTGGACGACGACGAGAAGACCGAAGGACACGGATCGCTCGGTATATCTCCTTACCCATCTTTTAGTTAGCTAGGACTAGATTAATGGCACGATCCGGGTTTAAAGTGCGCGGCGGTGCTGGTTTGAAAAGTTAAAGTAAATCATCGCTTCCGCATTCCGGCGTCGGATTGACGGCCGGGGCGCCGCCGTGCACTTACAGAAGGGTGCTCATTTCATGCAAGGAGGAGGTGTGAGATGAGTGTGTGCATGCAAGCAAGAGGTGTGCTTGCATTATCCTCATAATTTGCTTTAATTTGAATTTAAATTCTGAACTAAATGATTTTCCACCCCATTTTCATGTACACCCTTAACAATTTTCCATTTGCACAATAATCCTAAACTTTACCTAAAACCCCCTCACAACTTAGTTTATTATAAAACACACATTTTATTAAAATGAAGCTAAAATTGTCACTAAAACCCTTATAACTTATTTATGTTGCATACTAAATTTTTTATTTAAATTGTTTTATATAGAACTTATGAAAATTGACTTATTTGTTTTTAACAACTTTTCGATTTATCACATTATTATTAAATTAATTTATTTATTTATTTCTAAATTTTCAAAACGCTGCAATATCCTCCCGTTAAGAAAATTCGGTCCCCGAATTTAAAATAATTAACTAGACACACCTTCGAAAAGATGTGGAAACTTCTTCCGCATCGTATCCTCGGTCTCCCAGGTAATTTCCTCGCGATTCTTTCCTTGCCAAAGAACCTTTACAGAAGGAAGTACCCTCAATCGTAATTTCTTTGCCTGCCTGTCAAGAATAGCGACTGGCTGCATTGTGTAGGATAAATCTGGCTTAAGCTGTAAGGTCTGATGCTGGATCGCGTGAGAAGGATCGTGAAGATACTTGCAAAGCATGGAAACGTGAAATACCGGATGCACATCGGGAAAACTCGGTGGAAGTGCTAAGCGATAAGCTACAGCACCCACTCTCTCCAGAATCTCGTAAGGTCCGACATATCTGGGGCTGAGCTTCCCCTTTTTCCCGAATCGCATCACACCTTTCATTGGAGATACACGAAGGAACACATGATCTCCCACTCCAAACTCGAGTCTACGACGTCGTCGATCTGCATACGATTTCTGTCTGCATTGGGCCGCCTTCATTTTATCCCGTATCAACTGAATCTTCTCTGTAGTCTCCTGTACTATCTGCGGTCCCAATATGCAACTCTCACTCAGTTCTGTCCAGCAAATGGGTGATCGACATTTCCTCCTATACAAAGTTTCAAAGGGTGCCATCTGGATCGTCTCCTGAAAACTGTTGTTGTACGAGAATTCTATCAAAGGTAGGTGACGATCCCAACTACCACCGAAATCAAGGCTACAAGCCCGAAACATATCCTCTAGTGTCTGAATGGTCTGCTCCGACTGACCATCCGTCTGTGGGTGGAAAGCTGTACTAAAACTCAACCGTGTACCCAAAGCTTCTTAAAGTTTCTGCCATAGCCTGCTAGTAAACTGGGTACCTGTATCTGAAACTATGCACGTCGGAACTCCATGCAGACGTACAATCTCATCGATATAAATCTGAGCATACCGTGTAAAACCATACGTCGTCTTTACTGGGAGAAAATGAGCTGCCTTTGTCAACCTATCAACAATCACCCAAATAGAATCATACCCTCTGCTAGTCCTGGGTTGACCCACCACGAAATCCATGGAAATCTGTTCCCTTTTCCACTCTGGAATGGGTAATTGATGCAACTCTCCGGCTGGTCTCTGGTGTTCTGTTTTGACTTGCTGACAAGTCAAGCATCTCGAAACATATTCAGCAACATCCCTCTTCATTCCTTCCCACCAGTAAACATCCTTCAGATCATGATACATCTTGGTGGAACCAGGATGAATACTGTATGCTGATCTATGGGCCTCCTCTAAAATCTCATGCCTCAATCTGTCATAATCTGGCACACAGAGACGAGTCCTATAACGTAATACTCCATGATCATCAATCACAAACTCCGTCTCTCTGTCCTGCCTAACCTGATCCATAATCTCCACCATAAGAGTATCTGCGGGCTTTGCCTCTCGAATGTGATCCAATAACTGAGGTCGGGTACAAACATGTGCTAGCTGTCCTCCTGTTGATGTGAACTCAAACTGTATACGACTATCACACAAGATCTGCCAGTCTGTAGAAGATTGCCTCTGCAAGATGCGCAAATGAGATAAGCTACCTCCAGGTCTTCGACTCAAAGCATCTGCTACAACATTCGCTTTGCCTGGATGATACAAGATCTCACAATCGTAATCCTTCACCAGTTCCATCCATCTACGCTGCCTTAGGTTCAGATCCTTCTGCTGAAAAATATAGTTTAAGCTCTTATGATCGGTGAAGATTTGACACGACTCTCCATATAAGTAATGTCTCCAAATCATCAATACGAATACCACAGCAGCCATCTCTAGATCATGAGTGGGGTAGTTTTGTTCGTGCCTCTTCAACAGTTGAGAAGCATAAGCTACAACCCTGCCGTGCTGCATCAGCACACAGCCTAAACCCACTCTAGAAGCATCACAATACACAACAAAACCACCTGACCCGGAAGGTAAAGACAAGACAGGTGCAGTCGTCAAGCGCTTCTTCAACTGCCGGAAACTCTGCTCACATGCATCTGTCCACTAAAATGGAAACTCCTTCCTAGTCAATCCGTTCAAAGGTGCAGCGATCCGTGAAAATTCCAGCACGAAGCATCGATAATAACCTGCCAGACCTAAGAAACTCTGAACCTCTATAACTGACACCGGTTTGGGCCAGTGTTGTACCGCTTCAATCTTATATGGGTCCACACATATACCCTCTCTCGTAACTATGCGACCCAAGAACTCCACACTATCGAGCCAAAAAGCACACTTAGAGAATTTTGCAAACAGCCGATGCTCCTTCAAGGTCTGCAACGTAATATGCAAATGCTGCTCGTGCTCCATCCGACTCCGAGAATAAACAAGAATGTCATCTATGAACACTATAATAAACCGATCAATGAAGGGTCTAAAGATACGGTTCATCATATCCATAAAAGCTGCTGGAGCGTTGGTGAGTCCGAACGACATCACCAGAAATTCATAGTGCCCATATCTTGTACGAAACGCAGTCTTCGGAATATCGTCCTTCCGAACCCTCATCTGGTGATACCCCGACCTCAAATCAATCTTCGAGAAATAACCAGCTCCCTGCAACTGATCGAACAAGTCATCTATACGTGGTAGTGGATACCTGTTTCGCACAGTTACGCGATTCAGCTGTCGGTAGTCGATGCACAGTCTCATACTACCATCCTTCTTCTTCAAAAATAAGACAGGAGCTCCCTACGGTGATACACTGGGACGAACAAGCCCTCTATCTAACAACTCTTGCAACTGGCTTTTGAGTTCCTTCAATTCCGTCGGTGCCATTCGATAGGGTGGTATAGAAATAGGCCCCGCACCCGGAATCAAGTCAATGCAAAATTTAATGTCACTATCGGATGGCAATCCTGGTAACTCAGCAGGAAACACCTCAGGAAATTCACGTGCTATCGGAACCTGGTCCAATGGAATCTCAGCGACCCCTAAGTCCTAAACAAATGCCAAGAACCCTCATCTTTTTGAAGGTACGCTTAGTATGAAATTTTAATCCGGGGACCGAATTTCTATAAGGAGGGGAGATTGTAACGTTTTAGAAATCGTTTTGCGAGTTTTCCCGTTTTAGGGCAAAATTGTCGGTTTTTCCTGTTTTAACCCGATTTCGATCAAACGTCCGTATAAGTTTGCCGGCACCTAGTTTAGCTAAAATAAAGCTTGTGCGCGAACTTTGGGAGTATTTGGAAGGTTTTGGTTCAGATAGAATTTTTCCCAAATAAAATATTATTTTAAGCGGTATTTTGTGCACGTAAATCGGGAAATTTTTTCTCTTGTGAATAAATTAATTTTGTCACTAGAAAATTTTTGGAAACTTCTTTTTTTAAATATCTAGATATTTTTGGAGTGCAAAAGGAATTATTTTAAAAAGAAAAGAAAAGGTGTAAAGGTGGCAAAATGCATTTATTAGCTTTTATTACTCATTTTCGTAGCAATTTCATCACCTAAAATTCACAAAAATACTCCCAACCTCCCCATGGCCGAGCCTTATCTCAAATTTATGTCCAAAATATTTCCCAAGCTCATCTCTTCATTATTTCTTCAAAATTCTTCAAAAGAATTCCAAAAATAAATCCAAAAATAACTATATAAAAATTAAACCATCATTCTCTTCACTAAGCTTGTTTGGATCTTCAACAAAACATGGGTTTTGGTGGCTAGGCTTGATGAAGCATGTTGGTTTTGTGAGTTCTTGATGTGGTATAAATTCTATCCTTAATCCTTAATTCATTGCTTTAATCTTAATCTAGCTATTTTAGCTAGCTAATTATGTATTTTGTATAGCTTTTAAATCATGATTAATTCATTTATTTTTGTTTTAAGAAATTCATGTTAGGGTTAAAGTTTGTTTAAGTGATTAGTGTTCATTTAAAGTGTTAATTTGTGCTTTGGAAAAAATTAACCTAGTAGAAAATGTTAATTTTTGCTAATGAACACTTTGGTTTAATTATGCAAATTGCTTACTAGGTTTTTTCTAAAACATAATTAGCGAGTGTTAAAAATATAGGAATGGTTTAGATAGCTTAGTTAAGCTATTTTAAGGTGTTTGTAATCACTAGATATGCGTTAGTTTGAAACTAGTGCGAAATATTGCGATAGGTCGCTTACTAGGTTTCGGGGTTTTTCCGACGTATGGTTCGTTTGGTCGTTGCGAGGTTATATCTAGTGTATTCCTCGTAATTTTTGTGTTGTGTTGCGCGATAAGGACGATCGGAGTCCAGACTTGGTGTTTTGTAGTTTAGCGACCCTAATTAGGGATTTGGCCGGTATCGTGCGCGATAGATGCGCTAAGCGCAGTGAAATTTTCCGGGCATTTTCATTGCGTTTCGTTGTCTTTTCGTCATTATAGGATATTTAGCTTATGTGTTGTATTTATGAAATTTTAGGTTCGCAAGCAGGGATTTCAGGTGCTGCGGACAAGGGGAAGCAGGTGGTCGGATTTTCATAGCTCGAGACCATCGGTGAGTAGATTTAACATCTACGGGAAAATCGCCCGTATGGCGTTATGCGTCGGGGAGAATTTGATATGTTAGCTGCATAGTATTTGCATATTCTTTACTTTCATATTAATGTCATTGCATAGCATTATCTGTTGTACTTGACTCATACCTTTAGATATAACACATTACTGACGGTTCATGTTGCACGAGCACTAAATATTATGCTACACCCACATCGTCAGTAATTGCCATGACACGCACAAGACGATATATATTGTTGACACCTACATATGTGATACGGTAGTGGATAGGGATAGTTCTGGTAGTAGCCCTTATCCCATTGTGCATATGAGATATTGTTGATACTTACATACGTGACATTGCTTTGGGCAGAAATAGTTGAGGTAGTAACACTTATTCCATTTCATGTATACCTTACTGTAGCTATATTATATATCATGCACTTATATTGACATGTACACCCACATAGTCTATTATAGTTACATGTATATCATGCACTCATATTGACATGTACACCGCATATTTTCGCTATCGTTGTATGTACCCCAAGTGGTATTGTTTGATAAATGATATTGAGTTGTTGATCATTGCATTTATGACTTCATCATACATACTAGCTTACTTGTAGATACTTAAACCTTGCTACAATTACATGTACACCTTATATGATACTGCATTGTTTTTCGGAGGTTTTGGGAACTGCAAGATATATTCTAGAAAGCTGGATTCATTTAAAGAGAGGTTTTCCATTTATATGCTCATATTGATGTTTTATGTTGCATATATCAGTTTTACGTGAATTTTACGCATTGAGATGTGGATTTCATGTGATTTTGGATTTAAGGACCGTGGGGGATATTTTCAAGAAAACTATGTATTGTTTGAAAACCCGGTTTCTCTTGATATGATATTTCAGTGCGTCCACCATGTGATTTCTCGGTTCTGAGATTTGGCTTGTGATACCCGATTCGAGGAGCGGGAAGCACCGTTTGCGGGTACATGTTGGACCCGGTATGGTACCCCGGGGCGAGTGGTGATTTCGTGGTGTAGACGATAAGCCTGGCGGTGGGACCACTGCCTACCGGTGATTGTATTTGGATTCGGCGGTTATCATGGGGATACCAACCGGAGTGAGGTATGGCATTCGTCAGGGCCAGTCATGGTGACAGCGCCTGAGTTACGAGGATTTACGTGTCGATGCTAGACACGGGTTTCATGTTGTTTCGAGTGTCGGTGTTTGACACTCAGGTTTTCGTGAGACTTACAGGATGTGAGGGCCGATCTGAGGATGCGGTGCCTGAGGATTTGGGATTTGATGTGTCAGTGAGGGACACTGGTGTTTTTCCATGCTGATGATTTTTGCATGAGATTTTATATTATATCATCCCACACTCAGGATTATGTTGATATGCATTATTTCATGTAGTTGTAGTACCCTGATGATGTACCTTTACATGATTGTTGCATATTCACTTATCATACTTATGCTATCGGATTACATGTGATAAATAGATCGATGTTCGTGCATACTTGTGATTACTGTATGATCTTATTTACTATTCACGAGTTGGCAACTCACCCCCGTTGTGCCACAGTGTTTTGCAGGACTTACCCTCTGAGTAGTCGTGGCAGGGCGTCTTATCATCTCTACTTTTGCGGATACCACTACGGTTGGCTGTGAGGCCTTACTTTTAGGTGGGTTGCGGTTATCTGTTTGTACATTGTATTTCTTTTTTGTTGGATCTAATATTCTCCATCTACCACTATTGTATACGACTTAGAGACGACTTGCGAGGATTTAGTGTTATATTTTGTGGTGACTTTGGGTGCCGTGCTCGTGGGAGCCGGTTTTGTTGAAAAGTTTTACTTCTTTATGCAGTTTTCTTTTATATTTCTTCGCTTCGGCGTCGTATATATGTTGTGGTGGTTGTCTCCGCCGTTGTGCGTGATTTGCTCCCGTTTGGGATGCTTTTATTATTATCTATGTTGTACCCATTTTCGGGGTTAGTTTTTACAAAGGAGGTGCTGCTGAAATTTTTAAAAACGAAAACTAAACTTAAAGATTTTTACTTGAAAATTTCCGAATGTTTAAAACTATGTTTTTTTCCGTTGATCCAGTTTTTGGTGGTTTAGATTTCTGGGTTTCGGCTTACTTGAGTTGCGTACGCCTGTAGACGTTACGTAGTTTAAGTGCCGGTTACGGGCCAAATTTTGGGTCGCGTTAAAGTTGGTATCAGAGCGCTAGGTTTTTACCTTTCGGAGTGTAGGACGACCTTGGTATGATGGAGTAGGTATCTTAAGCAGAGTGACGTAGCGTGTGTATGTTCCGCGGCATACTTACGACACGGTACTCCGCCTAAGTGACCTTAGGAATTATTGATTGAAATTCCTTCCGTGATTGATATACATATTTGTGATTCGATTTCCGTTTCCTTATCGAATCTTATTTCAATTTCTAGCATATATGCCGCCGAAGACTACGAGGGCACAGAGAGCGGCCGCGAGGGCCGAGGCCAGAGTCGACTCGTCTGAGCCGAAGGTTGACCAGGGTGATACGCCTGTGGTACCAGAGCACATTGCTATGATTGGAGCTGGTATGCAGGATCTGCGCCAGATAGTGGGGACTTTGGTAGAGGCCATCCGAGCGCAGGGGCAGGCAGTTGCTCTACCCATAGCAGGGACCACGATGGTACCTACAGTTCCGGCAGTCGCAGTTACAGCTCCATAGGTTATTACCGTGTCACTGACGGAGTTCATGAGGCTGAGGCCTCCGGTGTTTACTGGCACAGATGTTACTGAGGATCCGCAGTCGTTCATCGACCGGATGGCCAGGATTTGTCGCTCACTCCGATATTCCGATGAGAGATGGGTTGAGTTTGCGAGTTTCCGGCTGGAGGGTATGGCCCAGAAGTGGTGTGAGTCGTTGGAGAGGGGCAGAGCCGCAGGTCTTTCTCCTATGACCTGGGCTGAGTTTGTGACGTCGTTTCTTGCCCGTTTTCTTCCACCGAGCATCAGGGATGCGTGAGCACGGAGATTTGAGTCATTACGTCATACGGCGGGGATGACGGTGTCGGATTATGATGTATTGTTTACTGAGCTGTCGGTGTATGCTCCGTACCTGGTGGCGACTGAGGAGATGATGGTGAAGAGGTTTGTTCGAGGCCTGCTTACCCAGTTGTTCCTAGCCATCAGCATTTAGCATTGCGACACGTATGCGGTAGCTATCGATGTAGCCCTATTGGTGGAGGAGCGTCTAGCTGAGTCATCAGTTGTTCCAGAACCGAAGAGGACTCGTACGGATGTACGAGCACGGAGACCGAGGTTTGTCCGCAGAAGCAGAGTTCCTTCAGACTCGGGGAGTAGCAGAGACGTGGGACGTGGCCAGTTATTCAGTTCCTATTCCCAGGAGGGCCAGCGACCGTCTTATGGATGCTTCGGTTGTAGCAGTTTACATCATCTTGTTCGGGATTGTACTGTGGTGCGTCAAAAAGGGCCAGCAGTACCGCAAGTTACCTTACCACCTTCTCCGCCTCAGAGAGCATTGCCTCTTATTCCTGTTGTTGCGCCGTGTCAGACTCCTGCTCAAAAAGGCCGTGGTCGCGGTGGTTTTGTGTCGAGAGGACGAGGTGGCAGAGGCAGAGGGCAGCCAGTAGCCGGTAGAGGGCAGGCACGGGTTTTTGCCTTGACTCACCAGGACGCTCAGGCGTCCAATGCTGTGGTTTCAGGTACCCTTTCTTTATGTTCTTTTGATGCACATGTTCTTTTTGATCTGGGATCTACGCATTCGTATGTTTCTACGAACTTCGTGCCGAGGTTAGGCCGAGAGTCGTGTTTGCTGGATCAGCCGCTGGTCGTGACTACTCCTGTGGAAGAGTCGTTTGTTGCACGTCGTGTGTTCTGATCTTGTGTTGTCCATGTTGGTGACAGAGATCTGTCCGTCGACTTGATCCTTCTTGAGATGTTGAACTTCGACGTTCTGCTGGGCATGGATTGGCTAGCTACTTGCTATGCGTCCGTGGACTACCGCGAGAAGACGGTTAGATTTTGTTTTCCCGGCGAGTCAGTGTTTGTTGTGCAGGGGGATCGTGGTGCCGCCCCTCACAGTTTGATTTCTGTTCTGTGCGCTAGTCGGCTTTTGAGGAGGGGATATCGGGGATTCATAGCTTCCATTCATGATACTGGAGCCACAGTGGAGTCGGTGGACCAGGTTTCTATCGTGCGAGAGTTTCTCGATGTCTTTCCCGATGAGCTACTTGGGTTGCCGCCAGAGCGCGATATTGAGTTTTGCATTGATTTGATTCCTGGCACGGAGCCTATTTCTATACAGCCTTATCGGATGGCTCCGGCAGAGCTTATAGAGCTTAAAGATCAATTGCAAGAGTTGCTTGATTTGGGACTTGTGCTTCCGAGTGTTTCGCCGTGGGGAGCTCCTGTTCTGTTCGTCAAGAAGAAGGACGGCAGTTTGAGGCTATGTGTAGATTATCGTCAGTTGAACCGAGTTACGGTGCGGAACAGGTATCCTTTACCCCGCATTGATGATTTATTTGATCAGCTCCAGGGTGCGAAACATTTTTCGAAGATTGATTTGCGTTCGGGTTATCATCAGTTGCGGGTTCGGAATGATGACATTCCGAAGACTGCTTTTCGTACGCGCTATGGGCATTCTGAGTTTTTGGTGATGTCGTTCGGACTCACCAATGCGCCAGTAGCGTTCATGGATCTGATGAACCGGATTTTCAGGCCGTTCCTCGACCAGTTCATTATAGTGTTTATTGATGACATTCTGGTCTACTCTAGGAGTCATGAGGAGCATGAGCAGCACTTGAGGATTACTTTGCAGATATTGAGAGAGCACCAGCTGTATGCTAAATTCTCAAAGTGCGCATTTTGGCTTGATAGAGTTGACTTCCTGGGTCATGTGGTGACTGGTGATGGTATTCTTGTGGACTCAAGGAAGATCGAGGCTGTACAGCTTTGGCCCAGACCTGTATCAGTAACGGAGGTCCGCAGCTTTTTGGGCTTAGCTGGTTATTATCGCCGTTTTGTGCAGGATTTCTCGAGTATCGCTGCACCGCTGACTGGACTGACCCGGAAGGGAATTCCTTTTCTCTAGACTGATGCGTGCGAGTAGAGTTTGCAGCAGTTGAAGACTCGGTTGACGACAGCACCAGTTCTTTCTTTATCTTCTGGATCGGGCGGCTATGTTGTTTATTGTGATGCTTCTCGAGTGGGGCTCGGCTGTGTTTTGATGCAGCATGATAGGGTGATTGCATATGCTTCTAGGCAGCTGAAGAAGCACGAGCAGAATTACCCCACTCACGATCTTGAGATGGCAGCGGTAGTCTTTGCGTTGAAGATTTGGAGACACTACTTGTACGGAGAGTCGTGTTAGATCTTCGCGGATCACAAGAGTTTGAAGTATATCTTCCAGCAGCGAGATCTGAACCTGAGACAGCGCCCGATGGATGGAGCTACTGAAGGATTATGATTGTGAGATCCTTTATCACCCGGGCAACACAAATGTGGTAGTTGATGCTTTGAGTCGTAGGCCCGTGGGTAGCTTGTCCCAGTTGAGCGCAGTTCAGTGTCAGTCTTCTGCAGATTGGCAGCTCTTGTGTGATAGTAGAGTGCAGTTCGAGTTCACTTCCGCTGGGGGACAGTTTGCTCATGTCCGGGCCCGTCCATTACTATTTGATCGTATCCGTGAGGCGCAACCCAGTGATGCCCATTTGTCTGAGATTCTTTAGCTTGTTCGGCAGGGAAGAGTTTCGGAGTTCATGGTTGATGACCAGGGTGTGCTACGATGCGGGACTCACTTGTGTGTACCAGATGTTGATGGGTTGAGACGTGAGATCCTAGAGCAGGCACATCAGTCGGCCTTTAGCGTTCATCCAGGTTCCACCAAGATATACCGTGACTTGAGAGACTTCTACTGGTGGGAAGGGATGAAGCGCGATATTTCGGACTTCGTTTCGAGGTGCCTGACTTGTCAGCAAGTCATGGCTGAGCATCAGAGACCGGCTGGAGAGTTGCAGCCCTTACCCGTTCCGGAGTGGAAATGGGAGCAGATTTCCACGGACTTCATTATGGGTCTACCCAGGACCAGTCGAGGGTATGACTCCATTTGGGTTATTATAGACCGGTTGAAAAAAGCGGCTCACCTTCTTCCAGTGAAGACCACTTTCGGTTATGCTCAGTATGCTCAGTTGTACATAGATGAGATTGTGCGTTTGCACGGTGTTCCCACATGCATAGTATCCGACAGAGGAACCCAGTTTACTAGCCGTCTTTGGCAGAAGCTTCAGGAAGCTTTGGGTACCCGGCTGAGTTTTAGTACCGCTTTTCATCCACAGACCGATGGCCAGTCGGAGCATACTATTCAGACTCTGGTGGATATGCTCCGTGCATGTGTGCTTGATTTTGGTGGCAGTTGGGATCGTCACTTGCCGTTGATTGAGTTCTCCTACAACAATAGCTTTGAGGAGACTATTCAGATGGCACATTTTGAGGCTTTATATGGTAGGAAGTGTCGATCGCCAGTCTGTTGGACCGAGCTTAGTGAGAGTCTAGTTTTGGGACCCCAGCTACTTCAGGAGACCACGGAGAAGATCAAGCTGATTCAGGATAGGATGAGGGCAGCCCAGTGCAGGCAGAAGTCTTATGCCGACCATCGTCGTCGCAGACTTGAGTTCGCAGTGGGTGATCATGTATTCCTGAGGATTTCTCCGATGAAGGGCGTTATGCGATTTGGGAAGAGAGGGAAGCTCAGTCCCAGATTTGTAGGTCCTTTCGAGATCCTTGAGTGAGTGGGTTCTGTTGCTAATCGTTTGGCGCTCCCGCCCAGTTTTCCGGATGTTCACCCTGTTTTTCATGTGTCGATGCTTCGTAGATACCTTCATGATCCTTCTCACACGATTCAGCACGAGACCGTTCAGCTTGAGCGCGATCTTTCGTTCACCGAGCAGCCGGTAGTTATTTTGGATCGGCAGGTGAAGAAAATTCGGTTAAAGGTCTTGCCATCTGTGAAGGTTCTTTGGCATAGCCCGACTAGTGAGGACATCACTTGGGAGGCCGAGAGCGAGATGCGGAAGAAATTCCCTCATCTTTTTGAAGGTACGCTTAGTATGAAATTTAAATTCAGGGACCGAATTTCTATAAGGAGGGGAGATTGTAACGTTTTAGAAATCGTTTTGCGAATTTTCCCGTTTTAGGGCAAAATTGTCGGTTTTTCCTGTTTTAACCCGATTTTGATCTAACGTCCGTATAAGCTTGCCGGCACCTAGTTTAGCTAAAATAAAGCTTGTGCGCGAACTTTGGGAGTATTTGGGAGGTTTTGGTTCAGATAGAACTTTTCCCAAATAAAATATTATTTTAAGCGGTATTTTGTGCACGTAAATCGAGAAATTTTTTCTCTTGTGAATATATTAATTTTGTCACTAGAAAATTTTGGGAATCTTCTTTTTTTAAATATCTAGATATTTTTAGAGTGCAAAAGGAATTATTTTAAAAAGAAAAGAAAAGGTGTAAAGGTAGCAAAATGCATTTATTACTCATTTTCCTAGCAATTTTATCACCCAAAATTCACAAAAATACCCCCAACCTCCCCATGGCCGAGCCTTATCTCAAATTTCTGTCCAAAATATTTCCCAAGCTCATTTCTTCATTATTTCTTCAAAATTCTTCAAAAGAATTCCAAAAATAAATCCAAAAATAACTATATAAAAATTAAACCATCATTCTCTTCACTAAGCTTGTTTGGATCTTCAACAAAACATGGGTTTTGGTGGCTAGGGTTGATGAAGCATGTTGTTTTTGTGAGTTCTTGAAGTGGTATAAATTCTATCCTTAATCCTTAATGTTAGGTCCACGTTACCTCTCCCGGTACTTTCGGGGTTGCGGAAACGGTAAAACAAAAATTTTTCTGGACTTGGTAACATGGACCGTAAAAGCCGGATCATTGCTAAACAATACACTAGCATCCTAACTAGAGATTTATCTACTCGGTTAGGGGTTATACCTCAACTTGAACTCCTTCTCTTCTTGTTGTTCTTCTCCTTGCTTGCTCCAAGGGTTGATCCGGACTTTGGTCACTCAACTTGAACTCCTTCTCTTCTTGTTGTTCTTCTCCTTGCTTGCTCCGAGGGTTGATCCGGACTTTGTTCACCTCCGCGGCCTCCTTGAGTCGAAGACGATCCACCCGAGAGATGTGCACCGAGCTCCACCGCGAGCCGAGATAAATAGGGCAAAGAGATTCCTAATTTAGAAGCCCTAGGTTGTGTAGAAATGATCAATGGATGGTTTTGTCTTTGTGGGATCTTTATCTCTCAACACATGAGATCAAAAGTTGAATCAAGAGGAGGAAGAAGAAGGAGGAGCAACAACCATGGTTCATTTCTTTTCTTCTCACTTGAAAAACAAGAGAGAGAGTGAGAAAGAAATTATGATACAAAGAAAAATAACCATGGTTGCAATAATGTAAAAACAACATCATTACTAATCCCATCAAGATAAAGTTTGATGGCTACATTGAAATGACCATTATCATAATCCAAAAGAAAAAGAAAATGAAAAGAAGAGTGTAGATCTCTCTTGAAAGTCAATGGTCAACACGGTCAACCGGTCAACAAAGTCAAGAGAGGTCAACGGGGTCAAATGGTCAATGCAATTAGCCATCATAAAATTATCACTAAAAGGATTAGTAAATGATATCCGCGGCTCATAATGGTTTTGACCAAACGAACTGTCAAAACCCTATTGAGTCCGCCTCAAAATGGTTTTGACCGAATCAACTGTCAAAACCCTAATGAGCCTGCCACATAACGGTTTTGGCCGAACCAACTGCCAAAACCCTAATGAGGCACCTCCTCTTTCACCGCTCCGGAAAACTGTGCATACACACCTGCATCCGTATTCCGTAGAATGCGGATGCACAGAAGACAAAACAAATCCATCCATGCAATACTAGGATCCGGCTTAAACCGAAGCCCACTAGTACTGCCTGCCCGAACACCATACGCACACAAGTGTACGTAAGTGATCGCAGCCCTGCCGTAAAACCATACGGCCTCTACACGTTTCGCTCAGTGCAGGGAAACTCTCTGTGTGGGACTCTAAAGACTCGACACTACGCTGGCAGTGGGTTTAACCACAGACCGCAAGCGGCACTAGCTGTACGTAACGGTCCCCATGTAGATGTCGATAAGAAGGCCGATGAGGTAAACCCATCCGAACTCCTACTGAGCCTGTATGTGGCAATCTCCGTACAGTCCGGTCTGTTCGTCTGATACATCGCATGGCGGGCCTAGAGGGGCGGAAAATGTTAGTCCCCTAATAGTGGTACAAGTCGTGTCGGAGTGAAGCCCAATACACCCTGAGATAACACTGGAAACCTACCAGTATATCTCGCTTACCCTGGCCAGGGACTACTCGTGTAATGGCTCTCCTAGACACAGCGCGATGTCAACCCCCAATACCGGGAGAGGCGAATCCTGTCTAACCGTCACTCCTCCAAGTGTTTCGGGACTGCACCCAACTACTACCTGTTTGCACGACTCAGTAGAGCCGTGGTAGGGTAGTAATCAAAGAACAGTGGGAACACACTCGAGGCGAAGTGACAGTGTCAAGTCAGCGGACTAAGCTGTACTCATGTCACCTGGGAACTGATAACTGACGATAGGTATAACACCAACCATCAGTTCCCGATGAGTCCTGTCCAGTATACTCGTAACCTAACGAGCACCCGCATACTATCTCAAGTACGACGTACCGACGGCTGTGGGACAGACCGTCTCCCGTGCTGGGATGAGAAGCGCATACGCTAGTCTACTCCGGAGTATCGATGCCCTATCTCGATACTCCTACGACTAGTGACGTGTATAAGGATGTGCTTGTAGATTACCCAGCCCCCACGAGTGTGATCGCCATCACAACGCCGGTAATCAAGCAAAGATCCTAAGGGCTCTACTAATGCGTATGGGTGATATAATAAATAAACACACATGTACACATTAAAGCAGAGAAAAACCAAGTAGCATACTACTATATTGAGCAAGATTGTCTGTACAACTGTGAATATCCCAAGCTTCCATCAAGTAATATACATACTAGTATGATACAGTAATGGCCTCTAGGGCATATACACTAACAATATCCCACTTGCACTAAGGCCATGTACTGGAGTATCGAAGACCTATCATCTCGATCAGCC
This sequence comes from Agapanthus africanus, assembly GCA_030015575.1. NCBI lineage: Eukaryota > Viridiplantae > Streptophyta > Magnoliopsida > Asparagales > Amaryllidaceae > Agapanthus > Agapanthus africanus. The sequence continues at coordinate 277,004,257 of JASDDO010000010.1, read as the reverse complement.
GCTCGAACTGAGTCTGGGGTAAGGCCTTCGTGAATGGGTCCGCTGTGTTGTCCTTTGTGTCCACTCTCCGCACCTCGATCTCCTGACGATCAATGATCTCCCTGATCAGGTGATACCGCCTTAAGATGTGCCTGGATTTCTGATGGGACCTTGGTTCCTTCGCTAAAGCTATAGCCCCATTGTTATTGCAATACAAAGGTATTGGGTCAACAATGGACAGAACCACCTGAAGTTCACTAATGAACTTCTTTATCCAGACCGCTTCTTTTGCGGCATCGCTTGCAGCAATGTATTCAGCCTCCATCGTCGAGTCTGCGACGGTATCTTGTTTGGAACTCCTCCAACATACCGCCCCTCCATTGAGGGTAAACACAAAACCCGAGACAGACTTGCTGTCATCTTTGTCACTCTGGAAGCTTGAATCGGTAAAGGACTCGACCCTGAGGTCTCCATTACCGTAAACCAGGAACATCTCCTTAGTCCTTCTTAGGTACTTGAGAATGTTCTTCACTGCTGTCCAGTGGTCCTCCCCTGGGTCTGACTGATACCGGCTTACCGCGCTCAGCGCGTAAGCTACATCTGGTCTTGTACATAGCATCGCATACATTATAGATCCTACCGCCGAAGCGTAGGGTATAGTGCTCATGCGAACCCTCTCCTCGTTAGTCTTAGGAGACATCTTTTTGGAGAGGGTAATTCCGTGCAATGCGGGTATGTTACCGCGCTTGGAATCCTCCATACTAAATCTATTTAGTACGGTCTCTATGTACCTGGACTGCGAAAGTCCCAGTAGTCTCTTGGATCTATCTCTATAGATCTTGATCCCCAGAATGTACGAGGCATCACTCAGTTCCTTCATGGAGAACCTTTGTGACAAAAATAGCTTGACCGATTGTAGCATAGGAATATCATTTCTTATCAAAAGAATGTCGTCCATGTACAAGACTAGGAATACGACAGTTCGTCCTACAATCTTCTTATAGACACGGGGTTCATCTTCGTTCTTGATGAAATCAAATTCCTTGATTACCTCATCAAAACAGATGTTCCAGCTCCGTGATGCCTACTTTAATCCATAAATGGATTTAAGCAACTTGCACACCTTCCTGCTGCTCCCACTGTCTACGAAACCTTCTGGTTGATCCATGTAAACGCACTCTTCTAAACAACCGTTTAGGAAAGCCGTTTTAACATCCATCTGCCAGATTTCATAGTCATGGAAGGCAGCAATGGCAAGTAGGATCCGAATGGATTTGAGCATAGCCACCGTAGAAAAAGTTTCATCATAGTCCAAACCAGGTCTTTGACGAAAACCTTTTGCAACGAGTCTAGCTTTATAGGTTTCCACCTGTCCATCTACACCAATTTTCCTTTTGTAGATCCATTTGCATCCAACGGGTTTTACCCCAGATGGAGCAATATCCAAGGTCCACACCTTATTGGCGTACATGGACTCCATTTCGGATTGCATTGCTTCCTTCCACTTATCAGAGTCCCTACCGATAATGGCCTGCCTGAAACTGGTAGGGTCATCTTCGTCCAAGATGCAATCCTCTCGATCCCCGTCTATAAGAAAACCGTAGTATCTCTCGGGTGGATGAGAAATCCTACCAGATCTGCGGAGTGGTTGAAGTTCGTCTGGGGTTATTGAATCCTGAGGTTCTGTCAAATTTTCAGTTTTAGTTTGTGGTCGCTGAATTTCTTCCAATTCTACCGTGCTCCCACTAATTTCTTTTGCAAGAAACTCTGTTTCTAAGAAAACGGCATGCTGAGCAACAAACACCTTCTGTTCCTCGGTGTGGTAGAATAGATATCCATAACCATTCTTTGGATATCCCACAAACTTACATAAAACTGACCGTGCCTCTAGTTTATCCAGTTTATGCGTTTTAACATAATCCGGACAACCCCATATCTTAAATCTTTTAAGATATGGCCTTTTTCCATTCCATATCTCGAACGGAGTCTTAGGCACTGATTTAGACGGAACATCATTCAATAGGTATGATGCTGTCAATAGCGCATGTCCCCAAAATGAAAGAGGCAACTCGGCATTACTCATCATAGAGCGAACCATATCCAGAAGGGTACGATTCCTCCTCTCCGATACACCGTTGTGCTGTGGTGTATAAGGAGGAGTAAGCTGAGAGAGAATACCATTCTCTTTTAAGTAATCTAGGAATTCCGTGCTTAAGTACTCCCCTCCCCTGTCAGACCGGAGGATCTTGATACTTTTGCCTGTCTGGTTCTCTACTTCGTTTCTAAATTCCTTGAATTTCTCAAAATCTTCAGATTTGTGTTTCATCAGATACACATATCCGAACCTAGAGAGATCGTCAGTGAATGTGATGAAGTACGAGAACCCACCCCTTGCATGTATAGACATCGGACCGCATACATCACTATGTACGAGTCCCAAGAGCTCGGTTGCTCTTTCTCCATGTCCGGTGAACGGAGATTTGGTCATCTTCCCTTTGAGACAAGACTGACAAGTTTCATAAGATGAAAACTCGAACGCATTCAGGAGTCCATCTTTATACAACTTACTCAGTCTTTTCTCTCCGATATGACCAAGTCTACAATGCCACAAGTAGGATTCATTCGTATCTGAATTCTTCCTCTTGCGTGTGTTTTGTATATTGAGAACTGTATTCTGATTTAGAACGTAGATACCATTACACAGTGTACCCTCTACAACCAGTACCTTATGAAGGTAAATGTTCATGATATTCTTGTCAAGAACAAAGTTATATCCATCTTTATCGAGTAAAGAAACTGATATGATGTTGCAAACCATGGAGGGTACATAATAGCAATCGTTCAAAATCATAGTCTTGCCATTTGGCAATACTAGGTGATATTCACCGACGACTGCCGCATTAACTTGTGCTCCGTTCGCTACTCTGAGCGACATATCACCCGATGCAACTTTCCTACTTTTTCTCAGTCCCTGCAATAAATTACAGATATGAGATCCTGATCCGGTATCAAGTACCCAGGAGGTAGGGCTGACCGTAAAACAGTTCTCAATTACAAGAACACCTGAAGTAGATGCAAAACCATGCTTCTTCTTCAACTGGGTATCCGGGAAATCCATACAATCCCCTTTCCCATTCTCATACTCATGACTGTTGTCACAAGTTAGAGCTGAACCAACGTTCCCCAGCCCCGAATAAGAATTCGGATCGGTCAAGCGATACATTTTATTATCTTGATTAGGGCGTGAAATGGTTGCTACCTGGAGAGGGAGAAAAGAAACACTCAGCGTGCGCTCTTGCAAGAATAGATTGGTTTATTAGTTTATCTAACCAGGATGTCTCCCACTGTTTCCTCAAATTCTTCTTAAAACCCTTTTAAAAGAAGAACTAGTCAGGATTTAATTCACGTTACAATACTTGCTTAACCTTTCAGCCAGGCTAGTGTCGGTACTTCGAGGGACGTTTTCCAACGCTTTTGCGAAGTTCCTTAATTTAAGAACCTCTTTTCCCTGGGGGCGTAACCCCGCTAACACCTTTCTAGACACCTACTAGGTTTATTGCATTGATTGTTAAGTGAAATAATCTCCCGAGAGTAATCCAACTCATCAGCGGGATCGGGATCCAACTATCACTGTGTGATGACCTAGATGGAATCCACTCTAGTCACCACACTCCAGAAGGTATGCTAAATCTGCAAGTTTCAGTTCTTTTGAAACCCCCGATGTGGTTTTTTCCCCTAACGGTTCATGACCTTGACTAGGTCAACAAGCCACAAACTGTTAGTCGAGTTCTACCCGTCATTATCCTGATTGCATTAGACCCACCCGTACGTGCCCTTGACTAGGTCAACAAGGCCGCACGACTGTCCTAACCAATCACATTTGCAATCCACAGAAAAATATTATTTAGCTACCGTTCACTACGCCTTGACTAGGTCAACAAACGCAGCACGAATACTAAATAATATTAATCCGAAACGACGGAGGGCTACGGCTGGGTTTTTGGCGAAAAACCCGTTAACGTAATGAACTTGATATCGTTGAAGGAACATGATTGCCTTTTTTTTTGAAAATATAGTGGCGAACACTTTTGCTAAAGAGGTCACTCCCCGTGAAGGGATCTCGGCTCTTTCCTCGTCGAATGAGGTGCAGGATATTCCAAACTGAATACCTCGATGCAAAGCAAGAATAATCGACTATAGTGAAGTTATTACCCTGACGCAAACTTTTGTCCAAGGGGTCACTCCCGATGAAGGGATCTCGGCCCTTGCCTCGTCGACTGAGGTGCTGGGCATTCATAACCGAATACCTCGATGCAAAACAAAAATTGAACGTCCTTGCAATAACAGCTTTTTGAAAAACTTGTTCCAACAACGTCTTTTAGGTTTATTTTCTTGCATTTGTTCTTTTAATGCGTCCCATCATTTAAATCCTACCATTGCAGAAAACAACCAAAATATGACGTACGCTTCTGCCATTCGCATTCGCCACGGGGCCCCGTCATCACCCGTTAGGTTACTTAACTAACGACAGAGCGGGGGCTGGGCTAGCGCGGCTGTAAAACATAAGCAACACCTAAATAGTTATTATATATAGATATACAGCAATGATAGCCAATCCATATCACAGATGAACACTTTGGATATACTAGGAACCCGCGATTCGTTCGAGCCTGCAACGAAAAGCGGATTACACGGTCGCGATGAATAGCCAATACCCCACCCAAGACCCCTACGGGTGCGGCAAACTACCCGCCAAGTACCCGAAGTGAAGCAACCTCCCTCAACGCTATTTGTAGGCCACTCGGCACTTCGAGATACCCGGTAGTTTGTGCACCCCCTCCATGGGTCTATCCTAGGAGCAAAAACAGTAAAAAGAATTATACAATGACGGCTACAACCCCGACCCGGTTGTGCGGCCATACAAATAATATTACATCAATTTACAAATTTATTACATGAATGAAAGAAAAAGAAACTCTCATCTCACATCCACCCCGGCTATTCATCCGCGACAATCCAACGAGTTCATATACACAAACCATCATCAACACAGATCACTGATATGTATAACCCCCACTAATCGACGTATAGCGATTAGTAGACGTTCAATACACATATAACATTACAGAGATAACCATTAGCCAAATTCTACAGAACATCGACCAAAAATACGGATTTTTGAGCCCAAAAAAAAAATTTTGCTTTCTGGAAAATCTGGGCAGAAAAGTCATATACCAAAAATCCTAAAAACCCACCAGAAACAAACTGCAACAAAAATGATCCACGGCCGAGTCAACTCGGCCGCGGAACCGCGGTGAGTTGGTCGACTCGTGCGATCATTTTTCTTGCCTGTTCTAAAAAAAGCCTGAGCCAATTTTTAAGACATGATTTATTATCTTTTGATAAGAAAAAAAATCGGCAGAGAATCAGGGTTTCCGGGGTGTATCTTCGGTTTTTTCGTTCGGTCGATGTTCTAAACACTTTGCTAACATGCTAGGTTGTGTTTAGTTAGGCTCTGATACCACTGTTAGGTCCACGTTACCTCTCCCGGTACTTTCGGGGTTGTGGAAACGGTAAAACAAAATTTTTTCTGGACTTGGTAACATGGACCGTAAAAGCCGGATCTTTGCTAAACAATACACTAGCATCCTAACTAGAGATTTATCTACTCGGTTAGGGGTTATACCTCAACTTGAACTCCTTCTCTTCTTGTTGTTCTTCTCGTTGCTTGCTCCAAGGGTTGATCCGGACTTTGGTCACTCAACTTGAACTCCTTCTCTTCTTGTTGTTCTTCTCCTTGCTTGCTCTGAGGGTTGATCCGGACTTTGGTCACCTCCGCGGCCTCCTTGAGTCGAAGACGATCCACCCGAGAGATATGCACCGAGCACCACCTCGAGCCGAGATAACTAGGGCAAAGAGATTGCTAATCTAGAAGCCCTAGGTTGTGTAGAAATGATCAATGGATGGTTTTGTCTTTGTGGGATCTTTATCTCTCAACACATGATCTTTATCTCTCAACACATGAGATCAAAAGATGAATCAAGAGGAGGAAGAAGAAGGAGGAGAAACAACCATGGTTCATTTCTTTTCTTCTCACTTGAAAAACAAGAGAGAGAGTGAGAAAGAAATTATGATACAAAGAAAAGTAACCATGGTTGCAATAATGTAAAAACAACATCATTACTAATCCCATCAAGATAAAGTTTGATGGCTACATTGAAATGACCATTATCATAATCCAAAAGAAAAAGAAAATGAAAAGAAGAGTGTAGATCCCTCTTGAAAGTCAATGGTCAACACGGTCAACCGGTCAACAAAGTCAAGAAAAGTCAACGGGGTCAAATGGTCAATGCAATTAGCCATCATAAAATTATCACTAAAAGGATTAGTAAATGATATCCGCGGCTAATAATGATTTTGACCAAACGAACTGTCAAAACCCTAATGAGTCCGCCTCAAAATGGTTTTGACCGAATCAACTGTCAAAACCCTAATGAGCCTGCTACATAACGGTTTTGGCCGAACCAACTGCCAAAACCCTAATGAGGCACCTCCTCCTTCACCGCTCTGGAAAACTGTGCATACACACCTGCATCCGTATTCCGTAGAATGCGGATGCACAGAAGACAAAACAAATCCATCCGTGCAATACTAGGATCCGGCTTAAACCGAAGCCCACTAGTACTGCCTGCCCGAACACCATAAGCACACAAGTGTACGTAAGTGATCGCAGCCCTGCCGTAAAACCATACGGCCTCTACACGTTTCGCTCAGTGCAGGGAAACTCTCTGTGTGGGACTCTAAAGACTCAACACTACGCTGGCAGTGGGTTTAACCACAGACCGCAAGCGGCACTAGCTGTACGTAACGTCTCCAGGTAGATGTCGATAAGAAGGCCGATGAGGTAAACCCATCCGAACTCCTACTGAGCCTGTATGTGACAATCTCCGTACAGTCCGGTCTGTTCGTCTGATACATCGCATGGCGGGCCTAGGGGGCGGTAAACGTCAGTCCCCTAATAGTGGTACAAGTCGTGTCAGAGTGAAGCCCAATATACCCTGAGATAACACTGGAAACCTACCAGTATATCTCGCATGCCCTGGCCAGGGACTACTCGTGTAATGGCTCTCCTAGACACAGCGCGATGTCAACCCCCAATACCGGGAGAGACGTATCCTGTCTAACCATCACTTCCTCCAAGTGTTTCGGGACTGCACCCAACTACTACCTGTTTGCACGACTCAGTAGAGCCGTGGTAGGGTAGTAATCAAAGAACAGTGGGAACAAACTCGAGGCGAAGTGACAGTGTCAAGTCAGCGGACTAAGCTGTACTCGTGTCACCTGGGAACTGATAACTGACGATAGGTATAATACCAACCATCAGTTCCCGACAAGTCCTGTCCAGTGTACTCATAACCTAACGAGCACCCGCATACTATCTCAAGTACGACGTACCGACGGCTGTGGGACAGACCGTCTCCCATGCTGGGATGAGAAGCGCATACGCTAGTCTACTCCGGAGGATCGATGCCCTATCTCGATTCTCCTACGACTAGGGATGTGTATAAGGATGTGCTTGTAGATTACCCAGCCCCCACGAGTGTGATCGCCATCACAACGCCGGTAATCAAGCAAAGATCCTAAGGGCTCTACTAATGCGTATATGTGATATAATAAATAAACACACATGTACACATTAAAGCAGAGGCAAACCAAGTAGCATACTACTATATTGAGCAAGATTGTCTGTACAACTGTGAATATCCCAATCTTCCATCAAGTAATATACATACTAGTATGATACAGTAATGGCCTCTAGGTCATATACACTAATACTTAATTCATTGCTTTAATCTTAATCTAGCTATTTTAGCTAGCTAATTATGTATTTTGTATAGCTTTTAAATCATAATTAATTCATTTATTTTTGTTTTAAGAAATTCATGTTATGGTTAAAGTTTGTTTAAGTGATTAGTGTTCATTTAAAGTGTTAATTTGTGCTTTGGAAAATATTAACCTAGTAGAAAATGTTAATTTTTGCTAATGAACACTTTGGTTTAATTATGCAAATTACTTACTAGGTTTTTGCTAAAACATAATTAGCGAGTGTTAAAAATATAGGAATGATTTAGATAGCTTAGTTAAGCTATTTTAAGGTGTTTGTAATCGTTAGATATGCGTTAGCTTGAAACTAGTGCGAAATATTGCGATAGGTCGCTTACTAGGTTTCGTGGTTTTTCCGATGTAGGGTTCGTTTGGTCGTTGCGAGGTTATATCTAGTGTATTCCTCGTAATTTTTTGTTGTGTTGCGCGATCGGGACAATCGAGGTCCAGACTTGGTGTTTTGTACCCCAATTAGGGATTTGGCCGGTATCGTGCGCGATAGATGTGCTAAGCGCGCAGTGAAATTTTCCGGGCGTTTTCATCGCTTTTCGTTGTCTTTTCGTCATTATAGGATATTTAGCTTATGTGTTGTATTTATGAAATTTTAGGTTCGCAAGGAGGGATTTCAGGTGCTGCGGACAAGGGGAAGCAGGTGGTCGGATTTTCATAGCTCGAGACCATCGGTGAGTAGATTTAACATCTACTGGAAAATCGCCCGTATGGCGTTATGCGTCGGGGAGAATTTGATATGTTAGCTGCATAGTATTTGCATATTCTTTACTTTCATATGAATGTTATTGCATAGCATTATCTGTTGTACTTGACTCGTACCTTTAGATATAACACATTACTGACGGTTCATGTTGCACGAGCACTAAATATTATGCTACACCCACATCGTCAGTAATTGCCAGGACACGCACAAGCCGATATATATTGTTGACACCTACATACGTGATACGGTAGTGGATAGGGATAATTATGGTAGTAGCCCTTATCCCATTGTGCATATGAGATATTGTTGATACTTACATGCGTGACATTGCTTTGGGCAGGAATAGTTGAGGTAGTAACACTTATTCCATTTCATGTATACCTTACTATAGCTATATTATATATCATGCACTCATATTGATATGTACACCCACATAGTCTATTATAGTTACATGTATATCATGCACTCATATTGATATGTACACCGCATATTTTCGCTATAGTTGTATGTACCCCAAGTGGTATTGTTTGATATATGATATTGAATTGTTGATCATTGCACTTATGACTTGCATCATACATACTAGCTTACATGTAGATACTTAAACCTTACTACAATTACATGTACACCTTATATGATGCTGCATTGTTTTTCGGAGGTTTTGGGAACTGCAAGATATATTCTAAAATGATGGATTCATTTAAAGAGCGGTTTTCCCTTTATATGCTCATATTGATGTTTTATGTTGCATATATCAGTTTTACGTGAATTTCACGCATTGAGATATGGATTTCATGTGATTTTGGATTTGAGGACCGTGGGGGATATTTTCAAGAAAACTATGTTTTGTTTGAAAATCTGGTTTCTCTTGATATGATATTTCAGTGCGTCCACCATGTGATTTCTCGATTTTGAGATTTGGCTTGTGATACTCGATTTGAGGAGCGAGAGGCACCGTCTGTGGGTACATGGTGGACCCGGTATGGTACTCCGGGGCAAGTGGTGATTTCGTGGTGTTGACGATAAGCCTTGAGGTGGGACCACTACCTACCGGTGATTGTATTTGGACTCGGCGGTTATCATGGGGATACCGACCGGAGTGAGGTATGGCATATCGTCAGGGCCAGTCATGGTGACAACGCCTGAGTTACGAGGATTTACGTGTCGATGCTAGATACGGGTTTCATGATGTTTCGAGTGTCGGTGTTTGACACTCAGGTTTTCGTGAGACTTACAGGATGTGAGGGCCGATCTGAGGATGCGGTGCCTGAGGATTTGGGATTTGATGTGTCAGTGAGGGACACTGGTGTTTTTCCATGCTGATGATTTTTGCATGAGATTTTATATTATATCATCCCACACTCAGGATTATGTTGATATGCATTGTTTCATGTAGTTTTAGTACCCTGATGATGTACCTTTACATGATTGTTGCATATTCACTTATCATACTTATGCTATCGGATTACATGTGATAGATAGATCGCTGTTCGTGCATACTTGCGATTACTGTATAATGTTATTTACTATTCACGAGTTGGCAACCCACCCCCGTTGTGCCACAGTGTTTTGCATGACTTACCCTCTGAGTAGTCGCGGCAGGGCGTCTTATCATCTCTACTTTTGCGAATACCGCTACGGTTGGCTGTGAGGCCTTGCTTTTAGGTGGGTTGCGGTTATCTGTTTGTACATTGTATATTTTTTTTGTTGGATCTAGTATTCTCCATCTACCACTGTTGTATATGACTTAGAGACGACTTGTGAGGATTCAGTGTTATATTTTGTGGTGACTTTGGGTGACGTGCTCGTGGGAGCCGGTTTTGTTGAAAAGTTTTACTTCTTTATGCAGTTTTCTTTTATATTTCTTCGCTTCGGCGTCGTATATATGTTGTGGTGGTTGTCTCCGCCGTTGGGCGTGATTTGCTCCCGTTTGAGATGCTTTTATTATTATCTATGTTGTAACCATTTTCGGGGTTAGATTTTACAGAGGTGCTGCCGAAATTTTTAAGAACGAAAACTAAACTTAAAGATTTTTACTTGAAAATTTCCGAATGTTTAAAACAATGTTTTTTTTCCGTTGATCCAGTTTTGGGTGGTTTAGATTTCTGGGTTTCGGCTTACTTGAGTTGCGTACGCCTGTAGACGTTACGTAGTTTAAGTGCCGGTTACGGGCCAAATTTTGGGTCGTGACAGTTAGCATGAGTTATTTTACAATCCCCCAGCACAACAAACACCGGTTCACCTGGGAAACAAAATCTAACCGCCTTTCCCCGAAAATCTACATAGGCATGACAGACGGCAAACCAATCCATACCAAGAAGTATATCAAAATCCAACATATCCAAGAGTATCAGATCAACTAGCGAATCTCTATCACCAATTCGCACAGAACACGACCTGAATACGTGCCGAGCTATAAAAGAATCTCCCACCAGGGTAATCACTACTAATGGTAACTTTAACAACGACGTCTCTTTCCCCAAAGAAAGTGCAAATCGTGAAGATACATAAGAATGTGTAGAAGCAGGATCGAATAAAACATGTTCCTCTAACGAGCATACTGTAAGAGTACCTGTCACGACTGCATTTGATGCCTGGGCATCCTGTGGAGTCAATGCAAATACCCGTTCCTGGCCCCTGCCCGCATCCTGTCGTCCTCTACCTTTATCTCCTCGACCTCTCTGAGAATGTCCTGCAAAGCCTCGACTTTGTGGTGCAACTGCCTGGCCTGTAGCGCCAACTGGAGGAGGAAGTAAAGCCATCGGCGTAGAAGGTGGAAGGGGTAACACAGCCTTTGGAACAATGGTCCCTCCCTGGGATCTACAGTCCTGCACAAAGTGTCCGGGAAGTCCACAACTAAAACATGTAGATGGAGGCCTCTGATCATCGGGATAAGAAGTGAACATCTGGCCCTGGGTCCAACCTCGTCCGACACTGCGGCCTGGAATATATCTGCCTCTACCTCTGCCAAACTGTCTAGCCAGTGGCCCGGTCGACCTACTCCTCTTTGGCTCCGGAACAACTACTGACTCGCTCAAACACTCCTCCACTCATATCGCTTCATCCATGGCCTGCGCATACGTATCAAAATGTTGGGAGCCTATAGCCAGATGCAAATGTGTGTCCAGACTCCTTAGGAACCTCTTCACCCGAAGCTCCTCCGTAGGTACTAAGTATGAGGCATAGCGCGACAGCTGGGTGAATCGTAAATCATAATTTGCCACTGACATACTCGCCGATTTTCGCAATGCTTCAAAACCGCTGGCATTAGCGTCCCTCACACTTTGGGGAAGAAATCTGGCAAGAAAGACCATGGAAAACTCGGTCCACGACATCGGAGGAAGACTCGTAGCTCGTCCTCTCTCCATCGACTCACACCACTCCTGTGCAAGTCCCTCCAAACGAAAGCAAGTCAGCTCAACAGACCTTGCATCAGAACATCGCAATGATCTGCCAATCCTCGCCATCCTATCAAGAAAGGACTGAGGATCTTCCGCTACATCGGTCCCCGTAAATACCGGAGGTCTCAATCTCATAAACTCCGCAAGTGATACCTCTATCACCTTCGTATCTACCAGTGCCACCGTCTGTGTAGATTGTTCCTCGAACTCTGCTACGGTCGGTGCCGGATCCTATCTCAGTACTCGAGTGGCCTCAGCTAACTGTCTTACCACTCGCTGTAATCCTAACATGCCCTCCTCTATCCTGGTCATGTGATCTGGAGGAGGAGGATCAACATGCTCATGCACCGCCGGAACGTCCGGTGTACTAGTCGCCGTCACAGGCGGACTCGCCCTAGCTGCATCTCTGGCTGCGGCTCGTCTAGCACGCGTATCTATAGCAACTAGAATAAGAAACAAGAGTTGATAAGGCGTATGAATAGGAACAATCAATAATAGAGAATCAACGGAAGGATAGATCAAGATATACATCCTAAGGTTAGTTAGGCTGAATACGATAACGTAAATATGCCGCGGAACATACGTACGGTACTGCATTCATCCTAATTCGCCTACTCCATCAAACCAAAGGTCATCCTAACTCACGGACTCACGTCAACCTATTGAAATCCCTTACTCAATTCCGTAAGGTTATTCCTAAGCTCTGATACCAACTTTGTCACGATCCAAGTTTGGATGTGACCGGCACTTAGATTGTATCATATCTAAAGATATGCACACAGTCCAAGTAAGCCGAAAACCAAGATCAAATCCTTTTTGCGGAATTCTTTATATAGAAAATTTAGTTTTAGTAAAAATCACAGTTTATGAAGTTAAGTATTAAACAAGTATAAGGTGTTAAGTTTAGTTGCATCCCTAGTTTGGATCAACAATATCAACAGCGGAAAATAAAACCTCAGTATATAGGCATCATTACGAATCTCAGACATAAAGAAATGAAACCACAATTTATAAAACTAAACGATCTCAACTGTCAATAAGATACATATCATCTCTCACTCTAAGTCATATACAGGTCTGATGGAGATTTTCTAGATACATAATACAAATAAAAAAAGAGAAGGTTACTACATATGTAACCCACCTATCAAAAGATGTGATAAAGTTACGAAAGTAGACCTGCACCGCAGCTAACCGTCCACTCTATCCCTGCAAGGAACTGTGGCATAACGGGGGTGAGTTGCCAACTCAGTGAATATAACTAACATATAACGGTTAATGATGTAAATATGTCGATCATACTAACTGAAATGTGAATAAGTATAATGTATGATTATATGCAAAAATCAAGGATCTATAATACGAATCTTATAGTCCAAACTGAAATCTCATCATTTATTCCCAATAAAATTCATTTCCCCGTGTCCATCATCGACACAAAACTTCCATTTCTTACAGGCATCATTCCTCGAATGATCCTGAAATCAACAATACCGGTCGTTATCATCTAGATATACGCCGTATTTTTACCACTATCTCCGGTATCGAGTAACCTCGCTAGGCTCTCCCGCCTCAAATGCGGCTATCCTGCCCCTCGGTCTCGATCGGGTCTACCATGTATCCAACTGTATATCTCCCCCACTCAGTATGGATAATGTAAAATCCGCGACCGTATATCTCCCCCACTCGGTCCGGAATAAAACCAAATCATAAAACATCTCATGGTGGACATGACTCAATCATGAAATCACTGGATTTATGTAATAGTATCCAAAACTCCAAACCATAAATCCTCAATAATACATCTACCTCTTATATCAACATAAAATACTTAAATACTAAACATGATATTAATGATGCAATTTACTACTGTTATTGGTATTTAAGATATGATATGAATCATTTTAACAAGAATTTTACTAAGTGTAAAAGTGACATGGCAATATCGACGAGGTGTGTGTAACATGTAAGATGTGCACGTGGCATAGCTCGTCGATACTTGTGCGGTGTACTAGCAACTAAGCAAAATATATGTGAATTGTGAAAGCATATTTTCAATTTAGCATAACAAAATAAAGCATTATGTTAAGTAAAACTACGGACGTAACACGCCATCTTTACAATATTCCCCGGTAGATGTTTAGTCTACTCGTCGGAAAATGTCGAATCTATTCAGGAATTGGCGATCCTTTCCCTTTCCTCGCTGCCTCCGAAAATCCCGTATTCGAATCTAACAATACAATTTAACTTATATAAGGAAACGGCTACTCCGACATGACGGAAATGAAAAACACCCGTTCCCATGTACTAGTTATATTGAATACGACTATATCGAGCTATTAACCACTTAACCTTACTGGATTTTTAACTCAAATTTGTATCGCGACAGAAAACAGTTCGCGATACGCTTTAACCATGTCGTATTTTGTGTTTTAAGATATCTTTTCCGATATACGTTTCCAGATTCTATCGGCAGTGAATTTAATTTATTTAAACAATACCAAAATGGCCAAAATGATACACTGAAATACACCCAACCAACCAAAACTACCTAGCCACCTACAAAACTGGCGTCGCCGAAATTCCCATATTGGTCGCCGGCCCAAATTCGAGCCCTCTGGTTCGTGATCTTATGGGTTGCTCTAGGTGTTACATACATCATTTTTTCACTGTTTTGTTAAGTTAATTATCTTCCAAACATTAGAAGATTTCAACAGAGCTTATAATTAGCTAAAATACGATATTATGGAACTTTTTTCAATTCAATTTAACTAAGTACAGAACCTAATCTCCTACCGTGTTTAAGAATTTTACCCTCCAAAAAGTTGTTGGAATAACCCCTCCAAGATGCTAAGCCCCTCCTAGCTTGATGGTAATGAAACCAAGAACATAGCTTCCTTCTTCTTCTTCTTCCTCTTGTTCTTTCTTTCTCTCTATATTTTTATTTTGATTTCACAAATTTTCAGATTTAAATTTGGTAATAGATCTGAACAAATCCTATATATGAGAGGAAGGAAGGGTAAGGTGGCAGAAGGAGGTGTCAAGGACTGAAGGGTGCTCATTTCATGCAAGGAGGAGGTGTGAAATGAGTGTGTGCATGCAAGCAAGAGGTGTGGTTGTATTATCCTCGTAATTTGCTTTAATTTGAATTTAAATTCTGAACTAAATGATTTTCCACCCCATTTTCATGTACACCCTTAACAATTTTCCATTTGCACAATAATCCTAAACTTTACCTAAAGACCCCCCACAACTTAGTTTATTATAAAACACACATTTTATTAAAATGAAGCTAAAATTGTCACTAAAACCCTTATAACTTATTTATGTTGCATACTAAAATTTTTATTTAAATTGTTTTACATAGAACTTATGAAAATTGACTTATTTGTTTTTAACAACTTTTCAATTTATCACATTATTATTAAATTTATTTATTTCTAAATTTTCAGAACTCTACAGTGCATATGAATTTTATTGGATCGTCGTGAATGGATAGCCGGGGATGAGAAATGAGGGTTTTCATTCTTTCATTCGATGTTAATTTCTAAAGTGATGTAATATTATTTTGCGGGGCACATCCGGGTTGAGGTTGTAGCTACCGTTGAATTTTTCTTTTACTGTTTTTGCTCCTAGATTAGACCCAAGGTAGGGTGCACAAACTACCGGGTACTTTGAAGTGCCGAGTGGCCCATTCACTTTGCTTTGGGATATTGCTTCACTTCGGGTATTTGGCGGCTAGTTTTCCGCACCCGTAGGGGTCTAGGGTGGGATTTGGCTATTCATCACGACTGTGGAATCTGCCTTTCGTTACAGGCTCAAACGAAACGTGGAATTCCTAGTATATCCAATATGTTCATCAGTGATCTGGAATGCCTATTATTGCATGAGACGAATGTATATATCTATATATGATATCTAGTAGGCGTTTCTTATGTTTTGCATCCGCGCCAGTACAGCCCCCGCTCTGTCATTAGTTAAGTAACTTAACGGGTGATGACGGGGCCCCGTGGCGAATGCAGATGGTATAAGTGGACGTGGTATTTTCATCTTTTTCTGTGATGATAGGTGTAAATGATGGGACTGCATTATATTAATGCAAGGCAAACAAACCAAAGCTGAATCGTTGGAACAAATTTTAAAATCACTCGGTTATTTTAAAATAGGAAACTTTTAAATTCGGAGCATAAACACTACTTTTAAAAGCTATCAGGTTCCTTTGATTATATCAAGTTCACTACGTTCACGGTTTCGCCAAAACCATTCATAGCCCTCCGTCATTTCAGTTGGATATTCAGTAGTATTCAAGCAATGTATTTTGACATTCGCCATGGCATAGTGATTGTTAGCTGCTGAATATTCATCTGTAGCATAGATAGATGCGTTGGTTTGGGACAGTCGTACTACTATTTTGGCCTTCGTCAAAGGTGTGTACGGGTGGGTTCAAATTAACCCGGACAATGATGGGTAGAACTTGACATGTGACTTATGATATGTTGGCCTTCGTCAAGGTCATAAGAGCATGGGGCAAAAATCCACATCAGGAGTTTCTAAGGAAACTAAAACTTGCTAGTGCTTCATACCATTTGGAGTGTAATAATGTTGGTAGGATTTCTTCAGGATTATCACACAATGGTATTTAGATCCCGAACCTACTGTGAGTATCCGCTACTCCTCAGGAGATTTTTCACTTAACGATCATTGGTATAAACTAAGTAGGTGTCTAGAACGATGTTAGCGAGGCTACGCCTCCAGGGAAAAGTGGTTATTTAATTAAGGAACTTCGCGAAAGTGTCGTAAAACCTCCCTCGAAGTACCGACACTAGCCTGACCGAACGGTTAAGCAAGTATTGTATGGTGAGATTAATCCTGACTAATTCTTTTTTATGGTTTGAGGAAGAATTCGTGAAACAGTAGGAGCAATCATGTTTAGATAAATTAAAAACCAATCTAAACTTGCAAGAGCATCATGCTGAGTGTTTTCTTCTCTCTCTCTCCTAATTGCAGTGACCAGATTAGGTTACAGATATATAATAAAATGACTGAGTTATTCTAGATTGACTGGCAAAGATTTGTCCAGATTTTCATTACCTATGACAAGCGAGACCACCTAAATACTACTCAAACCCCCCGCCGTCCCAGGTCCAATTTCCACCGTCGTGGATGTTGATATCCGTAAGATAAGGGAAAAAGACTGTTCAAATGCCAAGTGCTTCGTGTTAGCCTCAGTTGATGGTGAATACCAGAGGCAGCATGAGAAGATGGACTTAGTTTCCATCTTCCTCCATAATAAAGTATTTTATGGAGAGCAATCTCGTATCTCAAAATATGAGACCTCGAAGGAATTACTCCAAGCGAGGTTGGATGTCGGGTCATCTGTAGAGGACCACGTCCCTATAATGATTGGCTATATTAAAAAGCTCAAGGACCTGGAGACCACGTTGGAGAACGAGTCATGTACTGACTTGATTCTACAGTCCCTGCCTTCTACTTATGCCTAGGGGAAGCAAGTTATACATCCAGTTGAGGGCACCCTGAAGGAAACCAGGGAGACACCCGCTCTGCATATTAGGGAATCTTTCTCTTCTGGATCAAAAGCAAAAGACAAAGGTGAGTAGAAGAAGACCTCTACAAAACCGATAGGCGGTGATGGTATGGTAGAAGGAAAGGGTAGGACAAAGGTTTCGGGGTTAACAGTAGGGAAGGAAGGATGTTCCTATTGTCACGGGAAAGGGCATTGGCAGAAGGGGTGCAGGGATTGGAAAGCAAGAATCCAGGATCCGAAGCATGTTGTGGCTTCGACTTCGGGTGTGTTTGTGATTGAAAACAGTTTGTCAATTAACTCTACTTCCTGGGTAAAAGATACCGGATCAAAGTCTCATATCTGTAATTCATTACAGGCGTTGAGAAACCGTATAGTTATCTGGGCAGGTGATATGACTCTCAGGGTTGCTAACGGAATGAGCGGGGACGCTGTATCCGTAGGGTATATCACCCAGGATTGACAAGTGGGCGGATATTGATTCTACATAACTGTTTGTGTGTACCAAGTCTAGTTTGTAAGCGACATAGTTCACATCCACCTAAATTAAAGTTTTATTAGGTCAGGGACAATAGAGGACAGTATATATTGAATCAATATTAGGTTTTCAAACGTCCAGAACACACTTAAAAGAAAGTCTTCAGAATTAAATAAGGCTCTCTTAAGGCATTGTAGACCGGGTCACATCAACGAAATATGGTTGTCGAAGTTACATAGAGAGGGATATTTGGATCTGTTCGAATATCAGTTTTATGCAACTTGTCAATCGTGTCTCTTAGGAAAGATGACAAAAACTCCGTTCACTGGACACGGCGTACGAGAGAGCGAGCTCTTAGAACTCATACACAGCGACGTGTGTAGTCCAATATCTACAGATGCACGAAGTGGTTATTCCTATTTCATTACTTTTACGGATGATTTCTCTAGGTAAGGACATATCTTCTTGATGAAGCATAAATGCAAGACCTTTTGAGAAAATTCCAAGAATATAAGAATGAAGTGGAAAAACAAAAAGGAAAAAGTATTAAGACACTGAGATCTGATCGACGTGGTGAATACTTAAATTGCCAAGTTCCTGGATTACTTAAAAAGAATGAAATTCTCTCTCAGCTAACTCTTCCATACACACCACAACACAACGGTGTATATGAAAGGCGGAACAGAACCCTATTGGATATTGTTCGTTCCATGATGAGTAACGCTGAGTTGCCGCGATCCTTCTGAAGTTATGCACTAGAATCAACTGCATATCTTTTGAATATGGTTCCTACCAAGAATATGGCTACCACACCATATCAGATGTGGAGTCGGAAGAAACACTATCTTTAGCATCTAAAGATATAGGGATGTCCAGCTTATGTTGAAAAGAAGTATACGGACGAGTTCGAGGAATGCTCAGAACTGTATAGGTTTGTGGGATACCTAAAGAACACCTGGGGGTATCTTTCTTATTACGCAGAGGAACAATAGGTATTTTGTTCCTCGTCATGCCCACTTTTTAGAAAATCAATTTTTTGTGAAAGGAAATAGTGGGAGCGCAATAGAACTGGAAGAAATTCTAGAACCACAAACTATTACTGAAAGTATGGTAGAACCAGAGGTTTCAACAGAACCGGACATCTCTGTGCCAATCCGTAGGACTAGTAGGCAGTCTCATCCGCCTGGGAGATACTACGTTTTTCTTATAGACGGGGATCGATAGGATTGCATCATTGACAATGATGAGCCATCTAGCTTTCAGTAAGACACTCCATGCAGCGACTCGATAAAATGGCTGGATGCAATGCGGACCGAAATGGAGTCCATGTACACCAACAAAGTATGCACTTTGAACATTGCTCTAGAAAGGGTAAAACCCATAGGCTGCAAATGGATCTTCATAAAGAAGATTGGTGTAGATGGATAGGTTGAAACCTATAAGGCTAGACATGTTGCAAAAGGTTTTCGTCAAAGACCTGGTTTGGACTATGATGAAACCTTTTCTCCCTGTCTATGCTCAAATCCATTCGGATCCTTCTTGCCATTGCTGCCTTCCAAGATTTTGAGATTTGGTAGATGGACGTAGAGAAGGCTTTTCTAAATGGTGATTTGGAAGAGTGCGTCTATATGGATCAGCCAGAGGGTTTCAATCAGAGTGGGAGCAGCGGGACAGTGTGCAAGTTGCTTAAGTCCATTTATGGAGTAAAGCAGGCATCGCGGAGTTAGAACATCTGTTTTATTGAGACAGTCAAAGAATTTGACTTTATCAAAAATCCAGATGAACCATGCATTTATAGTAAGGTTGTAGCAAGAACTATGGAACTCCTCGTTGAGTACATGGATGGCATTCTCTTGATAGGAAATGACATTCCTATGCTACAATCAGTCAAAGGATTCTTGTCACAGAGGTTCTCCTTGAAAGACCTGGGTGATACCAACTACATTCTGGGGATCCAGATCTATCGTGGTTGATCAAAGAGGATGGTGGGACTTTTACAGTCAAAGTACAACAACACCATACTGAAAATATTTAGTATGGGTGATTCTAAGCACGGTAGTCTACCGGCTTGTTACGGAATCACCCTCTCTAAAGAGATGTCTTCCAAGACTGATTTAGAAAGGGCTCGCATGTCGATTATACCTCACGCTTCTGCGGTAGGCTCTATAATGTATATGATGTTTTGTACCAGACCAAATGTTTCATATGCACTAGCGTGGTGTATGGCGGAAAAGACCTCTAGATCAAGGCCTTTGCTGACACCAGCTTCCAGAGTGATAAGAAAGGCTCCAAGTCCATGTTGGGTTATGGCTTTACCCTCAGTGCAAGAGCGGTCTGTTGGAAGAGCTCCAAGCAGAACACCATTGTAGACTCGACGATGGAAACGGAGTAGTTCGCTGCATGAGACGCCGCAAAAGAGGCAGTCTAGAAATGGAAGTTCTTAACTGAAATTCAGGTGGTTCCTTCCATTGTTGGTCCAATACTTTAGTATTGTGACAAAAAACTGTAGGGTTACTAGGCACTGTCACAAGGTTCTACAAGGCATCGACCATGCCAAAATCAAATTTTTCATGTGCCGAACAACCCTAACCTAGATCTTAGACTAGAGTTAGGCGAAACAAAGCATGTAAACAACTTTACATCTAAGAGTTAGGGATTACAACCTTTCTAGTCTGTTCCTTCACTTCTAAAGCTTCGTGTTGAGGTCCCTTCGCTGCGATCATCATGTACCCGGACTCTAGAAAGGCTCCATGAAGAGAAAGATGCAATCTTGCATCCGATCTTCAATAACAAAGACGATCTACTTTGAAGAAACTCAAACCCAAGCTCCTGCTTTGCTAATCAAGTATTAGCAAAGAAAACACCCTAATCTAAGTGGCAAGAATAGATGAGGATGATGAAGTAGGAATTTAGCTCTCATTTGTTTTCAATTTCTCACTCATTTTCATCACACATCAAAAGCTAATAAGCTTTTCAAGAAGGAAGAAGAAGATCAAGTCTTTTTCTGATGAATAATGAATTGTTATCATAATTGCAAATGCAACCCATGGTTAATAATCAAAGGGCTAACCATTGTAGAGATTTAACTAGGGTAAAGGGTTTGGGTTGGGTTAGGAAATATCTCCAAAATATCAACACATAATATCTTAGCTTAAAACAAAACAAAAGTTTTTAGAAGGTTCATGAAAGAGCTAACCCAAATCAAACCCTAACTTTGTTTAATCTCCACTAATCATGTTGCATTTGTAATCATAACTTGTTACAATATTATATATCACATATACAATATTTATTGTAACAAAATAAAATAATACAATTAACATATATCACATATATATCAATGTATTACCCGAGTGAGAAAAAGAATCTTTAAGTGAGCTTATATTAGTTAATGTAATTTAATATATCAAATATATAATTATACATTAAATTATCGAATCAACACTTGATCCGGTAATCCGGCTATTTCACAAATAACCGACTAATATAATCTGTATCAGTTCATCGAATCAACCCTTGATCCGATGACCCGGCTATATCACATATACCCGGCCGATATGTCATATCGCGAGAATCTAATACGGTATCACATACACGTATTGTCCTCAGTCCCGCACATATCATATATGTGCTCCTACTCTATTTTTCCTGAGCCAGGAAACCTCTGTGTAGGACTCTAAAGCATCGTCAATACGCCGGCAGTAGGTGATGATCATATCAAACACCCACAAGCTGCAAGCGGTCCGCTAAACGTAACAGCCACCCAGGTATTGAGCAATCAGAAGATCAACAAGCAAGCCTGCACATTCTCCCGTGAATCCAACCAGTAACACTCCCGTACAGTCCGGTCTCTTCATCTGATATGTCGCATAGCTCGCCTAGGGGTGGTAAACGTCAGACCCCAGTAGCTTGATAAGTCATGTCGATATGAGGTCCATAACAGTTCGAGAAACTTTTGATAACACTTACCAGTAAATCTTAGCAACCCTGGCCAGGGATTTCCAGTTATAGCCAATCGAACACTGCGCAGCATCAACTCCCTAAACCGGGAGAGTCGAAACCCTTCCTATCGTTCATTGCCTCCATGTGATTCGGGACTGTACCCAAAAGCCACCATTTTGCACGCCCTCTTGGGCGTGGTATGATGGAAATCAAAGCACAATAGGAATCACACAAGACTCTATGACGATCTCGGGTCTACAGACTAACCTGTACCAGTGTTACAAAAGAACTCCCATCTGACGTAAGGTATAATACCATCTGGGAGTTCTCGGCGAGTCCGTCCCGTGTACCCAGTCTCCATTAAGCACCCGTATACCTTCCCTAATGTCAAACACCAATGGATATGGGATCATCCATCGCCCATCATATGGGTCAAGAAGCGCATACGCTAGTCTACTTTAGAGTATCGATGCCCTGTCTCGGTACTCCCATGACTAGGAACATTTGAAGGATGTACTTGGTGACTACATTGTCCCCACTAGTATGATCTACATCATAGTCCTGGTAGTCAAGTACTCATCCTAAGGGCTTTATCAACATGTTACATAGAGACAATCAGAGTACATGTTAAGATAAAGAGTAACCAGATAGCATACTATCATGTCGAGCAAGAAAGTCCTACCTAAATATGTCCAAGCATCCACTACAATATACAACGTATGTACAGTAATGGCCTCTAGGGCATATATATAACCAACAATCTCCTACTTGCACTAGGGCCTTCTGTTGTAGTATCTCATACCTAACAATAAGCTGTGGTTGGCGTATCTCATACTCAACCATCCCATAAAAGTCTTTACTGGGAAATAGGCCTTTGTGAGTGGATCCGTGCTGTTGTCCTCTGTGTCTACTGTCCTAACCTCGATCTTCCTGGAGATCAACCATCTCCATGATCAGACGATACTGCCTAACAATATGTCTGGATCTCTGATGAGACGGGGGTTCAAAGGCATAAGCCACAACTCCATTGTCACACAATGGTAGGAACGAAATTCATCTCATGAACTTATATATATCCAGACTGCCTCTTTGGTAGCATCCTTAGTAACGATGTATCTTGCCTTTAATCGTCTAATAAGTCACGGTATCTAGCTTGGAACTCTTCCAACATACCGTCACTCCACTGAGGGTAAAGACAATGCCTGCGACTGACATTCATTCGTCCTTATCACCCTGGAACCTTTCCAGTGATTCTCCCCAGGATCGATTGATACCATCTCATTACAACTAGTGAGTATCCTAACATCTAATTAGATCTATCTCATAGATCCATAATCTAGGATTTAGGAGGTATCACCTTGATCCTATATGGAGAATCTTTTTGATAAGAGGAGATTGACCGAGCGTAGCATAGGAAACTCCTTCCCTATCATGAGTATGTCATCCACGTACTATACGAGGATCACTCCCATACTCCTTACTACCTTTTTTTGTATACAAGGTTCATCTACTATTTTGATGAAGTCAAACTCTTTGACTACCACATCAAAACAGACATTCCAACTCCGCGATGCTTGATTTTTCACATGAAACAACTTGCACACGTTTCCGCTGCTCCCACTGTCTATGAAGCCCTCTGGCTGTGTACTTATAGACGCCCTCTTCCAAATCATCATTTAGAAAAGCAGTCATGACACCCAACCACCAGATATCGTAGTCATGGTATGTAGCAGTGGAAAGTAGGATCTGGATGAACTTAAGAATAGCTTTGAAAGTCTTAACTTTTCCATGTACACTAAGTAATCTTCTCAAGATATACTTGCTTCTGATGGGGATTTAACCCTTCAGATAAAGCAACCAAATTCCTTACTTTGTTGGTGTATAAGGATTCCATCTCAGATCGCTAAGCATCCATCCATTCTTATAGAGTCCCCACTCCTGATGGCCTGCTCGAAACTAGTTGGGTCATCATCTCATGATGCAATCCTCTCTCCCACTGTCATAGAGAAACTGAAGTATCTCTCAGGTGGATGAGGAACCCTACCAGATCGGCGGAGAGGCTGAGGTTCGTTGGAAACTATTGAATCCCCCGGTTCTACCAAATCATCAACTGCAGTTTGTATAGCTGGAACTCCTTCCAGTTCGACCCCATGACCACTAATTTCTTCATAAGAAATTCCCTTTTACTCAAAAAGTGGTATGCGGAGAAATAAAACATCTTTTGTTCCTCAGTGTGGTAGAAGATATTCCCTTGCGAATGCTTGGGATATCCAACAAACTTCCACAGAACTGACCTTGCCTCGAGCTTGTCCGGATTTTGCTTTTGACATAGGCCGGACAACCCCAAATCTTAACTTCCTTAAGAGATGGGCTCTTCCCATACCATATCACATATGGAGTGGTACGCAGCTGATTTGGTTAGAACCCTATTCAATCGGTATGCAACTTCTCAAGTGCGTAACTGTTAGTGTATATGCCCTAGGGGCCATTATTGTATCATACTAGCTTGTATATTACTTAATGGAAGCTTGGGATATTCACAGTTATATAACAGTCTTGCTAAACATGGTAGTATGCTACTTGGTTTTATCTATCTTAATATGTGAGTATACGTATTGATAGAGCCCTTAGGATCTTGCTTGACTACCAGCGTTGTGATGGCAGTCACACTAGTGGGGGCTGGGTAGTCTACAAGCACATCCTTTTCCAGGTCCCTAGTCGTAGGATTATCGAGACAGGGCATCGATACTACGGAGTAGACTAGTGTGTACGCTTCTCATCTCAGTTGGGGAGATGGTCTATCCCACAGCTATCAGTACGTCATACTGGAGATAGTATACAGGTGCTCGTTGGGTTACGGGTACACCGGACAGGACTCGCGGGGAACTGTTGGTTGGTATTATACCCGTCGTCAGTTAACAGTTCCCAGGTGACATGAGTACAGAATAGTCCGCAGACTTGACACTGCTACTTCGCCTCGAGTGTGTCCCACTGTTCTTAGATTGCTACCCTACCACGACTCAAATGAGTCGTGTAAACAGCTAGCGGTTGGGTGCAGTCCCGAGCACTTGGAGGCAGTGGCGGTTAGACAGGATTCGTCTCGCCTGGTATTGGGAGTTGATATCGTGCTGTGTCAGAAAGCCATTACGCAAAGTCCCTGGCCAGGAAAAGCGAGATTTACTGGTAGGTTCCAGTAGTTTCTCAAGGTGTAATGGGCTTCACTCCGACACGACTTATACCGCTATTAGGGGACTGACGCTTGCCGCTCCCTAGGCCCGATATGCAATAATCTTAGATGAACAGATACGGTGATTGTCACATCAGGCTCAGTAGGAGTTCGGATGGGTTTCCTCATCGGCATTCTTATTGACATCTACCTGGGGAGCGTTACGTACAGCTAGTGCCGCTTGCGGTCTGTGGTTAAACCCACTGCCAGCGTAGTAGTCGAGTCTTTAGAGTCCCACACAGAGAGTTTCCCTGCTCCAGGCGAAACGATATAGAGGTCGTATGGTTTTACGACAAGGGTTCGGACGCATACGTGTGTTTACACACGTACGACGTTCGGACAGTTTTTACTAGCCGGCTTTGGTTTAAGCCGGATCCTAGTATCGGATTATTGGATTTATACAGTCTAAAGTTTTTCCGTGTTTTCACGGATAGGAGGGGCGTTCTCGTAATTTGGCGGGAAGCTTCTAGAAAGATGATGACTTGGGGGTTTAGGTGGCATAAGCATTAAATGATTTAGTGACTCATTTGTGTGATTCATCCATGTCATTAATGCATCATTAATGGTTAATGACTCATTTAGATGAATCACTCATATGAATAAATGAAGCATGATGATTAATCATTTTATTTATTTATTTTGATAAATCATTATGCTTCATATATTCAAGAGAGATCATTATCTCATTCTCATTCTCTTGCTCACCTTCTCTCTCCTCAAGCTCTCTCTCTTCAAACCCTAATCCTACCCTCTCATGTGTTGAGATCAAGGATTATCTAGACTATTTAATCCATAATCATACTCTATATCACCTAGGTGACTTTGATTAGTAACTAAAGAAACCTAGTTACCTCAAGATTAGAGGCAAAGCTTGGAGTAGAAGCTCTCGGGTTGATCGTCTATTACATAGAGGAGTCCGACGAGGTAGTGGATAAGAAGAAGACGAAGGACTAGGTTCATTAGGTATAATCTCTTGTCATAATAGTTAACAACTCCTATGTTAGTGTTAGTTATAGTTTAGCAAAGATCCTTTCGGTTAGTCAATGTTGCTTCAAACAAAATGATTGTTTTTCATATTTCCGCCTCCCCGCAAGTCTTGGGGTGTACAACGTTGACTTACAGTGGTATCAGAGCCTCGCTAAACAATAACTAACTTATTAGCAAAGTCGTTAGAATTTCGAACCCAAAACGAACCGGAAAAAATATCGTATTCACCAAGTTTCTGTCGAATTTAAAACGAGGTCTAAAATTTTTTCAGGGACCTCTAAAAATACAAGCAGGGAAATATAAGAATACTGAAATAAATTGGGTGCATGAATCGGCTAAACAGCCGCGGAACCGCGGCCGATCCCACCGATCCGCGGCCGAGTTGAAACCGATTCAGCCAAATTTTCCCCAGTAACTCTTCTGTGAATATTTTGTCTCTTCTGGAATGTTTATTTTCTGCTCAAGTCTCAGGTGCACAGAGAAGTTTTGGAGTAGAATCTAAAGTGTTTGCTCGATCGAAATTATACGATGTTCGCTAATTAGATTATATATGTGAACTGTATAATGGGTTCGTAAACCTCCCCTAACTGCTAGTATGTCGGTTGGCAGGGGGTTGCACATTTCTATAATGATTTTACTGTTTGTGATTATGAACTTGATTGGATTGTTGTGATGATTAGCCGGGGTTTGAAATGGGTTTCTATATTCATTCATTCGATGTAATTGTAATATGTTGTAATATTATTTTGCGGGCCACATCCATGTTGCGGTAGTAGCCACCGTTGTATTGTTTCATTTTACTGTTTTTTTGCTCCTAGGATAGACCCAAGGTGGGGTGCACAAACTACCAGGTACTTTGAAGTGTTTAGTGGCCTACTCACGTTGTTGAGGGAGACCGCTTCACTTCGAGTACTTGGCGGGTAGTTTGCCGTACCCGTAGCGGTCTAGGGTGGGGTAATGGCCATTCATCACAACTGTGTAATCCGTCTTTCGTTGCAAGCTAAAAAGAAACGCGGATTGCTTGTATATCCAATAATGTTCATCTATGATCTGGAATGCCTATTATTGCGTCAGACGAATGTATAATATCTATATATGATAGCTATTTAGACGTCACTTATGTTTTACACCCGCGCTAGCCCAGCCCCGCTCTGTCGTTAGTTAAGTAACCTAACGGGTGATGACGGGACCCAGTGGCGAATGCAGATGGCATAAGAGGACGTTGTATTTTCGTTGTTTTCTGCAATGATAGGTTAATGATGGGACGCATTATTATTAATGCAAAGAAAATAAACCAAAGTTGAATCGTTGGAATAGTTTAAAAGAAACCACTCGGTTATTTTTAAAACAGAAGATATTTTTTAATTGCGGAGCTTTAACCACTCCTTATAAAAGCTATCAGGTTCCTTCGGTCATATCAAGTTCACTACGTTCACGGTTTCGCCAAAACCATTCGTAGCCCTCCGTCATTTCATTTGG
The DNA here is from genome assembly GCA_030015575.1 of Agapanthus africanus. Taxonomy (NCBI): domain Eukaryota; kingdom Viridiplantae; phylum Streptophyta; class Magnoliopsida; order Asparagales; family Amaryllidaceae; genus Agapanthus; species Agapanthus africanus. The sequence goes on along the minus strand of JASDDO010000010.1, from coordinate 276,976,624 downwards.
GTATTCAGTAGTATTCAAGCTATGCATTTTAGCCAAAGTCAAGGCATAGTGTTTGGTAGCTGCTGGGTATTCATTTGTTGCATAGATAGATGAGTTTGTTTGGGACAGTCGTATTATCATTTGACCAAAGTCAGGGGTATGTACGGATGGGTTCAAATTAACAAGATAATGATGGGTAGAACTTGACATGTGACTTATGACATTTTGACCAAAGCCAAGGTCATAAGAGCATGGGGCAAAAATTAATATAAGGAATTTCTAAAGAAACTGAAATTTACAAAGAGATACATACCATTTGGAGTTTGATGAATGTTGGTAGGATTCCTTCAGTATTATCATACGATGATATTTGGATCCCGATCCTACTGTGAGTATAAGCTACTCATCAGGAGATTCGTCACTTAACGATCAATGCTATAAACCAAGTAGGTGCCGAGAAAGGTGTCAGCGGGGCTACGCCCCCAGAGAAAGGAGGTTATTTAATTAAGGAACTTCGCGAAAAGCGTTGGAAAACCTCCCTCAAAGTACCGACACCGGCCTGGCTGAACGGTTAAGCAAGTATTGTACGATGAGAATAGTCCTGGCTAGTTCATCCTTTTTGGTTTGAGGAGGGATTCGAGAAACCGTGGGAGCCATCCAATTTAGATAAACTAAAAACCATTCTAAACTTGCAAGAGCATCATGCTAAAGTGTTCTCTCTCTCTCTCCTAATTGCAGCGACCCTGAATATGACTGGACTTAAGTTACTATTAGAAAAAAATATACTGACAGGGCCAAACTATAAAGATTGGCTGCGGAATGTCAAAATGGCTTTGACCTATGACAAATTGGGGTATGTCCTCATCGCTAAAGCACCTGCTGTCCCAGGTCCCAAATCCAGTAATGCGGATAAGGAAATCCGCAAAACCTGAGATTTAGATTGGGCGAAGGCCAAGTGCATCGTGCTTGCCTCGATGAATAATGAACATCAGAGGAGGCACGAGGATATGGATCTATGTAACATTTCAAAATATATATATATAAAATATTATTTTGGGAAAATTCTGGACAAAAAATTATGGAAATTCTAAAATATGTTATTTAGTGGTAATTGTATTTAATGTAGGGTTTTTGGTAAAAAGTTTACCAAAACGGCTTTTAAATATTTTATCTGGTTTTATGAATATTTTATTGGAATTTTATCTGGACTGCACACACATGTGCATGTTAGCTTGGGTTAGTCTAGGGTTACCATGTTTAGATGAGCATGGTGGGTTCACCATGTTTAGCCAACCATGATGGGTTAACTATTTGGTTAAGATAATTGGGGTTAATTAAGGGTCTTTAGCTTTGTTTGAAGGTGATTAGGATGGGGGTTGACTTGTGTAGGGAGAGAGTGAGCCATGATGGCTTGTGCAAGTTAGCATGTTTTAGGGGAGGGAGAGAATGGTGGCTTAAAACAAATGTCACACCCCATTTCATTTCAAAACTTTTGCTTCCCTCTCACTCACACCTTTCAACTCACTCTCACACTCACATCTCTCATGACCACACATCAGCAGCTGCACACACAACAACATCAGCTGCTGCAACAGCCACAGCAGCAACAACATCATGCAAATCAATAGAAACAGCCCATCTGAAGCTGCAACAGCAGCAATAGCATTTCAAGCAGCAGCTGCAGCCAAGACATCAGCCAACATCAGCAGCAACCCCATCATAGCACACACACACCAGCCTCTAACACCATAGCCCAATACCTACACACTCACATCAGCACAACTTCAGCCACCCAATTGACATCAGCTGCTGAAACAACCATTGATACACCACATCCGCCCAATTTTTATCACATCAGCTGCAACACCATCAGCCCATATCAAATATCATCAGCAACTGCTTCAAAAACCCCTAACTTCAGCAAATACTCACACCACCACACCGACACCAAAACAACACCAACCACAACAAAAACCTCAGCAACAGCAACAAGCTGCTGTTAAAATCATATTCTACATCAGCTGCATATCCAGCAAAACAACAGCAACTGCAATACAAACTGCAGCATAAGGAGCAGCTCCACAGCAGCAGTCCTTCCTCCTTCTCTTCTCCTACAACCTAGGATTTCCTTGAGGTATAATCTTGCAACCCAACTCCTTTCTTGCTTGATTATGGTCGTAAAGCTGAAATTTAGTGTTTGCTAGGTGGTTTAGTGCTAGTTTTAGTGATTTTGAGTGAGATTTGGCCAAGGGATGGTCTTGAATGTTAGTATAGCTTGACTTGGTGCTGTTGAGACCAGTTCACCCCGGAGTTTCCCCCGATTCCAGCAAAGATACCGGATTGTTCGATTTAGTGTCGGTTAGTGTTTTTTCGACTTTTTAAGCCTTTCTGGAATCTGCTACAACCCGAGATACCCTAAAATAAAATTGACTTGGCTGTGAGTTGTGCAGGAAGATAGGAACCAACACCCAAAACCTTATCCCCCACTTCTTTATCCCGGCCGCAGATATATTCCACCTGGACGCAATTTGCGGCCAGAGCAGGGGAAACGCCCTCATTTTTGGTGCACGGCTCTTTAACCTATAAACTTGACCCTGGGTATGTCTAGTTTTGTCTGGTTCCAACAAGGATAGAATCTGGGTTGATTTTCTTAAGTTGGTGCATAATTTACGACTTGTTTTCGTATGGATTTTAGTATTCGATGATTCGTTTCTGTCGGGTGGCGTTTGAACGCCAACGACAGAGGGTTATTGACTGTGTTTGCACGCAAGGTCACAGGTTTTTAGCTATGGGCGTAGCGTGCACCATTTTGATTTCCGATGTGATTTTCATGTGTTTTAGCGTGTGATATCCTTTTAGGTACCCCACGTGGCGTCGAAGCGTTGGATATACAAATGGCGACATCGGTACCGGCACACATAAAGCTAGGTGAGTAGATTTATATCTACGGGGAGAAGTCGGGTGGATGGCGTATAGCACCCCCGTAGTTCATAGTGATGTATACGGATGCGTATACACACTAACAATTAATATATATTGTTTGGGATTAGTTATTGATGTTAAGATGGATATTGGTGTGTTGGATTGGTGAAAGGTTACGAAACCCTAAGTAGTGGGTGCACTACACATACATATACACACATACATACTTGCATACATCCTTATTTCATATATGGTTATGGGATTCTATATAGATATGTGTTCACGTGGGTATGGGACTATGTGTTCACATACGGATTTGAGGATGATACTTGGGTTTGAGATGAGTCGATGATATTTGATCCGAGATTATGATATCGGTGATATGGTAAAATTCTTATTTGAGATATGTCTTGATGCTTTAGCAGGATTTTGGGATGATGATGCCAAAGGAATATTGATATATATATATATAAAATGGTCGACATGTGATTATGTTACGTGATATGATATGATATGATATGACAAGATAATTATGATAGGCCGCATTCGGCGATGTTTACGACTTGAGGTGATATTTGCTGATGATATCGATTCATACGAGACTGTTGATCAGCAGTCAGATCATGATGATAGTGATGATGTTAGCTTGTACTAGACGTTGGTCAGTACCCAGATTATGATATTTGATATGGAGAAATACCCGATGAGTGATATGACGAATGTGATATTGACCCGTACCCAGATTTGGGGATGGCGTACGACGGATTTACGTACGAGCTATATTTTGATGTTTGATCCGCACTTTTGATTTGGGAATAACCGATTATAGGGATATGGTACCGGATGTGATATTATCGAGGCGGGATCACCGACTATATATATTTATATATATCGACTCAGAGGCTAGGCGGTTTCCCTTACCTACCGTTAGCTTTAGCTCAGCCTTATAGTAGTGTAGCTATATGACTCTTATGACATTAGATGCAGTTTAGCGATCATTGTGTTTGGTATTCATCTCCCGCACATTTTTATTGTTGCTCCACATCGCATACTTATTGTGATTCATATTCTATTGTTGATATCAAGCTGTTAGGACACCAGCACCATTACCGATGATGCGTATGTACCACGTACACTTACTTGCCGGCTCACACACATCTTCATCGGTAATTGCCATGTCACTACACAGTACTATTATTGCAGCAGGATATGACCCTTGTATGTGCATACTATTATTCCATGTTGCATGATATACCGTTATACTTGCACTTCATTGATATGTCACATACATCATGTTTTCTGATTATGCGCATTGAGATATGTTGTTTCTATGATATTTCTGGATCTGGGAACCGTGGGTATTTCAAAGAGATTATGTAATTGTTTTAAAAACCCGGTTACCCTTGATATGATATTTCAGTGCGTCCACCATGTGTTTCTCGGTGCTGAGAGCGACATGTGAAACCTGATTCGAGGAGGCGGATGAGGCTGATTGCGGGTACATGGTGGGCCCGGTGCGGTACCCCGGGGCAAGAAGATCGCAGGAGATGGCGTTGAGCCTGGCAGGGGAGCACTACCGATCGGTGATATTACCTGACGCGTCGGATATCCGGAGGATACCTTCGTGTTCTTGAGATTGATGGTAGAGGCCGGTCTGGATTGACGGCGCCCTAGATAGTGAGACTTATCAGAGACATTGAGATATTGAGATTGAGGCTATGTTTTGTGCCGATGCTGGGCACAGGTTTCATGATGTTTTTCCATGATTTTGACTATATCCTCATATTTAAATGCATGATGCTTATTGTCATTGGGTGACACGTGGACGGGATCCACCTATATACAGACATTGATCACATATAGACTTGATTACATTGATCATACTTTTCATGCATTCATACATCATTCATATGATACCTTGCTACCTGAGGCACTGACACTGACACGGGCATGGGATTACATTTGGGTTAGATAGTTACCCTAGCCATTGTTATAAGCTGCTGGTTATATATTTGAGGATTATATATTATGATCGTATGACCTAGGATTGCGTCATACATGCGATTTTCTTTCGAAGATCTTTTTCTACTCACGAGTTGGCAACTCACCCCCGTTGTGCCCTAGTTTCTTGCAGGTGTTGCCGTACGGGTTTCGTTACGGCTTTGCGGGCACAGCTTTTTTCAGGTGACTTGCTAGTATGTGGGTTATTTGTATCGTACCCATCATTATACATTGTATATTATATTTCAGTTGTATCTAGAAGTTCCATCAACCAAACATGTATTTATTTAAGATAGAGACCAGTGATGTCTATTCTTTCGACCGTAGAGTTGCGCGTTATATTCTATGGATTTCATGCTGTTGAGTTCCCTTTTCTGTTGTGATCCTCGCCTTTAGGCGTTGTATATTATATTGCTAGCCGGTTGACTTTTAGTGGTTTTCCTACACTCTACTACTTTTCTTGGTTTGGATTTCTGGGCTCGGCTTACTTAGAGCACGTACGCCTTGATACATTCGTAGCCTAAGTGCCGGTCATGTTCCGTACATTCGGGTCGTGACAATCTAGATGCCATATTTCTCCATACAAAGGAACTTTTTGGAGAGCAATCTCGTATAGCAAGATTCAAGACCTCAAAGAACTTGTTTAGAGCGAGGTTGGCCATCGGATCATCGGTAGGAGAACATGTCCTAAAGATGATTAGCTATATTGAAGAGCTCGCAGACCTTGGGACGACTTTGGATAATGAGCTCTATACAGACTTGATTCTCCAGTCCCTTCCTTCCACCTACGCCTAGTTTATTCTGAATTTCAACATTCAAAGAAAAGAAGTTGAACTTCCAGAACTCCTTAACATGTTGAGGAGTGCAGAGGGCACCTTGCAGAAGGCAAGCGAAACACCCACTATGTTTGTTAGCGGTGCTTCTTCTTCCGGGTCCAAGGCTAGGGCCAAAGGAAAGAAGAAGAAGGCCGCCACCAAACATAGAGGAGGTGTTAGTAAGGTGGGAGCGAAGGGAAAGAAAAAGATTGCTGTGCAAGTAGTTTCCCGGGATGAGTGCTTCCATTTTCATAGGAAAGGGCACTGGAAGAAAGATTGTAAGGCGTGGAACGCCAAGAACCAGGGACTGAAGCAAGCTGTGGCTTCGACTTCAGGTGTGTTTGTAATTGAGAATTGTCTGTCAATCAACTCTACTTCCTGGGTATTGGATACCGGATCAGGATCTATATATGCAATTCATTGCAGGCACTGAGAAACCGTAGAGTGCTCAAGGATGGTGATATGACCCTGATGGTTGCTAACGGAGCTAGCGTGGGAGCTGTGTCCGTAGGGGATTATCATCTGGGATTGACGAGTGGACACATTTTGGTTTTACATAACTGTTTTTGTGTACCTAGCTTAACGGTTAATATCATATCAGTTTCTTTGTTATCAAATAAAGGTTATGATTTCACGTTTGTAAGTGATGTTGTTAACATCCACCTTAATCATAGTTTGATTGGGTCCGGTTCACTGGATAACGGTATATATTTCTTAAACCAACTACAGATTTTCAATGTCCAGAACACACTAAAAAGAAAGTCTCCATATTTAAATAAGGCTTTCTTATGTCATTGTAGACTAGGTCACATCAATGAGACAAGGTTAACTAAGTTACATAGAGAAGGATATTTGGATTCATTCGAATATCAAACTTATGCCACTTGTCAATCATGTCTCAAAGGAAAGATGACAAAGACTCCATTCACTGGACATGGAGTAAGAGCGAGCGAGCTCTTAGGACTTATACACAACGATGTATGTGGTCCAATGTCTACACATGTAAGAGGTAGTTTTTCCTATTTCATTACTTTTACGGATGATTACTCTAGGTACGGATTCATTTTTTCTGATGAAACATAAATCCGAGGCTTTTGAGAAATTCCAAGAGTATAAGAATGAAGCAGAAAACCAAACCGGCAAAAGTATCAAGACACTAAGATCTGATCGAGGTGGTGAATACTTAAGTGCCGAGTTCCTAGGTTACCTAAAAGCGAAAGGAATTCTCTCTCAGCTTACTCCACCATACACTCCACAGCATAACGGTGTATCGGAGAGACGAAATCGAACCCTATTGGATATGGTACGTTCCATGATGAGTAATGCTGAGTTACCGCGATTTTTCCGGGGTTATGCGCTAGAATCAGCGGCATATCTTCTGAATAGGGCTCCTACCAAGATTGTGTCTACCACGCCATATCAGAAGTGGAGTGGGAAGAAACTCCATCTTCAGCATATGAAGATATGGGGATGTCCAGCTTTTGTTAAAAAGCAGCATGTGGACAAGCTCGAGGCACGATCAGTAAAGCATAAGTTTGTGGGATATCCAAAGAACTTCAAGGGATATTATTTCTTTTAAGCAGAGGAACAAAAGGTTTTTGTTTCTCGTAATGCCCATTTTCTAGAACAGCAGTTTATAGAAAAGGAAACAAGTGGGAGCGAAATAGAACTGGAAGAAATTCCAGAACCACAAACTACTACTGAAAGTTTGGTAAGACTAGTAGTTCAAGAAGAACATGACAATCCTGCACCCCTCCGCAGGAGGAGTAGGTCGTCTCATCCGCCTGAGAGATACTACGGTTTTCTCATAGATGGGGATAGAGAGGATTGCATCATTGATGATGATGAACCAACTAGCTTCCAGCAGGACATCCAGAGCGGTGACTCGGTACGATGGCTAGATGCAATGAGGACCGAAATGGAGTCCATGTACACCAACAAAGTATGGACTTTGGACTTTTCTCCAGGTGGGGTAAAACCCATAGGATGCAAATGGATCTTCAAGAAAAAGATTGGTGTAGATGGACAGGTGGAAACCTATAAGGCTAGACTTGTTGCAAAGGGTTTTCGTCAAAGACCTGGTTTGGACTATGACGAGACTTTTTCTCCAGTGGCTATGCTCAAATCCATTCGGGTCCTTCTTGCTATTGCTGCCTTCCATGATTATGAAATCTGGCAGATGGACGTAAAGACGGCTTTTCTGAATGGTAATTTAGAAGAGTGCATCTATATGGATCAGCCAGAAGGTTTCAATCAGAGTGGGAGCAGCGGGAAAGTGTGCAAGTTGCTTAAGTCTATTTATGGACTGAAGCAGGCATCGCGGAGTTGGAACATCTGTTTTGATGAAACGGTCAAAGAATATGACTTTATCAAAAATCCAGATGAACCATGTATATATAGTAAAATTGTAGGACGAACTGTTGTATTCCTCGTCTTATACATGGATGACAATCTATTGATACGAAATGACATTCCTATGCTACAATCTGTCAAAGGATTCTTTTCACACAGGTTCTCCATGAAAGACCTGGGTGATGCCTCTTACATTCTGGGGATCCGGATCTATCGTGATAGATCCAAGAGGATGTTGGGACTTTCGCAGTCCAGGTATATCAACACTATACTGAAAAGATTCAGTATGGAAGATTCTAAGCATGGTAATCTACCGGCTTGTCACGGAATCACCCTCTCCAAGGAGATGTCTCCCAAGACCGATTTGGAAAGGGAACGCATGTCTATTATACCCTACGCTTCTGCGGTTTGCTCTATAATGCATGCGATGTTGTGCACCAGACCAGATGTTGCTTACGCACTGAGCGTGGTAAGCCGGAATCAGTCAGACCCAGGGGAGAAGCACTGGATAGCAGTAAAGAACATTCTCAAGTACCTGAGAAGGACTAAGGAGTTGTTCTTGGTTTACGATGGAAAAGACCTCAAGATGGAGGCCTTTGCTGATTCCGGCTTCCAGAGTGATACGGACGATTCCAAGTCCATATCAGTTTATGTCTTTACCCTCAATGGAGGGGCGGTGTGCTGGAAGTGTTCAAGCAGGACACCGTTGCTGACTCGACGATGGAAGCGGAGTATATTGCTGCTTGCGATGCCGCAAAAGAAGCGGTCTGGATGAAGAAGTTCCTAACAGAACTTCAGGTGGTTCCTACCATTGTTGATCCAATAACTCTGTATTGCGACAACAACGGAGCTATATCTTTAGCGAAGGAACCAAGGTCCCATTAGAAGTCCAGACACATCTTAAGGCGGTATCACCTAATCAGGGAGATCATAGATCGCCGGGAGATCGAAGTCCGGAGAGTTTCTACTGAAGAGAACATTGCTGATCCATTCACAAAGGCCCTACCTCAGATTCAGTTTGAGAGGCTACTCGAGATCATCGGTCTTCGATATGCCAGTACATCGCCCTAGTGCAAGTGGAAGATTGTTAGTGTATATGCCTTAAGGGCCATTATTGTATCATACTAGCTTGTATATTACTTAATGGAAGCTTAGGATATTCACAGTTATATAACAGTCTTGCTAAACATGGTAGTATGTTACTTGGTTTTATCTATCTTAATATATGAGTATACGTATTGATAGAGCCCTTAGGATCTTGCTTGACTACCAGCGTTGTGATGGCAGTCACACTAGTGGGGGATGGGTAGTCTACAAGCACATCCTTTTCCAGGTCCCTAGTCGTAGGATTATCGAGACAGGGCATCGATACTCCGGAGTAGACTAGTGTGTACGCTTCTCATCCCAGTTGGGGAGATGGTCTGTCCCACAGCCGTCAGTACGTCGTACTGGAGATAGTATACAGGTGCTCGTTGGGTTACGGGTAGACCGGACAGGACTCGCGGGGAACTGTTGGTTGGTATTATACCCGTCGTCAGTTAACAGTTCCCAGGTGACATGAGTACAGCATAGTCCGCAGACTTGACACTGCTACTTCGCCTTGAGTGTGTCCCACTGTTCTTAGATTGCTACCCTACCACGGCTTAAAGGAGTCATGCAAACATATAGCAGTTGGGTGCAGTCCCGAGCACTTGGAGGCAGTGGCGGTTAGACAGGATTCATCTCTCCCCATATTGGGAGTTGATATCGCGCTGTGTCAGAAAGCCATTACGCAAAGTCCTTGGCCAGGGCAAGCGAGATTTACTGTTAGGTTCCAGTAGTTTCTCAAGGTGTAATGGGCTTCACTCCGACACGACTTATACCGCTATTAGGGGACTGACACTTGCTGCCCCTAGGCCCGATATGCGATAGTCTTAGACGAACAGACCAGACTGTACGGTGATTGTCACATCAAGCTCAGTAGGAGTTCGGATGGGTTTCTTCATCGTCCTTCTTATCGACATCTACCTGGGGACCGTTACGTACAGCTAGTGCCGCTTGCGGTCTATGGTTAAACCCACTGCCAGCGTAGTAGTCGAGTCTTTAGAGTCCCACACAGAGAGTTTCCCTGCTCTAGGCGAAACGATATAGAGATCGTATGGTTTTACGACAAGGGTTCGGACGCATACGTGTGTTTACGCACTTACGACGTTCGGACAATTTTTACTAGCCGGCTTTGGTTTAAGCCGGATTCTAGTATTGGATTATTAGATTTATGCAGTCTAAAGTTTTTTCGTGTTTTCACGGATAGGAGGGGCGTTCTCGTAATTTGGCGGGAAGCTTCTAGAAAGATGATGACTTAGGGGTTTAGGTGGCATAAGCATTAAATGATTTAGTGACTCATTTGTGTGATTCATCCATGTCATTAATGCATCATTAATGGTTAATGACTCATGTAGATGAATCACTCATATGAATAAATGAAGCATGATGATTAATCATTTTATTTATTTATTTTGATAAATCATTATGCTTCATATATTCAAGAGAGATCATTACCTCATTCTCATTCTCTTGCTCACCTTCTCTCTCCTCAAGCTTTCTCTCTTCAAACCCTAATCCTACCCTCCCATGTGTTGAAATCAAGGATTAGCTAGAATATTTAATCCATAACCATACTCTATATCATCTAGGTGACTTTGATTAGAAACTAAAGAAACCTAGTTACCTCAAGATTAGAGGCAAAGCTTGGAGTAGAAGCACTCGGGTGGATCGTCTATTACATAGAGGAGGCCGACGAGGAAGTGGATAACGAGAAGACGAAGGACTAGGTTCATTAGGTATAATCTCTTGTCATAGTAGTTAACAACTCCTATGTTAGTGTTAATTATAGTTTAGCAAAGATCCTTTCGGTTAGTCGATGTTGCTTCAAACAAAATGATTGTTTTTCATATTTCCGCCTCCCCGCAAGTCGTGGGGTTTACAACGTTGACTTACAGTAACCCCCAAAAGAAAATTGGCTACTCAGTAGTACTCATCATAGAGCACACCATATCACATAGGGTTTGATTGCTCCGCCCCGATACACCGACGTGCTGTGGTGTATTCGGAGGAGTAATGCTGAGTGAGAATCTCATTCTCCATTAGAATAGTCCAGGAATTCCGTGCTCAAGTATTCTCCTCCTTGATCACATCAAAGGACATAATACTTATACCCGTTTTTGGTTCTCTACTGCTAACTTATATTCTGTGATTATCTCAAAAGTTTCGGACTTGTGTTTTAATAGGAACATATGTCTGAATCTTGAGAGATCGTCAGTGAATGTAATGAAGTACAAAGAACCGGTCCTGGCATATATAGACAGGGGACTTTCATACATCAACATGTATCAATCCCAAGAGTTCACTTAACTCTTTCTCTGTTTCCAATAAACGGAGCTGTGGTTATCTTATCTTTGTGACATGACTGGCAAGTTTTACAAGATGTAAATACAAACTAATTTTGTTGGATATGTATGCCCTACAGGCCATTATTGTATAGTACTAGTTTGTATAATATATTTTGGAAGCTTGGGATATATACACGGGTTAGCGACAGTCTTGCTCAATATAGTAGTATGCTACTTGGTTTGTTTCTCTCTTAATATGTGTGTATGTTTCTTTTAATATATCGCTGATACATATTGATGGAGACCTTAGGATCTTTGCTTGATTACCGGCGTTGTGATGGCGATCACACTAGTGGGGGCTGGGTAGTCTATAAGCACATCCTTATTTTGGTCCCTAGTCGTAGGATTATCGAGACATGGCATCGATATTCCAGAGTAAACTGGTGCATACGCTTCTTATCCCAGCAGGGGAGATGGTCTGTCCCACAGCCATCAGTACGTCGTACTGGAGATAGTATGCAGGTGCTCGTTAGGTTACGAGTACACTGGACAGGACTCGTCGGGAACTGTTGGTTGGTATTATACCTATCGTCAGTTAACAGTTCCCAGGTGACATGAGTACAGCATCGTCCGTTGACTTGACACTGTCACTTCGCCTCGAGTGTGTTCCCACTGTTCTTAGATTACTACCCTACCACGGCTCTATTGAGTCATGCAAACAGGTAGTAGTTGGGTGCAGTCCTAAAACATATGAGGGTAGTGACGGTTAGACAGGATTCGTCTCTCCCGGTATTGGGAGTTGATATCGCGCTGTGTCTAGGAGAGCCATTACACAAAGTGCCTGGCTATGGAAAGCGAGATTTGCTGGTAGTGCTTCCAGTAGTTTCTCTTGGTGTTCTGGGCTACACTCCGACACGACTTGTACCGCTATTAGGGGACTGACGTTTACCGCCTCCTAGGCCCGACATGCGATACTCCCAGATGAACAAATCGGACTGCACGGAGATTGTCACATTCAGGCCCAGTAGGAGTTCGGATGGGTTCCCCTCATCGGTCTGCTTATCGGCATCTACGTGGGGACCGTTACGTACAGTTAGTACCGCTTGCGGCCTGTGGTTAAACCCACTGCCAGCGTAGTGTCCAGTCTTTAGAGTCCTACACAGAGGGTTGTTCTCCTTTGGGCAAAACAGAGTAGAGGTCGCTTGGTTTTGTGACAGGGTTCGTTCACATACGCGCACTTGTGCACGTTTGGTGTCCGGGCAGTTTTTACTAGCGGGGTTTGGTTTAAGCCAGATCCTAGTATTTGTTTTGGGATTGGTTTTGTCTCATTGTATTCGTGTTCCTCGGAACACGGATGCGGGTGTGTATGTGTTAGTTATGTATATGCCCTAGAGGCCATTGTTGTACATATGATGTATATTATAATGGATGCTTGGTTATATATAGAGATGACTTTCTTGCTCGTCATGATAGTATGCTATTTGGTTTCACTTTATCTTAACATGTTGACTTGTATTGGTTTACTGTTTTACTCTTACATGTTGATAAAGCCCTTAGGATCTGTACTCGACTACTGGGACTATGATGAGATCATACTAGTGGGGCCACGGTAGTCGATGAGTACATCCTATAACTGTTCCTAGTCGAGGGTATATCGAGACAGGGCATCGATACACCAGAGTAGACTAGCGTATACGCATCTTGTCCCATATGATGGGTGATGGATGATCCCATATCCATCGGTGTTTGACATCAGAGATGGTGTACGGGTGCTCAGTGGAGACTGGGTACACTGGACGGACTCGCTGAGAACTCCCAGATGGTGATATACCACACGTCAGATGGCAGTTCTCCGGTGACACAGGTACAGGGTAGTCTGAAGACCCGAGATCGTCATAGAGTCTTGTGTGATTCCCACTGTGCTTTGATTTCCACTTTACCACGTCCAAGAGGGCGTGCAAAACGGTGGCTTTTGGGTACAGTCCCGAATCACATGGAGGCAATGAGCGATAGGAGGGGATTCGTCTCTCCCGGTATAGGGAGTTGATGTTGTGCTGTGTTCGATTGGCTATAACTGGAAGTCCCTGGCCAGGGCTGATATAGAGATTTACTGGTAAGTGTTACTAGTAGTTTCTCGACCCGTTATGAGCCATACATCGACACGACTTATCGGTTACTGGGGTCTGACGTATACCACCCCTAGACTTGATATGCGACATATCAGACGAACAGACCGGACTGTACGGGAGTGTTACTGGTTGGATTCACAGGAGAACGCATAGGCTAGCTTGTTGATCTTCTGATCGCTCAATACCTGGGTGGCTGTTACGTTTAGCTGACCGCTTGCAGCTTGTGGGTGTTTGATATGATCATCACCTGCTACCGGCGTATTGACGATTCTTTAGAGTCCTACACAGAGGTTTCTTGGCTCAGGCGAAACAGAGTAGTGGCACATATGTGATATGCGCAGGAGCGAGAATAATGCGATATGGGATACCGTATTATATTCTCGCGATTTATGGATATGAATCGGGTCATCGGATCAAGTGTTGATTCGATGAATCGGTACATGATATATTAGCCGGTTATATTCGATATAGCCGGATCGTCGGATCAAGTGTTGATTCGATGATTTAATATATAAATATATATGATATATTATTATATTAACTAATATTGGCTTACTTTATTATTTCATTTTCTCAGTGGATGATACATTGATATATATGCGATATATGTTAATTGTATTATTTTCTTTTGTTGCAAATATATAATATATATATGATATATATTATTGTGACATGATATGATTAATTGTTAAACGTGTTTAAGGATGATTAATTGAGGTTAAGGTTTAATTTGGTTTAGTTGCTTCATGCACTTTCTAGAAGGTTTCTTCTTTTGTCATTACAAAGATCTTTTGTGATGACACATTCTAAACCAAACCAAACCCTAACCCTAGTTGTTTCTCTACTCATTTTCATCCAATCATCCTTGACCATGGTTAATAATTCAATCATATGTTTTATTCTATTCATCACAAAAGAAAAGGATTATGATTATCATTATTCTTTATCCATTATCTTCTTCTTCTTCTCACTTGAAGAAGCTCTCTTGAAAATTCTTATGTGATGAAAGATTATGAGAAAATGATATAAAAAGAAAGCAAAATCACTACTCTCTCATCCTCATCTCATCTAGCCCTTGGGATTAGGGTGTTCTTCTCTTTTGAGTGAGATAGCTTGAGTCGAAGAAACTTCAAGGTAGATCATCGTAGATTTGGATTACGACAAGCTAGAATGGATCGTTCGAGTCGTGGAGCCTCTCATGAGTCCGGGAGATCGTGGATCGCGGCAAAGGGACTTCTACTCGGAGCTTGTGAAGTGAAGGAGCGGACTACAAAGGTTGTAATCCCTCACACTTAGATAAAAGTTATCTTATTGCATATTAAACCCTAATAATCTAGCAAAGATCCCGGCTTTGGGTTGTTCGGCACGTCTAAAATTTAATCTGGGCATGTTTGATGCCTTAAGAACCTTCACAAGAGTGCCTAGGATCCCTACAATATGCACAGTTGACAGAGGCAGAGGAATCTCATTAGGGTTTTTGACAGTTGACTTTTTCTAAACCCTAATGAGAATGAGAAATATGATTAATAATATTAATTAAGGATAATTGTGCCATGGTTAGGTTGACCATTTGACTTTGGTTTACCATTTGACTTTGGTTTACCATTTGACTTTGGTTGACCATTTGAACATGATCATTTCTTTTGCAAGATACTTCTTGATTCTTGCAAATTGCATTAAATGTGAAATGATAATGGTCATTTTTACTAACCATCACAATTTTCTTTAGTTATTATATTTATTATTCTCATATGAGAGCATGGTTGTTATTATTGCTCTTTCTCTCTCATGCTAAGCTCTCCCTCTTCCTCTCTCAAAGCTCTCTTCTTTCATGTGTTGAAAACCATGAGCTTTGTGAGATAAATCCATCAAGACATCTCTCTACTCATTCTAGGGTTCTTAGTTTAGCAAGCCAAGCACTCTAGTTACCTCTTGGTTGAGGTAGGAGCTCAAGGTAGAGGCCTTCGGGTGGATCTTTCTTCGGCAAAGAGAAGACGACGAGGAGGAGCCGTCTACACCACTCCAAGGAGCAAGCAACAAGGAGGACCACAACAAGAAGAGAAGAAGTTCAAGAACTAGGTATAACCATCTAACCTAGTAGCTAGAACTTATAGTTTGTTTGTTAGTTTTTGTTTAGCAATGATCCTTCATGGTTGGTCTATATTTCCTTGTGAGAAAATTTTGATTTTTACCTATTCCGCATCCCCGAAAGAACCGGGGTGGGTAACATAGACCTTTCAGTGGTATCACAGCCTAGCTAAACAACAACTAACATGTTAGCAAAATGTTTAGAACTTCGATCCGAAAAAAATCGCAAAATACATCAAATTTTAGTGTTTTCTGCCGATTTTAAAAACAGGTCTAAAAATATTTCCACAGACATGAAAAATACGTGCAGGGTTTTTTAGTAACACCCAAGAAAAATGAGCCCATGACTCGATCAGACTGCCGCAGAAGCACGGCGAAACTAAGCGTTTCGCCGCGGAACCGCGGCCGAGTCGACTCGGTCGCGACTCCTTTTTCCTGCAGTGTGTTTAGACTGATGTTTTGTGATTTTTAAGATGATTTGTTTCTTTCCAGATTCTTCAGAGAACATTATTGTATTTGGGGTAGTCTCAAATTGGAATATTGATCGAAATTCTATAAACTTTAGCTAATTGGTTATATCTGTAATGTGATATATGTACTGAACATCGACTAATCGCTATACGTCGATTAGTGGGAGTTGTGCATATCTGTGATCTGTGATGTTGGATTTTGTATATGAACTTATTGGATTGTCGCGGATGAATAGCCGGGGTTGTGAGATGAGAGTTTCTTTATCTTTCAACTGATGTAAATTGGAAATTGATGTAATATTATTTTATGGCCGCACATCTGGGTTGAGGTTGTAGCCGCCATTGTATATTATTTCTTTTACTGTTTTTGCTCCTAGGTTAGACCCAAGGAGGGGTGCACAAACTACCGGGTACTTTGATGAGTCGAGTGGCCTACTCACGTTGTTGAGGGAGGTTGCTTCACTTTGGGTACTTGGCGGGTAGTTTGCCGCACCCATAGGGGTCTGGAGTGGGGTTTGGCTATTCATCGCGACCGTGTAATCTGTCTTTCGTTGCAGGCTCGAATGAAACGCGTATTCCTAGCATATACAATGTGTTCATCTGTGATCTATTGCATCTGACGAATGTATATATCTATATATGATATCTAGTAGGCGTTGCTTATGTTTTGCATCCGTGCTAATCCAGCCCCCGCTCTGTCGTTAGTTAAGTAACCTAATGGGTGACGACAGAGCCCCGTGGCAAATGCGGATGGCATAAGCTAACGTCATATTTTCGTTATTTTCTGCAATGGTAGGATTAATTGATGGGACGCATTATATTAATGCGAAGAAAATAAACCTAAAAGATGTTGTTGGAACAATTTTCAAAAAGCTGTTATTGCAAGGACGTTCTCTTTTGTTTTGCACAGAGGTATTCGGTTATGAATACCCAGCACCTAATTCGACGAGGCAAGGGCCGAGATCCCTTCATCGGGAGAGACCCATTGGACATAAGTTTGCGTCAGGGTAATAACTTCACTATAGTTTATTATTCTTGCTTTGCATCGAGTTATTCAGTTTGGAATATCCTGCAGCTCATTCGACAAGGAAAGAGCCGAGATCCCTTCACAGGGAGTGACCTCTTTAGCAATAGTTTTCGCCACTATATATTTTAAAAAGGGTTATCAAGTTCCTTCAACGATATCAAGTTCATCTCGTTAACGGGTTTTTCGCTAAAAACCCAGCCGTAGCCCACCTTCATTTCTTATAAGTTATACTTAGTATTCGTGCTGCGTTTGTTGACTGTGCCAAGGCGCAGTGAACGGTAGCTGAGTATTGCTTATCTGTAGCATACAATGTGATTGGTTAGGACAGTCGTGTAGCCTTGTTGACTGTGTCAAGGGTTATGCGGGTGGGTTTGTCACGACCCAAAGTTTGGCCCGTGACCGGCACTTAACCACGTAACGTCTACAGGCATAACGCGACTAAGTGAACAGGAAACCCAGAAATCAAACCAATAAAGTATAGAGTGTTTTAAGTTTTTAAAATGGAACCATTTTGAAGTGATAAGAAATCTTTAGTAAACACAGACCAAGATAGCAATATACGACGCCGTAGCGAAGATCAAGAGTAAAAAGTGGGAACATCACAGATAGAATAAACTGCATAAGTAAGTCGGCTCACAACGAGCTCGACACCAGAATACAGATAATATACATCATCGTCCTCACACTGTCTCTAAGTCAATACATAAAAGGTAGATGGAGAGTACTAGATACAACAATGTACATAACTGAAAGATAAACAGATACCGCACAAAATCCACCTATCAGCAAAAGAGCTAGTACGCCAACTGTAGGGGTATCTGTGTCAAGAGATGCAAGAACGCAGCCTGCCGCGACTACTCCGAAGGGCAACTTGCAACCACTGTGACACAACGGGGGTGAGTTGCCAACTCGTGAATAGAAATAACATATAAAGGTAATCGCAAGCATGCATGTACTGCGCTACTCTATCATATGCCAACAAATGATATCAATGTGTGATAAGCAGTATGTGCAAAAATCATGCAAGTGCTCCATCAGGTAATATAACTACAGGATGAGATAAAATAATGAATGCTGAGCATGGGAAGTATAACATCTACACGGAATGTTAATGTGGAATATATATATATATATGCACCGTAAATCCCTACAACCCAGACGCCGGCACTCCCATCGACCCTCAAATCCTGTACATCCCTGAGAATCACGAGTGCCCAACATCGGCACCCAAATATCATAAATACTCGTGTCTAGCATCAACAAACAAATCCTTCTCTATCGGGCATCCGTCAGTCCGGGTCAGCTCTCTCTCAATATATCGGGCATCCGTCAGTCCGGGTCAGCCCTCTCTCAATATATCGGGCATCCGTCAGTCCGGGTCAGCCCTCTCTCAATATATCGGGCATCCGTCAGTCCAGGTCAGCCCTCTCTCATATATGCCACTCTAGCACCGAGAAAACACAGGGTGGGCGCACCGAAATATCATATCAAAGGAACCGGGTTTTTAAATGATTACTAATTTGAAATAGCCACGGTTCCCAAATCCAGAAATCATATGTAATCCAAACCAATATGCAAGTCAATGATCCAATATGATATATGCATCAAGTGTGAATATCATGTCAAGTCACATAAAGATGAGCTACAACATAATGATCCGATGTGATATATGCATCAAGTATGAATATCATGGCAATTCACATAAAGATGAGCTACAACATAATGATCCGATGTGATATGTGCATCAAGTATGAATATCATGGAAATTCACATAAAGATGAGCTACAACATAATGATCCGATGTGATATATGCATCAAGTATGAATATCATGGCAATTACTAACGGTGTGTGTAGCATGCAGGATAGTGCTCATGCAGCATGAACCTTTAGTAATGGTGCGGTGTTCTATCAATTCTAGTTTATATACATATATCAGAGAATGTGGTATGCACTAAATAGTAGCCATGAACAGTCAATGTATGGAAACGTAGCTACAAGATCCTATCAGCCCTGACGTAGAACGCCATGTGGGCGATATCCCCGTAGTTGTTAAATCTACTCACCGTAGTCTCTCGCTAGGTAGAGCTGACGACTTGTTCCCCTCCTTCGTGACGCCCGTCGCACTCGCCTGCGAATCCTAGAATTTCACAATATATCACACATAAGCTCAAAACCGTACAAACACGACATTTAAAGTCAATTAGAAACCCATGTCGCAAACCAAGCGCGCGTGTGCGCGATACGCTAGAACGTGTGATTACGCGCTTGAAGCCACTCCGATGCGTCGCGATACGCAGAAACCCCAAACCCACACACACGTATCACGCGTGTCGCGAAAGATTAAAAATACGGGAAAAATAGGTATTCACCTCCAGATTTTGATACAGAACAGATATTACAATTATATATATACCAAAATAACCCAAATAGCAGCAGACTCCAGTGGCCCAAACCCCAACCCCCATCTGACCCATCTGGCCGCAAATTGAGGCCAGAATGATTATTCCGGCGGCCTCACTTGGGAATTGGGCTCCCAGGTTTGGTGTGTGCACTCAATACCCCCCATACATGCTACAGAAAAATCTAGTTTCACTCTGAAATATCTCGGGTAGTAGCAGATCATACAGAGCCTTATTTCTAGTTAAAATCCACACTTTTGCACAAAAATGAAACATTAGGGTATTTTTGTGGAACCTGAAACAAACCTAGGTCTAAACCCACACTAATAACTTATTAACAAGCTAATCAAGCCACAACAACATAAATTTTAACATATCATCACTAAATCCCTTCAGTAGCACTAAAGTTACACAAAAGGTGACATTTTGAAGCTAAACATGCAAGTTATGGAGATAGGGTGCTAGGAGTGAGATTTATACCTTCAAAAGACCCTATGAAACACCAAAAATTCTAGCTCCTCCTTCAAGTATGCAGATTTGCCTCCAAACACCTCAAAAGCTAATTTTTCCTAAGGTTTTGTGAAGGAAAAGGTTAGATTTGTGTAGGGTTTTGTGTAGGTTCAAATGGGAAGTGAAAAGAGAAGAGGAGATGAAGAAAATATTATTGTTGCTGCCGCTTTCTCTGCTGAACTCAGAAACGAAGGAAAGAGAATGAAGTGAGAGAGAAAACAAGGGTCAACCAAGTCAAAATTGCTCACCTAACCACCATACCTCCAATTTTCTATTTAAATTGAATTATAAAAAGGGGTTTGACTTGATTAAAAATGGGTGGGGAATAAAATGAACCATGCAAAAAGTGAAATGGTTAACATGCTAACACTTTTTTCCTATGTCACAAAAATTGTGCTAAGTGTACATGTATGCACTTAACACGAAAATTCCCAATTAGGGTAAACACGACTAAATTATAACTAATAATCCTATGTACACATATAAAATAACACGCTCAATTGCTAATTAACACGAAAAACATTCTAACGAAATTTCAAAGTGTTACAATCTACCCCCCTTAAAGAAATTCGGTCCCCAAATTTCAAAATCTAACTACACTTACCTTCAAAAAGGTGGGGATACCTCTTCCTCATCTCGCTCTCGGTCTCCCATGTGACCTCCTCTCTGCTTGGACGATGCGAAAGTACCTACGGACGGTATCTCCTTCGATCTTAATTTCTCCACTTGTCGATCCAAGATCATCACCGGCCGCTCTGCGTAGGAAAGGTCACGCTCAAGCTGGATCGTCGGGTGCTGAATCGCATGCGAAGGATCATGAAGATATCTGCGGAGCATCGAAACATGAAATACAGGGTGCACGTCTGGAAAACTGGGGGGAAGGCTAATCGATACGCAATCACACTAACACGCTCGAGGATCTCGAAGGGGCCCACATATCTTGGACTAAGCTTTCCCTTCTTCCCAAACCTCATCACACCTTTCATTGGGGAGACCCTCAAGAAAACATGATCACCAACAGAAAACTCAAGTCTGCGCCGACGACGGTCCGCATAAGATCTCTGCCTACTCTGGGCTGCCCCCATCCTGTCGCGAATCAACTGGATCTTCGCGGTCGTCTCCTCAACAATCTGCGGCCCTATGATACTGCTCTCCCTAAGCTCTGTCCAATCAAGTGGGCGATCCGCATTTCCTCCCATAAAGAGCCTCGAACGGTGCCATCTGAATGGTCTCCTGGTAGCTGTTGTTGTAGGAGAACTCTACTAAGGGTAAATGATGATCCCAGCTACCTCCAAAGTCTAAGAAGCACGCTCTGAGCATGTCCTCGAGAGTCTGAATAGTCCGCTCTGACTGTCCATCAGTCTGCGGATGAAATGCTGTGCTGAAACTCAAGCGAGTGCCCAAAGCCTCCTGAAGACTCTGCCATAGCCGGCTGGTAAACGGGGTGCCTCTGTCGGACATGATACAAGTCGGGACTCCGTGTAGTCATACGATCTCGTCGATGTATATATGGGCATACTGAGCAAATCCGAAATCCTTCTTCACCGGTAGGAAGTGAGCCGCTTTCATCAAACGATTCACGATCACCCAGATGGAGTCATACCCTCGACTAGTCCTGGGTAGACCCACAATGAAGTCCATAGAAATCTGCTCCCATTTCCTTTCCGGAATGGGTAACGGCTGTAGCTCTCCCGCGGCCTCTGGTGCTCAGCCTTGACTTGCTGACAAGTCAGGCATCTCGACACAAGATCTACGATGTCTCTCTTCATTCTGTCCCACCAGTAAACACCTCTCATATCATGGTATATCTTGGTGGAACCGGGATGAACACTATATACCGATCGATGTGCCTCCTCACGAATCTCGCGCCGCAATCCCTCAGCGTCTGGTATGCACCGTCTAGTACCGACTCGTAGTATCCCCTGATCATCGATCGCGAACTCGGGAAATCTGCCCTGTCCAATCTGTGCCCTGATCTCTGAACATCGGTCGTCACTGTGCTATGTCTCATGAATACGGTCGAGCAATTATAGGCGTGCACGAACATGCGCAATCTGTCCTCCGATCGGCGTAAACTCGAACTGTACCCGGCTGTCGCATAAGATCTGCCAATCTGCCGACGACTGCCTCTGTTCTGTGCTCAAATAAGATAGACTACTCTCGGGTCTCCTGCTTAAAGCATCCGCCACTACATTAGCCCTGCCCGAGTGATACAAGATCTCACAATCGTAGTCCTTCACTAACTCCATCCATCGGCGCTATCTAAGGTTCAGGTCTCGCTGCTGAAATATATACTTTAAGCTCTTGTGATCAGTGAATATCTGGCATGACTCTCCATACAGGTAATGCCGCCAGATCTTAAGTGCAAGGACCACTGCAGCCATCTCCAAATCATGAGTGGGGTAGTTCTGTTCATGTTTGTTTAATTGCTGCGAAGCATACGCGATCACCCTGTCATGCTGCATCAATATGCACCCTAGCCCCACTCGTGAAGTATCATAGTAGATCACAAATCCTCCTGATCCTGAAGGCAATGATAGCACTGGTGTCGTAGTCAGTAGAGCCCGTAGCTACTGGAAACTGTGCTCACACTCCTCCGTCCAATCGAAGCGAACTCCCTTCCGGGCCAACCCGGTCAAAGGTGTAGCAATGCGAGAGAAGTCCTGCACGAATCGCCTGTAATATCCTGCCAGCCCTAGAAAGCTGCGAACCTCCGTCACTGACCTGGGTCTAGGCCAACTCCGAACGGCCTCAATCTTCCTCGGGTTTACACATATACCATCTCTTGTAATCACGTGCCCCAAGAAATCTACTCTATCCATCCAGAAAGCACACTTGGAGAATTTGGCGAAAAGCTGATGCTCCCTCAAGGGCTGCAGTGTAATCCGCAGGTGCTGCTCATGCTCCTCTCGACTCTGAGAATACACTGGAATATCGTCAATGAATACTATGATGAACAGATCAAGATACGGCCGGAAAATGCGGTTCATCATGTCCATAAATGTAGCTTGTGCGCTGGTGAGTCCGAACGACATGACCAAAAACTCATAATGGCCGTAACGCGGGCGGAAAGCTGTCCTAGGAATGCCCTCTTGTCAAACCCGCAGCTGATGGTAGCCTGATCGCAAATCGATCCTCGAAAAGTATCCTGCCCCTTGAAGATGGTCGAACAATTCGTCGATGCGTGGCAAAGGATACCTATTCCGCACTGTCACCCTGTTCAGCTGGCGGTAGTCGATACACAAACACATACTGCCGTCCTTCTTCTTGACAAACAGGACTAGAGCACCCCAAGGAGAAACACTGGGTCGAATAAGTCCCTTATCCAGCAATTCATGCCACTGACCCTTCAATTCTCTAAGTTCCGCTGGGGCCATCCGATAAGGCGGTACAGAAATAGGCCCCGTGCCAGGAACCAAGTCAATACAGAAGGAAATATCACGCTCGGGCGGTAGCCCAGGAAGCTCGTCAGGGGACACATCAAGGAACTCGCTAACAACCAGAACCTGGTCCAATGGAACCTCTGTAGACTTAGTATCGCAAATATAGGTGAGAAATCCCTGTCATCCCTTCCTCAAAAGCTATCCAGCGCGAAAAGAAGAAATCGCACTGTGAGGGGTGGCACTACGGTCCCCCAACACAACAAAAACCGACTCGCCGGGAAAACAAAAATCTAACTGTCTTCTCGCGGCAGTCAACAGAAGCATATCACGTGGCTAACCAATCCATGCCCCAAAGAACGTCGAAGTCCAACATCTCAAGAAGGATCAAATCGACCAGCAGCTCTCTCGCCAATACTGACGGTACAGGATCGGAACACGTGACTAGCGACAAACGACTCTCCAACGGGAGTAGTCACAACTAGCGGCTGATCAATCGAACCGGACTCTCTACCCAAACTCGGTACAAAGTGTGGATACGTATGAGTACGTGGAAACATATGAGCACAAGGGTCCGGATTAGACAATACGTGTGCAACAAAGGACATACTGAAAGAGTACCTGAAAGCTCTGCGTTGGATGCCCTCGCGTCCTAATGAGTCGAAGCGAAAGCTTGTGCCTGTCCTTCATCTGCGACTGACCCAACTCCTCCTCTACTAACCTGAATCCTCTGCACGAACCCTCCGCGTCCACGACGTCTCAGAATACGACCCTGACATGGTGTGAAGGAATACTGCCTGATGAGGTGTTGAAGGCTCCCACATCGTAAACATCTACGCGCTGGCCGCCGTCCTCCCTGGGGATGAGAGCCAAACAACTGTCTTCGTCCTAAGCCTCTGCTCTCGGCTGGTACACCAGTACGATTCCTCAACTGTTCTGGAACTCTCACGGTCTTTGGAAGACGTGTCCCATAAACTGGGGCTGTCTCCACCGGTGCTATGTAGGGGACGGAATACTGCATGATGATCGCAAGGAACAACTGGGTAACAAGAGTGACAACCACCTGTCGCTGTGCTCGAACGACCTCCACCAACGAGCTCATCGTCTGGCGCAAGCCCTGCATCTCTACCACTAGTCTAGCGATCTAGACTGTCGTAGGGGAAACAATCTGTCCTTTTACAACAGGAGTACTACTCGGATCAGTCCTCATCTCGGATGAATCAACTCGAACCTCGACTCTCACGGCCGCTCTCTGCACCCTCGTAGTCCTTGGCGGCATAATGGCTGAAAAGAAGGTAGGATTCGATGAGGATACAGAAATAGAATCGCAAGGATGTATACAATCATGAGTGAATTTCAATAAATAAGTCCTAAGGTCGCTTAGGCGGAGTACCGTGTCGTGAGTATGCCGCGGAACATACACACGCTACGCCACTCTGTTGCAGCTACCTACTCCATCATACCAGGGTCATCCTACACTCCGAAGGTAAAACCTACGCTCTGATACCAACTTTGTCACGACCCAAAGTTTGGCCCGTGACCGGCACTTAACCACGTAACGTCTACAGGCGTAACGCGACTAAGTGAACCGGAAACCCAGAAATCAAACCAATAAAGTATAGAGTGTTTTAAGTTTTTAAAATGGAAGCATTTAGATGTGATAAGAAATCTTTAGTAAACACTCACCAAGATAGCAATATACGACGCCGTAGCGAAGATCAAGAGTAAAAAGTGGGAACATCACAGATAGAATAAACTGCATAAGTAAGTCGGCTCACAACGAGCTCGACACCAGAATACAGATAATATACATCATCGTCCTCACACCGTCTTTAAGTCAATACATAAGAGGTAGATGGAGAGTACTAGATACAACAATGTACATAACTGAAAGATAAACAGATACCGCACAAAACCCACCTATCAGCAAAAGAGCTAGTACGCCAACTGTAGGGGTATCTGTGTCAAAAGATGCAAGAACGCAGCCTGCCGCGACAACTCCGAAGGGCAACCTGCAACCACTGTGGCACAACGGGGGTGAGTTGCCAACTCGTGAATAGAAATAACATATAAAGGTAATCGCAAGCTTGCACGTACTGCGCTACTCTATCATATGCCAACAAATGATATCAATATGTGATAAGCAGTATGTGCAAAAATCATGCAAGTGCTCCATCGGGTAATATAACTACAGGATGAGATATAATAATGAATGCTGAGCATGGAAAGTATAACATCTACACGGAATGTCAATGTGGAATATATATATATATATATATATATATATATGCACCGCAAATCCCAACAACCCAGACGCCGGCACTCCCATCGGCCCTCAAATCCTATACATCCCTGAGAATCACGAGTGCCCAACATCGGCACCCAAATATCATAAATACTCGTGTCTAGCATCGACACGCAAATCCTCCTCTATCGGGCATCCGTCAGTCCGGGTCAGCCCTCTCTCAATATATCGGGCATCCGTCAGTCCGGGTCAGGCCTCTCTCAATATATCGGGCATCCGTCAGTCCGGGTCAGCCCTCTCTCAATATATCGGGCATCCGTCAGTCCGGGTCAGCCCTCTCTCAATATATCAGGCATCCGTCAGTTCGGGTCAGCTCTCTCTCAATATATCGGGCATCCGTCAGTCCGGGTCAGCCCTCTCTCAATATATCGGGCATCCGTCAGTCCGGGTCAGCCCTCTCTTATATATGCCACTCTGGCACCGAGAAAACACAGGGTGGGCGCACTGAAATATCATATCAAGGGAACCGGATTTTTAAATGATTACATATTTGAAATAGCCACGGTTCCCAAATCCAGAAATCACATGTAATCCAAACCAATATGCAAGTCAATGATCCAATGTGATATATGCATCAAGTGTGAATATCATGTCAAGTCACATAAAGATGAGCTACAACATAATGATCCCATGTGATATATGCATCAAGTATGAATATCATGTCAATTCACATAAAGATGAGCTACAACATAATGATCCGATGTGAGATATGCAACAAGTATGAATATCATGGCAATTCACATAAAGATGAGCTACACCATAATGATCCGATGTGATATATGCATCAAGTATGAATATCATGGCAATTCACATAAAGATGAGCTACAACATAATGATCCGATGTGATATATGCATCAAGTATGAATATCATGGAAATTACTAACGGTGTGTGTACCATGCAGGATAGTGCTCGTGCAGCATGAACCGTTAGTAATGGTGCGGTGTTCTATCAATTCTAGTTTATATACATATATCAGGGAATGTGGTATGCACTAAATAGTAGCCATGAACAGTCAATGTATGGAAACGTAGCTACAAGATCCTATCAGCCCTGACGTAGAACGCCATGCGGGCGATATCCCCGTAAATGTTAAATCTACTCACCGTAGTCTCTCGCTAGGTATAGCTGACGACTTGTTCCCCTCCTTCGCAGCGCCCGTCGCACTCGCCTACGAATCCTAGAATTTCACAATATTTCACACATAAGCTCAAAACCGTACAAACACAACATTTAAAGTCAACTAGAAACCCGTGTCGCAAACCAAGCGCGCGTGTGCGCGATACGCTAGAACGTGTGATTACGCGCCTGAAGCCACTCCGACGCGTCGCGATACGCAGAAACCCCAAACCCACACACACGTATCACGCGTGTCGCGAAAGATTAAAAATACGGGAAAAATAGGTATTCACCTCCAGATTTGATACAGAACAGATATTACAATTATATATATACCAAAATAACCCAAATAGCAGCAGACTCTAGTGGCCCATACCCCAACCCCCATCTTACCCATCTGGGCGCAAATTGCGGCCAGAATGATTATTCCGGCGGCCTCACTTGGGAATTGGGCTCCCAGGTTTGGTGTGTGCACTCAATACCCCCCATACATGCTACAGAAAAATCTAGTTTCACTCTGAAATATCTCGGGTAGTAGCAGATCCTACAGAGCCTTATTTCTAGTTAAAATCCACACATTTGCACAAAAATGAAACTTTAGGGTATTTTTGTGGAACCTGAAACAAACCTAGGTCTAAACCCACACTAATAACTCATTAACAAGCTAATGACGCCACAACATCATAAATTTTAACATATCATCACTAAATCCCTTCAATAGCACTAAAGTTACACAAAAAGGTGACATTTTGAAGCTAAACATGCAAGTTATGGAGATAGGGTGCTAGGAGTGAGATTTAAACCTTCAAAAGACCCTATGAAACACCAAAAATTCCATCTCCTCCTTCAAGTATGCAAATTTGCCTCCAAACACCTCAAAAGCTCATTTTTCCTAAGGTTTTGTGAAGGAAAAGGTTAGATTTGTGTAGGGTTTTGTATAGGTTCAAATGGGAAGTGAAAAGAGAAGAGGAGATGAAGAAAATATTATTGTTGCTGCAGCTTTCTCTGCTGAACTCAGAAATGAGGGAAAGAGAATGAAGTGAGAGAGAAAACACGGGTCAACCAATTCAAAATTGCTCACCTAACCACCATACCTCCCATTTTCTATTTAAATTGAATTATAAAAAGGGGTTTGACTTGATTAAAAATGGGTGGGGAATAAAATGAACCATGCAAAAAGTGAAATGGTTAACATGCTAACACTTTTTGCCTAGGTCACAAAAATTGTGCTAAGTGTGCATGTATGCACTTAACACGAAAATTCCCAATTAGGGTAAACACGACTAAATTATAACTAATAATCCTATGTACACATAAAAAATGACATGCTCAATTGCTAATTAACACGAAAAACATTCTAACGAAATTTCAAAGTGTTACAGGGTTTAATGCAATCAAGATAATAACGAGTTGAACTTGACTAGGACTCTTTGATTTGTTGACTGTGTCAAGGTCACTTGGGTCCTAGGGGCAAAAACCACATCGGGAGTTTCAAACATACAGGAAACTTGCAGATTCAGCATACCTTCTGGAGTGTGGTGACTAGAGTGGATTCTATCTAGGTCATCACACAATGATAGTGGATCCCGATCCCACTGATGAGTTGGATTACTCTCGGGAGATCATTTCACTTAACAATCAATGCTATAAACCAAGTAGGTGTCTAGAACGGTGTTAGCGAGGATACACCTCCAGGGAAAAGATGTTATATAATTAAGGAATTTCGCGAATGCGTTGGAAAACCTCCCTCGAAGTACCAACACTAGCCTGGTTGAAAGGTTAAGCAAGTATTGTGACGTGCGATTAATCCTGACTAGTTCTTCTTTTAGGGTTTGAAGAAGAATTTGAGGAAACAGTGGTAGCCATCCTGGTTAGATAAATTAATAACCAATCTAATCTTGCAAGAGCGCACGCTGAGTGTTTCTTTTCTGTCTCTCCAGGTAGCAACCATTTCACGCCCTAATCAAGATAATAAAATGTATTGGTTGACCGATCCGAATTCTTATTCGGGGCTAGGGAACGTCGGTTCGGCACTAACTTATGACAACAGTCATAAGTATGAGCAAGGGAAATAGTATTGTATGGATTCCAAGGAGACCCAGTTGAAAAAGAAGCATAGTTTTGCATCTACTTCAGGTGTTCTTGTAATTGAGAACTGCTTTTCGGTCAGCCCTACCTCCTGGGTACTTGATACCGGATCAGGATCTCATATCTGTAATTTATTGCAGGGACTGAGAAAAAGTAGGAAAGTTGCACCTGGTGATATGTCCCTCAGGGTAGGGAATGGAGCACTAGTTAATGCTGCAGCCGTCGGTGAATATCACCTAGTATTACCAAATGGCAATACTATGGTTTTGAACAATTGCTACAATGTACCTTCCATGGTTTGCAACATCATATCTGTTTCTTTACTCGATAAAGATGGATATAACATGGTTCTTGATAGAAATATCATGAACATTTATTTTGATAAGGTACTGGTTGCAGAAGGTACACAGTATAATGGTATCTATGTTCTAAATCAGAATACAGTTCTCAATGAACAAAACACACGTAAGAGGAAGAATTCAGATTCAAATGAATCCTACTTGTGGCATTGTAGACTTGGTCATATCAGAGAGAAAAGACTAAGTAAGTTGCATAAAGATGGACTCTTGAATACGTTCGATTTTTCATCTTATGAAACTTGTCAGTCTTGTCTCAAAGGGAAGATGACCAAATCTCCGTTCACCGGACATGGAGAAAGAGCAACAGAGCTCTTGGGACTCATACACAGTGATGTATGTAGTCCAATGTCTATACATGCAAGGGGGGGGTTCTCATACTTCATCACATTCACTAACGATCTCTCTAGGTTTGGATATGTGTATCTGATGAAACACAAATCTGAAGCTTTTGAGAAATTCAGAGAATTCAGAAACGAAGTGGAGAACCAGATTGGCAAAAGTATCAAGATCCTCCGATCGGATAGAGGAGGGGAGTATTTAAGCACGGAATTCCTAGATTACTTAAAAGAGAATGGAATTCTTTCTCAGCTTACTCCTCCTTATACACCACAGCACAACGGTGTATCGGAGCGGAGAAATCATACCTTATTGGACATGGTTCGCTCCATGATGAGTAGTGCTGAGTTGCCTCTTTCATTCTGGGGATATACACTTAAAACAGAACCACATCTATTGAATCAAGTTCCATCCAAATTCGTGCCTAAGACTCTGTATGAAATATGGAGTGGTAAGAGTTTGTATCTTAAACGTATTAAGATTTGGGGTTGCCCAGCTTATGTCAAAAAGAAGAACCCAGACAAACTTGGGGCACGGTCAGTTTTGTTTAAGTTTGTGGGATACCCAAAAGATTTTAGTGCGTATCTATTCTACCATGCAGAGGAATAGAAGAATATTGTTTCCAGGAACGCCAAATTATTGGAAAAAGAATTTCTTGTTAAAATTATTAGTGGCAGCACGGTAGAACTGGATGAAATTCCAGAGACACAAACTATAACTGAAGATTTGGTGGAACCGCTAGATTCAGTTATACCCAACGAACCTCAGCCACTCCGCAGATCTGGTAGGATTTCTCATCCGCCCAAGAGATACTACGGTTTTATCATAGACGGGGATCAAGAGGATTGCATCTTGGAAGAAGATGATCCTACCAGTTTCAGGCAGGCTATTATCAGTAGGGACTCTGATAAGTGGCTGGATGCTATGTGATCCGAAATGGACTCCATGTACACCAATAAAGTGTGGATCTTGGATATTGCTCCACCTGGGGTAAAACCCATTGGAAAGAAAACTTGGTGTAGATGGGCAGGTGGAAATCTATAAGGTTGGACTCGTTGCAAAAGGTTTTTGTCACAGACCTGGTGTGGACTATGACGAAACTTTTTCTCCAGTGGCTATGCTCAAATCCATCCGGATCCTACTTGCCATTGCTGCCTTCAATGACTATGAAATCTGGCAGATGGACGTAAAAACGGCTTTTCTAAACGGCAGTTTGGAAGAATGCGTTTATATGGATCAGCCAGAAGGTTTTGTAGACAGTGGGAGCAGTGGAAAGGTGTGCAATTTGCTTAAATCCATTTATGTATTAAAGCAGGCATCGCGGAGCTGGAACATCTGTTTTGATGAAGTAATCAATGAATTTGATTTCATCAAGAATGAGGATGAGCCTTGTATTTATAAGAAGATTGTAGGAAGAACTGCCGTGTTCCCAGTCTTGTACGTGGACGGCATTCTTTTGATAGGAAATGATGTTCCTATGCTACAATCAGTCGAGCTATTCTTGTCACAACGGTTCTCCATGAAGGACCTGGGTGATGCCACATGCATACTTGGGATCAGGATCTACAAAGATAGATCCAAGAGATTATTGGGAATTTCGCAGTCCAGGTACATAGAGACTATACTAAAGAGATTTAGTATGGAAGATTCCAAACGCGGTAATATACCAGCATTGCACGGAATCACCCTCTCCAAGAAGATGTCTCCTAAAACTGATGAGGGGAGGGTTCGCATGAGCATTATACCCTACGCTTCGGCGGTAGGATCTATAATATATGCGATGCTATGTATAAGGCCAGATGTAGCTTACGCACTAAGCGTGGTGAGCCGGTATCAGTCAGACCCAGGTGAGAACTACTGGACGGCAGTGAAGAACATTCTCAAGTACCTAAGAAGGACTAAGGAGATGTTCCTGGTTCACGGTAATTGAGACCTCAGGGTCGAGTCCTATACCGATTCAAGCTTCCAGAGTGACAAGGACGACAGCAAGTCTGTCTCGGGTTTTGTGTTTACCCACAACGGAGGGGCGGTGTGTTGGAGGAGTTCCAAACAGGATACCGTCGCAGACTCGACGATGGAGGCTGAATACATTGCTGCAAGAGATGCGGCAAAAGAGGCGGTCTGGATGAAGAAGTTCATTAGTGAACTTCAGGTGGTTCCAACCATTTTTGACCCAATACCTTTGTATTGCGATAACAATGGGGCTATAGTTTTAGCGAAGGAACCAAGGTCCCATCAGAAGTCCTTACACATCTTAAGGCGGTATCACCTGATCAGGGAGATCATTGATCGCCAGGAGATCGAGGTACGGAGAGTGAACACAAAAGAAAACACGGCGGATCCATTCACAATGGCCCTCCCTCAAAAACAGTTCGAGCGACTTTTTGAGCTATTGGGTATGCGGTACGCCAACAGCTGGCCATAGAGCAGACGTTGGGTATACGGTACACCAATTACTGGCCTTTAGTTCAAGTGGGAGATTGTTGGATATGTATGCCCTAGAGTCCATTATTGTATAGTACTAGTTTGTATAATACATTTTGGAAGCTTGGGATATAT
Organism: Agapanthus africanus; assembly: GCA_030015575.1. NCBI lineage: Eukaryota > Viridiplantae > Streptophyta > Magnoliopsida > Asparagales > Amaryllidaceae > Agapanthus > Agapanthus africanus. The sequence goes on along the minus strand of JASDDO010000010.1, from coordinate 276,944,419 downwards.
ACACGGGTTAGCGATAGTCTTGCTCATTATAGCAGTATGCTACTTGGTTTGTTTCTATCTTAATATGTGTGTATGTTTCTTTTAACATATCGCTAATATATATTGATGGAGCCCTTAAGATCTTTGCTTGATTACCGGCGTTATGATGGCGATCACACTAGTGGGGGCTGGACAGTCTATAAGCACATCGTTATTTTGGTCCCTAGTCGTAGGATTATCGAGACAGGGCATCGATACTCCAGAGTAGACTGGTGCATACGCTTCTTATCCCAGCAGGGAAGATGGTCTGTCCTACAGCCATCAGTACGTCGTACTGGAGATAGTATGCAGGTGCTAGTTAGGTTACGAGTACACTGGACAGGACTCGTCGGGAGCTGTTGGTTGGTATTATACCTATCTTCTGTTAACAGTTCCCAGGTGACATGAGTACAGCATCGTCCGTTGACTTGACACTGTCACTTCGCCTCGAGTGTGTTCCCACTGTTCTTAGATTACAACCCTACCACGGCTCTATTGAGCCGTGCAAATAGGTAGTAGTTGGGTGCAGTCCCAAAACATTTGGAGGCAGTGACGGTTAGACAGGATTCGTCTCTCCCGGTATTGGGAGTTGATATCGCGCTGTGTCTAGGAGAGCCATTACACAAAGTCCCTAGCTAGGGCAAGCGAGATTTGCTGGTAGTGCTTCCAGTAGTTTTTCAGGGTGTTCTGGGCTACACTCCGACACGACTTGTACCGCTATTAGGGGACTGACGTTTACCGCCCCCTAGGCCCGACATCCGATACTCCCAGACGAATAGACCGGACTGTACGGAGATTGTCACTTTCAGGCCTAGTAGAAGTTCGGATGGGTTCCCCTCATCGGTCTTCTTATCGGCATCTACCTGGGGACCGTTACGTACAGCTAGTACCACTTGCGGCCAGTGGTTAAACCCACTGCCAGCGTAGTGTCGAGTCTTTAGAGTCCCATAAAGAGGGTTGTTCTCCTTTGGACAAAACAGAGTAGAGGTCGCATGGTTTTGCGACATGGTTCGTTCACATACGCGCACTTGTACACGTTTGGTGTCCGGGCAGTTTTTACATGCGGGCTTTAGTTTAAGCCAGATCTTAGTATTTGTTTTGGGATTGGTTTTGTCTCATTGTATTCGTGTTCCTCGAAACACGAATGCAGGTGTGTATGCATAATTGACAGAGGCAGAGGAATCTCATTAGGGTTTTTGACAGTTGACTCTTTCTAAACCCTAATGAGAATGAGAAATATGATTAATAATATTAATTAAGGATAATTGTGCCATGGTTAGGTTGACCATTTGACTTTGGTTGACCATTTGACCATGATCATTTCTTTTGCAAAATGCTTCTTGATTCTTGCAAATTGCATTAAATGTGAAATGATATTGGTCATTTCAACAAACCATTAAAATTTTCTTTAGTTATTATTATTATTATTTTCATATGAGAGCATGGTTGTTATTCTTGCTCATTCTCTTTTGCTCTTTCTCTCTCATGCTAAGCTTTCCCTCTTCCTCTCTCAAAGCTCTCTTCTTTAATGTGTTGAAAACCATGAGCTTTGTTAGATAAAACCATCAATACATCTCTTTACCCATTCTAGGGTTCTTAGATTAGTAAGCCAAGCACTCTAGTTACCTCTTGGTTGAGGTAGGAGCTCAAGGTAGAGGCCTTCGGGTGGATCTTTCTTCGGCAAAGAGAAGACGACGAGGAGGAGCCGTCTACACCACTCCAAGGAGAAAGCAACAAGGAGGACCACAACAAGAAGAGAAGGAGTTCAAGAACTAGGTATAACCATCTAACCTAGTAGCTAGAACTTGTAGTTTGTTTGTTAGTTTTTGTTTAGCAAAGATCCATCATGGTTGGTCTATATTTCCTTGTGAGAAAATTTTGATTTTTACCTATTTCGCCTCCCCGAAAATGTAACATTTCAAAAAAATAAAATATTATTTTTGGGAATTTTTATAATTAAAGAATAAAATATTGAATATTTTAATAAGGAGGTATAATTAAATACCGATAAATTTGTGAAAAATTTGGAAAATTATGAAAATTTCTAAAAGAGGGTGTTTCATGTGAATTATGCAAATTTTAAGTCTTTATGATTAATTATACACTAATTTTGTGCTAATCGCGATTAGAAATCTCTAATCGGGCACTAATCGTGTTTTATGCACATGTCATTTTTTTCCACGCTTGTTACATTTTCCTACATGATTATGGGTGTATGGTTATTGTTTTGGGTTTACTATTGAGGGGAGAAGAAAAGAAAAGAAAAGATAAAGAAATGGGATAAAGAATAGAATATAGTAGTAGGTATGGGTGAGGGAGAGAAAGGTGAGGGTTACATTTGACTTAACCATTCTCTCCTCCATCATTCTCCTTCATTTTCCCTTTCTCCTTCAGCCCAAGGCAGCACCCTCTTCTCCACCATCTTCAAAACCCCCAAAACTCCATTAAAAACACCTTAAAACTCAAACCCCATTTCATAGAAAAGATGCACAAGCTCACTAGCAACACATTGGACCAAGAAAGCTTGCATTTTGGACACTTGGGGCAACTCAAGAAAATTCTTGAGTTGCCAAATGAGCTATTTTCTGAACCATGAGCTTAGTATTCACATTGCTTTTACATCCATGTTAACTTTAAACCGATATTGTGAAGTTTAGTGAACTTTGGGAAACCCTAGTAAAGGGTTGAGTGTTTGTTTGAAATTGGTGATGTTGTGACTGTTAACTAGACTTGGTTGCTGTTTAATGACCTGGACTAGAGCTTAGAAAACCCAAAACACGGATTTAGAAACCCCGACATCAGATAAATGTATGATTTGAGAGGGTATTTTGGTATTTGGATCAACCCGGGGACACTAGAAATGATTTTGCAATTACTGGGAGTCGTGCAGGCACCTAGGAAGCTACCACTGAAACCCTAGCCCCATACCCCAACCCAAGGCCGCAGATTTATCCATTCCGGCTGCAATTTGCGTCCAGAGCTAGGAAATAGGGTCTCAGGTTTAGTCCATGGCTCCTTTTGCACTAAAACAGACCCCTCCTATATGCAGAATTTGCTAATTGTCACCTGGGGAAAATCTAGGAGCATTTTGGTGTGTTTTAGGCTATGTTTCCCGTATTTTGAAATGCAATTTCTTGACAGTTGGATTTGTATTTGGTTGTCGGATGTTTGTACATGGATAACAGGGGTTGTTTGATTATTTTGCACGTGTAGGCCATAGGTTCTAACCTATGAGCACACCGTGCGCCGTATCGGTTTTTCGAATTCGATTTTAATACGTATTGCGATTGTTTATTATTGTAGATACCCTCGTATGGATTCTGAGGTGACGGAGCGAGGCGTCTTCGATTTCGGCAAGCGAAGACCAGGTGAGTGGATCTATATCCAAGGGGGAAGTCGGGTGGATGGCGTATAGCACCCCCGCAATGTATTGATGGAAAACTGATTATAGAATATGGTTAGGAAACCTAGATTATGAAACTAGGGTTATAATGAGGATAGCTACGAAACCATATTAGAAACTAGAGGATAGTTAGAAGTGATGTGTTACGGCTATTATGTGATGACGGAATTCGAGGACGACGTTTGTCGATATTGTCATTTAGGGTACTGAAGGACTGGATAGTCAATGTAGAGACGTCATCCGAACCATACCCTTTTCTAAACCGAAGAATCATATGTATTTTAAATATATACTTTGAGGGATGTTACGGATTTTCAAACGATATATTTTCCTTAAAACACCGTAACCCCTATTTTCAAAACTACGATTCGCTTCTCTTAAAGTCTGATTGTATGGTTCGGGTGTGTATATTAGATTAGATATATATACTTATAGTAGATATAGAATGTTTAGGTAAACTCGACTTGATGTGAAATATAAATACGATGAAAGAATATAAGACGAATATGATGATCTGATGTTTTACCTTATGATGCATTCATGATATTATTATTGCATTGCATATACCTGTGTTAGTACACTTACACAATTATCGATGATGCGTATGTTACACATACAAAGATTTTCCAGCTCACACACTTCATCATCGATAATTGCCATGTTACTACACAGTAGGATTGCTGCATCATGATATGACTCTGTACATCATTTACTTGCTATAGTTACCAGTGCACTTATATACGTTGTTGCATTTGACTTTGGAGATATTGGAAACCGCAAGGCATATTTTAAAAAACTGGAATTCTTTATGTTGGGTTACTAGGCACTCTAATAAGGTTCTACAAGGCATCAACCATGCCCGATTAAAATTTTAGCCGTGCCGAATAACTCTAAACAAGATCTTTTCTAGATAATTAGGGAAACACATGCTAGTAAATAACAATTATCACTAAGTGAATACGAAATACAACCTTTGTAGATCGGTCCTTCACTTCTAAAGCTCATTTTTGTAGTCCTTTCGCTGCGATCATCGAACTCCCGGACTCTCGGACAGCTCCATGAGAAGATTGCAACGGTATTGCTTGAAGTCTTCGAGGCCGAAGATGATCTACGTCGAGGGAATACGAACTCAAGCTTCTACTTCACTAACTAGAGAATTAGTGAAGCAAACACCCTAAACTAAAGTGCTAGTCTAGTAGAGGATGATGAAATAGGAAATGGGTATACTTTAGAATTTCTTTTCTCACAATGTATCTCTCCCTTTATCAAACCCTAGAATGAAATTGAAGGAGGAAGAAGATGAGCTCAAAATGAGAATGAAAGCTAATCTAAAGAGAGAGTTAGCTAACCATGGGTGAGTGGGTATCATATACTAACTCATGTAGAGACATAACCATGGCTAATTATAGTGGTTAGGTTAATTAATATCTTAAGTAAAACAAAATTAGTGGACTAAGTCAATGAAACCATAAGCTTCATGAAGCTTCATGCATGTGAGCTCATTATCCATTTGTTTTTAGAATTACTTTAAATATAAAACCTAACCAATATAATTATAATGGTGTATGTCTCATACACCCATGTAGTGTGTATCAACAACCATGATACAAAATGAACACAAATTAATATATATATCACATATATATTAAGTTGTGCACAAGTGAGAAAAACAAATGCTTAAGTGAACCGATGTTAGTTAATGTAAATTAGTATATCACATATACAATTATACACTAAATTATTAAATCAACACTTGACTTAATAATCCGGTTATATCACATATAACCGACTAACATCCAATATATCGACTTATCGAATCAACTCTTGATTCGATAACCTGGTTATATTGCATATAACCTATCGATACAAACATCGTGAGAATAAAATACGGTATCATATACACGTATTATTCTCAGTCCCGCACATATCACATATGCGCTCCTATTTCGTTTTGCCTGAGCCAGTAAAACCTCTATGTAGGACTCTAAAGACTCGTCAATACGCCAGCAGTAGGTGATGATCATATCAAGCACCCACAAGCCGTCAGCGGTACTAGCTGGACGTAATGGCTACCCGTTTATTGAGCGATCAGAAGATCAGCAAGAAAGCCCGCTCCAACTCCTGCAAAAATCCTGACAGTGACACTACCGTACAATCCGGTCTCCTCGTCTGATATGTCGCATATCAAGTCTAGGGGTGGTAAAACGTCAGACCCCAATAACCGATAAGTCATGCCGATATGAGGCTCATAACGGATCGAGAAACTACTGGTAACACTTACCAGTAAATCTCTAAACCAGCCCTGGCCAGGGACTTCCCTGTTATGGCCAATCGAGCATAGCGCAACATCAACCCCCAATACCGGGAGAGACGAAACCCCTCCTATCGCTCATTGCCTCCATGTGACTCGGGACTGTACCCAAAAACCACCGATTTGCATGCCCTCTTGGACGTGGTAAGGTGGAAATCAAAGCACAGTGGGAATCACACATGACTCTATGATGATCTCGGGTCTACAGACTAACCTGTACCAGTGCCACCAGAGAACTGCCATTTGACATAAGGTATAATACCATCTAGGAGTTCTCGGCGAGTCCGTCCAGTGTACCCAGTCTCCACTGAGCACCCGTATATCATCTCTGATGTCAAACACCAATGGATATGGGATCATCCATCGCCCATCTACATGGGTCGAGAATGTATACGCTAGTCTACTTTGGTATATCGATGCCCCATCTCGATACACCCACGACTAGGGACTTTGAAGGATGTACTTATGGACTACCATGTCCCCACAAGTATGATCCGCATCATAGTCCAGATAGTCAAGTACACATCCTAAGGGCTTTACCAACATGTAACAGAGAGACAATCAGTGTACACGTTAAGGTAAAGAGTAACCAGATAGCATACTATCATGTCGAGCAAGAAAGTCCTCCCTATATATGTCCAAGAATCCACCACAATATACATCTCATGTATAGTAATGGCCTCTAGGGCATACATATAACTAACAATCTCCCACTTGCAGTAGGGCCATCTGATAACAGTAGTTGTAGTATCTCATATTAGACCATCCCTTAAAAGTTTCTCTCTGGGAAAAGGCCTATGTGAGTGGATCCGCCGTGTTGTCCTCTGAGTCTACTCTCCTAACCTCGATCCCCTGGAGATCAATCATCTCCATGATCAGGTGACACTGCCTTAGAATATGTCTGGATCACTGATGGGACGGGCGTTCCCAGGTATAAGCCACAACTCCATTGTCACACAATGGTAGGAACGAAGTTCATCTCATGAACTAATATACACCCAGACTACCTCTTTGGTAGCATCTTTAGTAGCGATGTATCTAGCCTTTATCGTCTAGTATGCCACGTTATCTAGCTTGGAACTCTTCTAACATACCATCCCTTTACTGAGGGTAAAGACAATGCCTGTGACTGACTTTCAGTCGTCCTTATCACTCTGGAACCTTTCCAGTGATTCTCCCCAGGATCGATTGATACCATCTCACTACAACTAGTGAGTATCCTAACATCCAATTAGATCTATCTCATATATCCAAAACCGAGGATTTAGTAGGTATCACTTTGATCCTCTATGGAGAATCATTGTGATAAGCGGAGATTGACCGAGCGTAGCATAGGAAACTCCTTCCCCATTTAGAGTATGTCATCCACGTACTCTACGAGGATCACCACCATACTCCCTACTACCCTTTTGTATATAAAAGGTTCATCTACTATTTTGATGAATTCAACCTCTTTGACCAACACATCAAAACAGACGTTCCAACTCCGCGATGCCTGCTTTATCACATAAAACATCTTGCACACGTTTCCGCTGCTCCCTGTGTCTACGAAGTCCTCTGACTGTGTACTTATAGACTTTCTCTTCTAAAACATCATTTAGAAAAGAAGTCATGACACCCAACCGCCAGATATCGTAGTCATGGTATGTAGCCATGGCAAGTAGGATCAGGATGGACTTAAGCATAGCTACTTAGAAAAGGTTTCATCATAATCCATACTTGGTCAATGTTGCAAACCTTTAACAAGTCTAGCTTTGAAAGTCTCAACTTTTCCATGTACACCAAGTAATCTTCTCAAGATATACTTGCTCCTGATGAGGATATAACCCTTCAGATAAAGCAACCAAAGTCCATCCTTTGTTGGTGTATAAGGATTCCATCTCAGATTGCTAAGCATCCAGCCATTCTTACATAGTCCCACTCCTGATGGTCAGCTCGAAACTAGTTGGGTCGTCATCTCATGATGCATTCCTCGCTCCCACTGTCATAGAGAAACTGAAGTATCTCGCAGGTAGGTGAGGAACTCTACTAGATCGGCGGAAAGGCTGAGTTTCGTTGGTTACTATTGAATCCTTTGGTTCTACCAAATCATCAGCTGCAGTTTGTATAGCTGGAACTCTTTCCAGTTCTACCTCATGACCACTAATTTCTTCACAAGAAATTCCCTTTCAAAAAGGTGGCATGCTGAGAAACAAAACATCTTTTGTTCCTCGGTTTGGTAGAAGATATTCCCTTGCGAATGCTTGGGATATCCAACAAACTTCTACAGAACCGACTTTGCCTCGAGCTTGTCCGGATTATGCTTTTAGACATAGGCTGGACAACCCTAAATCTTAACAAACTTAATATATAGGCTCTTCCCTTTCCATATCTCATATGAAGCGGTAGGCAACTGATTTGATCGGATCCCTATTCAATAGGTATGCAACTTCACAAGTGCATAACTCCCTATAAGGAAATAGGAAACTCAGTAGTACTCATCATAGAGCGCACCATATCAAATAGGGTGTGGTTGCTCCGCCCCGATACGCCGACGTGCTGTGGTGTATACGGAGGAATAATGTTGAGAGAAAATCTCATTCTCCTTTAGAATAGTCCAGAAATCCCATGCTCAAGTATTCTCCTCCCAGATCACATCAAAGGACATAATACTTATGCCCGTTTTGGTTCTCTACTTCTAACTTATATTCTGTGAATATCTCAAAAGCTTCGGACTTGTGTTTCAACAGGAACATATGTCTGAATCTTAAGAGATCATCAGAGAATGTAATGAAGTACAAAGAACCGGTCTTGGCATGCATCGATAGGGGACCTTCATACATCAACATGTATCATCCCAAAAGTTCACTAACTCTTTCTCTGTTTCCTATAAACAGAGCTATGGTCATCTTATCTCTGTGGCATGACTGGCAGGTTTTACAAGATGTAAATTCAAACTAATTTGAATATGCATCTTATGTAACTTCTGTTAGTGTTTAAGCCCTAGAAGGCCATTACTGTATCATACTAGCTTGTATATTACTTAATGGAAGCTTGGGATATTCACATGTATATAACAGTCTTGCTAAACATGGTAGTATGCTACTTGGTTTTTCTATCTTAATATGTGAGTATACGTATTGATAGAGCTCTTAGGATCTTGCTTGTCTACCAGCGTTGTGATGGCAGTCACACTAGTGGGGGCTGGGTAGTCTACAAGCACATCCTTATTCAGGTCCCTGGTCGTTGGATTATCGAGACAGAGCATCGATACTCCGGAGTAGACTAGTGTGTATGCTTCTCATCCCAGTTGGGGAGATGGTCTGTCCCACAGCCGTCAGTACGTCGTACTGGAGATAGTATGCAGGTGCTCGTTAGGTTACGAGTACACCGGACAGGACTCACAGGGAACTGTTGGTTGGTTTGATACCAGTCGTCAGTGAACAGTTCCCAGGTGACATGAGTACAGCGTAGTCCGCAGACTTGACACTGCTACTTCGCCTCGAGTGTGTCCCACTGTTCTTAGATTGCTACCCTACCACGGCTCAAAGGAGTCGTGCAAACAGGTAGCAGTTGGGTGCAGTCCCGAGCACTTGGAGGCAGTGGCGGTTAGACAGGATTCGTCCCTCCCGGTATTGGGAGTAGATATCGTGCTGTGTCAGAGAGCCATTACGCAAAGTCCCTGGCCAGGGCAAGCGAGATTTGCTGGTAGGTTCCAGCAGTTTCTCAGGGTGTAATGGGCTTCACTCCGACACGACTTATACCGCTATTAGGGGACTGACGCTTGCCGCCCCCCTAGGCTCGATATGCGATAGTCATGGACGAACGGACCGGACTGTATGGAGATTGTCACATCAGACTCAGTAGGAGTTCGGATGGGTTTACTCATCGGCCTTCTTATCGACAACTACCTGGGGACCGTTACGTACAGCTAGTGCCGCTTGCGGTCTGTGGTTAAACCCACTGCCAGCGTAGTAGTCGAGTCTCTAGAGTCCCACACAGAGAGTTTCCTACTCCAGGCGAAACGATATAGAGGTTGCATGGTTTTGCGACAAAGGGTTCGGACGCATACGTGCGTTTACGCGCGTACGACTTTCGGACAGTTTTTACCAGTCGGCTTTGGTTTAAGCCAGTTACTGGTATCCGGTTATTGGATTTTTACAGTCTAAAGTTTTTCCGTATTTTTACGGATCGGAGGGGCGTTATCGTAATTACTCGAGAAGCTTCTAGAAGATGTGACTAAGGAGGTTTGTTTTGGAAAGAGAGTGAGTCATAGTGGTGATTCATTCACTTCATTAATGCACATTTATTGCTTAATGACTCATGTTAATGAATCATCACAAGATATTTTGTGAAGCATGCTTATTCATTTCCTTTATTGATTTTTTGATAAAAAGAATGCTTCATAATATTATGATACACTCTCTCTCTTCTCTCATTATCATATCTCACATTCTCTCTCCTCAAGCTCTCATCTTCTAACCCTAATCCTTAATCCTCATGTGTTGAGATCAAAGGATTAGTTAGACTAAACAATCCATAACCTATACTCTATATCATCCTATCATCTTTGATTAGCAATCAAAGTTGATTAGTTACCTCAAGTTAGAGGTTTAGCTTGGAGTTTCGCTCTCGGGTGGATCGTCTACTACCTAGAGAAGGCCGAGGAGAACAAAGGAGGACGTAAAGAAGAAGGACCGGTTTCATTAGGTATAATCCCTAATCTCTTATGTAAAGAAACTCATAAGATACGGTTATTTAGAGTTTAGCTTCGATTCTAGTGGTTAGTCGATGTTCGTTGTTCTAACTTGATAAGTTTTTGAAAATTCCGCCTCCCCACAAGCACTGGGGTGAAGTACATCGACTTACAGTGGTATCAGAGCCTCGCTAAACACTAAATAACTTAATCGCAAATTTGTACGAATTTCGAACGAAAAAACGAAGCCGGAAAACCCTAATAAAAATCAGTTTCTGTCGAATCCAAAATGATGTCCTAAAATTTTTCAGGGATGTTCAGAAAGCTTGACATGGGTCCAGGAGAACACCCAAGAAAATTGGGCCCATGACTCGGCTAAAGCGCCGCGGAAGCGCGGCGGATCCCACCGATCCGCCGCGGTTCCGCCGCCGAGTTGCCGAGTCATGATCCCAAATTTTTTGTGTGGGTCCCCTGTGATATTTAGTGTTTTCTGGAATATTTAATTATTGCTCAGGTTACTGTTTAACAGAGCAGATTTTGGAGCAATATTGAAGTTGTTTATTCGATCGAATTGTACAGTATTTGCGTATTGGATTATATCTGTGATTGTTTGATGTGTTCGTAAACCTCCCCCAACTGCTAGTATGTCGGTTGGCAGGGGGTTGCACATTTCTGAAATGGTTATATCTGTTTGTGCATCTAAACTGTATTGGTTTGTTGTGGTTTATAGCCGGGTTTAGCAAAGGGTTATTGATTAATTCATTTGTTGTAAATGTAATTTGTTGTAATATTATTTTCGCGGGGCACTTCCAGGTTGCGGTTGTAGCTACCGTTGTATTATTTCATTTTACTGTTTTTGCTCCTAGGACTGACCCAAGGTGGGGTACACAGACTGCCAGGTGGGTAGTTTGCCGTACCCGTAGGGGTCGAGGGTGGGGTAAACGGCTATTCATCACAACTGTGTAATCTGTCTTTTCTTGCAGGCTCAAAAGAAATACAGATTGCTTGCAAATCCAATATTGTTTATCTGTGTTCTGGAATGAATATCATTGCGTCAGACGAATGTAAAATATCTATATTTATTATAGCTATTTAGACGTCACTTATGTTTTACACCCGCGCTAGCCCAGCCCCCGCTCTGTCGTTAGTTAAGTAACCTAACGGGTGATGACGGGACCCCGTGGCGAATGCGGATGGCATAAGAGGACGTTATATTTTCGTTGTTTTCTGCAATGATAGGTTAATGATGGGACGCATTATCTATAATGCAAAGTAAAACAAACCAAAGTTTAAATCGTTGGAACAATTTAAAAGAAACCACTCGGTTATTTTTAAAAACAGATATTTTTAAATGCGGAGATTTAACCACTCCTTTTAAAAGCTATCAGGTTCCTTCGGTTATATCAAGTTCACTACGTTCACGGTTTCGCCAAAACCAGTCGTAGCCCTCCGTCATTTCTTATGAATGGTCAGTAGTATTCAAGCTATGTTTGTTTGGCCCTTAGTCAAGACATAGTGTTTGGTAGCTGCTGGGGTATTCATTTGTTGCATAGATAGATGAGTTGGTTTGGGACAGTCGTATTACTTTGTTTGGCCCTTAGTCAAGAGTATACGGATGGGTTCAAATCAACAGGATAATGATGGGCAGAACTTGACATGTGACTTATGATTTGTTGGCCCTTAGTCAAGATCATAAGAGCATGGGGCAAAAACTTATATCGGGAATTTCTAAAGAAACTGAAATTTGCAAAGAGATGCATACCATTTGGAGTTTGATGAATGTTGGTAGGATTCCTTCAACATTATCATACGATGATATTTGGATCCCGATCCTACTGTGAGTATATGCTACTTATCAGGATATTCGTCGCTTAACGATCAATGCTATAAACCTAGTAGGTGTCCAGAAAAGTGTCAGCGGGGTTACGCCCCCAGAGAAAAGAGGTTATTTAATTAAGGAACTTCGCGAAAGCGTTGGAAAACCTCCCTCGAAGTATCGACACCGGCCTGGCTGAACGGTTAAGCAAGTATTGTACGGTGAGAATAGTCTTGGCTAATTCTTCTTTTATGGTTTGAGGAAGGATTCGAGAAACAGTGGGAGCCATCCAGTTTAGATAAACTAAAAACCATTCTAAACTTGCAAGAGCATCATGCTAAAGAGTTTTCTTCTCTCTCTCCTAATTGCAGCGACCCTGAAAATGACTGGACTTAAGTTACTTTTAGAGAAAAATATACTGACGGGGCCAAACTATAAAGATTGGCTGCGGAATGTCAAGATGGCTTTGACCTATGACAAACTGGGGTACGTCCTCACCGCTACAGCACCTGCTGTCCTTGGTCCCAAATCCAGCAATGCGGATAAGGAAATCCGCAAAACCTGGGATTTAGATTGCGCGAGAGCCAAGTGCATCGTGCTTGCCTCGATGAACAATGAACATCAGAGGAGGCACGAGGATATGTCCCTAGATGGCATATTTCTCCATACAAAGGAACTTTATGGAGAGCAATCTCGTATAGCAAGATACGAGACCTCTAAGAAACTGTTTCGAGCGAGGTTGGCTGTCGGGTCATCGGTAGGTGAACATGTCCTACAGATGATCGGCTATATTGAAGAGCTCGCGGACCTTGGGACGACTTTGGATAATGAGCTCTATACAGACCTTGTTCTCCAGTCCCTTCCTCCCACCTACGCCCAGTTTATCCTCAACTTCAATCTTCAAGGAAAAGAAGTTGAACTTGCGGAACTCCTGAACATGTTAAGGAGTGCAGAGGGCACCTTGCAGAAGGCAAGGGAAACACCCGCTATGTTTGTTGGCGGTTCATCTTCTTCCGGGTCCAAGGCTAGGGCCAAAGGAAGGAAGAAGAAGGCCGCACCCAGACCTAGAGGAGGTGTTAGTAAGGTGGGAAAGAAGGGAAAGAAAAAGTTTACAGCACCGGTAGTTGGCCTGGATGAGTGCTTCCATTGTCACAGGAAAGGGCACTGGAAAAAGGATTGCAAGGCGTGGAACGCCAAGAACCAGGAACCGAAGCAAGCTGTGGCTTCGACTTCAGGTGTGTTTGTAATTGAGAATTGTCTGTCAATCAACTCTGCTTCCTGGGTATTGGATACCGGATCAGGATCTCATATTTGCAATTCATTGCAGGCACTGAGAAACCGTAGAGTGCTGAAGGAAGGTGATATGATCCTCAGGGTTGCTAACGGAGCTAGCGTGGGAGCTGCGTCCGTCGGGGATTATCACCTAGGATTGACAAGTGGACACATTTTGGTTTTACATAACTGTTATTTTGTACCCAGCTTAACGTGTAATATCATATCAGTTTCCTTGTTATCAAATAAAGGTTATGATTTCACGTTTGTAAGAGATGTTGTCAACATCCACCTTAATCATGGTTTGATTGGGTCCGGTACTCTAAATAACGGCATATATGTGTTAAACCAACTCTAAATTTTCAATGTCCAGAACACACTAAAAAGAAAGTCTCCAGATTTAAATAAAGCTTTCTTATGGCATTGTAGACTGGGTCACATCAATGAGAGAAGGTTGACTAAGTTGCATAGAGAAGGATATTTGGACTCGTTCGAATATCAATCTTATGACACTTGTCAATCCTGTCTCAAAGGAAAGATGACAAAGACTCCATTCACTGGACAAGGAGTAAGAGCGAGCGAGCTCTTAGGACTCATACACAGCGATGTATGCGGTCCAATGTCTACACATGCGAGAGGTGGTTATTCCTACTTCATTACTTTTACAGATGATTTCTCTAGGTATGGATATGTTTTCTTAATGAAGCATAAATCAGAGGCCTTTGAGAAATTCCTGGAATTCAAGAGTGAAGCGGAAAACCAAACAGGCAAAAGTATTAAGACACTAAGATCTGATCGAGGTGGAGAATACTTAAGTGCCGAGTTCCTAGGTTACCTAAAAGAGAAAGGAATTCTCTCTCAGCTTACTCCTCCATACACTCCACAGCACAACGGTGTATCGGAGAGACGGAATCGAACCCTATTGGATATGGTACGATCCATGATGAGTAATACTGAGTTACCGCGATCTTTCTGGGGTTATGCGCTAGAATCAGCGGCATATCTTTTGAACCAGGTTCCAACCAAGACTGTGCCTACCACACCATATCAGATGTGGAGTGGGAAGAAACCCTGTCTAAAACATTTTAGGACATGGGGGTGTCCAGCTTTTGTAAAAAAGCAGCATGTGGACAAGCTCGAGGCACGCTCAGTACTGTGTAAGCTTGTGGGATATCCAAAGAACTCCAAGGGATATTATTTCTATTACGCAGAGGAACAAAAGGTTTTTGTTTCTCGTCATGCCCACTTCTTAGAAACTGAATTTTTGGAAAATCAGAAGAGTGGGAGCGAAGTAGAACTGGAAGAAATTCCAGAACCACAAACTGTTACTGAAAGTTTGGTAGAACCAGAGGTTCAAGAAGAACAGAACATTCCCGCACCCCTCCGCAGGAGTAGTAGGCCGTCTCGTCCGCCTGAGAGATACTACGGTTTTCTCATTGACGGGGATAGAGAGGATTGCATCATAGATGATGATGAACCTACTGACTTCCAGCAGGCCATCCAGAGCGGCGACTCGGTACGATGGCTAGATGCAATGCGGACCGAAATGGAGTCCATGTACACCAACAAAGTATGGACTTTGGACTTTGCTCCAGATGGGGTAAAACCCATAGGATGCAAATGGATCTTCAAGAAAAAGATTGGTGTAGATGGACAGGTGGAAACCTATAAGGCTAGACTTGTTGCAAAGGGTTTTCGTCAAAGACCTGGTTTGGACTATGACGAAACCTTTTCTCCAGTGGCTATGCTCAAATCCATTCGGGTCCTTCTTGCTATTGCTGCC
The DNA here is from genome assembly GCA_030015575.1 of Agapanthus africanus. Classification (NCBI taxonomy): domain Eukaryota; kingdom Viridiplantae; phylum Streptophyta; class Magnoliopsida; order Asparagales; family Amaryllidaceae; genus Agapanthus; species Agapanthus africanus. Next base: position 276,929,141 of record JASDDO010000010.1, on the reverse strand, counting down.
TTCCATGATTATGAAATCTGGCAGATGGACGTAAAGACGGCTTTTCTGAATGGAAATTTAGAAGAGAGCGTCTATATGGATCAGCCAGAGGGTTTCAATCAGAGTGGAAGCAGCGGGAAAGTATGCAAGCTGCTTAAGTCCATTTATGGACTAAAGCAGGCATCGCGGAGTTGGAACATCTGTTTTGATGAGACAGTCAAAGAATATGACTTTATCAAAAATCCAGATGAACCGTGCATATATAGTAAAGTCGTGGCCAGAAGTGTCGTATTCCTCGTCTTGTACGTGGATGACATTCTATTGATAGGAAATGACATTCCTATGCTACAATCTGTCAAAGGATTCTTGTCACACAGGTTCTCCATGAAAGACCTGGGTGATGCCTCTTACATTCTGGGGATCCGGATCTATCGTGATAGATCCAAGAGGATGTTGGGACTTTCGCAGTCCAGGTATATCGACACTGTACTGAAAAGATTCAGTATGGAAGATTCTAAGCGCGGTAATCTACCGGCTTGTCACGGAATCACCCTCTCCAAAGAGATGTCTCCCAAGACTGATTTGGAAAGGGAACGCATGTCTATTATACCCTACGCTTCTGCGGTAGGCTCTATAATGTATGCGATGTTGTGTACCAGACCAGATGTAGCTTATGCACTGAGCGTGGTAAGCCGGTATCAGTCAGACCCAGGGGAGAAGCACTGGATAGCAGTAAAGAACATTCTCAAGTACCTGAGGAGGACTAAGGAGATGTTCTTGGTTTACGGCGGAAAAGACCTCAGGTTGGAGGCCTTTGCTGATTCCGGCTTCCAGAGTGATAAGGACGATTCCAAGTCCATGTCGGGTTATGTCTTTACCCTCAATGGAGGGGCGGTGTGCTGGAAGAGCTCCAAGCAGGACACCGTTGCTGACTCGACGATGGAAGCGGAGTATATAGCTGCTTGCGATGCCGCAAAAGAAGCAGTCTGGATGAAGAAGTTCCTAACAGAACTTCAGGTGGTTCCTACCATAGTTGATCCAATACCTCTGTATTGCGACAACAACGGAGCTATAGCTTTAGCGAAGGAACCAAGGTCCCATCAGAAGTCCAGACACATCTTGAGGCGGTATCACCTGATCAGGGAGATCATTGATCGTCAGGAGATCGAGGTTCGGAGAGTTGCTTCAGAAGAGAACATTGCTGATCCATTCACGAAGGCCCTTCCTCAGATTCAGTTCGAGAGGCTACTCGAGATCATTGGTCTACGATATGCCAGTACATGGCCCTAGTGCAAGTGGGAGATTGTTAGTGTTTATGCCCTAGAAGGCCATTACTGTATCATACTAGCTTGTATATTACTTAATGGAAGCTTGGGATATTCACATGTATATAACAGTCTTGCTAAACATGGTAGTATGCTACTTGGTTTTTCTATCTTAATATGTGAGTATACGTATTGATAGAGCTCTTAGGATCTTGCTTGTCTACCAGCGTTGTGATGGCAGTCACACTAGTGGGGGCTGGGTAGTCTACAAGCACATCCTTATTCAGGTCCCTGGTCGTTGGATTATCGAGACAGAGCATCGATACTCCGGAGTAGACTAGTGTGTACACTTCTCATCCCAGTTGGGGAGATGGTCTGTCCCACAGCCGTCAGTACGTCGTACTGGAGATAGTATGCAGGTGCTCGTTAGGTTACGAGTACACCGGACAGGACTCACAGGGAACTGTTGGTTGGTTTGATACCAGTCGTCAGTGAACAGTTCCCAGGTGACATGAGTACAGCGTAGTCCGCAGAATTGACACTGCTACTTCGCCTCGAGTGTGTCCCACTGTTCTTAGATTGCTACCCTACCACGGCTCAAAGGAGTCGTGCAAACAGGTAGCAGTTGGGTGCAGTCCCGAGCACTTGGAGGCAGTGGCGGTTAGACAGGATTCGTCCCTCCCGGTATTGGGAGTAGATATCGTGCTGTGTCAGAGAGCCATTACGCAAAGTCCCTGGCCAGGGCAAGCGAGATTTGCTGGTAGGTTCCAGCAGTTTCTCAGGGTGTAATGGGCTTCACTCCGACACGACTTATACCGCTATTAGGGGACTGACGCTTGCCGCCCCCCTAGGCCCGATATGCGATAGTCATGGACGAACGGACCGGACTGTATGGAGATTGTCACATCAGACTCAGTAGGAGTTCGGATGGGTTTACTCATCGGCCTTCTTATCGACAACTACCTGGGGACCGTTACGTACAGCTAGTGCCGCTTGCGGTCTGTGGTTAAACCCACTGCCAGCGTAGTAGTCGAGTCTCTAGAGTCCCACACAGAGAGTTTCCTACTCCAGGCGAAACGATATAGAGGTTGCATGGTTTTGCGACAAAGGGTTCGGACGCATACGTGCGTTTACGCGCGTACGACTTTCGGACAGTTTTTACCAGTCGGCTTTGGTTTAAGCCAGTTACTGGTATCCGGTTATTGGATTTTTACAGTCTAAAGTTTTTCCGTATTTTTACGGATCGGAGGGGCGTTATCGTAATTACTCGAGAAGCTTCTAGAAGATGTGACTAAGGAGGTTTGTTTTGGAAAGAGAGTGAGTCATAATGGTGATTCATTCACTTCATTAATGCACATTTATTGCTTAATGACTCATGTTAATGAATCATCACAAGATATTTTGTGAAGCATGCTTATTCATTTCCTTTATTGATTTTTTGATAAAAAGAATGCTTCATAATATTATGATACACTCTCTCTCTTCTCTCATTATCATATCTCACATTCTCTCTCCTCAAGCTCTCATCTTCTAACCCTAATCCTTAATCCTCATGTGTTGAGATCAAAGGATTAGTTAGACTAAACAATCCATAACCTATACTCTATATCATCCTATCATCTTTGATTAGCAATCAAAGTTGATTAGTTACCTCAAGTTAGAGGTTTAGCTTGGAGTTTCGCTCTCGGGTGGATCGTCTACTACCTAGAGAAGGCCGAGGAGAACAAAGGAGGACGTAAAGAAGAAGGACCGGTTTCATTAGGTATAATCCCTAATCTCTTATGTAAAGAAACTCATAAGATACGGTTATCTAGAGTTTAGCTTCGATTCTAGTGGTTAGTCGATGTTCGTTGTTCTAACTTGATAAGTTTTTGAAAATTCCGCCTCCCCACAAGCACTGGGGTGAAGTACATCGACTTACAACTTCAGCTAGTCGGGTCACATTGATATGGCCTAGTCTACAATACCTCAAGAAGGATTCATTCATTTCTGAACTCTTCCTCTTGTGTGTATTCTGTATACTAAGAACTGTAGTTTGATTTAGAACGTCAATGCTTTTAGATAACGTGCCTGAACCGATCAACTCTTGATATAAGAAATGTTCAAAACATTATCCAACAATACAAAATTATATCCTTTCTTTACTAATAAAGAGACTGATATGATGTTGTATATCAGGTTCGGTATCTAATAACATTCATTCAGAATCAATGTATTCTGGAAATACAGGGTGATAGTGACCAACAGACTTGGCTGCAACACTTGTACCGTTTTTTATCTCATGAAACTTATCACCCGTTCTCAGTTTTCTACCTATCTGTAGCCCATGCAACAGATTACATATGCAGGATCCTGATCCGGTATCTCATACCCAGGACGTAAAGGATACTGAGAAACAGTTATCTGTAATGAACACACCCGACGAAGATGCATCATCATGCACTTTCTTCGTTTGGGCGGCACGGGAATTCTGGTAATTCCCTATTTCCTGCTCTGTCTTATAACATTTATAAGTTGGAGCGGGACCAACGTTTCCCGGCTCAGTATAACAAGCGGGTTTGGTCAATACATCCGTATTATTATCTTGATTAAGGCGTGATATGGTCTCTACCTGGAGAGAGAGAGAAGAAAACACTCTGCGTGCGCTCTTGCAAGATCAGATTGGTTATTATTTTATCTAATCAGGATGGTTCCCACTGTTTTCATCAACTCTTCCTTCAAACCTTAAAAGGAAAAACTAGCCGGGATTAATTACACCCTACAACTTCGCCAATCTTTTAGCCAGGCCAGTGTCGGTACTTTGAGGGAGGTTCCCCGTGGTTTCGCACGGACCTAATTAAAGTAAACCTCATTTTCCCAGTAGCGTAACCCCGTTGACACCTTTCTAGACACCTACTTGATCGGCTGATTGTAATGTATAAAACTCTCCCAGGAGTAACAATTACTCGCAGTGGGTATCGGGATCCAACTATCTCATAGAAGGTATGCAATCTCATTGCAAATTTCAACACTTGAAATTCCCGATAATTTTGCCCCTAACGTGCTATGACCTTGACGAAAGCCAACAAACCATAGCCCGCTAGTCAAGTTCAACCCGTACATTTCTTGACTGAATTAAACCCACCCGCACGACCCTTGACGAAAGCCAACAAAGCCGTACGACTACCCTAATCCAATCACATCATATGCAGCAGATAAGCAGCATATAGCTACCACACACTACACCTTGACGAAAGCCAACAAATGCAGCACGAATACTATATACAACTTATCTGAAATGACAGAGGGCTACGACAGGTTTTTCTGAAAACCTATTGCGTAATGAACTTGATATCATTGTAGAATCAAATGATTTTAAAATGGAGTGTTTTTAGGCTTTTACTAGTTTCGCTAAAGAGGTCACTCCCGGTGAAGGGATCTCGGCTCTTTCCTTATGGAATAAGGTGCAGGATATATCATATATATCACTGTGCAAAGCAAGAACTAGAAAAGCAATCAAAAGACAAAACCGAGGGTTGTAGCATCTGCCAGTCATTGCTAAAGGGGTCACTCCCGGTGAAGGGATCTCGACCCTTTCCTTATCGAATAAGGTGCAGGATGTTCTACAAGGAACATCGCGATGCAAAGCAAGAACTGTAGCTACCTGTTTTTGAAAATTCGATTCCACAACATCTTTTAGGTTTCTTTTCTTTCATTAATCATATTAATGAAATCCCATCATTTAAACACCTAAACATCACAGATAAATACGACGTACACTTATGCCATCCACATTCGCCTCGATGTCCCCTCGTGCACTGTTAGGTTAGGTGACTCACGGCAGAGCGGGGCAGGGCTAGCGCGGGTGTAAAACATAATTAACGTCTATATAATATATCATATATACAATATACATTATTTATCACAACATATCAAATGATCACATCACAGATATCACAGCAGAAGAAACATATGAAACATTGGATATACTAGGACATCCATGTTTTATTTTGAGCCTCTATAAAACACGGATTCCACGGTCGCGATGAATAGCCAAACCCACACCCCTAGACCCCTACGAGAGCGGCAAGAAACCCTACCAATTCTAGAGTTAGGAGACCTGGACTTGACTCCTCGAGTTGGTCTCCCACTGGACCCTAGAACCCGGTTACTTGTGCTCTCCTCCTTAGGTCTACCTAATGCGGAAAAAGTAAATAATATACAAATGGTGACATCAACCTCATGCCGGAAGTTCCCCAATAAAAGAATATTACATACAATGAATTTTACATGAATGAAAATAAAAACCCTCATCTTACATAAAACCCCCGGCTGTTCAAAACGCGACGATCCAATATAACATATCCAGCAACACATAACATCACATCTCATCAACGTAAGTAAATATGCGCATCCCAATTGTCGTTGACATATAGCAACGAAACCGGCGATATCACATATTACACTTACGGTCGCAGAAAAGAAAGTGTAAAACTACAACAGTTGGAATCCGCAACCTCCTTAGACATCGCATGCATAACAATTATAAACCCCGCAATTTAGTTTCATTATTGAAAACTCTTTTTAATACCAAGTCGGTCAATTCAACAAGATTCCCGACATCCTGATCGAATGCTCGTCGCAAACTTTAGTTGACGGCTGCACCCCTGATGCCGTCGACGAAGTGCACTAAGGCGGAACACCGCTGCCGCGAGAACCCGAACGGATGCTTTGGCGACGGGGTTCTCCTATAGTCACTTGGTCGGGGCTATGGGGCATGGTTATCTATTAAGTTTACCCGGCGAGTATCCGCGTACGCTACGTGATTGCAACGGACTTTTGATCGCATCAAAATCCCGTGGCAACCAATCATCTGAGACTAAACTGCTATGTTTATAACACCCAAATTAGTTATCTCATAACTACTTGTGGATTCCAAATATTGTATCACATTCTAAATAAATAGACAATGTTAAAATTTCCGATCGAATGATCAAACACCCAAGTTTTCTCAAATAGTTCTCAACACTTGAGGGGAGTTTAAAAACATCCATCACATGCCACAGTACCAATGGTCCAGCCGTAGAAGGGTGAAGCCAACGCCTCACATGTAGCAACGCCGTACTGCCCCAAACCCTAAGGTTCAAAAGGCAGTTCAAGGCGGTCACTAATCGAGTTAAGGTTTGTTGTCTTCTAGAGGGTCCATCGCGTAACTTGCATGATTTAGACGTTCTTAAACTACGGGAAAAATCCAACACTTGGAAATTTCCCGGGTCGGGAAAAAGTGAGTTATTGATATCCGTTCGAATTTTTTAATACTATCTAAATATCCAGGAAACATAATGAAATTAAATTTTCCGATCGAATCAATGAATACAAAATAAACCCCAGAACACTCCACTTGAGTCAGATTAAAAATACCCAGAAAATATCACTTACAGAAATATATATTACTGTTCAAAAACGAGTGTCTAATCCTTCTATACTGCCGCGGATCTGCGGCCCAAGCGTGGTACGGCCGCGGTTCCGCGGCGGATTGTATGGATTAGAATCTCATTTTTCACAGTAATGCTTAAATGTCCCTACTGAATTTTTTAGGTATTTTTACTACAGGAAAATCATAGTTTTTTAAAAATGTCAAGAGAGGGGTTCGTTTTGACGTTTCGGGGTTTGTTCGGAGTTTTAACTTCGTAAACACGTCGCCTAATGCTCTAACCTGACTCTGATACCACTGTTGGGTTACTAGGCACTCTAATAAGGTTCTACAAGGCACCAACCATGCCCGATTAAAATTTTAGCCGTGCCGAATAACTCTAAACAAGATCTTTTCTAGATAATTAGGGCAACACATGCTAGTAAATAACAATTATCACTAAGTGAATAGGAAATACAACCTTTGTAGATCGGTCCTTCACTTCTAAAGCTCCTTTTTGTAGTCCCTTCGCTACGATCATCGAACTCCCGGACTCTCGGACGGCTCCATGAGAAGATTGCAACGGTATTGCTTTAAGTCTTCGAGGCCGAAGATGATCTACGTCGAGGGAATACGAACTCAAGCTTCTACTTCACTAACTAAAGAATTAGTGAAGCAAACACCCTAAACTAAAGTGCTAGTCTAGTAGAGGATGATGAAATAGGAAATGGGTACACTTTAGAATTTCTTTTCTCACAATGTATCTCTCTCTTTATCAAACCCTAGAATGAAATTGAAGGAGGAAGAAGATGAGCTCAAAATGACAATGAAAACTAATCTAAAGAGAGAGTTAGCTAACCATGGGTGAGTGGGTATCATATGCTAACCATGGGTGAGTGGGACATAACCATGGCTAATTATAGTGGTTAGGTTAATTAATATCTTAAGTAAAACAAAACTAGTGGACTAAGTCAATGCAACCATAAGCTTCATGAAGCTTCATGCATGTGAGCTCATTATCCATTTGTTTTTAGAATTACTTTAAATATAAAAACCTAACCAATATAATTATAATGGTGTATGTCTCATACACCCATGTAGTGTGTATCAACAACCATGATACAAAATGAACACAAATTAATATATATATCACATATATCTTAAGTTGTGCACAAGTGAGAAAAACAAATGCTTAAGTGAACCGATGTTAGTTAATGTAAATTAGTATATCACATATACAATTATACACTAAATTATTAAGTCAACACTTGACTTAATAATCCGGTTATATCATATATAACCGACTAACATCCAATGTATCGACTTATCGAATCAACCCTTGATTCGATAACCTGGTTATATCGCATATAACCGATAGATACAAACATCGCGAGAATAGAATACGGTATCATATACACGCATTATTCTCGGTCCTGCACATATCATATATGCGCTCCTATTTCGTTTTGCCTGAGCCAGTAAAACATCTATGTAGGACTCTAAAGACTCGTCAATACGCCGGCAGTAGATGATGATCATATCAAGCACCCACAAGTCGTCAGCGGTACTAGCTGGACGTAACGGCTACCCGGGTGTTGAGTGATAAGAAGATCAGCAAGCAAGCCCGCTCCAACTCCTGCAAAAAGCCTGACAGTGACACTACCGTACAGTCTGGTCTCCTCGTCTGATATGTCGCATATCAAGTCTAGGGGTGGTAAAACGTCAGACCCCAATAACCGATAAGTCATGCCGATATGAGGCTCATAACGGGTAGAGAAACTATTGGTAACACTTACCAGTAAATCTCTAAACCGGCCCTGGCCAGGGACTTCCCTGTTATGGCCAATCGAGCATAGCGCAACATCAACCCCTAATACCGGGAGAGACGAAACCCCTCCTATCGCTCATTGCCTCCAAGTGACTCGGGACTGTACCCAAAAACCACCGTTTGGCACGCCCTCTTGGACATGGTAAGGTGGAAATCAAAGCACAGAGGGAATCACACAAGACTCTATGACAATCTCGGGTCTACAGACTAACCCGTACCGGTGTCACCAGAGAACTGCCATCTGACGTAAGGTATAATAGCATCGGGGAGTTCTCGGCGGGTCCGTCCAGTGTACCCAGTCTCCACTGAGCACCCGCATATCATCTCTGATGTCAAACACCAATGGATATGGGATCATCCATCGCCCATCTACATGGGTCTAGAAGGTATACACTAGTCTACTTTGGTATATCGATGCCCCATCTCGATATACCCACGACTAGGGACCTTGAAGGATGTACTTATAGACTACCATGTCCCCACTAGTATGATCGCATCATAGTCCAGGTAGTCAAGTACACATCCTAAGGGCTTTACCAACATGTAACAGAGAGACAATCAGTTTACATATTAAGATAAAGAGTAACCGGATAGCATACTATCATGTCGAGCAAGAAAGTCCTCCCTATATATGTCCAAGCATCCACCACAATATACATCTCATGTATAGTAATGGCCTCTAGGGCATACATATAACTAACACATTAAAAGAGCGGTTTTCCCTTAATATGATATATCACTGTTCCTTGTTGCATGATATACGGATATGCTTACATTTCCATCATATGTCGCATACATCATGCTTTATGATTTTACGCATTGAGATATGCTGTTTTTATGAGATTTCTGGATTTGAGAACCGTGGACATTTTAAAAGAGATTATGTGTTGTTTTAAAAACCCGGTTTCTCTTGTTATGATATTTCAGTGCGTCCATCATGTGTTTTCTCGGTTCTGAGAGCGACATGTGAAATCCGATTCGAGGAAGCGGATGAGGCCAATTGCGGGTACATGGTGGACCCGGTATGGTACCCCGGGGCGAGATCGGATCTGTCGCACAGTAGGCGATGAGCCTGGCAGAGGGACCACTACCTACCAGTGATAATATTTAGGCTCGGCGGATATCCGGAGGATACCGACCGGAGTCGAGAGATGATATGGGCCGGTCCGGACTGACGGAGCCCGTGGGCCGATCCGAACTGACGGGGCCCGATATATGAGGATTTATGTGCCGATACTGGGAATGGTTTTCATGATGTTTTCGAGTGTCGATGTTAGGCACTCAGGTTCCATGATTTTGATATGTCACGAGGGACACCGTTGATATATATATATCCTCATACTTTCATGCACACTCTTTTATGATGTTTACGTGCATACAGACATTGATTTTCGGTGGACGAGATCCACATGCATATATACCTTGATTATGGTTGGACGAGATCCATATTCATGCATTGATTATTACTGTTGGATGTTATCCGCATGCACATAGGTATTGACTATCTTGTTGGCCCATATACAGACCCGGTCACCCTAGATATCATAGTATTACCTTTATGATATAGTTGACCTAGGAGTCGTTGTTTATTCTATTTCTATCTGTTGATATTTTTCTACTCACGAGTTGGCAACTCATCCCCGTTGTGCCACAGTTCTTGCAGGTTGAACTCTTGGATCAGTAGCGGCTTCGCTGGCCCACAGTTGCACTCGGGTGTTTTGCATTGGTAGGTGGGACATTTGTAACGTACCCACTCTTGTATCTGTATTTCATTATTGTATCTAGTTCACTCCATCAATCAACATTAGTAAATTGTATAAATAATGAGACTTAGTGGGTTTGTGGTTGCGAGACTTAGAGTGAGGGGTAATTAGCTTCTTGTGGTTGTGATTACTCGCTTTATTCTTTATTCTTGTGTGGTGAGCTTCACCGTTGGGCGTCGTTTATTTATTTATGCTGTATTGCGTGGTTGTGATCCACCGTTTGGCGAAGAGCTAGCTCCCGCTTGGGGTTATTCTTACTATGTATTTGTGGTTTTGTATCAAAATATACAAAGGAGGTGCTGCCGAAATTTTTAAGAGACGAAACATGTTTTCAAACTAGTAAATTTTACTTGCATCATTCATGTTCTGTTTCTATGCATTAAGAAAACTTGTTTTCATTATACCTTTATTTCAAAACCTCATCTCCTTTATTTTTCTAAAAAGGTTTAGATTTCTGGGTTTCAGCTTATTTGAATTCCTTTACGCCTTTTGACGTTGCGTGATTCAAGTGCTGGTCACGAGCTAATATTTCGGGTCGTGACAAAGTTGGTATCAGAGCGCTAGGTTTAACCTTTGTTCGAGTCTACGTCTGACTATGCGGAGTCTAGGGCGGATGTGTATTTCGGAACATAGGCTTGACCTTACGGAACTTAGACTTGAACAGGGGGGTATTAGACCCGAACATTCGTTTCATAGGCTGACCCTGATTGATGGAGTAGGTAGCTTGAGTAAAGTGACGTACCGTACGTATGTTCCGCGGCATATTTACGATACGATACTCCACTTAACAAACCTTAGGATGTACATATTTTTGAGACTTATGATTCTCTTTATACCCATGATTATACATCCATTGGAGATCCTCGATTCTATTAGTTCCATGATCATACTTTCATTGATGCTGTTCTTTCTTATGATTATGTATCCATTCTGGATCTGTCGTTTCCTCTCATGCCGTGATCTTCCTTCTTCGATACTCGATTGAGGTTCCTGTCACCATAGTTTGAGCGCAGTTTGAGCTGCTGCTAGTGTTGCGGTCAGGGCGAGCTCATTTGGTACGAGGGCGGACCATTGTGTTTTCTAGTGATATGGGAACGTCTCGATGTAGTGTTGTGTTGTGGCCTCTTATGGAGGCGAGTGCTTAGTTTTATACCAGATGATCGGGCCATGGTTAGAGCTGCCAGTTGTGAGAGGACTGTTGATGTACAACATACCTCAGAGATTTTGATGTCGCCTACCGTGCAGACAGGTGACCCAGCTGCTGCTGAGATGATGGGATGCCGCTTCCAGAGCTTACGAGCTAAGATCGCCGGAGCTTCCAAGCAGAAATGCGACAGATGATAGCTAGTCTACCCCGAGTTGGGAGACGAAGATGATTCGTCAGATTGATGCGCCGACGCAGGCCCAGTTGAGTTGAAGATTTCCAGTGTTGAGAGAATCTTACTCAGACCTAGAGCAGACCGATTCAGAGATGACCGCCGGTGTATCGCCTTTCCTGGAGGATTGAGGCATTGTTTAGCGTGCGGAAGAAGGGTATTCGCATGTCGCCTTGGAGAAGTTAAAAAGTTCAAACGAGTGTCAGAAACCCATTTTCCTAAGTTTAAAGTGTTCGGAGGAACATGCAGGTAATTCTGTGGACCCTCTAGAAGAATGAAACCCTAACTCAACATGATAACCATGTAACTGCTTTGAATCTTAGGATTTGTGGCAGTTTAGCGGTGCCATCAGTGAGGCTTGGGTTTGCCCTTCTACGGTTGGTCCTGAGGTACCGTGGTATGTACCAGATATTTTTAGACTGTGCTCTGGTGTTGAGCCTTCGGGAAATTTTGGGACCTTGATGACTCGATCGAAAAGTTTGACGTTGCCCGGATACCATGTGATAAGAGATCAGTAAGCTGACCAGCATTGGATAGAGGACCTCACCCAGAGGCGTTGTGAGTTGATAGAAAATGGACGAGTATTGAGTATTCCTCCGATGGTTGGGACGAGTTCTCGGGGACGTGTTGGGCCAGATATCTTCTACTGAGTGATGAAGATACCGAGTTCGTGAATTCAAGTCCGTGCGAGAGACTTCGGATTGACCGTGGCCGAGAACATTTGCAGTGCGCAGATAGCATGGTATGACGTCATAGTGGACGATGATACAGACGAGTGGAACCAGAGGCTCGTGCGAGACGCTGACAAAATGTTATTACTCCCCGTCGAGATCAGAGACCTGATATGCTTACAGAGGTGGTGGGATACGGCCAGTTTCCGAGGAAATGTGTGCGTTACACGCAGATGTCTAGAAAACGAGAAAAGATTATGTAAGAGTACCAGCCTCTGTACAGTTCGGCAAAGGCAAGATCGGAAGAGACCTTGAGCAGGATTCCTTCTAGGACACTACTGCAATGAGGATTGCACCCAGGATCAGATGTGTCACGTGTATTCAGAGAGACAGAGGCCGACGCCATCAATGTTCTGCATTACAAGTGGTCGTGATGATTGATCGAGAGATGACCAGAGAAGTGCCAGAACGTAATCGTCCCCGTTAGCACACCTGTGTGGGCCGATGAGCCGATGGATTGCGAGATGGGTAAATCCACAGAAAAGATAAGGACCCAGAGGCCGAGGATGCCAGACCGTGACCAAGAAGCAAGCGGATGTTCTTGTTCTGCCGGTTATTAGGCGCACCAATTTATTTTTTGACATTGTGGGAGGTGTACCTCGATGTCTTTTGTTGCGATTTGTGTTTGTGATCTGAGTATCATGCTTAGATCGCTTGGATTTGAGTTTTGATGATGAGTTTCCTGATATTGATTTCTTGCACCATGGCTGCACCTACTGGGTATTTGCATATTTGCGCATAGTTTCGCACCTGATATATATATTTTATACACCATTGTGTTGACTTGCGATTTGTATATATCTATTGCATTCAATGTCGATTTTGTACCTTCGTATCATGTGTTTATGATTTCATGGATTTCATACGGATGATTTGATTTTTGCACTTGGTATAACTTATATGTGCTTGCAGTGCATTGATATGTGTTTTGTGCACGCAGTTGCAAACGATTTTGATTTATACACCTTGGTATACTCGGTGTTGCTTTTGATGCATTCGAATTATTGGTTTTATTTCGTGCATTTGATGCACCCGATGTTATTTCGTGCACAATAGGTGCACCAGATATTGTTGTCATGCACACCGTTGCAGTTGACAGATGCTTTCGTGCACACCCGTTGCACGTAGTTTTGGGTTTTTGTGCATATTGTGGCACCTGTATTTGGATTTGATTTCCATGCGCACCAGATGCATGTGATTTTTGGATACGCCTTTTAGGCTGATTTTTGCTTTTGAGCACTTTGTTTTCATGTTGAGCACTATATTGTGTATTAGCCAATAGGGCTGATCTGAGGACAGTACCTGAGTACTTTGCATACATTAATATACTACCAAAAGGGTTTTCAAAAGGAGTTATAGTCTCGCTATTCCCTACGTGCCCGTGAGCGACACGAACGTTTATAAGGAAAATCTTTTGGGATATTTTGGAAACGACGGAACGTGTATTTAAGAAAACATATATGGACATATATTATTATTTTAAAATGAGCGTCCGTCAGTTATGCCGTGAGTTACGTATTTCCGCGGCGGTTTAGAAAAGATTTTTCATGTATTTCATTCAGATTTTAAGGGGGGGAAGATTGTAACATTTCAAAAAAATAAAATTTTATTTTTGGGAATTTTTATAATTAAATAATAAAATATTGAATATTTTAATAAGGCGGTATAATTAAATATCGATAAATTTGTGAAAAAATTGGAAAATTATGGAAATTTCTAAAAGAGGGTGTTTTATGTGAATTATTTAAATTTTAAGTCTTTATGATTAATTATACACAAATTTTGTGCTAATCGCGATTAGATATCGCTAATCGGGCACTAATCGTGTTTTATGCACATGTCATTTTTTTCCACGCTTGTTACATTTTCCTACATGATTATGGGTGTATGGTTATTGTTTTGGGTTTACTTTTAAGGGGAGAAAAAAAGAAAAGAAAAGAAAAAGAAATGGGATAAAGAATAGAATATAGTAGTAGGTATGGGTGAGAGAGAGAAAGGTGAGGGTTACATTTGACTTAACCATTCTCTCCTCCATCATTCTCCTTCATTTTCCCTTCCTCCTTCAGCCCAAGGCAGCACCCTCTCCTCCACCATCTTCAAAACCCCCAAAACTCCATTAAAAGCACCTCAAAACTCAAACCCCATTTCATAAAAAAGATGCACAAGCTCACTAGCAACACATTGGACCAAGAAAGCTTGCATTTTGGACACTTAGGGCAACTCAAGAAAATTCTTGAGTTGCCAAATGAGGTATTTTCTGAACCATGAGCTTAGTATTCACATTGTTTTTACATCCATGTTAACTTTAAACCGATATTGTGAAGTTTAGTGAACTTTGGGAAACCCTAATAAAGGGTTGAGTGTTTGTTTGAAATTGGTGATGTTGTGGCTGTTAACTAGACTTGGGTGTTGTTTAATGACCTGGACTAGAGCTTAGCAAACCCAAAACATGGATTTAGAAACCCCGACATTGGTTAAATGTATGATTTGAGAGGGTATTTTGGTATCTGGAGCAACCCGGGGACACTAGAAATGATTTTGCAATTACTGGGAGTCGTGCAGGCACCTAGGAAGCTACCACTAAACCCCTAGCCCCATACCCCAACCTAAGGCCGCAGATTTATCCATTCTAGCCACAATTTGCGGCCAGAACAGGGAAATAGGGTCCTAGGTTTGGTCCATGGCTCCTTTTGCACTAAAATAGACCCCTCCTATATGCAGAATTGGCTAATTGTCACCTGGGGAAAATCTGGGAGCATTTTTGTGTGTTTTAGGCTATGTTTTCCGTATTTTGAAATGCAATTTCTTGACAGTTGGATTTGTATTTGGGGTTCGATCGGACTTTAAACTTCGTCTAGACATCGCCTAAAGCTCTAGCTTGGCTCTGATACCACTGTAGGGTTACTAGGCACTGTCACAAGGTTCTACAAGGCATCAACCATGCCAAAATCAAATTTTTCATGTGCCGAACAACCCTAACCAAGATCTTAGACTAGAGATTAGGCGAAACAAAGAATGTAAACAACTTTACATCTAAGAGTTAGGGATTACAACCTTTGTAGTCTGTTCTTTCACTTCTAAAGCTCCGTGTTTAGGTCCCTTCGCTGCGATCTTCATGTATCCGGACTCTAGAGAGGCTCCATGAAGAGAAATATGCAATCTTGCTTCCGATCTTCAATAACAAAGATGATCTACCTTGAAGAAACTCAAACCCAAGCTCTTGCTTTGCTAATCAAGTATTAGCAAAGCAAACACCCCAATCTAAGTGGCAATAATAGATGAGGATGATGAAGTAGGAATTTAGCTCTCATTTGTTTTCAATTTCTCACTCATTTTCATCACACATTAAATGCTAGTAAGCTTTTCAAGGAGGAAGAAGAAGATCAAGTCTTTTTGTGATGAATAATGAATTGTTATCATAATTGCAAATGCAACCCATGGTTAATAATCAAAGGGCTAACCATTGTGGAGATTTAACTAGGGTAAAGGGTTTGGGTTGGGTTAGGAAATATCTCCAAAATATCAACACATAATATCTTAGATTAAAATAAACAAAAGCTTCATGAAAGAGCTAACCAAAATCAAACCCTAACTATGTTTAATCTCCACTAATCATGTTGCATTTGTAATCATAACTTGTTACAATATTATATATCACATATATAATATTTATTGTAACAAAATAAAATAATACAATTAACATATATCATATATATATCAATGTATTACCCGAGTGAGAAAAAGAATCTTTAAGTGAGCTTATATTAGTTAATGTAATTTAATATATCAAATATATAATTATACATTAAATTATCGAATCAACACTTTATCCGATAATCCGGCTATTTCACAAATAACAGACTAATATAATCTGCATCAGTTCATCGAATCAACACTTGATCCGATGACCCGGCTATATCACATATACCCGACCGATATCTCATATCGCGAGAATCTAATACGGTATCACATACACGTATTGTTCTCGGTCCCGCACATATCATATATGTGCTTCTACTCCATTTTGCCTGAGCCAGGAAACCTCTGTGTAGGACTCTAAAGAATCGTCAATACGCCGGCAGTAGGTGGTGATCATATCAAACACCCACAAGCTGCAAGCAGTCAGCTAAACGTAATAGCCACCCAGGTATCGAGCAATCAGAAGATCAACAAGCAAGCATGTACATTCTCCCGTGAATCCAACCAGTAACACTCCCGTACAGTCCGGTCTCTGCGTCTGATATGTCGCATATCTCGCCTAGGGGTGGTTAACGTCAGACCCCAGCAGCTTGATAGTCGTGTCGATATGAGGTCCACAACAGTTCGAGAAACTACTGATAACACTTACCAGTAAATCTCAGCAACCCTGGCCAGGGATTTCCAGTTATAGCCAATCGATCACTGCGCAACATCAACTCCCTATACCGGGAGAGACGAAACCCCTCCTATCGCTCATTGCCTCCATGTGATTTGGGACTGTACCCAAAAGCCACCGTTTTGCACGCCCTCTTGGACGTGGTATGATGGAAATCAAAGCACAGTGGGAATCACACAAGACTCTATAACCATCTCGGGTCTACAGACTAACCTGTACTAGTGTCACCAGAGAACTGCCATCTGATGTGAGGTATAATACCATCTGGGAGTTCTCGGCGAGTCCGTCCAGTGTACCCAGTCTCCACTGAGCACCCGTATACCTTCTCTTATGTCAAACACTAATGGATATGGGATCATTCATCGCCCATCATATGGGTCAAGAAGTGCATACGCTAGTCTACTCTGGAGTATCGATGCCCTGTCTCGGTACTCCCACGACTAGGAACATTTGAAGGATATACTTGGCGACTACACTGTCCCCACTAGTATGATCTGCATCATAGTCCTGGTAGTCAAGTACTCATCCTAAGGGCTTTATCAACATGTTATATAGAGACAATCAGAGTACATTTTAAGATAAAGAGTAACCAGATAGCATACTATCATGTCGAGCAAGAAAGTCCTCCCTATATATGTCCAAGCATCCACTACAATATACAACGTATGTACAGTAAAGGCCTCTAGGGCATACATATAACTAACACAAACGGCGCTATAGCTTTAGGGAAGGAACCCAAGTCCCATCAGAAATCCAGACATATCTTGAGGCGGCACCACCTGATCAGGGAGATCGTTGATCCCCAGGTGATCGAGATGAGGATAGTAGATGTGGAGAACAACACTATAGATCCACTCACAGAGGCCTGTTAGTTATGTATATGTCCTAGAGGCCATTGTTGTACATATGATGTATATTATAAAGGATGCTTGGATATATATATAGAAGAATTTTTTGCTCGACATGATAGTATGCTATCTGGTTTCACTTTGTCTTAACATGTTGACTTGTATTGATTTACTGTCTTGCTCTCACATGTTGATAAAGCCCTTAGGATATGTACTCGACTATATAGACTATGATGCAGATCATACTAGTAGGGCCATGGTAGTCTAAGAGTACATCTTATAACTGTTCCTAGTCGAGGGTGTATCGAGACAGGGCATCGATACTCCAGAGTAGACTAGCGTATACGCATCTTGACCCATTTGATGGGCGATGGATGATCCCATATCCATTGGTGTTTGACATCGAAGATGGTGTACGGGTGCTCAATGGAGACTGGGTACACTGAACGGACTCGCAGAGAACTCGTAGATCGTATTATACCTATCGTCAGATAGCAGTTCTCGGGTGACACTGGTACAGGTTAGTCTGTAGACCCGAGATCGCCATAGAGTCTTGTGTGATTCCCACTGTGCTTTGATTTCCACCTTACCACATTCAAGAGAACGTGCAAAAGGGTGGCTTTTGGGTACAATCTCGAATCACATGGAGGCAATGAGCGATAGGAGGGGTTTCGTCTCTCCTGGTATTGGGAGTTGATGTTGCGCTGTGTTTGATTGGCTATAACTGGAAGTCCCTGGCCAGTGCTGATATGGAGATTTACTGGTAAGTGTTATCAGTAGTTTCTCGACCCATTATGAGCCTCATATCGACATGACTTATCGGTTAATGGGGTCTGACATTTACCACCCCTAGACTGGATATGCGATATATCAGACGAAGAGACCGGACTGTACGGTAATGTTACTGATTGGATTCACAGGAGTGTGTACAGGTTTACTTGTCGATCTTCTGATCGATCAATACCTTGGTGGCTGTTACGTTTAGCTGACCGCTTGCAGCTTGTGGGTGTGTGATATGGTCATCACCTACTGCCGGCGTATTGACGATTCTTTAGAGTCCTACACAGAGGTTTCCTGGCTCAGGAAAAACGGAGTAGGAGCACATATGTGATATGTGTGGCACCGAGAATAATACGTGTATATGATACCGTATTCGATTTTCGCGATATGTGATATCGGCCGGGTATATGTGATATAGCCGGGTTATCGGATCAAGTGTTGATTCGATAAAAAGATGCATATTAGTCGGTTATATGAAATATAGCCGGGTTATTAAATCAAGTGTTGATTTAATAATTTAATGTATAATTATATATGTGATATATTATATTACATTAACTAATATAAGCTCATTTAAATGATTCTTTTTCTCACTTGATGATACATTGATATATATATGATATATGTTAATTGTATTATTTTCTTATGTTATATTATATATTATATATGTGATATATAATATTGTAATATGTTAAGGTTACAAATGCAACTAGGGTTTATGAGTTAAACCATGATTAGGGTTGGGATTAGGTTAATTATTTTGGTTAATTCTTAATGATGGATTAAGTCATGGATAAGCTTTGAAGAAGCTTCATGAAGGTTAACTTAGTCCACCCTCTTTAGATATTTATCAAGATATTTGTTAACCTTACCCTAACCCTAACCTATGGTTTATTCTCTACAAGTGTTAAGCATGACATGCTTAACCCTTGGTTGCATTTCTAACCTCAACAACAATTCATTCATCACAACAATTCATCTTCTTCTTCCTCTCACAAAAGCTCACTAGCCTTTTCATTTATGATGAATTAAAGTGAGAAATAGAAAACAAAAGAGAGAAAAATTCCTACTTCATCATCCTCATCTATTCTAGCCACTTAGATTAGGGTGTTCACTTCACTAATACCTAATTAGTGAAAAAAGAGCTTGGGTTTGTGATTCCTCAAGGTAGATCATCTTTGATTGTGAAGATTACTAGCAAGCATGCGTCATTCACTTCATGGAGCCTCTCAAGAGTATGGGAACTTGATAATCGCAGCGAAAAGACCTCAACTCGGAGCTTATGAAGCGAAGGAACGGACTACAAAGGTTGTAATCCCTAACTCTTAGATGTAAAGTTGTTTACTTATTCATTGTTAACCCTAATTCTCTAGTAAAGATCCTTACTTAAGTTGTTTGACACTTGAAAATTTTAATTTTGGCATGGTTTATGTCTTGTAGAACCTTGTTCTAGTGCCTAATAACCTTACAGTGGTATCAGAGTCTAGTTAGAGCATTAGGCGTTGCGTAGGCGAAGCTAAAAGTTCAATCGAACCCCGAAAACTCATTTTTGACCCCCTCTCTGGAAATTTTTCAAAAAGTTGGATTTTTCCATGTTAAAAATCTTCAGAAAAACATGCAGGGAATTCTATGGACACACCTGAAGAACAAAACCCTAACTTGTCTAAGTGACCACGGATAAAACCTGGTTTTGGCGGCGGATCCACGACGCCACTTAGGAGGCTTAGGTCGGACCCTTCAGCTGTAGTTCCGTAGGTACTAGTGCATGCTTCTGGGAATTTTTAATTATACTCCAGTGTTGATCTTTCTGGGAATTTTGGGAATTCGTTGTTTCGATTGAATTGTTTAACGTCGTCTAGCTTTCTGTAATGTGATACAATATGTGGAATTCATATAGTTAGGCTTGGAATCCGCAATATGTGATATTTCGGGTTTACGATGTCTAAAGTGATTGTGGATTCCAAATGTTGTAGTTTTACATTTTCTTTTCTGTGACCGTATGTGTAATATGTGGTGTATCGCCGGTTTTGTTGTTATACATCCACGACAATTGGGATACGCATATTTACTTACGTTGATGACATGAGATGTTATGTGATGCTGTGATATGTTATATTGGATCATCGTGTTTTGAATAGCCGGGGGTTTTATGTGAGATGAGGGTTTTTAATTTTCATTCATGTAAAAGTCATTGTATGTAATATTCTTTTATTGGGGCACTTCTGGGTTGAGGACGATGTCACCATTGTATATTATTTACTTTTCCGCATTAGGATAGACCCAAGGAGGAGAGCACAAGTAACCGGGTTCTAGGGTCCAGTCGGAGACCAACTCGAGGAGTCGAGTCCGGGTCTCCTAACCTTAGAATTGGTAGGGTTACTTGCCGCTCTCGTAGGGGTCTAGGGATGTGGGTTTGGCTATTCATTGGGACCGTGGAATCCGTGTTTTATACAGGCTTAAAATAAAACACGGACCTCCTATTATATCCAATATTCATATGTTATCTTCTGCTGCACTGTTCTGTGATGAGATTATATTACTATTGGATATAGTGCCCTCAAAGTCAATTATTGGATCGCAGGTACGTGATTGCAATAATTGAGGGAGGACCTATACTGGTAGGACAGTCTTGATCGAGATGATAGTATGCTATCTGGTTTTTCTTTATCATCGTATACTTGCTTTAGTTCACTAATGCATGTTGATAGAGCCCATATGATTCTTGCTTGACTGCCAGCAGTATGATGGCGATCATATACGTGGGAGCTGGGGTCTATATGCACAT
This sequence comes from Agapanthus africanus, assembly GCA_030015575.1. NCBI lineage: Eukaryota > Viridiplantae > Streptophyta > Magnoliopsida > Asparagales > Amaryllidaceae > Agapanthus > Agapanthus africanus. The sequence continues at coordinate 276,908,019 of JASDDO010000010.1, read as the reverse complement.
CCTTAAAGTGTCCCTAGTCGTGGGAGTTTCGAGACAGGGTATCGATACTCCAGAGTAGACTAGTGTATACAGTTGAGACCTCGATGAGGGGCGGTGGCCGGTCTCACAAGCCATTGGTGTCAGTTGGTTCACCTAAGTTGTATACAGGTGCTCGTTGCATTATGAGTACACCGGAAAGGACTCACCGGGAACATGCTAGTTGGTATTATACATATCGTTAGATAGCAGTTCCCAGGTGACATGTGTACAGGTTAGTCTGCCGACCGGAGATCATCATTTGTCTCGTGTGAGTTCCCACTGTGCTTTGATTACTACCCTACTACGGCTCAAAGGAGTCGTGCAAACAGGTTTTAGTTGGGTACAGTCCCGAGCCACATGGAGGCAGTGAGCAGATCGCCAGGGATTCGTCTCTCCCAGTATTGGGGGTGAGATCGCGTTGTGTTTAGGAGAGACATTATACGAAATCCCTGGCCAGGGTAATCGAGATTTACTGGTAGGTATTCCAGTATTATCTCAGGGTGTTCTGGGCTACTCTCCGACACGACTTATACCGCTATTGGGGGTCTGACGTTTACCAGCCCCCTAGGCCCTATATACGATACTCATAGACGAATGGACCGGACTGTACGGATATTGTCATTGTCAGGCTCAGTAGGGTTTCTGGATGAGTTCACTCATCAGCTTCCCTTCCGATCAATACATGGGCAACCGTTACGTACAGCTAGTACCTCTGACGTGCTAGTGGTTATACCCAGTGCCAGTGTATTGATGAGTCATTAGAGTCCCCCACAGACAGTTTCCCAAGTTCGGGCGAAACGTTGTAGAGGCGGTATGGTTTTATGGCAGGTTTCGATCATATCCGTGCATTTGTGCACGGATCATGATCGGACGGATAATACTAGCGGGCTCAGATGCTAGTATTATAGTGTTTGAATATTTTCTGTCTCATTGCATTCGTATTCGGTCGTAATACAAATACGGGTATGTATTTACAGCAGAGGTGTAATCTCGTAATTCGTTACGGGATTATTTTGGGAGTTGCCAGTCTTCTTTTTCCATCTTAAAACATCTTGTCTCTTGTTTAATTCGACCTTGACCTCGACTTCATTTTTTTTCCCTTGCACTGATTTTCTTGTGAAGGGGTGGCTGCCCATTTCGAGCATGTACAGCGGGCTTCATTGATTGAGGCATGGGTTTTTGTTCAGGTTGCTGATTTTTATGGCGGGGGTTTCTCTGCAATTTCGCCAGGCTTTGATAATGCAGGGGGTTTTGTCCGGTGGGTGGCTGTGAGCTTAGGAGAGTGAGGATTTATTATGAGGGGCTTGGTTTTAGCTGCATTGATTTTATTAATCATTCACCACTTACACTTACCCCTTGAAAATTATCTTCACCCTTCACTACAAAAGTAATACAAATCCACAGAGAGCATCCCATTCTTTTTCTTTGGCTGTGCATTTTCTGGCCGAACCCATTGCAAGCTCATTCTCTTTTCTAAAAGAAAAATTCTTTGCTCACATGTTCATCCTAAATGGCAACTCCGATTCACCTCCACCCAATCACTTCGGTTCCTTGAGACAAATTTTCTACACTTTCTCTACATCATTCTTGGACATGTCGGCTAGCAAACTTCATGTCCGAGTTGCCTCGATTCGAGGCAGGAGCCCGTATAAAGATTCAATGACATTGTGCCACATCGACGAGCGAGATCGGAGTGCAGATTTCGTCGGCGCAGCAGCGGGGAGCTTGGTGCGGAGATTAAAGACCGAAGGATACGGATCGATCGGTATAATCTTTTCAACTCCTTTTACATATTGTTAGTTTACGGTTAATAGAACGATCCGGGTATTTGGGCCGCGGTAGCGCCGGTTTCGCAAAAAGTTTTTGTTCCGCATTTGGCGTCGGTTAGACGGCCGGGGCGCAGCCGCATCCCAACCTGGTATCAGAGCCACCCATTAACTGTTAATTAGCTTGTTCTAACATGTTTAAAACCCCGATCGAACAAAATTTCCGAAACCGCAATTTCAATAGTAAAGTTTCTGTCGAATTTTAAACTGGTCGAAAAATTATTTTGAGTGTTTCAGAAAAACAGGCTGGCTTTTATAAGACAACTGTAAATTTTTTTTTGCATGATCCCTCTGTTACGCTGCGGAACCGCGGCCGTACCCACGTTTTGGCCGTGGTTCCGCCGCAGTGTTGGGGTTTCAGTGCAATAAACTCCCTCGATGAAACTATGAAATCTGCGACCAGCAGACCCGGATAGTTAAGTGACTTCTTTTAGGGACGCTACCGGGATTGAATTGAACACAAGTCGAGCGGAACGGATTAATGAGTTCAAGTTGTTCACCTCGCCTCTTTAGAACAGTCAAAGCATTCTCTGCAATACAGTGAATGGCCTGATCGACGGTTTCACCTAGGCCGGGGTCAAAAATCTAAGTGGTTGTTTTCCCCCTTTCGAGAGTCAGAATCCTAGCCAGGTGAAGATCCACTAGATGGCGGGCGGAGTGGAAGCAGAACCGGAAAAGGCAGCAATTCCAGAGACCGTTGACCGAGCGGAGGCATCAGAGGAAGCAGCACGAATGGAAGAGGCATCACCCGCGCTAGAAACACAAGGGCAAATCTCCGGTAGCGAGAAGGAGAATTGGCTAAATCTAGTATAGTGGGTGTTTCTCTTTTTCTTGATTAAGATGATAGAGCGGATCTAGAATAAGAAGTCTCCTCGGGACTTCCCAGCCAAGCATTCCTCCCCGTGGAAGCCGAACCGTATCTGAATCCACAAAACAAGTTTGCCAATTTGGCCACTATTATATTAGTAGATAAAATGATTTCTTTCACTTCTGAATCCCAAATAATTCGAGTCGGTAGCTTTAATTGCTCGTGTTGAATAAATTCGACGTCTTCACGGGGGCGGTCATCGAACTTAACTAGTTTCAGACTATGGCAGGAGCAGTCCGAAGACGCCGAGATAAAGTGAGAAGTCCAGCTGCAGAGCCAGCACCGAGAGAAAGCCCCTTACGAGATAGGGGCCGGGACCATTATCGAGATGGGGGCGGTAGATCGTGGTTTGAGAGGGACTCGTAGAAAGCAAATTTAAGGCTCTCATTTCAGTCATCTCTCTGCTCTTTCAAATCGGATAGAATCAATTTCTTACCGGTTTTTGAAGTTGGGATTGGAAATGGCCCCGGTTTTTTTCGAATTCGAATTCTCATCCGAGCCCTTGACTGGTGGGAATCGGGCCGGAGAGGCTAGGAAATTCCTTTCATCTCGATCCCTGGTCTTCTGTCCAATCAAATATCCCGGATTCCTCAGGGGAAGAGTGAGGGCAAAAGTAGCAAGTTACCAGCGGAAGAGAGGGTGACAGTACATACAACAGTCTTCCAGTTCTTAATTTCTTCTTTGGGTCTTTAACATGGAATTGGGGTTTGTGGAAAATTTAGTTTTGGCCCAGATTATTTTGAGTACTGGATTTATGCTTGGGGCCCACTTCGGCAAGTTTTGTTGATCGGAATTTTAAATGTGTTAGTTTACAGTGCTTTACATTATTATCTATGACCGTGAATGTCATTCGAGCGGTAAATCTTGTCTAATTGCTATAGCTCTTTTAGACCGGTTTGCGAACGTGACATTCACGTTGATGTTCTGTGTTTTGTTGTGCTGTTGCGGATTTGTCATGGTGGATAGCTCCTGTGCAATGGTAGTACAGTTTGGATTTATTTGTACATTTGATATTACGGGTCGAGCGTCCGACATGTGGACTGCCGTCACTGCCTGTTTGTATGTTATTCTTTTGGGGCATGACCGGGTTGAGGTCAATGTACCCGCTATATATTTTTTCTTTTCTGTACTAGGATTACCACACGGTGGGGTGGACGGATGCCTGATTCTGGAAGGTAACGGGCCCGCAGCTCATGGTGTTGAGACGGAGGGGGCTTCACTCTAGAATTGGCGGGCTATTCGCCGCACTCGTAGGGGGTATAGGTTGACCCAAGGAGGGGTGCTCAAGTTACCGGATTCCGTGAAGTGATGTGTGGTCCATTCACGTTGTGGAAGGGGGCTGCCTCGCTTCAGGTTTTGGCGGGTAACTTGCCGCGCTCATAGGGGTCTAGGTTTTCATTGCACAGGCTATCCACATGACTAGGGGAACGTCTGGTTTTCATTTGCGGCTCTATGAAACCCGGGGATCCCAGATTATCTGTATTGTTCTATGATGCTTATTACTTTTCTATGATGTTGCATTTATCATACCTGGAGAGATTATTATATATTGATATATATTAGTAGATGTTGTATATGTTTTGCACCCGCGCTAGTCTATTCCCCGCTCTGTCGTTAGTTAAGTAACCTAACGGGCGATGATAGGACCTAGTGGCGAATGCGGATGGCATATACGTACATTTTATTTTCGTTCTTTTATGGTGTGATTAATTGATGGGACTGTGTTGATTCGTATCAATGCAAGGATAAAACAAACCTATATTTGATGTTGTTGGAACCAATTTTTCAAAAGCTGTTATTACAAGAACGTTCTCTTTTGTTTTGCACAGTGGTATTCAGTTATGAATATCCAGCACCTCATTCGACGAAGCAAGGGCCAAGATCCCTTCATCGGGAGTGACCCCTTGTACAGAGGTTTGTGTCAGGGCAATAACTTCACTATAGTCGATTACTTTTTGCTTTGCATCGTGGTATTCAGTTTGGAATATCCTGCACCTCATTCGACGAGGAAAGAGCCGAGATCCCTTCACCGGGAGTGACCTCTTTAGCAAAAGTTTTCGCCACTATATATTTATAAAAAACCACTTGGATTCCTTCAACGATATCAAGTTCATTACGCTAAAGATTTTTCGCCAAAAACCAGCCGTAGCCCTCCGTCATTTCAGATTAGTATTGCTTAGTATTCGTGTTACGTATGTCGTGCTCAGCCGAGGCGTAGTGTTTGGTAGCTATGTAGTGCTTTTCTGTTGCATGGATATGCGATTGGTTAAGACAGTCGTGCGGTCATTTTGGCTCAGTCAGGGACTCTTACGGGTGGGTCTAATGCAATCAAGATAATGACGGGTTGAACTTAACTAGGATCCTTTGATATGTTGGCCCAGTCAAGGTCACTTGGGTCCTAGGGGTAAAAATCACATCGGGTGTTTCAAGCATACAGGAAAGTTTCCAGGCATGCGCATATCTTCTGGAGTGTGATAACATGAGTGGATTCCATCACGTTATCATGCCATGATAGTTGGATCCCGATTCCCACTGATGAGTAGTATTACTCCTCGGGTGATTCCGGTTAATTCTTCTTTCAGGTTTGGAGGAGAATTTGAGAAAACAGTGGGAGGTTTCCTGATTAGATAAAGTGATTAACCATTCTGATCTAGGTTAGAGTGCACGCAGAGTGTTTCTACTTTTTCTCTCTTTGACTGCGACCATGACCCGACCCTAGACTATAACTCAGTGACCAAGTTAACCGAACTTTCTTAAAACACTGGCTTTTGGATTGTCTGAGTCTCATACATCATTGCCACTCCTTCTTTTACCCTTTGAGTTTCTCCTGAATACCCCGTATTATTACGAACATCCACCTCCATTGGATAAATCCATCGTATGGTTATATACGAACTCGAAGGAACTTTTTCGAGGATGGATTCTGGTTCAGGAGAAATAGGAATAAGGTTTATTCAGTTGTCTTTTATCCCTACCTTCTCTCAAGTTGCGAGTGCTCCTAGGATTAGGAGAGTACACCTATTATGCTTATTGGATAGTCTTCTTCCAAACCATAGGCTGGTGCCGAACGGTAGGGAAGGAAGAAAACTACATAGCCTAACGATGGTGTACAGAAGGTAATGAGTAAAGACAAATAAAGGGCATTGGAGAGATGGCAGGAAATATACGGTTACAGTCATGAATCTGATAATGGAAGAGGCATTACTAGGAATACACGGATACCCCTTCGAAACATTTTTATGTTTCAGTTTCAATGTGCATTGTTAAATAAAAGCTGATTTCCAAATTAGACACTTGCTCCAGGGTTTGTATTTACCAGGTATGATTCTCACATCTGTATGGTTTTACAGATGATGAGTGAGAGTAAATTATTGGGAATTAGGTGATCATCCTCATTATATCGGAATTCATTGTAATTGGTGATATTTGAGGAAATCGCCTGGGTACAGTTTTCAACCAACGACACACAGAATTTGACTTGCTCAACTCAGGGGACTTATACAAAGTATTGTATATTGTCCAGTGTCCATTCGGACATAGGGGTTGGTCATCGTACTATATTCTGATTTACTTATAACTTCTCAAGTTTTAGACAAGTGTTTCGTAGAAATAAAAGGTCCAAGTTTGAGAAGTTATAGGTACAGGAATAAAGTAGAGAACCATGTGTTGTAAGTATCAGGATTCTTCAAGATGATCAAAGATGTAGATACTTGTGGTTGGTATTTAGTTGATAGTAATGGTTTTTTGAGAAATTTGTTTCTCTTTCAGGTTACTCATAATTGGATGCACTCCTAAGTCGAGTAATGTTGATCGGCCTCTCTCCATTTAGTTGACATGCACTGGAGACAGCTGGATGTTTTGAATCTGGTTCCAATTAAATCAGTGCCTCTATTTCTATATTGTATATAGAATGGTCCGTATCTTAACATTGTTAAGGTACGGGGAGTTGTTCGGCTTATACTTAAAACCAGACTCTGGATAACTCAAGGCACGTTTCTGTAATGGCAGTTTGTGGGTTAACCCGGGCTTTGACGAGGGTTAATTTTCTACCATCTAGAAGATCAATAGTGATATTGTTCTTGACTCGCCACAATTTTATTTAAATGGATTTTTTCAGAAAACAGCAGTGGGAGTATGGTAGAACTAGAAGTGATTCCAGAACCGCAAACGATTACGAAAAATTTAATAGAACCTAAAGATTCAATCAGGATTGACATTCCATTAGCCACTCTGCAGATATGGTGGGTAACCTCAGGCACCCGAGAGGTACTCAGGTAGCCTCAAGGACGGCGACATGTAGGTTCTTGTTTACCCAAACTTGACACTACTGTTGTTCCAGAGTATGAGACCCGGCAGGAGGATGAGTATAGCGTCGTTCTAAACTAGCTTTAGAAGTGCACGTGAATATGACTCTGCCAGAGTGCTTTCGTAGTTAGTGGGAGCAGCGGAAGCGTAGTGGACAAGTAGCTTACGTCTATTTATAAACTAAAGCAGATATAGCAGAGATAGATCATCTATTTTTGATGTGACAGTCATGGGCTTTAACTTCATCAGAGATAGATCTGTTAAGAAGGTAGTAGGGTGTGATGTCCTAGTACTTGGATAACATGCACATTGTAGGAAGTGAAATTCCTATACTACGATTGGTCATACCGTGGTTGTCACACAGTAGTTTCTCCATATAGGTTATGGACATAATATCAGGCATTTTGGTTACTGGATCTATGGTTTTAGATCTAGATTTGGGTAGTTCCCCAATCTGGGTACTTTGACAGCATTCTAAAGGTATTTTAGAATGAACGACTCCTGGCATGGTGGTGTACCTGTAGGTGATGGAGTCACCCTCTCTAAAGGTGTCTTACAGACTAAAGGGAAGAGGGATATGCATGATTGGCAGATCACTTGCTTTGGCAATTGAGTTGATCGTGAGATGTCAAGTACCACACCAGATGTTGTTTTTGCACTAGATGCAATAAGTTGATATTAATCCAATCCTAGAGAAACGTTCGAAAGCAGTTTTAGAACATAAGTGGTTGTTCTAGGGATTTGATAACGACACCTCCTTCGGGAGACAGTTATCATTCCAGGCTTCCAAAGTGACCCGAATGACAGAGTGACTGTCAGGGTTATAGTTTTCCCTCTGACGAGGGGCAGTAGTTTGGACAGGTAGTCCAGGCGGATACTGAGGAAGGCATGGTGCAGGATACTGATTAATTTCAGTTGACGATACAGTCTAAGAAGTTTGCTGGATTTGGAGTTCACTTGTGAGCTAGGTCCCATCAGATATCCAGACATATTCTAAGACAGGTATTGCTCATTTCGGGAGATGTCTTTCTCTGCGAGTTTGAGATAAAAAGAGATATAGAAAGAAACATCAATGCAGATCCACTCACTGAGGATATTTCTCGAACGCATTAGTTTTACAAACGAACTTTGTGAAACTGATTAGTAGAGGAGTTGGATGTTCGGTATCACACGAGCTGCGAGTACACGACATCGCAATAATTGGAGTCTTAAGTGCAAGTGTGAGATTGTTGGATATAGTGCCCTCAAAGTCAATTATTGGATCGCAGGTATGTGATTGCAATGATTGAGGGGGGACCTATACCGGTAGGACAGTCTTGCTCGAGATGATAGTATGCTATTTGGTTTGTCTTTATCATCATATACTTGCTTTAGTTCACTATTGCATGTTGATAGAGCCCATAGGATTCTTGCTTGACTGCCAACAGTATGATGGCGATCATATACGTGGGAGCTGGGGTCTATAAGCACATCCTTAAAGTGTCCCTAGTCGTGGGAGTTTCGAGACAGGGCATCGATACTCCAGAGTAGACTAGTGTACACAGTCGAGACCCCGACGAGGGACGATGGCCAGTCTCACAAGACATTGGTGTCAGTTGGTTCACCTAAGATGTATACAGGTGCTCGTTGTGATATGAGTACACCAGACAGGACTCGCCGGGAATATGCTAGTTGGTATTATACATATCGTCAGATAGTAGTTTTCATGTGACATGTGTACAGGTTAGTCTGTCGACCTGAGATTGTCATTTGTCTCGTGTGAGTTCCCACTGTGCTTTGATTACTACCCTACCACGGCTCAAAGGAGTCGTGCAAACAGGTTTTAGTTGGGTACAGTCCCGAGCCACATGGAGGCAGTGAGCGGATCGTCAGGGATTCGTCTTTGCCGGTATTAGGGGTGAGATCGCGCTGTGTTTAGGAGAGCCATTAAACGAAATCGCTGGCCAGGGTAATCGAGATTTACTGGTATGTATTCCAGTAGTATCTCAGGGTGTTCTAGGATACTCTCCGACACGACTTATACCGCTATTGGGGGTCTGACGTTTACTAGCCCCCTAGGCCCTATATGCGATACTCATAGATGAACGGACCGGACTGTATGGATATTGTCACTGTCAGGCTCAGTAGGGTTTCTGGATGAGTTCACTCATCAGCTTCCCTTCCGATCAATACATGGGCAACCGTTACGTACAACTAGTACCTCTGACGTGCTAGTGGTTATACCCAGTGCTAGTGTATTGATGAGTCATTAGAGTCCCCCAGAGACAGTTTCCTAAGTTTGGGCGAAACGTTGTAGATGCCGTATGTTTTTATGGCAGGATTCGATCATATCCGTGCATTTGTGCACGGGTCATGATCGGACGGATAATACTAGCGGGCTCAGATGCTAGTATTATAGTGTAGGAATATTTTCTGTCTCATTACATTCGTATTCGGTCGAAATACAAATGCGGGTATGTATTTACAGTTTAGGTGTAATCTCGTAATTCGTTACGGGATTATTTCGTGAGTTTCCAGTTTTCTTTTTCCATCTTAAAACATCTCGTCCCTTGTGTAATTCATGTGAGCATTGACTTTGATCTTGACCATTTTGTTTTTTCCCTTGCACTGATTTTCTTGTGAAGGGGCGCTGCCCATTTCGAGCATGTACAGTGGGCCCCATTGAGCGTCCATTTCGAGCATGTACAGTGGGCTTCATTGATTGAGGCATGGGTTTTTGTTTAGGGGAAGATTTTGTGGTGAGGGTTTCCCTGCAATTTCGCCAGGCTTTGATAACGCAGGGGGTTTTGTGTGGTGGGTGGCTGTGAGCTTAGGAGAGTGAGGATTTATTATGAGGGGTTTGGTTTTAGTTGCATTGATTTAATTAATCATTCACCACTTACACTCACCCCTTGAAAATTATCCTCACCCTTCACTACAAAAGTAATACAAATCCACAGAGAGCATCCCATTCTTTTTCTTTGGCTGTGCATTTTCTGGCCGAGCCCATTGCAAGCTCATTCTCTTTTCTAAAAGAAAAATTCTTTGCTCCCATGTTCATCCCAAATGGCAACTCCGATTCACCTCCACCCAATCACTTGGGTGACTTGAGACAAATTTTCTACACTTTCTCTACATCATTCTTAGACATGTCGGCTAGCAAACTTCATGTACGAGTTTCCTCGGTTCGAGGCGGGAGCCCGTATAAAGATTTAATGACGTGGTGCCACATCAACGAGTGAGATCGGAGAGCAGACTTCATCGGCGCAGCAGCGGGGAGCTTGATGCGGAGATTAAAGACCGAAGGACATGGATCGATCGGTATAATCTTTTCAACTCCTTTTACATATTGCTAGTTTACGGTTAATGGAACGATCCGGGTATTTGGGTCGTGGTAGCGCCGGTTTCGCAAAAAGTTTTTGTTCCGCATTTGGCGTCGGTTAGACGGCCGGGGCGCAGCCGCATCCCAACAATTACTGCCTGAGACGAATGCTTTATTATTATATATGAGATATATAGTAGACGTTGCTTATGTTTTGCACCTACGCTAGTCCCGTCCCTGTATACCGTTAATTAAGTAACCTAACGGTGCATAACGGAACATTGTGGCGAATGTGGATGGCATAAGCATACGTTGTAATTTCGTTTCTTCTGTGATGCTTAGGAAGCATAAATGATGGGATTCATTAATAAGATTAATGAAAGAAAAAGAAACCTAAAAGATGTTGTAGAAAGAAATTTATAAAATGGGTAGCTCTAGTTTTTGCTTTGCATAGTGGTATTCCTTGTAGAAATCCAGCACCTTATTCGATAAGGAAAGAGCCGAGATCCCTTCACCGGGAGTGACCTCTTTAGCGAAACTGTCACGACCCAAAGTTTGGATGTGACCGGCACTTAGATTGTATGATATCTCAAGATATCCACATAGTCCAAGTAAGCCGAAACCAAGCTCAAAGTCCTTTTTGCGGAATTCTTTATATAGAATTTTTTTTAGATTTTAGTAAAAATCACAATTTATGAAGTTAAAATATTAAACAAGTGTAAGGTTTTAAGTTTGGTTGTATCCCTAGTTGGGATCAACAATATCAATAGTGGAAACAAGTATCCAAGAGTGTACAACATCAATAAAAATTCAAATAAGTAAAAGAAATAACAATTTATAGAACTAAACCATCTCATCCGTCAAATAATATACATATAACCATCTCTCACCCTAAGTCATATACAGGTCTGATGGAGATTTTCTAGATACAAAATACAATACCAAAAGAGAAGGTTACTACATATGTAACCCACCTATCAAAAGATGATATATAAGCTATGAAAAGTAGATCAGCCCGGCCGCTAACTGTCCCCTCTACCCCTGCAAGGAACTGTGGCACAACGGGGGTGAGTTTCCAACTCAGTGAAAAAACTAACATATAAAGGCTAAGAATGTAAATATGACGATCCTACTAACTAGAATGTGAACAAGTAAAATATATGATGGTATGCGGAAAGCATGAATCTGTAATACAAATATCAAAACAAAAATGAAATCTCATCATCTATTTCCAATAATTGATATCTTTCCGTGCACATCATCGACACAAAACTTCTCTTTCTCTCAGGCATCATTCCTCGAATGACCCTGCAATCAAAACACCGGTCGGTATCATTTAGATATCTGCCGTGTTTCATAACTATCTCCGGTATCGAATATCCTCGCTAGGCTCGTCCGCCTCAAATGCGGCTATCCTGCCCCTCGGTCTCGACCGGGTCCACCATGTATCCAACTGTATATCTCCCCCACTCAGTCTGGATAACGTAAAATCCGCGACCGTATATCTCCCCTACTCGGTCCGGAATAAAACCAAATCATAAAACATATCATGGTGGAAATGACACATCAATCCTGAAAATCACTGGATTTATGTAATAATATTCAAAACTCAAAACCATAAATCCTCAATAATACATCTACCTCTTATATAAACATAAAATACTCAATTACTAAACATGATATTAATGATGCGATTTACTACTCCTATTGGTATTTAAGATATGATATGAATCATTTTTAACAAGGAATTTACTAAGTGTAAAAGTGACATGGCAATATTGACGAGGTGTGTGTAACATGTAAGATGTGCATGTGGCATGACTCGTCGATACTTGTGCAGCGTACTAGCAACTAAGCAAAATATATGTGAATTGTGAATGCATATTGCCAATTTAGCATTATGTTAAATAAAACTACTGGCGTAACACGTCATCTTTACAAAATTCCCCGATAGATGTTTAGTCTACTCACCGGAAAAACGTCGAATCTATTCAGGAATTGCCAATCCTTTTCCTTTCTTCGCGGCTTCCGAAATTCCCGTATTTGAATCTAACATTGAAAATTAACTTATATTAGGAAACGGCTATCCCGACACGCCGAATATGAAAAACACCCGTTCCCTCTTACTAGTTATATTGTATACGACTATTCCAAGTTATCATACACTTAATCTTACTGTATTTTAACCCAAACCTGTATCGCGACAGAAAACAGTTCGCGATACGCTTTAACCGTGTCATATTTTGTGTTTTTAGATATCTTATACAATATTAACTTCCAGATTCTATCTGCAATGAAACTAACTTGTTTAAATAACACCAAAATGGCCAAAATTATACACTGAAACCCACCCAACCATCCAAAACCAACTAGCATCCTACAAAACCGGCGACGCCGGAATATGCCTATTGGCCGCCGGCCATAATCCGAGCCCTCCGGTTCGTGATCTTATGGTTTGCTCTAGGTATTATATACATCAATTAGGTCTTGTTTAGTTGGGTTAATTATCATCCAAACAATAGCAGATTCAAACAGAAAAAAGTTTGGACTAAAATACGAAATTATAGAACTTTTTCATTTCAAATTAAACTTAGTAAAGAACCTTAATTTCCTACTGTGATTAAGAATATTACCCACAATAATTTGTTGGAATAACACCCTCCAAGATCCACAAGCTCCTTGCCTAGCTTGATGGTGAGATCCTTGTCTAGTTCTTCTTCTTCACCTCCCTTGTTCTTCTATGCTTGTTCTCTTTAGTTTTGTTTTTCTTTCAGAAATTTTCAGATTTTTAAATTTGGTAATTGATCTGAACATATCCTAGATATGAGAAGAGGAAATGGTGAGGTCGTATAAGGAGGTGTCAAAGGTTAAAGAGTGTTATTTCATGCAAGGAGGAGGTGGTTGGTGTGTGTGTGCATGCAAGGAAGAGGTGTCCTTATCTTATCTTCTAATTTTGTTTTAATTTACAATAAATTTCTGAACGAAATAATTTTCTACCCCCTTTTTCATTTATACCCTTAACAATTTCCTATTTGCATAAAATCCAAAACTTTACTTAGACACCCTTCACAACCTATGTTATTACAAAACACACATTTTATTAAAATGAAGCTAAAATTATCACTAAAACCCTTATAACATATTAATGTTGCATATAAAAATTTTAATATAACTTATTTTACAAACATCTTATGAAATTATCTAATTTGGTTTTAATAAATTTTTTTTAATTTATCACCTTATTATTTATTTAATTAATTTCATTTATTTCTAAAATTTCAGAATGCTACAATATTCCCCCCTTAAGAAAATTCGGTCCCCGAATTTAAATTTAACTAGACATACCTTCAAAAAGATGTGGAAATTTCTTTCGCATCGCATCTTCGGTCTCCCAAGTAATTTCCTCGCGATTATTTCCTTGCCACAGAACCTTTACAGATGGAAGTATCCTTGATCGTAGTCTCTTTGCCTGCCTGTCAAGAATAGCGACTGGCTGCACTGTGTTGGATAAATCCGGTTCAAGCTGTAAGGTCTGATGCTAGATCGCATGAGAAGGATCGTGAAGATACTTGCGAAGCATCGAAACGTGAAACACCGGATGCACGTCGGGAAAACTCGGTGGGAGTGCTAAACGATAAGCTACAGCACCCACTCTCTCCAGAATCTCGTAAGGTCCGACATACCTGGGGCTGAGCTTCCCCTTCTTCCCGAAATGCATCACACCTTTCATTGGAGACACTCGTAGGAACACATGATCTCCCACTCCAAACTCGAGTCTACGACGTCGTCGATCTGCATATGATTTCTGTCTGCATTGGGCCGCCCTCATTCTGTCCCGTATCAATTGAATCTTCTCTGTAGTCTCCTGTACTATCTGCGGTCCAAAAAAACTACTCTCGCTCAGTTCCGTCCAGCAAACAGGTGATCGACATTTCCTCCCATACAAAACTTCAAAGGGTGCCATTTGGATCGTCTCCTAAAAACTGTTGATATACGAGAATTCTATCAAAGGTAGATGACGATCCCAACTACCACCAAAATCAAGACTGCAAGCGCGAAGCATATCCTCTAAAGTCTGAATGGTCCGCTCCGACTGACCATCTGTCTGTGGGTGAAAAGCCGTACTAAAGCCCAATCGTGTGACAAGAGCTTCTTGAAGTTTCTGCCATAGCCTGCTAGTAAACTGGATACCCCTATCTGAATCTATGCACGTCGGAACTCCATGCAGACGTACAATCTCATCGATATAAATCTGAGCATATTGTGCAAACCCATACGTCGTCTTCACTGGAAAAAAATGAGCTGCCTTTGTCAATCTATCTACAATCACCCAAATGGAATCATACCCTCTGCTATTCCTGGGTAGACCCACCACGAAATCCATGTAAATCTGTTCCTATTTTAACTTTGGAATGGGCAAGGGCTGCAACTCTCCGGTTGGCCACTGGTGTTCTGCCTTGACTTGCTGACAAGTCAAGCATCTCGAAACGTATTCCGCAACATCCCTCTTCATTCCTTCCCACCAATAAACCTCCTTCAGATCATAATACATCTTGGCGGAACCAGGATGAATACTGTATTCTGATTTATGGGCCTCCTCTAAAATCTCACGCCTCAATCCATCAGAATCTGGTACACAGAGACGAGTCCCAAAACGTAATACTCCACTGTCATCAATCACAAACTCCGACTCTTTGCCCAGCCTCACCTGATCCATAATCTCTATCATACGAGTATCTGCGGGCTGTGTCTCTCGAATACGATCTAATAACTGAGATCGGGTGCGAACATGTGCTAGCTGTTCTCCTGTCAGGGTCAACTCAAACTGTATACGGCTATCACATAAAATCTGCCAGTCTGTAGAAGACTGTCTCTGCAAGGTGCGCAAATGAGATAAGCTACCTCCAGGTCTCCGAATCAACGCATCTGCTACAACGTTTGCCTTGCCTGGATGATACAAGATCTCACAGTCGTAATCCTTCACCAGTTCCATCCATCTACGCTGCCTTAGATTCAGACCACTCTGCTGAAAAATATACTTTAATCTTTTATGATCTGTGAAAATTTGACATGACTCTCCATACAAGTAATGTCTCTAAATCTTCAATACGAATATCACAGCAGCCATCTCTAGATCATGAGTAGGGTAGTTCTGTTCGTGCCTCTTCAACTGTCGAGAAGCATAAGCTACAACCCTGCCATGCTGCATCAATACACAGCCTAAACCCACTTTAGAGGCATCACAATACACAACAAAGCCACCTGACCCAGAAGGTAATGATAATATAGGTGCAGTCGTCAAGCGAGTCTTCAACTGCTGGAAATTCTGCTCACATGCATCTGTCCACAGAAATGGAACTTCCTTCCTAGTCAATCCGGTTAAAGGTGCAGCGATCCGTGAAAATTCCTACACAAAGCGTCGGTAATAATCTGCCAGACCTAAGAAACTCCGAACCTCTGTAACTGACATAGGTCTGGGCCAGTGCTGCACTGCTTCGATCTTCCCTGGGTCCACACATATCCCAGCTCTAGTAACTATGTGTCCTAAGAATTCCACACTATCCAGCCAAAATGCACACTTGGAGAATTTTGCAAACAGCTGATGCTCCTTCAAGGTCTACAACGTAATACGCAAATGCTGCTCGTGCTCCTCTCTATTCTGGGAATAAACGAGAATGTCATCAATGAATACTATAATAAACTGATCAAGAAAGTGCCTGAAGATACGGTTCATCATATCCATAAAAGCTGCCGGAGAGTTGGTGAGTCCGAACGACATCACCAGAAATTCATAGTGCCCATATCTTGTGAGAAACGCAGTCTTCGGAATATCGTCCTTCCGAACCCTCAACTGGTGATACCCCGACCACAAATCAATCTTCGAGAAGTAACCAACTCTCTGCAACTGATCGAATAAGTCATCTATACGTGGTAGTGGATACCTGTTTCGCACAGTGACGCGATTCAGCTGTCGGTAGTCGATGCACAGTTTCATACTACCGTCCTTCTTCTTTACAAATAAGACAGGAGCTCCCCACGGTGATACACTAGGATGCACAAGTCCTCTATCTAACAACTCTTGCAACTGACTTTTGAGCTCCTTCAACTCCGTCGGTGCAATACGATAGGGTGGTATAGAAATAGGCCCCGCACCCGGAATCAAGTCGATGCAAAATTCAATATCACGATCGGGTGCAAATCCTGGTAATTCAGCAGGAAACACATCCGGAAATTCTTGTGCGATCGGAACCTGGTCTAATGGAATCTCAGCGACCCCTAAGTCCTGAACAAAAGCCAAGAACCCATGACAACCCTTCTTCAAGAGTCGTCCCGCACAAAAAGTAGTAATCACATTGGCAGGAGTTATATTACAATCCCCCTGCACAACATACATCGGTTCCCCTGGAAAACAAAATCTAACCTCTTTCCCACGACAATCTACATAGGCATGACAAGCGGCCAACCAATCCATGCCTAGAAGTATACCAAAATCTAGCATATCCAGGAGAATCAGATCAACTAGCGAATCTTTATCACCAATACGTACAGAACATGATCTGAATACGTGTCGAGCTATAAAAGAATCTACCACCGGAGTAATCACTACCAACGGTAAATCTAACAATGACGACTCTTTCCCCAAGGAAAGTGCAAAGCATGAAGATACAAAAGAATGTGTAGAACCGGGATCAAATAAAATATGTGCATCTAGTGAACATACTGCAAGAGTACCTGCCACAACAGCATTTGATGCCTGGGCATCCTGTGGAGTCAGCACAAAAACCCGTGCCTGGCCCCTGCCCACATCCTGTCGTCCTCTACCTCTATCTCCTCGACCTCTCTGAGAGCGTCATGCAAAGCCTCGACCTCGAGGTGCAACTGCCTGGCGTGTCGTGTGATCAGTCGAAAATATTGTATATTTTAGTCGGCAATTTCCCCATCTTTTGCATACATTTAGAAGTGTTCGGTATTCATATTTCACATATTAGCAAATCAGTCGTAAAATACCAGATTGCATGTTTTAGACTTTTAAACCGACACTTTAAAGGAAATTGACCGCATTTCATGGCATCGCATCATTTCTGTATTTGCGCAACACTTGTCTTGAGTCTGTGCAGGAAAGTCCGGAGCAAAATCAAAAGAAGCTAATCAAACATTACGCCAACTCAACAATTTCAGATCTGGTAGCAATACAAAAGGAGATATTAAATTCAACATATAAAATAAAGGCCCATACAACAGCCCAAGACCACTGCAGAAAACACAAGCCTTGAAGACTCCAATGCGCCGCGGATCCGCGGCAGGAACTTGCTTGTGCCGCGGATCCGCCGCGCTTCTGCCACGTCAGCGCTTTATTTTTAGTGCAAAATTCCCAGCTCTGGTCCCACATTCCTTTATGATATGTCAAATTTCAGAAGGACCTCGAAGCTACTGCCAGATCAGCAAAGAAGATTAAGCAAGGCTAATCCTAATTAAGCTCCTAATTAATCCTCTTCTAGAAGCTCCCTCCTAACTAATCACATCTAGAAGCTTCTCCCCTAACTAACTTTTGGAGGGAAATTTGAATTTCTTCAACAAACTTTAGGAGGGAAACATAGAATTTGAAATCCTAGATCTAGGGTTTGGATATCTATAAATAGGAACCTAGACCTAGGGTTAAAGGTGAATCAATCTTTAATCAATAATCAATAACCATTGGTTCATTCTACACCATCTTCTTCCACAAGTCTCGTGACAAGGCTTATGCGAAACCCTAACCCTAATTCCACTCCAAATCCAAGATCTTGAGTACCAAATCAAGTAAGAAGCCTTCAACCTTTTAGGAGCCGAGCCGATCTTCAATCGGGCAAGTGATCCAAGCCGATCCGCGACCCACGGAGACGAGCGAAGCCAAATCGACGATCAAGTTCTACCTCTTGTAGTTCTTGAGCGAATGTAACTAAATTGTTGATATAAATAAAAGGTGAATTTCTTTAATCTTGTTTTCTTTTAATTCTTGCATCATGATTAGATCTCAATTTGTAATTGTTGTTCTTGTTGTGATGTTTGAGTGAAACTCCGCTCGTAAAGGAGTCGAGACGATTGTAGAATGATGATGTAACAAATCTTTAAACGATTTTTAAGTCCTACGAGTTTTGTAAACCCTAGCAAGTTCAAGAATCGATGACCTAGTTTCGTTGCGATGCTTTCTTGATTGTGATCGCTCGAAATTAGGGATCTACGATCGTTTCTTGAATTTACTAGAGGCTAGAATATGAATGATATCGATGAATGAACAAGGGATAAAATGAAACCCTAGTTTCACAAGAAATCCCTAATTCTCGATCGATCATCATCGATCTAGTATCAATTCATCGAAGGATAAGAATACGAAATTGTAAGATTACATCACATCTATAGATCCGATCGATTCCTACGAGCCTCATTTCGATTCTTGAGATTTGGTTTGGAAAAATGATCAAACGATCAATTCTTGATTCTATCTTTTAATGCTTTCTTAGATCTAGTTCTTTTCTAATTCTTGAACTTTAATTTCAAATCATGAATTGTTTTCTTTTCTTTTCATTAATGTTTCGATTCATCTAATTCAAAAGACGAACGATTACACTTTCCCTGTGGACGATCCGCACTCACTTACAATCTACATCCGACACCGTAGTTGATTGCGGTCAAATAATTTTTGGTTGTGATTTCTTTACCATTCCATACTACACAACAAGAATCTTTTCAATCAAATGGCGCCGTTGCCGGGGATAGTGCGCTAATAGTTCGTATTTTGAAATTTGAGTTGAACAATTTATTTCATCATAATTTTTAGATCTAAACTCGTACAAACCCTAATACGTGTGTTGTGATTTGTTGCGAGAAAATATGGAATCATTGGAGCTGGAGAAAATTTTTTCTGAAACATCCAGAGAGCTGTGTAGGTGAACAGAAGCTTGTGCACAAATTTTTGTGCACTGATCCCAACATACCGCGGCGGAAGCGAGGCATTAGGGCTCATCCGCGGCGGATCCGCCGCAGTTATAGCTCCTCTCTATGCCAATTTTCCTCTGTAAGCTTCTTATCTTCTCCTCTCTCCTCTTTTTAGCTCCAACTAACAATTTCTTGCAGGTTTCTTTGCAAATAATCGCAGCGCCGCAAAAGCAAAATAAAATTTGTGCGTGTTTTTGATTCTTGGTTGTTTGCATATTAATACGGAATTTAAGGGGCACGACCAAATCCAAATTAGGTGGGGAGTTCATTACCCTTCCTAGGCCCCGAAAATCGCAAAACTTGCATCCGCATTGTCCCTCATTAATTAAAAAATATATAGAGATGACTCTAAGGACCGTCGCGCTCAATTAGGACAAGAGAAGGCCGTGGGTAATTCATTGCTTATCCGCGTTTTCTTGGGTTGCCTAAGACGAGTGTGTCTAAGGCTTGTGGTTTTTAATTAGGCCCACTACTTACGTAGTGGAGTACCTTCCCACTTACCTGGCACTTATCCGGCCACAGGGGGACAAAGAAGCAGTGAAGGATTTATCCTGCGACTTGTCTTTTGGCAGTTAGGAGCGGTTTAGAGCTTTGACCTAGGTGACCATTAGATTCTAGGGTTTTGTGTGTTGCATTTGTTGTGGTGCATCATTTTTTTCAAAAGTCCCTATCAATTTTTAAAACAAACACCGCATTCATCATTTTCCCTAATTATAAATTCACGCTGCCACTTGTACTAACCCTTTTTAGTGCAAGATTGGCTGGACAACAGGATTCTAGTGCCTGTTAGTCCGCGTCCTTTTGATCGACCCAAAAGTCGGTATTTCTACATTTACCCTTTTTTTTACCCACCACCACACCCACATCGATGGATCCACCTCCATCGAACTTCTTTTCCACTACTCTGCCGCCGTCCGTTGGTGCGCAGAATCCACCTCGCATCTCTCTCCAAGAGAGGTGCTATCCTACACGAGGCCCACTTTCCACCTGTCTTTCCATTCCACCAGCCAACGGGGAAAATTTTCAAATAAAACCCCAATACATCAACCTTCTACCAAAATTTCACGGTCTCGAGTCTGAGGACGCATACGTATTTATCACGAAATTTGAAAATGTATGCGCAATGATGGGTACTTCACAGCTTTCTGTGGATGCTTTACGTCTTCGTCTTCTCCCATTCACTTTGTGCGATTTAGCCGAGAAGTGGCTATATAACACTACCGCACACTCCATTTCAAATTGGGACGAATTCGTCAAAGCATTCCTTAAGAAATTCTACCCACACCACAAAACAGCTCGAGTCCGTAGCGAAATCTATCAATTTACCCAGCTTCCAAATGAAACATTTTCAAAATGTCTTGACCGCTTCAAGGATCTGTTAGTCCAATGTCCATATCACGGCATCCCGAGATGGGAATTGTGCCGAATCATTTTTGAGGGCATTACTCCTTACACAAGACAGACCCTTGAATCCATGTGTCAAGACAACTTTATGACCAAAGATGATAGGGAAGCCTGGAATTTTCTAGAAAATTTCGCTGAAAAATCTTTACAGTGGGAGGGTGTGAGTCAATCATCTAGGGATGGCAATGATATTTCCATAGGAGTTAGAGCTGACATTGCAGCTATCAATAAGAAACTCGAGAATATGGAAAATAAATTTTTAGCCGCCGCCCTAAGTCAAATATCACTCTCCAAAACTGTATGTGGTTGTTGTTCTGATCCGTCTCACTTGACGGAAGAATGTCCGTTTCAAGGTCCTGAGCATACAAATGCCGCATTTCAAAGACCTAGAAACGATCCATTTTCCTCCACATATGATCAGGGTTGGAGGAATAACCCTAACTTTGCTTGGAACCAATCACAATTTCAAAACACGGTTCCAACCCAAAACAATTTCCAAGGGGTCCCTCCACCACAACAGCACCCACAACTTCTTTTGAGTCAGCACCCCTTCCAAGCACAAAATTTCCAAAATCCGGCCAACACTTTTGCACCGTCTAGTCCTTTGCAATTGACCGGTACAGATAATACCTCTGCACTAGCACAAACCTTGGATACTTTCATGAAACAATCAATCCAAGGGACGGCAAGTTTGCAATCTTCCATCGAGAATGTAATGAAGATCATTATCTCTCAAAATGAGAACATCAAATCGATGGAAGAACAAATTGCACAACTAAAAGCCGAAATGAGTGCAAGAGAGAAAGGGAAACTTCCAACTCAACCTTTACCTAATTCTGGCTATTCACATCATGTGGATGAGATCACGTTGAGATCTGGAAGAGTGCTTGACACTCACCTTGGGGAAGAGTTTGATGATACTGATAAATCATTCAATAACACCCCGGCTGAGACCTTTCCTCACACTCACACTTCTAGTTCTGATCCTTGTTATTCTACCCTACCACCATCTTCCGAGCCTATTCTTCGTTTCCCAAAAGGCTCGCCACTACAGCCCACCTCTTTTACCCCTCCACGGACGATCCCCACTTCTATTCTGGGATCGGTTCCACACACACTTCCTTCTCCTATGATGGACCCAGCGCTTATTGCTAAAGCACCTTATCCTAATCGGTTAAGGGCTAATACACCGAGTCCACATATGGAGAAGATTATGAACATTTTTAAGCAAGTAAACACCAACATCCCTCTCCTAGATGCCATCCAACAAGTTCCGTCCTATGCGAAAACTCTTAAGAACTTGTGCACTAGGAAGAGGAAGAATCCAGTGCCCAAGAAGATTTTTATGGAAAAAACAATAGACACGGCTTTCCCCCAACAATTACCGAGGAAACGTAAGGATCCAGGATATCCTACTATTTCCGTTTCTATTGGGGAAAAACACATCAACCGTGCTCTATTAGACCTTGGCGCTAGTGTTAACTTGCTTCCATACTCAGTCTATGAGCAATTAGGGATCGGAGAGTTGAAGCGAACCAATTGCACTGTCCAGATGGCTGACCGATCAATCACCAAACCTAGGGGTGAACTGGAGGATGTGTTAATAAAAATCGGGGAATTTATATTCCCGGTAGATTTTGTTAGTGTATATGCCCTAGAGGCCATTACTGTATCATACTAGTATGTATATTACTTGATGGAAGCTTGGGATATTCACAGTTGTACAGACAATCTTGCTCAATATAGTAGTATGCTACTTGGTTTGTCTCTGCTTTAATGTGTACATGTGTGTTTATTTGTTATATCACTTATACGCATTAGTAGAGCCCTTAGGATCTTTGCTTGATTACCGGCGTTGTGATGGCGATCACACTCGTGGGGCTGGGTAATCTACAAGCACATCCTTATACACGTCCCTAGTCGTGGGAGTACCGAGATAGGGCATCGATACTCCGGAGTAGACTAGCGTATGCGCTTCTCATCACAGCACGGGAGACGGTCTGTCCCACAGCCGTCAGTACGTCGTACTTGAGATAGTATGCGGGTGCTCGTTGGGTTACGAGTACACTGGACAGGACTCGTCGGGAACTGATGGTTGGTATTATACCTATCGTCAGTTATCAGTTCCCAGGTGACATGAGTACAGCTTAGTCCGCTGACTTGACACTGTCACTTCGCCTCGAGTGTGTTCCCACTGTTCTTTGATTACTACCCTACCACGGCTCTACTGAGTCGTGCAAACAGGTAGTAGTTGGGAGCAGTCCCGAAGCACTTGGAGGCAGTGACGGTTAGACAGGATTCGTCTCTCCCGGTATTGGGAGTTGACATCGCGCTGTGTCTAGGAGAGCCATTACACAAGTAGTCCCTGGCCAGGGCAAGCGAGATGTACTGGTAGGTTCCAGTGTTATCTCAGGGTGTATTGGGCTTCACTCCGACACGACTTGTACCGCTATTAGGGGACTGACGTTTACCGCCCCCCTAGGCCCGCCATGCGATGTATCAGACGAACAGACCGGACTGTACGGAGAATGTCACATTCAGACTCAGTAGGAGTTCAGATGGGGTTTCACCTCGTCAGCCTTCTTGTCGACATCTACCTGGGGACCGTTACGCACAGCTAGTGCCGCTTGCGGTCTGTGGTTAAACCCACTGCCAGCGTAGTGTCGAGTCTTTAGAGTCCCACACAGAGGGTATTCGCCTCTGGGCAAAACAGAGTAGAGGTCGCATGGTTTTGCGACAGGGTTCGTTCTCATCCGCGCACTTGTGCACGTTTGGAGTCCGGACGGATTATACTGGCAGGCTCTGGTTTGAGCCAGATACTGGTATATGTTTTTGGGGTTGCTTTTATATCTTGGTATTCTTGTTCCTCGGAACGAGAATGCAGGTGTGTATGCACAGTTGCTTGAGGCGGAGAATGAGGTTTTTCATTAGGGTTTCGGAACGGGTGCATATGCACAGTTGACAGTCTTCATTTTCCAAACCCTAATGGATTTATATATTATCTATTAATAATAGTAATTAAATGAGAATTATGTTATGGTTGATATTTTGTTGACTTGTTGACCTTGGTTGACTTGTTGACCATTGACTACCATCATGCTTTAAAAAGTCTTCCTTGATTCATGCTTATATTTTTAAATGAAGCATGGTTGTGGTCATTCCAAATACTACCATCAACTATTCTCATTTTCAATTATTATCATTTAGATAATATTTTTCTTTTGCATTATGGTTGCTAGAAAGAAAAAGAGAGATCATTCTATCATAACCTCTCTCTCTCCTCATTTCATCTTCTTCTTCCTCTAGCAAAGAGAAACCTTCTCATGTGTTGAGAATCATTCTCTTTAAAAGGAAAAGCAAACCCTAATCACTCTCTACTCATTCTAGGATGAAGGTTTAGCAAGCCGGAAACCCTAGTTCACTCAAAGATCGAGGAAGAGCCCAAAGTCGAACCTTCGAGGTGGATCTATCTTCGGCAAGAAGAAGGCGACGAGGAGAGAACCATTCAAGCTTCTACAAAGAACAAGAAAGAAGAACAACAACAAGAAGCAACAACAAGAAGAGAAGGAGTTCAAGTTTAGGTATAACCATCAACATAGTAGCTAACTCTCTTTAGCTAGAATACTAGTTTTAGTTTAGTAAAGATCCGGCTTTTACGGTCCATGTTACAAAGTTTAGAAAAATTTTTGATTTACCGTTTCCGCAACCCCGTAAGTACCGGGAGAGGTTACGTGGACCTAACAGTGGTATCAGAGCCTAACTAAACTTAAACTAGCTTGGTAGTGAAGTGTAACGAAGTTCGGAACCGTAAAAAACCCAAAAACCGTATTTTCAAAAACCTGAGTTTCTGTTGAAATTTTTTGGGCTCAAAATAAAAAAATTTATATTTGTAAAATCATCTCAGGCTTTTCTAAGAACACCCATGAAAAACGATCCAGTGAGGAGCTCAAAGCGCCGCGCAACCGCGGCACGAGGTAGGCTCGTGCCGCGGAACCGCCGCGCTTTGTCGTCTTCTGCGCCTCGTTTTTCGTGCAGTATTCTTGTTGTGGGATTTTTAAAATATATTATAAGTACCCAGATTTTCCAGAAAAGAAATTTCCTTTTGGGGTCCTATAATTCCGTATTTTTTCCGAACTTCACTGCACTTTGGCTATATTGGTTATATCTGTGTTGTTTGCATGTATTGAACGTCGGCTAATCGCTATAAGTCGATTAGTCGGGGTTATACATGATCTGTAATGTGCTGGAATGTGTATATGAATGTGTTGGACTGTCGCGGGTGAATAGCCGGGGTTGGATGTGAGATGAGCTTTTGTTTTTCTTTCATTCATTTGTAAATGTAAATTGATGTAATTATATTATTTGTTTGGCCGCACAACCGAGTCGGGGTTGTAGCCGTCATTGTATAATTCTTTTTACTGTTTTTGCTCCTAGGATAGACCCATGGTGGGGTGCACAAACTACCGGGAACTTGGAGGGTAGTTTGCCGCACCCGTAGGGGTCTTGGGTGGGGTATTTGCTATTCACCGCGACCGTGTTATCCGCTTTTCGTTTCAGGCTCGAAAGAAATGCGGATTGCTAGTATATCCAATGTATTCATCTGTGATCTGTAATGTCTATCATTGCTTTCTATTTAGGCGTTGCTTATGTTTTACAGCCGCGCTAGCCCAGCCCCCGCTCTGTCGTTAGTTAAGTAACCTAACGGGTGATGACGGGGCCCCGTGGCGAATGCATATGGCATAAGCGTACGTCATATTTTGGTTGTTTTCTGCAATGGTAGGATTTAAATGATGGGACGCATTAAAAGAACTAATGCAAGAATATCACGCATTAAAAGAACTAATGCAAGAAAAATAAACCTATAAAACGTTGTTGGAACAAGTTTTTTCAAAAAGCTGTTATTGCAAGGACGTTCATTTTTGTTTTGCATCGCGGTATTCGGTTATGAATACCCAGCACCTCAATCGACGAGGCAAGGGCCGAGATCCCTTCACCGGGAGTGACCCCTTGGACAAAAGTTTGCGTCAGGGTAATAACTTCACTATAGTCGATTATTCTTGCTTTGCATCGAGATATTCATTTTGTAATATCCTGCACCTCATTCGACGAGGAAAGAGCCGAGATCCCTTCACAGGGAGTGACCTCTTTAGCAAAAAGTTTTTCGTCACTATATTTTCAAAAGATGTATCACGTTCCTTCAACGACATCAAGTTCATTACGTTAACGGGTTTTTCGCCAAAAACCCAGCCGTAGCCCTCCGTCGTCTCTTATAAGCTATACTTAGTATTCGTGCTGCGTTTGTTGACTGTGTCAAGGCGCAGTGAACGGTAGCTAAATATTGCTTATTTGCTGGATACAATGTGATTGGTTAGGACATTTGTGTAACCTTGTTGACTGTGTCAAGGGTTATGCAGGTGGGTTTAATGCAATCAAAGACAACGACGGGATGAACTTGACTAGGACTTTTTGATTTGTTGACTGTGTCAAGATCACTTGAGTCCTAGGGGCAAAAACCACATCGGGAGTTTCAAAAGAACTGAAACTTGCAGATTTAGCATACCTTCTGGAGTGTGGTGACTAGAGTGGATTCCATCTAGGTTATCACACAATGACAGTTGGATCCCGATCCCACTGATGAGTTGGTTTACTCTCGGGAGATTATTTCACTTAACGATCAATGCTATAAACCTAGTAGGTGTCTAGAAAGGTGTTAGCGGGGTTACGCCCCCAGGGAAAAGAGGTTCTTTAATTAAGGAACTTCGCGAAAGCGTTGGAAAACCTCCCTCGAAGTACCGACACTAGCCTGGCTGAAAGGTTAAGCAAGTATTGTAACGTGAATTAAAACCCGGCTAGTTCTTCTTTTAAAAGGTTTTAAGAAGGATTTGAGGAAACAGTGGGAGACACCCTGGTTAGATAAATTAATAAACCAATCTAATCTTGCACGAGCATACGCTGAGTGTTTCTTTTCTCTCTCTCCAGGAAGCAACCTTTTTCACGCCCTAATCAAGATAATAAAATGTATCGCTTGACCGATCCGAATTCTTATTCGGGACTGGGGAAAGTTGGTTCAGCTCTAACTTGTGACAACAGTCATGAGTATGAGAATGGGAAAGGAGATTGTATGGATTTCCAGGATACCCAGTCGAAGAAGAAGCATGGTTTTGCATCTACTTCAGGTGTTCTTATAATTGAGAACTGTTTTACGGTCAGCCCTACCTCCTGGGTACTTGATACCGGATCAGGATCTCATATCTGCAATTTATTGCAAGGACTGAGAAAAAGTAGGAAAGTTGCACCGGGTGATATGTCGCTCAGAGTAGCGAACGGAGCACAAGTTAATGCGGCAGCCGTCGGAGAATATCACCTAGTATTGCCAAATGGCAAGACTATGATTTTGAACGATTGCTACTATGTACCCTCCATGGTTTGCAACATCATATCAGTTTCTTTACTCGATAAAGATAGATATAAGTTTGTTCTTGAAAAGAATATCATGAACATTTACCTTGATGAGGTACTGGTTGCAGAGGGTACACTGTTTAATGGTATCTACGTTCTAAATCAGAATACAGTTCTCAATATACAAAACACACGCAAGAGGAAGAATTCAGATACAAATGAATCCTACTTGTGGCATTGTAGACTTGGTCATGTCGGAGAGAAAAGACTGAGTAAGTTGCATAGAGATGGACTCTTGGATGCGTTCGAGTTTTCATCTTATGAAACTTGTCAGTCTTGTCTCAAAGGGAAGATGACCAAATCTCCGTTCACCGGACATGGAGAAAGAGCAGCAGAGCTCTTGGGACTCGTACATAGTGATGTATGTGGTCCGATGTCTATACATGCAAGGGGTGGGTTCTCGTACTTCATCACATTCACTGACGATCTCTCTAGGTTCGGATATGTGTATCTGATGAAACACAAATCTGAAGCTTTTGAGAAATTCAAGGAATTCAGAAAGGAAGTAGAGAACCAGACAGGCAAAAGTATCAAGATCCTCCGGTCTGACAGGGGAGGGGAGTACTTAAGCACGGAATTCCTAGATTACTTAAAAGAGAATGGTATTCTCTCTCAGCTTACTCCTCCTTATACACCACAGCACAACGGTGTATCGGAGCGGAGGAATCGTACCCTACTGGATTTGGTTCGCTCCATGATGAGTAGTGCTGAGTTACCTCTTTCATTCTGGGGATATGCACTTCAAACTGCAGCACATCTATTGAATCAAGTTCCATCCAAATCCGTGCCCAAGACTCCGTATGAAATATGGAGTGGTAAAAGTTTGTATCTTAAACGTATTAAGATTTGGGGTTGCCCAGCTTATGTCAAAAAGCAGAACCCAGACAAACTTGAGGCACGGGCGGTTCTGTGTAAGTTTGTGGGATACCCAAAAGATTCAAGTGGGTATCTATTCTACCATGCAGAGGAACAGAAGATAATTGTTTCAAGAAATGCCACATTTTTAGAAAAAGAATTTCTTGTTAAAAACATTAGTAGCAGCACGGTAGAACTGGATGAAATTCCAGAAACACAAGCTTTAACAGAAAATTTGGAGGAACCGCTAGATTCAATAACCCCAAACGAACCTCAGCCACTCCGCAGATCTGGTAGGATTTCTCATCCGCCCGAGAGATACTACGGTTTTCTCATAGACGGGGATCGAGAGGATTGCATCTTGGAAGAAGATGACCCTACCAGTTTCAGGCAGGCCATTATCAGTAAGGACTCTGATAAGTGGCAGGAAGCAATGCAATCTGAAATGGAGTCCATGTACGCCAATAAAGTATGGACCATGGATATTGCTCCACCTGGGGTAAAACCCGTTGGATGCAAATGGATCTACAAAAGGAAACTTGGTGTAGATGGGCAGGTGGAAACCTATAAAGCTAGACTCGTTGCAAAAGGTTTTCGTCAAAGACCTGGTTTGGACTATGACGAGACTTTTTCTCCGGTGGCTATGCTCAAATCCATTCGGATACTACTTGCCATTGCTGCCTTCCATGACTATGAAATCTGGCAGATGGATGTTAAGACGGCTTTCCTGAACGGTTGTTTGGAAGAGTGCGTTTACATGGATCAACCAGAAGGTTTCGTAGACAGTGGGAGCAGCGGAAAGGTGTGCAAGTTGCTTAAATCCATTTATGGATTAAAGCAGGCATCGCGGAGCTGGAACATCTGTTTTGATGAGGCAATCAAGGAATTTAATTTCATCAAGAACGAAGATGAACCCTGTGTATATAAGAAGATTGTAGGACGAACTGTCGTGTTCCTAGTCTTGTACGTGGACGACATTCTTTTGATAGGAAATGATGTTCCTATGCTACAATCGGTCAAGCTGTTTTTGTCACAAAGGTTCTCCATGAAGGACCTGGGTGATGCCTCGTACATTCTGGGGATCAAGATCTATAGAGATAGATCCAAGAAACTATTGGGACTTTCGCAGTCCAGGTACATAGAGACCGTACTAAAGAGATTTAGTATGGAGGGTTCCAAGCGCGGTAACATACCCGCATTGCACGGAATTACCCTCTCCAAGAAGATGTCTCCTAAGACTGACGAGGAGAGGGTTCGCATGAGCACTATACCCTACGCTTCGGCGGTAGGATCTATAATGTATGCGATGCTATGTACAAGACCAGATGTAGCTTACGCGTTGAGCACGGTAAGCCGGTATCAGTCAGACCCAGGGGAGGACCACTGGATAGCAGTGAAGAACATTCTCAAGTACCTGAGAAGGACTAAGGAGATGTTCCTGGTTTACGGTAATGGAGACCTCAGGGTCGAGTCCTTTACCGATTCAAGCTTCCAAAGTGACAAAGATGACAGCAAGTCTGTCTCGGGTTTTGTGTTTACCCTCAACGGAGGGGCGGTATGTTGGAGGAGTTCCAAGCAGGATACCGTCGCAGACTCGACGATGGAGGCTGAATACATTGCTGCGAGCGATGCCGCAAAAGAGGCGGTCTGGATTAAGAAGTTCATTAGTGAACTTCAGGTGGTTCCGTCCATTGTTGACCCAATACCTTTGTATTGCGATAACAATGGGGCTATAGCCTTAGCGAAGGAACCAAGGTCCCATCAGAAATCCAGACACATCTTAAGGCGGTATCACCTGATCAGGGAGATCATTGATCGACAGGAGATCGAGGTGCGGAGAGTGGACACAAAGGACAACACTGCGGACCCATTCACGAAGGCTTTACCCCAGACTCAGTTCGAGCGGCTGATCGAGATGATAGGTCTTCGATACGCCAGTACATGGCCTTAGTGCAAGTGGGAGATTGTTAGTGTATATGCCCTAGAGGCCATTACTGTATCATACTAGTATGTATATTACTTGATGGAAGCTTGGGATATTCACAGTTGTACAGACAATCTTGCTCAATATAGTAGTATGCTACTTGGTTTGTCTCTGCTTTAATGTGTACATGTGTGTTTATTTGTTATATCACCTATACGCATTAGTAGAGCCCTTAGGATCTTTGCTTGATTACCGGCGTTGTGATGGCGATCACACTCGTGGGGCTGGGTAATCTACAAGCACATCCTTATACACGTCCCTAGTCGTGGGAGTACCGAGATAGGGCATCGATACTCCGGAGTAGACTAGCGTATGCGCTTCTCATCACAGCACGGGAGACGGTCTGTCCCACAGCCGTCAGTACGTCGTACTTGAGATAGTATGCGGGTGCTCGTTGGGTTACGAGTACACTGGACAGGACTCGTCGGGAACTGATGGTTGGTATTATACCTATCGTCAGTTATCAGTTCCCAGGTGACATGAGTACAGCTTAGTCCGCTGACTTGACACTGTCACTTCGCCTCGAGTGTGTTCCCACTGTTCTTTGATTACTACCCTACCACGGCTCTACTGAGTCGTGCAAACAGGTAGTAGTTGGGAGCAGTCCCGAAGCACTTGGAGGCAGTGACGGTTAGACAGGATTCGTCTCTCCCGGTATTGGGAGTTGACATCGCGCTGTGTCTAGGAGAGCCATTACACAAGTAGTCCCTGGCCAGGGCAAGCGAGATGTACTGGTAGGTTCCAGTGTTATCTCAGGGTGTATTGGGCTTCACTCCGACACGACTTGTACCGCTATTAGGGGACTGACGTTTACCGCCCCCCTAGGCCCGCCATGCGATGTATCAGACGAACAGACCGGACTGTACGGAGAATGTCACATTCAGACTCAGTAGGAGTTCAGATGGGGTTTCACCTCGTCAGCCTTCTTGTCGACATCTACCTGGGGACCGTTACGCACAGCTAGTGCCGCTTGCGGTCTGTGGTTAAACCCACTGCCAGCGTAGTGTCGAGTCTTTAGAGTCCCACACAGAGGGTATTCGCCTCTGGGCAAAACAGAGTAGAGGTCGCATGGTTTTGCGACAGGGTTCGTTCTCATCCGCGCACTTGTGCACGTTTGGAGTCCGGACGGATTATACTGGCAGGCTCTGGTTTGAGCCAGATACTGGTATATGTTTTTGGGGTTGCTTTTATATCTTGGTATTCTTGTTCCTCGGAACGAGAATGCAGGTGTGTATGCACAGTTGCTTGAGGCGGAGAATGAGGTTTTTCATTAGGGTTTCGGAACGGGTGCATATGCACAGTTGACAGTCTTCATTTTCCAAACCCTAATGGATTTATATATTATCTATTAATAATAGTAATTAAATGAGAATTATGTTATGGTTGATATTTTGTTGACTTGTTGACCTTGGTTGACTTGTTGACCATTGACTACCATCATGCTTTAAAAAGTCTTCCTTGATTCATGCTTATATTTTTAAATGAAGCATGGTTGTGGTCATTCCAAATACTACCATCAACTATTCTCATTTTCAATTATTATCATTTAGATAATATTTTTCTTTTGCATTATGGTTGCTAGAAAGAAAAAGAGAGATCATTCTATCATAACCTCTCTCTCTCCTCATTTCATCTTCTTCTTCCTCTAGCAAAGAGAAACCTTCTCATGTGTTGAGAATCATTCTCTTTAAAAGGAAAAGCAAACCCTAATCACTCTCTACTCATTCTAGGATGAAGGTTTAGCAAGCCGGAAACCCTAGTTCACTCAAAGATCGAGGAAGAGCCCAAAGTCGAACCTTCGAGGTGGATCTATCTTCGGCAAGAAGAAGGCGACGAGGAGAGAACCATTCAAGCTTCTACAAAGAACAAGAAAGAAGAACAACAACAAGAAGCAACAACAAGAAGAGAAGGAGTTCAAGTTTAGGTATAACCATCAACATAGTAGCTAACTCTCTTTAGCTAGAATACTAGTTTTAGTTTAGTAAAGATCCGGCTTTTACGGTCCATGTTACAAAGTTTAGAAAAATTTTTGATTTACCGTTTCCGCAACCCCGTAAGTACCGGGAGAGGTTACGTGGACCTAACAGATTTTATTGTAATTGATACACAGCCTGTAGCGAACCCACGGAATCAAATTCCGGTGATTTTAGGTCGCCCCTTTTTGGCCACTTCCAATGCTATTATCAACTGTCGTAACGGTTCTATGACCCTATCTTTCGGGAATAGGTCAATTGAGCTGAACATTTACAAGTTGGGAAGTGTACCCTCCGAACCGATTGCTCAGGTCTGTTCTGTCGACTTAATGGATGTCGACAGCAGCGAATTTGATGATCCTCTTTATACAGATCTTGACTCTTTTCATACGTTGTTGTTTGACCCAACTATGTATCATACACATACGGACTCTTCCACTGAGATGTCCGGGTCAACAAATAACGCCGATTATGAACTGCTTTTAGAGTCTGAAGATCACCCCGCACTTTGTGATGACATTATTCATCGGGGTATTGATGGAACTTTTGAGGAAATCTTCGCTGATGAACTCGCATTTTTGAATGACACAGGTGCTGAGATGAATTATCTCCCAAACAATGAAATTGAACCTCCACCCCTTCTTCTGAATTGTAAAAAGAATGTGAGTTATCCATCACATTCACTGCTTCGTCTCCCCAAAATGAGACGCACACACATTCTATTCCACCACTTAACCTTTCCCCACTTCTTCTTCTTCCACCAACCCGAGCACTGCATTGATAAAAATTTTGAATGGTTGATGTTAACATTTGGTCTTTGCAAAGCTTGGCATCGACCAATGATTTTTGACCCCCACTTGTGATTTTCAAAACTTAACATTGCATAACTCATGTTTGGGGGGGTATAATCTTTTCTGACTCCTAAAAAGATTTTTTTTTTTTTTTACAAAATGATGAGCTAAAAATAAATTTCGGGGAGGTTCTTCACTTAAATATTTTTCCCCCACTAATAAAATTCCTCCCAAGCTTACAGGTTTTTCGAGATTTAGCAGAAGGCAACAGTGAGGACACTGTTGAAAACAAGTTTGGGGGAGGTTTGTGCTTATTTTCGCATCATTTGCATATCATCTGCATAAGCACAAAACATTTTTTTAAAAATCTATAAAAAATTTTCAAAACCTATAAAAATTTAAAAATTTTCAAAACTATAAAAATATTTTTGTACATAAATAAGATAATAAAAGTTTAGATAGTGAACATTTACATCCATGAGATTAGAAAAATTTAAGAAAACCAAGAAAATTAGAAGTTTTCTTGTACGAACTAGTAATAAGTAGTTATGAGCCGTTGTCCCAAGGGTTAGTAAGATGAAAGAAGTCACTAATCTGAGGATAAAAATAAGTCTGAAAAATAGTTTCTATTCTGGAAGCCAAACATTTTGAACGTTGCTACCCTGCTATTCGCAATTACACACGTCTTAAAGCCTGGGATAGTAGAGGATACCTTGAAATGCTCTTGTCTTAAAGCCAAAAGTATGAAGGAAATAAAAAGAAAAAAAATGAATAGAAAAATATAAAGTGGTGAGAAAAATGGACACTGGTTTTTTTATCGCCAAGGGCAATAAAAAATATATAGCGAGGGTGCTTCTTCACCTAGTGCCCTAAGGCCAACTGGTCTGGGAGTCACTGCTATGCCTGAGGTGGTGCAAGACGAGGAAAATACACCAAGTAAGCAAGCACATGAGTAATCGGTCGGTTAGTACCTCAAGAAGTATTAACGGTCGCATGAAAGTGTGTGAGCAATTTCGTCTAAATATTCATTAATTAAAAAGTACTGAGGCTGATGGGCAAGAGTATGATAGCTTGAATTGAATTCTCCGGGTGTAGGGATGTCTTTACACACACGCAGGGTGATATGATCGATGTTTGGAAGAAAGATAGGAATGAAGAATAAGACGATGTTTTATTGTGGGAGGACGTGATTTCTGACATCTTTTCATGACCATTAAGATAGGGCTCATGACAACCGAAAAGCTAGCTTAGTTGGAAACCCTAATTTTCAAAGTTTTTCTTTTACAATTCATTTCTTTAAATGTAATATTCATGATCTTTCTTTTATTATTGGATTTTGTGGGTGCAATCCGCTGAAAACCCTCAGGAGACAACACTCCTCCTACTAGGGACACCTAGAGGTTTAAAGGCTTGTTACACGTGCTCAGTACAATCGTGTTGCCTACGAAAGTGTGCTAGTTAGTTTTTTCTCTTTCTTTATTTTCTCCTTCTCTTTTTAATAAAACATTCGCTCGAGACGATCGAAATTAAGTTTGGGGGTATTTGATCAGTCGAAAATATTGTATATTTTAGTCGGCAATTTCCCCATCTTTTGCATACATTTAGAAGTGTTCGGTATTCATATTTCACATATTAGCAAATCAGTCGTAAAATACCAGATTGCATGTATTAGACTTTTAAACCGACACTTTAAAGGAAATTGACCGCATTTCATGGCATCACATCATTTCTGTATTTGCGCAACACTTGTCTTGAGTCTGTGCAGGAAAGTCCGGAGCAAAATCAAAAGAAGCTGATCAAACATTACGCCAACTCAACAATTTCAGATCTGGTAGCAATACAAAAGGAGATATTAAATTCAACATATAAAATAAAGGCCCATACAACAGCCCAAGACCACTGCAGAAAACACAAGCCTTGAAGACTCCAATGCGCCGCGGATCCGCGGCAGGAACTTGCTTGTGCCGCGGATCCGCCGTGCTTCTGCCACGTCAGCGCTTTATTTTTAGTGCAAAATTCCCAGCTCTGGTCCCACATTCCTTTATGATATGTCAAATTCCAGAAGGACCACGAAGCTACTGCCAGATCAGCAAAGAAGATTAAGCAAGGCTAATCCTAATTAAGCTCCTAATTAATCCTCTTCCAGAAGCTCCCTCCTAACTAATCACATCTAGAAGCTTCTCCCCTAACTAACTTTTGGAGGGAAATTTGAATTTCTTCAACAAACTTTAGGAGGGAAACTTAGAATTTGAAATCCTAGATCTAGGGTTTGGATATCTATAAATAGGAACCTAGACCTAGAGTTAAAGGTGAATCAATCTTTAATCAATAATCAATAACCATTGGTTCATTCTACACCATCTTCTTCCACAAGTCTCGTGACAAGGATTGTGTGAAACCCTAACCCTAATTCCACTCCAAATCCAAGATCTTGAGTACCAAATCAAGTGAGAAGCCTTCAACCTTTTAGGAGCCGAGCCGATCTTCAATCGGGCAAGTGATCCAAGCCGATCCGCGACCCACGGAGACGAGCGAAGCCAAATCGACGATCAAGTTCTACCTCTTGTAGTTCTTGAGCGAATGTAACTAAATTGTTGATATAAATAAAAGGTGAATTTATTTAATCTTGCTTTCTTTTAATTCTTGCATCATGATTAGATCTCAATTTGTAATTGTTGTTCTTGTTGTGATGTTTGAGTGAAACTCCGCTCGTAAAGGAGTCGAGACGATTGTAGAATGATGATGTAACAAATCTTTAAACGATTTTTAAGTCCTACGAGTTTTGTAAACCCTAGCAAGTTCAAGAATCGATGACCTAGTTTCGTTGCGATGCTTTCTTGATTGTGATCGCTCGAAATTAGGGATCTACGATCGTTTCTTGAATTTACTAGAGACTAGAATGTGAATGATATCGATGAATGAACAAGGGATAAGATGAAACCCTAGTTTCAAAAGAAATCCCTAATTCTCGATCGATCATCATCGATCTAGTATCAATTCATCAAAGGATAAGAATACGAAATTGTAAGATTACATCACATCTATAGATCCGATCGATTCCTACGAGCCTCATTTCGATTCTTGAGATTTGGTTTGGAAAAATCATCAAACGATAAATTCTTAATTCTATCTTTTAATGCTTTCTTAGATCTAGTTCTTTTCTAATTCTTGAACTTTAATTTCAAATCATGAATTGTTTTCTTTTCTTTTCATTAATGTTTCGATTCATCTAATTCAAAAGACGAACGATTACACTTTCCCTGTGGACGATCCGCACTCACTTACAATCTACATCCGACACCGTAGTTGATTGCGGTCAAATAATTTTTGGTTGTGATTTCTTTACCATTCCATACTACACAACAAGAATCTTTTCAATCATCGTGCCAACTAGGGGAGGATGTAAAGCCATCGGCGTAGAAGGTGGAAGGGGTAAAGCAGCCTGTGGAACAACGGTCCTTCCCTGGGATCTACAATCCCTCGCAAAGTGTCCGGGAAGTCCACAACTAAAACATGTAGATGGGGGCCTCTGATGATCAGGATAAGAACTAAACATCTGGCACTGGGTCCAACCTCATCCAAAACTGCGGCCGGGAGTATATCTGCCTCTACCTCTGCCAAACTGCCTAGTCATTGGCCCAAACGGTCTACTCCTCTTTGGTTTAGGAACAACCACGGCCTCACTCAACCGCTCCTCCACTCGTATCGCTGCATCCATGGCCTGCGCACACGTATCAAAATGCTGGGAGCCTATAGCTAAATACAACTGCGTATCCAAACTCCTTTGGAACCACCTCACCCTAAGTTACTACGTAGGTACTAAGTATGGAGCAAAACGCGACAGCTGGGTGAATCGTAAATCATAATCTGCCACTGACATACTCGCCGATTTCCGTAACGCTTCAAAACTGCTAGCTCTAGCGTCCCTCACACTCTGTGGAAGAAATCTAGCAAGAAAGACCTCGGAAAACTCAGTCCACAACATCGGAGGAAGACCCGTAGCTCGTCTTCTCTCCATCGGCTCACACCTTTCCTGTGCAAGTCCCTCTAAACGAAAACTAGTCAGCTCAACTGACCTCGCATCAGAACATCGCAATGATCTGCCAATCCTCGCTATCCAATCAAGAAAGGACTGAGGATCCTCCGCTATGTCGGTCCCTGTAAATATCGGGGGTCGCAACCTCATGAACTCTGCAAGTGATACCTCCATCACTCTCGTATCTACAAGTGCTACCGTCTGCGTAGGCTGTACCTCGGACTCTGCCATGGTCGGTGCCGGATCATGTCTCAGTACTCGAGTGTCCTCAGCTAACTGTCCTACCACTTGCTGCAATCCCAACATGCCCTCCTCTATCCTAGTCATGCGATCTGGAGGAGGAGGATCAATATGCTCATGCACCGCCGGAACGTCCGGTATACCAGTCGCCGTCACAGGCGGACTCGCCCTAGCTGCATCCCTGGCTGCGGCTCGTCCAGCATGCGTAGCCATAGCAACTGGAACAAGAAACGAGAGTTGATAAGGCTTATGAATAGGAACAATCAATAACGGAGAATCAACGGAAGAATAGATCAAGATATACATCCTAAGATTAGTCAGGCCGAGTATGGTAACGTAAATATGCCGTGGAACATACGTACGGTACCGCACTCATCCTAATTTACCTACTCCATCAAACCAAAGGTCATCCTAAATCACGGACTCACGTCAACCTATTTTAATTTCCTACCAGATTCCGTAAGGTTAATCCTACGCTCTGATACCAACTTTATCACGACCCAAAGTTTGGATGTGACCGGCACTTAGATTGTAAGATATCTCAAGATATGCACATAGTCCAAATAAGCCGAAACCAAGATCAAAATCCTTTTTGCGGAATTCTTTATATAGATTTTTTTTAGTTTTTAGTAAAAATCACAGTTTATGAAGTTAAAATATTAAACAAGTATAAGGTTTTAAATTTGGTTGTATCCCTAGTTGGGATCAACAATATCAATAGTGGAAACAAGTATCCAAGAGTGTACGACATCAATAAAAATTCAAATAAGTAAAAGAAATAACAATTTATAGAAATAAACCATCTTGTCCGTCAAATAATATACATATAACCATCTCTCACTCTAAGTCATATACAGGTCTGATGGAGATTTTCTAGATACAAAATACAATACCAAAAGAGAAGGTTACTACATATGTAACCCACCTATCAAAAGATGCTATATAAGCTACGAAAAGTAGATTGGCCCGGCCGCTAATTGTCCCCTTTACCCCTGCAAGGAACTATGGCACGACGGGGGTGAGTTGCCAACTCAGTGAATAAACTAACATATACCGGCTAATAATGTAAATATGACGATTCTACTAACTAGAATGTGAACAAGTAAAATATATGATGGTATGTGGAAAGCATGAATATGTACTATAAATATCATAACAAAAATGAAATCTCATCATCCATTTCCAATAATTGATATCTTTCCGTGCCTATCATCGACACAGAACTTCTCTTTCTCTCAGGCATCATTTCTCGAATGACCCTGCAATCAAAACACCGGTCGGTATCATCTAGATATCCGCTGTGTTTCACAACTATCTCCGGTATCGAGTATCCTCGCTAGGCTCGCCCGCCTCAAATGCGGCTATCCTTCCCCTTGGTCTCAACCGGATCCACCATGTATCCAACTGTATATCTCCCCCACTCAGTCTGGATAACGTAAAATCCGCGACCGTATATCTCCCCTACTCGGTCCGGAATAAAACCAAATCATAAAACATCTCATGGTAGACATGACACATCAATCATGAAAATCATTGGATTTATGTAATAGTATTCAAAACTCAAAACCATAAATCCTCAATAATACATCAACCTCTTATATCAACATAAAATACTCAATTACTAAACATGATATTAATGATGCAATTTACTACTGTTATTGGTATTTAAGATATGATTTGAATCATTTTTAACAAGAAATTTACTAAGTGTAAAAGTGACATGGCAATATCGACGAGGTGTGTGTAACATGTAAGATGCACATGTGGCATAACTCGTCGATACTTGTGCAGTGTACTAGCAACTAAGCAAAATATATGTGAATTGTGAATGCATATTGTCAATTTAGCATAACAAAATAAATCATTATGTTAAATAAAACTACTGGCGTAACACGCCATCTTTACAAAATTCCCCGGTAGATGTTTAGTCTACTCACCGGAAAAACGTCGAATCTATTCAGGAATTGCAAATCCTTTTCCTTTCCTCACGGCTTCCGAAATTCCCGTATCTAACAACTTTTACAACTGACTTTTGAGTTTCTTCAACTCCGTCGGTGCCATATGATAGGGTGGTATAGAAATAGGCCCCGCACCCGGAATCAAGTCGATGCAAAATTCAATATCACGATCGGGTGGCAATCCTGATAATTCAGCAGGAAACACATCCGGAAATTCTTGTGCGATCGGAACCTTGTCCAATAGAATCTTAGCGACCCCTAAGTCCTGAACAAAACCCAAGAACGCATGACAACCCTTCTTCAAGAGTCGTCCCGCACCAAAAGCAGAAATCACATTGGCAGGAGTTATATTAAAATCCCCCTGCACAACAAACATCGGTTCACCTGGAAAACAAAATCTAACCGCTTTCCCACGACAATCTACATAGGTATGACAAGTGGCCAACCAATCCATGCCGAGAAGTATATCAAAATCTAGTATATCCAGGAGAATCAGATCAACTATCGAATCTCTATCACCAATACGTACAGAACATGATCTGAATACGTGTCGAGCTATAAAAGAATCTTCCACCGGAGTAATCACTACCAACGGTAAATCTAACAATGACGACTCTTTCCCCAAGGAAAGTGCAAAGCGTGAAGATACATAAGAATGTGTAGAACCGGGATCAAATAAAATATGTGCATCTAGTGAACATACTGCAAAAGTACCTGTCACAACTGCATTTGTTGCCTGGGCATCCTGTGGAGTCAGCGCAAAAACCCGTGCCTGGCCCCTGCCCACATCCTGTCGTCCTCTACCTCTATCTCCTCGACCTCTCTGAGAGCGTCATGCAAAGCCTCGACCTCGAGGTGCAACTGCCTGGCGTGTAGTGCCAACTGGGGGAGGAAGTAAAGCCATCGGCGTAGAAGGTGGAAGGGGTAAAGCATCCTGTGGAACAACGGTCCTTCCCTGGGATCTACAATCCCTCGCAAAGTGTCCGGAAAGTCCACAACTAAAACATGTAGATGGGGGCCTCTGATGATCAGGATAAGAACTAAACATCTGGCCCTGGGTCCAACCTCGTCCAAAACTATGGCCGGGAGTATATCTGCCTCTACCTCTGCCAAACTTCCTAGTCATTGGCCTAAACGGTCTACTCCTCTTTGGTTTAGGAACAACCACGGCCTCACTCAACCGCTCCTCCACTCGTATCGCTGCAACCATGGCCTGCGCACACGTATCAAAATGCTGGGAGCCTATAGCTAAATACAACTGCGTATCCAAACTCCTTAGGAACCACTTCACCCTAAGTTACTCCGTAGGTACTAAGTATGGAGCAAAACGCGACAACTGGGTGAATCGTAAATCATAATCTGCCACTGACATACTCGCCGATTTCCGCAACGCTTCAAAACTGCTAGCTCTAGCGTCCCTCACACTCTGTGGAAGAAATCTAGCAAGAAAGACCACGGAAAACTCAGTCCACAACATCGGAGGAAGACCCGTAGCTCATCCTCTCTCCATCGACTCACACCATTCCTGTGCAAGTCCCTCTAAACGAAAACTAGTCAGCTTAACTGACCTCGCATCAGAACATCGCAATGATCTGCCAATCCTCGCCATCTTATCAAGAAAGGACTGAGGATCCTCCGCTATGTCGGTCCCTGTAAATACTGGGGTTCGCAACCTCATGAACTCTGCAAGTGATACCTCCATCACTCTCGTATCTACAAGTGCTACCGTCTGCGTAGGCTGTACCTCAGACTCTGCCACGGTCGGTGTCGGATCCTGTCTCAGTACTTGAGTGGCCTCAGCTAACTATCCTACCACTCGCTGCAATCCCAACATGCCCTCCTTTATCCTAGTCATGCGATCTGGAGGAGGAGGATCAACATGCTCATGCACCGCCGGAACGTCTGGTGTACCAGTCGCCGTCACAGGCGGACTCGCCCTAGCTGCATCCCTGGCTGCGGCTCGTCTAGCACGCGTTGTTGGAGATAGTGCCCTCAGAGTCAATTATTGGATCACAGGCATGTGATTGCAATGATTGAGGGGGGACATATCCCGGTAGGACAGTCTTACACAAGATGATAGTATGCTATCTGGTTTATCTTTATCATCGTGTACTGCTTTAGGTGACCTGACAGGTCGCTATTACACGTTGGTAGAGCCCCTAGGATTCTTGCTTGACTGCCAGCAGTATGAGGGCGATCATATACGTGGGAGCTGGTAGTCTATAAGCACATCCTTAAAAGGTCCCTAGTCGTGGGAGTTTCGAGACAGGGCATCGACACTCCAGAGTAGACTAGTGTATACAGTCGAGACCCCGACGAGGGGCGGTGGCCGGTCTCACAAGCCACTGGTGTCAGTTGGTTCACCTAAGATGTATACAGGTGCTCATTGGGTTATGAGTACACCGGACAGGACTCGCCAGGAACATGCTAGTTGGTCTTATACCTGACGTCAGATAGCAGTTCCCTGGTGACATGTGTACAGGTTAGTTCATCGACCTGAGGATCGTCATTTGTCTCGTGTGAGTTCCCACTGTACTTTGATTACTACCCTAACACGCTCAAAGGAGACGTGCAAACAGGTTTTAGTAGGGTACAGTCCCGAGCCACATGGAGGCAGTGAGCGGATCTTCAGGGGTTCGTCTCTTCCGGTATTGGGGGTGAGGTCGCGCTGTGTCTAGGAGAGCCATTACACGAAGTCCTTGGCCAAGGCAGGAGATTTACTGGTAGATATTCCAGTAGTATCTCAGGGTGTTCTGGGCTACACTTCGACACGACTTGTACCGCTTTTGGGGGTCTGACTTTTACCAACCCCTGGGCCCGCCATGCGATGCTCATATACGAACGGACCGGACTGTACGGATATTGTCACTGACAGGCTCAGTAGGGTGTCAGGATGAGTTCGCTCATCGATGTCCCTTTTGGTCAATAGCTGGTGGCCCGTCACGTATGGCTAATACCTCTGACGTGCTGGTGGTTAAATCCACAACCATAGTATTGACGAGTCTTTAGAGTCCCCCACATTCAGTTACTCAAGTTTCGGGCGAAACGCTGTAGAGGCCGTATGGAGATATGGCAGGGTTCGATCCGATACGTGCGGTATTGCACGGATCAGGATCGGACGGTTAGTACTAGAGGCCGTATGGATATATGGCAGGGTTCGATCAGATACGTGCGGTATTGCACGGATCAGGAACGGACGGATAATACTAGCCGACTTTGGTTTAAGCCGGATCCTAGTATAGTACAGTGTAGATTTTGTCTCATTGCATTTGTATTTCGGTCGGAATACAGATGCGGGTGTGTATACTGTAACACCTTAGAATGTGTTTTGTAGCTAATTATATTTTAATGTGTGGTTTTTTATAAAAAGTTTACCAAATTGGTTTTTAAATATTTTATCCTAATTATTGAGTATTTTATTATATTTTTGTTAGGCACACACACACTTGTGCATGTAAACTAGGATGTTAATTATGGTTTAACCATTGCTTAATCTAGTGTTAAGTTTGGTTTAGGTGTTTTGGGTTGTTTAAGTGCATGATTGTTTTTAATTAAAATGAATTTAAAATGGAATTTCTTTATTTGGTTGAAATGTTGACTCTTGAGAGAGAGAGAAGCATGGTGCTACATGGCTCATGCCATGCTCTTTAAATGAAGAAAGAGAAAGAGAATGGGAGGGGTTATGTGTGTTCTCTCATTTCTCACTCATTCTCTCATATCTCTCTCACTAACACACACACACACACCCACAACAACAGAGCAGCAGCTGCA
Organism: Agapanthus africanus; assembly: GCA_030015575.1. Taxonomy (NCBI): domain Eukaryota; kingdom Viridiplantae; phylum Streptophyta; class Magnoliopsida; order Asparagales; family Amaryllidaceae; genus Agapanthus; species Agapanthus africanus. Next base: position 276,865,254 of record JASDDO010000010.1, on the reverse strand, counting down.
GCAACAACAACAACAACAAAGACAACAACAGCAACAACATCATCATCATCAGCAGAAGCAGCAGCACACCAGAAGCAGCAGCAGTTGCAGCAGCACCAGAAGCAGCAGCAGTTGCAACAGCAAGCAAGCAGCAGCAGCAGGAGGAGCCCCAGCACTTGCAGGAGCTCTCACCTCCTCCATACACTTCCTCACCAGCTTTCTAGGATCCCTTAGGGTTTATTTTCTGAACCCAATTCCTAGTTTGCCTAGTTGTGTGTTAGTTTAGCTTCGGTGTGCGATTATTGCTAGTTTAGTGCTAATTAAGGTAATTTGTGTGGAATTTTGGTTGGAATGTGTTGGAATTGGTTAACCGAGCTCCTTGTAGTGTTGTTGGTCACCTTCAACTGAGAAATGGCCAGATTACACTAAAATACCATAGGTTTTCCTTATTGTGCAAAATTGTCGTTTTTAAGCGATATTTGTGACTTTTGAAATCTGCTTGTGACCCGATGCCTACAGAATAAAATTGAGAAAACTGGGGCATGTACACTAGGTCTAGATACCACAACCAAAACATGAGCCACCCTCTCCCAAACCGGGCCGCAGATTTCATCATTCTGGCCGCAATTTGCGGCCAGGAAGGGGGGTAGGGTCTTAGGGTTTTGGGTAGGGTACTCTGCAGTGTTGTCTAGTGCCTTGGTATGTCTAGTTTTGTGAGTTTTGGCCTGTAGGAAAATCTGGGATCATATATCGTTTTTGTGTCCGTTGTGTTTGCGCGATACGTGCGATACGTGAGTGGGTTCTGTGACCCAGCGTATCGCGGCGTGTCGCGATGGGTTTTAGACGCGTACACACACGATTCAGCGTATTGTGCACTCGCGCGTTTAGTTCGCGACGCGAGTTTCTCGTTTTGGTTCGATATCGCGTTTCGCGGAATATTTTGGCTTATATGTGATTTTCATGTCGCATTTGCAGGTTTGCAGGCAGGAACTACGGACACTACTACAGGGGGAGCAGATGGTAGGATTCACCTAGCGTGGGGCGTAGGTGAGTAGATTTAACATCTACAGGGGAATCGCCCGCATGGCGTTATGCGTCTGGGCTAGGATTCAATTACCTGTCGCACATTCTACGTCATTGTAGAATTGCGCCTTTACTGTATTTCCTTGATATAGTTATATACTGTGTCTAGCAGCCGTAGGACACTGCACATATTATTGACGGTTCATGTTGCACGAGCACGGATTTTATGCTACACACACACCGTCAATAATTGCCATGTCACACACTACCCCTTATAGCTATTATTGCTTACCATACATGACATCTAGCTACAGGTATACCTATAGTGTATCATACCTTTAGTGATAGGTACATTTACACCGTGCGATACAGCTACAGGTATACCTTTTAGATATCTTAGTTATACCGGGAGGGATTTCCTACATATGTTACTTATACCCAGGGGGGTATACGACATCAGTTTCTATAGGTAGATACCTATACTTTGCTACACCTGTATGTTAGACACATATTCAGTTGCTGTCGCATAATTACATTTACTGATGTTACTTAGCTGTACCTTATCTTGATTTCGCATACATCTGGTTCAGCTATATACTTGTGTTCACCTGCTCGCATTCAGATATATCGCATACATTTATTCCTGGATTTGCGCATTGTTTATCTGGATTTTATATGATGTTTTCGGGATTTGGGAACCGCGGGAGTTCATGAAATTATGCATACATGGAACAACCCGGTTTCCTTGATATGATATTTGAGCGTCCCCCATGAGTTTTATCGGTGCTGATTATATACTCCATACGAGGTGTGGTTGCCGTATGAGAGTACATGGTGGGGCCCGGTATGGTTCCCCTCGGCAAGAAGATCGATGGGTTTGCCGATTGAGCCTGGAGGCGGGCGAGTACCTACCGGTGATTGGTTGGACCTGGCAGTTGTCCGAAGGATACTGGCCAGAGTCGAGAGATGGATGCGGGATGATCTGTACTGTCGGAGCCGAGGGCCGATACCGCAGACGGACCCCGTGGGCCGATCCGGATTGACGGAGCCCGATATACGAGGATTTCTGTGTCGATGCTTGGCACACTGCTTTCATGATATTTCTTTAACCCCTTTTGTATATATAACAGGGGATTTAGCCGTTATTATATATACCCTTACACCAATATTAGTGGAATGGGACGCTAATATATGTGTATTGCCCCCATCATACTTATTTCTATGTATTTACCTTTAGGATGTTAGATTACTACTTGAGATTTGACTTGGGATATTAGGTGATTCATTGGGATTGGATATTGGACATACCTATGTGATTGCTGATTTGTACATTCGGGATATAGGAGATTACTCGATATTGTACATTGGGGAGATGTGAGACTTATATGATGTGAGTGCCCAATGTGGGGGCTGATTTGAGGATTTGGGATTGGAGTATCTTGATGGATTGTGATCCTACCACGACGTCAGGTTTCCGTGGAAAATGGCATATTCCACCCTATACCTCACCCTTAGCTACCTTATGCACAGATTCATATATTGGTAGTACTTGTAGTGTACCCTTATGATAGTTGCATATTTGCTTTCTCATATCTCTATTGCATAGTTACTGCATACTATTATCATGCCATCATTGCTTCATATATTGATTGTACCTGCTAGTGTACTCTCCTTTATTTAGCATTTGCATGACATGTTATTATTGTAATCGCATATCTTAGATTCATGCTGTACGTGCATTCCTGCGATTAACTGCATATGTTTTATACTATTCACGAGTTGGCAACTCACCCCCGTTGTGCCACAGGTGTTTCAGGTTGTTCCCCAGAGTAGTCGAGGCAGGCTATTTCTCTATTCAGCTATCCAGCTATCATCTTTTGCTCCAGATACCGTCTCAGCTCACAGTACTATTTTGCTTAGGTGGGTTGGTGGTTATCTGTATTTCATATTGTACCTTCGTTGTATTTTGTACTCTCCATCTACTATTGTATTATTGACATAGAGACTTGGTGAGGACGTTATGTGTATTATTGTGGATTTGATGTCTTTTATATACAGCTTTTTCTCTACTGTCATTATTTTTGTGTTGCTAAAATTTTAAAGAAAGAAAGTAGACCTTTTTAAAGAATTTGGGTTGCGATTTCAAATGTTTCAAAAACTTATATTATCTTTTCTGTATTTTTCATGGTTTAGATTTCTGGGTTTGGCTTTCTTTTACTACGTTGCGTCTTTAGGCGTTGCGTAGTATTAGGGCCGTCACGGTCCAATTTTGGGTCGTGACAAAGTTGGTATCAGAGCGTTAGGTTTTTACCTTTCGGAGTGTAGGATGACCTTAGTATGATGGAGTAGGTAGCTTAAGCAGAGTAACGTTGTGTGTGTATGTCTGCAGCATACCCACAGCGCGGTACCTTGCATTAAGTGACCTAAGTACAATTTGCTTGACATTCCTTCCTTGATGATTCATATCTTTGAGATTCGAATTTTCTTATTTTTATCGAATCTCATCTTATATCTACTTATAGCCTTGCCGCCGATGACTATGGGGACTCAGAGCGATGCAACGAAGGCCAAGGTCAGAGTTAGCTCGGGTGAGACGAGTACTGACAAGGATGGCACTCTAGTTGCACAGGTGCAGACGGATCAGCCTACGACCTATACCATGGATAGACTTTTGGTAGAGATGCAGGAGTTCCGCCAGACGATGAGTTCTTTAGTTGACATCGTTCGGGAGCTACGACAGGAGGTTGTCACCCCTGTCACTTAGTTGTCGCTTACGATCAGTATGCAGCAGTCCGTCACCTACATAGCACCAGTGGTTGCAGCTCCAGTTGACGAGGCACATATTCTAGGACAGTGGAGGACTCGTACCAGCGTACCAGCCCAGAGACAGAGGTTTGGTCGTCGAAACAGATTTCGTGGTCCTCGCGGGAGTAGCAGAGGCTTAGGACGAGGACAGTCGTTCAGCTCTCAGCCCCAGGATGGTCAGCAGTCAGCACGTGGATGTTTTCGATGCGGGAGCCTTCAGCACTTCGTCAGGGATTGTTCCTTAGCACCTCGTCATGATCGTTTTCAGAGAGGCCGTGGACGTGGAAGATTTGCTCAGAGGGCTCAGTCTACCAGAGGAGTTCATCCAGCTGCGAGTAGAAGGCAGACACAGGAGTTTGCTTCTACTCATCGGGACGCGCAGACGTCCAATGTGGAGTTTTCAGGTACCTTTGATTTTTATGTTCTTCCATGTATTCGTTTGTCTTCTTGCTTGTACCGTGGTTGGGTAGATTAGTCGTAGTGGTGTTAACTTCTGTCAGCGATCCTTTTGTTGTGCGACACGTATTTCAGTTTTGTGCCAATCGGATAGGGGATAGAGATTCGTCCGTCGCTTTGATCCTTCTAGAGATGTTGGATTTGACGTTCTCCTGGGCACGGACTGGTTAGCTACGTGCTAGGCGTCTGTGGACTACCGTGAGGAAACAAGTTAGGTTTTGTTTTCCCCGGCAAGTCAGTTCTTGTTGTGCAGGTGGATAGTTGTGCCGCCTCTCACAGCTTGAATTCAGCCTTTTTCGCTAGTCGGCTTCTGAGGGGATGTCGTGGATTCTTGGCGTTCATTCGTGATACCGGAGCCACAGTGGGATTGTTGGACCGGGTTCCTTTCGTGCGAGAGTTTTTTCGACATTGTTCCGGATGAGCCGGCGAAGCTTGGGAGCTAAAGGATCAGCTGCAGAATTGTGGTTTGGGGAGTTTGTGCGTCTGAGTGTTTCGCTTTTGGAAGCTCCTATTTCTGTTCGTCGAGAAGAAAGACGGCAGTTTAGGGTTGCGTATCGACGGATCGTCAATTGAACCGGCTTACGGTGCGGATAGGTATCCTTCACCTTGCCGTGACGATTTCTTCGATCAGCTCCAGAGTGCGAGACATTTTCTAAGTGTGCTTGGGATCAGGTCATCATTATTGCAGATTCGGAGTGACGGCATTCCGAAGTTTGCCTTGTGCGTGCTACGGGCTTTGTGTGTTTTTGTGAGTCGTTGGATTCACTGTTGCCCTAGCAGCATTCGTAGATATGATGAACCAGATTTCTTCAGGCCGTTCCTTGACCAGTTATTGTTGTGTTATTTACAACACTCTGGTCTACTTAATGTGTCTTGAGGGACAGGAGTAGCACTTGAGGATTTGTTATGCAGATGCTGGGAGAGCACCAGCAGTTGCTAAATTCTCGGAGTGTTTCTTCAGGGTTGTTTGTGTTGACTCCTAGGTCTTTTAGTTACGGGAGACGGTTCCGTATGGTTCCGAGGGAGATCATGGCCGTACAGCTTAAGCCCAGACTTGTGTGCAGGACGGAGATCAGCGGATTGTTGGGCTTAGCAGGGTTTTTACCGCTGTTTCATGCAGGATTGCTAGAGTAGTGCTGCACCGTCGACTGAATTGACCAGAAAGGAGGTTTCTCTTCTGTGGACTGAGGCATGTGTATGGAGTTTTCGGCAGTTGAAGATTCTGTTAACAACCGCATCAGTCTTCCTTGCTTTTGGTTCGGGCGACTTGTTTGTTTAACTGTAGTGTTTCTTGAGTGGGCTCGATTTTGTACTGAGGTGACACTATAGAGTTATCGCTTTTGCTTCCCTACATTTGGAGGAAGTACGAGGAGGATATTCCACTCATGATCTGGAGATGGCCGCGGTGGTTTTGCGTTGGAGATTTGGAGACACTACTTGGTTGAGAGTCGTGTCAGATTTCCCACGGACCACCAGAGCTTAATGTACATCTTCCTGCAGCGGATTCTGATTGTTGTGACAGTCTTCTGTAGATTTGCAGTTCTTGTGTGATCGTTGAGTATAGCTTAAGTTCGTCTCTACGGAGGGGACAGCTTGCTCATGTCCACGCCCGACCACTTTCTTTAAATCGTTTTCGCGAGACACTGCCCGTCGATGCTCGTACGTCAGGGATACTTGAGCATATTCGGCTGGGTAATGATTCGGATTCCTTGATTTGTGACACGGTGTGCTAAGTTAGGGACACGTGGGTATACCTGATGTTATCAGGTAGAGGCGTGTAATCCTAGCACATGCACATCTGTCAACTCTCTACATGCATTCAAGTTCCACCAATATTTAGCGTGACTTGTGAGATAGCTACGGGTGGAAAAGGATGTAAAGAGAAGTTTCAGGTTTCGTTTCAAGGTGTCAGTCTTGTTGTGTGCTTGAGTCAAGCATCTGAGGCCGGCTGGAGAGTTGCAACCTTTTACCGTTCTGAAGTAGGAATGGGAGCAGATCTCCACGAATTTTGTTATGGTTTCTACCAAGTTTAGTCAGGGTATGACTCCATTCGGATTCTTGTCGTCCGGTTATACTCAATGTGCTCATTTGTGTTTGTTAAGTTGTGTGTTTGTTTTGTTTGGTCGTCAGCAGCTTGGGATCGTCACTCGCCATCGTTAGGGTCCTCTTTCGATAGCTATTATCAGGAGACACTCCAATTGGCCACCCTTAGGCTTAGGGGTTAGGTCGTGTCGATCACCAGCCTGTCGTTCTTCTGACTCCGCGTAAGTAGGACCTTGGACCCCAGCTAGTCTAGAGCTTCGGAGATAGTCCAGTTGTGTTCAGGTCAGGATGAGAATTGTCCATTGCAACTGATGTCTTATACGACTGTGCTGGTCGCAGGCTTGAGTGCGCAGTGGCAAATCATGTATTCCTACGGACCTTCCAATGAACGACGTGTTGGATTTTGGGAAGCTTATCCCAGGATTTAGGTCCTTCTGAGATTCTATTAGCGAGTTAGTTTCGTTGCCTTTAAATTGGCACTTCCGCCCAGATTATTGGATTTTCACCCCGTATTCCTTATGATGATACTTTACAATTACCTTCATGACCTTCTCACATGATTTGGCACCAGACCATTTGGCTGGACGCGATCTTCCGTTCACCAGCAGCCATGTGTGTTAATGGCTCGGCAGATGGAGGTAAATCGGTCAAGGGTCTTGCCATCTGTGAAGGGTTTCCTTGGACGTAGCCGTATGGTGAGTTAGTCACTTGGGAGGCTGCGAGCGAGATTTGAGGATTTTAATCTTCTCTTTGAAGGTATGCGTAATGGAATATTTGTAAAATTCTGGGACGAATTTCTTTTAAGGGAGGGAGATTGTAACACCATAGAATGTGTTTTGTAGCTAATTATATTTTAATGTGTGGTTTTTTATAAAAAGTTTACCAAATTGGTTTTTAAATATTTTATCCTAATTATTGAGTATTTTATTATATTTTTGTTAGGCACACACACACTTGTGCATGTAAACTAGGATGTTAATTGTGGTTTAACCATTGCTTAATCTAGTGTTAAGTTTGGTTTAGGTGTTTTGGGTTGTTTAAGTGCATGGTTGTTTTTAATTAAAATGAATTTAAAATGGAATTTCTTTATTTGGTTGAAATGTTGACTCTTGAGAGAGAGAGAAGCATGGTGCTACATGGCTCATGCCATGCTCTTTAAATGAAGAAAGAGAATGGGAGGGGTTATGTGTGTTCTCTCATTTCTCACTCATTCTCTCATTTCTCTCTCACTAACACACACACACACACACCCACAACAACAGAGCAGCAGCTGCAGCAGCAACAACAACAACAAAGACAACAACAGCAACAACATCATCATCATCAGCAGAAGCAGCAGCACACCAGAAGCAGCAGCAGTTGCAGCAGCACCAGAAGCAGCAGCAGTTGCAACAGCAAGCAAGCAGCAGCAGCAGGAGGAGCCCCAGCACTTGCAGGAGCTCTCACCTCCTCCATACACCTCCTCACCAGCTTTCTAGGATCCCATAGGGTTTATTTTCTGAACCCAATTCCTAGTTTGCTTAGTTGTGTGTTAGTTTAGCTTCGGTGTGCGATTATTGCTAGTTTAGTGCTAATTAAGGTAATTTGTGTGGAATTTTGGTTGGAATGTGTTGGAATTGGTTAACCTAGATCCTTGTAGTGTTGTTGGTCACCTTCAACTGAGAAATGGCCAGATTACACTAAAATACCATAGGTTTTCCTTATTGTGCAAAATTGTCGTTTTTAAGCGATATTTGTGACTTTTGAAATCTGCTTGTGACCCGATGCCTACAGAATAAAATTGAGAAAACTGGGGCATGTACACTAGGTCTAGATACCACAACCAAAACACGAGCCACCCTCTCCTAAACCGGGCCGTAGATTTCATCATTCTGGCCGCAATTTGCGGCCAGGAAGGGGGGTAGGGTCTTAGGGTTTTGGGTAGGTTACTCTGCAGTGTTGTCTAGTGCCTTGGTATGTCTAGTTTTGTGAGTTTTGGCCTGTAGGAAAATCTGGGATCATATATCGTTTTTGTGTCCGTTGTGTTTGCGCAATACGCGCGATACGTGAGTGGGTTTTGTGACCCAGCGTATCGCGGCGTGTCGCGATGGGTTTTAGACGCGTACACACACGATTCAGCGTATCGTGCACTCGCGCGTTTATTTCGCGACGCGAGTTTCTCGTTTTGGTTCGATATCGCGTTTCGCGGAATATTTTGGCTTATATGTGATTTTCATGTCGTATTTGCAGGTTTGCAGGCAGGAACTACGGACACTACTACAGGGGGAGCAGATGGTAGGATTCACCTAGCGTGGGGCGTAGGTGAGTAGATTTAACATCTACAGGGGAATCGCCCGCATGGCGTTATGCGTCTGGGCTAGGATTCAATTACCTGTCGCACATTCTACGTCATTGTAGAATTGCGCCTTTACTGTATTTCCTTGATATAGTTATATACTGTGACTAGCAGCCGTAGGACACTGCACATATTATTGACGGTTCATGTTGCACGAGCACGGATTGTATACTACACACACACCGTCAATAATTTCCATGTCACACACTACCCCTTATAGCTATTATTGCTTACCATACATGACATCTAGCTACCGGTATACCTATAGTGTATCATACCTTTAGTGATAGGTACATTTACACCGTGCGATACAGCTACAGGTATACCTTTTAGATATCTTAGTTATACCGGGAGGGATTTCCTACATATGTTACTTATACCCAGGGGGGTATACGACATCAGTTCCTATAGGTAGATACCTATACTTTGCGACACCTGTATGTTAGACACATATTCAGTTGCTGTCGCATAATTACATTTACTGATGTTACTTAGCTGTACCTTATCTTGATTTCGCATACATCTGGTTCAGCTATATACTTGTGTTCACCTGCTCGCATTCAGATATATCGCATACATTTATTCCTGGATTTGCGCATTGTTTATCTGGATTTTATATGATGTTTTCGGGATTTGGGAACCGCGGGAGTTCATGAAATTATGCATACATGGAACAACTCGGTTTCCTTGATATGATATTTGAGCGTCCCCCATGAGTTTTATCGGTGCTGATTATATACTCCATACGAGGTGTGGTTGTCGTATGAGAGTACATGGTGGGGCCTGGTAGGTTCCCCTCGGCAAGAAGATCGATGGGTTTGCCGATTGAGCCTGGAGGCGGGCAAGTACCTACCGGTGATTGGTTGGACCTGGCAGTTGTCCGGAGGATACTGGCCAGAGTCGAGAGATGGATGCGGGATGATCTGTACTGTCGGGGCCGAGGGGCCGATACCGCAGACGGACCCCGTGGGCCGATCCAGACTGACGGAGCCCCGATATACGAGGATTTCTGTGTCGATGCTTGGCACACTGCTTTCATGATATTTCTTTAACCCCTTTTGTATATTTAACATGGGATTTAGCCGTTGTTATATATACCCTTACACCAATATTAGTGGAATGGACGCTAATATATGTGTATTTCCCCCATCATACTTATTTCTATGTATTTACCTTTAGGATGTTAGATTACTACTTGAGATTTGACATGGGATATTAGGTGATTCATTGGGATTGGATATTGGACATACCTATGTGATTGCTGATTTGTACATTCGGGATATAGGAGATTACTCGATATTGTACATTGGGGAGATGTAAGACTTATATGATGTGAGTGCCCAATGTGGGGGCTGATTTGAGGATTTGGGATTGGAGTATCTTGATGGATTGTGATCCTGCCACGACGTCAGGTTTCCGTGGAAAATGACATATTCCACCCTATACCTCACCCTTACCTACCTTATGCACAGATTCATATATTGGTAGTACTTGTAGTGTACCCTTATGATAGTTGCATATTTGCTTTCTCATATCTCTATTGCATAGTTACTGCATACTATTATCATGCCATCATTGCTTCACATATTGATTGTACCTGCTAGTGTACTCTCCTTTATTTAGCATTTGCATGACATGTTATTTTTGTAATCGCATATCTTAGATTCATGCTGTACGTCCATTCCTGCGATTACCTGCATATGTTTTATACTATTCACGAGTTGGCAACTCACCCCCGTTGTGCCACAGGTGTTTCAGGTTGTTCCCCAGAGTAGTCGAGGCAGGCTATTTCTCTATTCAGCTATCCAGCTATCATCTTTTGCTCCAGATACCGCCTCAGCTCACAGTACTATTTTGCTTAGGTGGGTTGGTGGTTATCTGTATTTCATATTGTACCTTCGTTGTATTTTGTACTCTCCATCTACTATTGTATTATTGACATAGAGACTTGGTGAGGACGTTATGTGTATTATTGTGGATTTGATGTCTTTTATATACAGCTTTTTCTCTACTGTCATTATTTTTGTGTTGCTAAAATTTTAAAGAAAGAAAGTAGACCTTTTTAAAGAATTTGGGTTGCGATTTCAAATGTTTCAAAAACTTATATTATCTTTTCCGTATTTTTCATGGTTTAGAATTCTGGGTTTGGCTCTCTTTTACTACGTTGCGTCTTTAGGTGTTGCGTAGTATTAGGGCCGTCACGGGCCAATTTTGGGTCGTGACATATACACAGTATCAAGGTTTTCCTATAATTTATTATGGGATCAGTTTTTTGGAGTTGCCAGTTTGCTTTCCGTTTCGGCCATATTTCTTTGTATCTTTCATTGGCCGAAGATTGATGGAGGAGGGCTTATTTGCAATTGTGCAAATAAGCATTTGTGGAAGGTGTTCTTTGCATTTTGTTGCATCATGATGGTTTTCATGATGGGTGCACCATCCATTGACTTGATTAATCCATCATTGCTAGACTTTCTTTAGTCATCATGGTTTGACTTGTGGTATCATGATGGTTGTGGTGGAGTATTGGACTTTGTTTTATGATCATTTCTTTTGTGAATGATAATCCTTTCTCTCTATTGATTATTGGAGATATCCATATTTCATTTGGCCACTTACATTCCTCTCATTCTCAACTTGATGGCCGTCCAATAAAGGGGAGGGGCTGTCCAAGGTTTTGGTGTGGGGATTTTGGTTCTTTTCATGTTAAGAAAATCCCCAAGTTCATTTAGAAAAAGTTCACATATCATTCCTCCACTTATATGGCAACTTCCAATACCCCAAATGAGACATAGCTTCTACACTATATTCTACAGCAAATCTTGGGCACGTCGACTCGCCAGCTTCGTGCCCGAGTTGCCTCGGTATAGAGGCAGGAGCCCGTAAAAGAAGCCGGCAATGTGGTGCCCTTCCGGCGAGGAGGTGGAGACCGGACATTCCGCGGGAGATCAGGACGACGATGAGAAGACCGGAGGACACGGATCGCTCGGTATATCTCTCTTCCCCATATTGTAGTTAGCTAGGACTAATTAATGGCACGATCCGGGTTTATAGTGCGCGGTGGTGCCGGTTTGAAAAATTAAAGTAAAGCATCGCTTCCGCATTCCGGCGTCGGATTGACGGCCGGGGCGCCGCCGTGCACTTACAGTGGTATCAGAGCCTCGCCATTAACATAGTTTAACTTTGTCTAATGTGTTTACTTTTCCGATCGAACAAAATTCCAAAAACCCGCATTTTCTTTGCATCAGTTTTCTGTCGATTTTTTTCTGGCTCGATAATTTTTTCAGGGTGTTGCAGAATGATGTTCAGGGAAGTATAAGCCATCTGTAAAATGTTGGTCGCACGATCTCATTATCTCACCGCGGAACCACGGCCAAACCTATGCTTGGGCCGCGGTTCCACCGCTGTTTAAACTGTTCGGTGCACCAATTTTTTAAAGAGGCCTCCTGACTTGAAAATATGGGTTTAGGAATATTATTTTTGGGCCCAGAATTTCTATAAGTGCTACAGTAATGCTTGGGGCCCACTTGGTAAATTTGAGCGATCGGATATTTTAAACACATTGGTTCACAGTATTTACATTATATCTGCGACCGTGAATGTCATTTGATCGGTAAATCCTGTCTAACTGCTATAGCCCGGTTAGACGGATTTGCGAACTTGACATTCACGTTGATGTTCTGTGTTATGCTATGTTGTTGCGGATCGGTCATGGGGGATAGCCTGGTTGCAGTGGTAGTACAGTTTGTTGTATTATGTACATTTTATATTGCGGGGCGAGCGTCCGACATGTGGACTGTCGTCACTGCCTGATTGTATATTATTCTTTTGGGGAACGACCAGGTTGCGGTCGATGTACCCGTTGTATGTATATTTTACTTTCTGTACTAGGATTACCCCAAGGAGGGGTGCACGGATAGCCGGGTTCTAGAGGGCAACAAGCCCGCATCTCATGGCATTGAGACGGAGGGGGCTTCACTCAAGAATTGGCAGGCTAATCGCCGCACTCGTAGGGGGTACAGGCTGACCCAGGAGGGGTGCCCAAGTTACCGAATTCCGTGAAGTGTCGGGTGGTCCATTCACGTTGCTGAAGGGGGCTGCCTCGCTTCAGGTTTTGGCGGGTAACTTGCCGCACCAGTAGGGGTCTAGGAATTCAATGCACAGGCTATCCACACGACCAGGGGAACGTCGGGTTTCAGTAGTGGCTCTGTGAAACCCGGGGATCCCAGATATCTGTATTGTTCTGTGATGCTGTACATTTCTGTGATGTTGCATTTTATCACGCCTTGAGCGAAAATTATATATTGATATATATTAGTAGATGTTGTATATGTTTTGCATCCGTGCTAGTCCAGTCCCCGCTCTGTCGTTAGTTAGGTAACCTAACGGGTAATGACGGGACCCAGTGGCAAATGCGGATGACATATACGTACATCAATATATTTTCGTTCTTTGTGGTGTGATCAATTGATGGGACTGGTTGATTCGGATCAATGCAAGTTAAACAAACCTATTCTGATGTTATTGGAACACTTTTCAAAAAGCTGTTATTGCAAGGACGTTCTCTTTTGTTTTGCATCGTGGTATTCAGTTGGAATATCCTGCTCCTCAGTCGACGAGGCAAGGGCCGAGATCCCTTCACCGGGAGTGACCCCTTAGACAAAAAGTTTGCGTCAGGGCAATAACTTCACTATAGCCGATTACTTTTACTTTGCACCGAGGTATTCAGTTGGAATATCCTGCACCTTATTTTATAGGGAAAGAGCCGAGATCCCTTCACCGGGAGTGACCTCTTTAGCAATGGTTTTCGCCACTATATTTTTTAAAAAGCTATCCGGTTCCTTCAACGATACCAAGTTCAATACGTTAAAGGTTTTCGCAAGAAACCATTCGTAGCCCTCCGTCATTTTAGTTAAATATTCGGTTGTATTCAAGCTATGTATTTTGACCTCACGCCAAGGCATAGTGATTGGTAGCTGCCGGGTATTTATCTGTTGCATAGATAGATGCGTTGGTTTGGGGTAGTCGTATTACTATTTTGGCCAAAGTCAAGGGTATGTACGGGTGGGCTCAAATTAACCTGGAGAATGACGGGTAGAACTTGACATGTGACTTATGATATGTTGGCCAAAGTCAAGGTCATAAGAGCATGGGGCAAAAATCCCATCGGGAGTTTCTAAAGAAACTGAAACTTGCCAGATATGCGCATACCTTCTGGGGTGTGATGACGTGAGCGTATTCCGTCACGTTATCATGCGATGATAGTTGGATCCTGATTCCCACTGATGAGTTAGTTTACTCCTCGGGTGACCCCGACTAATTCTTCTTTTAGGTTTGGAGGAGAGTTTGAGGTTACAGTGGGAGGTTTCCAGATTAGATAAATTGGTAACCATTCTGATCTAGGATAGAGTGCACGCTGAGTGTTTCTTTTCTCTCTTTCATTGGTAGCGACCATTGACCCGGCCTTAAGACTATGACTAAGTGACCAAGTTGACCGAACCTTCTTAACACTGGCTTTTGGATTGTCAGAGTTGCAAACCTCATTGCCACTCCTACTTTTACCCTTTTCTCCAGGACACCCCGTATTACTACGAACGTCCACTTACATTGGACAAAACCATCGTATGGTTATATACGAACTCGAAGGAATTTATTCGAGAATGGTTTCCGGTTCTGGAGAAAACGGATAGGACTATTCAGTTGTCTTTTCCTTTTACCTTCTCTCAGGTTGCGAGTACTCCTTGGTTTAGGAGGTAGTACACCTATTACGCAAATTGGATAGTCTTCTTCCAAACCTTAGGCTGATGTTAGTAATTTGTATGCCCTAAAGGCCATTATATGGACAGTGGAAACTTGGACATATTATCTATGGAGATAGATGAATTTCTTGCTCAAAATGATAGTACGCTATCTGGTTTACTTTATCTGTACATGTAGATTTTATCATTTACACATGTTGATAAAGCCCAAGGGATATTTTCTTGACTAATTTGATTATGATGCGGATCATACTAGCGGGGCACATGTAGTCTATAAGCATATCCTTGAAACTGTTCCTAGTCGAGGGTGTATCGAGACAGGGCATCGATATTCCAGAGTAGACTAGCGTATACTATTCTTGTCCCATATGATGGGCGATGGATGATCCCATATCCATCTGGTGAGGAGACACCAAAGATTGTATGCGGGTGCTCAGTGGAGACTGGGTACACTGAACGGACTCGCCGAGAACTCCTATGTGGTATTATATCTATCGTCGGATAGCAGTTCTCAAGGAACACTGGTACAGGTTAGTCTGTAGACCCGAGATCGTCATAGAGTCTTGTGTGTCCTCCCACTATACTTTGATCTCCACCCTACCATGGCTCTACTGAGTCGTGCAAACAGGTGGTCTTTGGGTACAGTCCCAAGGTGCATGGAGGCAATGAGCGATAGGAGGGGTTTCGTCTCTCCCGGTATTGGGGGTTGATGTTGTGCTATGCTCGATTGGCTATAACATGAAGTCCCTGGCCAGGGCTGCTGAGATTTACTGATAAGAGTTATCAGAAGTTTCTCGATCTGTTATGAGCCATACACCAGCATGACTTATTGAGTTACTGGGGTCGACGATACCATCCCTAGACTTGATATGCAGCATATCTGACGAAGAGACCGGACTGTATGGTAAGTGTTGCCAGTTGGCTCGACGGGAGTTTTTACAGCTTCACTGGTTTCCTTCTGATCGCTTCAATACCCGGGTGACCGTTATGTTTAGCTGACCTCTTGCGGCTTGTAGATGTTTGATATGATCATCATCTACTGCCGGCGTATTGACGAGTCTTAGAGTCCCACAATGAAGTTTCCTGGCTCAGGCAAAACGATATGGTGTGCATATGAGATATGCGCGAGACCCGCTTAAATACGGATATGTGATAACGTATATTAATCGGGCATTTTCTATTTGACGGATCATATGTGATATGACCGGTATGGTAAATCAAGTGTTGATTTAACTAATTACATTTAGATAAATTCTTTAAGTAAATCCTTTTGGATGCATGCATGCATGCACATGATGATGTGCATGGACACATACATGCATACATAGTATCATGGTTGTTGATACAAGAATGGTGGCAATATAAGACTTATATTGAAGCTTTTAATTTGTATTTATCATTTTAAGTTAATGTAAAGAATACCTACACATGCTCCTTTATATCTTTTCATTTTAAGTTAATGAAAAGAAAACCTACACATGCTCCTTTATTCCTTAGTGGGTATCCTTTACTTAACTTAATGAAAAGAATTTCCACCCATGCTTAATTCTTTATGAAAAGAATTTTGCAACCATAATTATAGTGGAGGTGGAATAAAGATGTTTATTCTTTTCTCAACACTATAAATAGCTTCATATGTGATATGAAACTTACACAATGAAAAACACACAAGAGTGAAAACAACAAGGGTGTGAAAACTAATTATCATATGTGATATGATAGAAAGCTCAATTCAAGCCACCATTATTTTCTTCTTCCTCTCTTGATTTTCTCTCTAGAGTGAAGTTAAAAAAAGAAAGGATTTCAATTGAAGAATATAAACCACATTATCATACTACACACCTCTAGCCGAATTGTGTAGGGTGTTTACTCTACTTCGTTTGCGAAACGAGTAAGGTAAGGAGCTTTGGGTAAAGGGACTTCGGGTGGATCATCGTGGACAAGGGAGGCTACCATCGATCCGTACCAAACTCTCATAGTGCCAAGGAGTCACCGAGGAAGATCTACAAAGGTTGTAATCTTTCCTCTTAGTAATAATTTTACAATTGCATGTGATGTTTAATTGTATGAATCCCTAAAACTTCTAGTTCCGATCACTGCCGGGCTAGCTTAGCACCTCCAAAATTTTGATTATGGCATGTGTGATGCCACCGAACCCTTGACGGGGTGCTAGGCCGTCCCTTCAGTGGTATCAGAGCTAGGCTAGAGCTTTAGGCGATGCGTAGGCGAAATTAAAAGTCCGATCGAACCACGAAATATCAGTTTTTGACAGCTCTCTGGAAATTTTTGAAAATTGGATTTTTCCAAATTTAAAGGTCCTAAAAAAATCAGCAGGCAAATCTAAGAATTACCATGTAAAAATTTTTTAATGATCTCACTAAAGCGCCGCGCAACCGCCGCATAACCATGCTTTGTGCGGCCCTTCCGCGGCCCTTTTGAGGAATTAGGAACAGTGTTTTCTACAGTGCACCCGTATGTAATAGTACATGCCTCTAAGATTTTTTAAACTTGCTCAAGTGTTGAGTTTTCTGGAGATAAATTGTATTTGGTGATTCGATTGGAAAAGTTTAACTTCGTTCAGATTTTCAGATTTTTAGATCGTGTTAAAATGTTTGAACGAATATTAGAAACACAGTTTTTCCCGTATTGGAAAAATTCCAAGTGTTGGATTTTTCCCTAGTTCGAAATCTTCGAAAAACATGCAAGCGCATCTATGGACACTCTAGAAGAACATAACCATAACTCGATTATGTGACCGTCAAAACTATCACCGAACCTTAGGGTTTGTGGTAGTTTAGCGTTGCCACATGTGAGGCGTTGGTTTGGCCCTTCTACGGTTGGTCCATAAGGGGCTGTGGCATGTTCTAGAAATTTTTGAACTCGGCTCAAGTGTTGTGCAGTTTGGGAAATCTAGGGTGTTTGTTTATTCGATCGAAGAGTTTAACATTGTCTATTTATCTGAAATGTGATACAATATGTGGAATTCATATAGTTAGGCATGAAATACGAAGTATGTGATATTTTGAATTTATGATGTCTAAGGTGATTGTGGATTCCAAATGTTGTAGTTTTTCATTTTATTTTCTGTGACCGTAAGTGTAGTATGTGGTGTATCGCCGTTTTCATTGCTATACGTCAACGACAATCGGAATACGCATACTTACTTACGTTGATGATATGAGATATTATGTGTTGCTGAAATATGATGAGCAGGATTGTCGCGATTGAATAGCCGGGGTTTTTTTTATGTGAGACGAGAGTTTTATTTTTCATTCATGTAAAATCAATTGTATATTATTTACTTTTCCGCATTAGGATAGACCCAAGGAGGGGATCACAAGTGACCGGGTTCTAGGGTTCAGTGGGAGTCCATCTCGAGGAGTCGAGACCGGGTCTCCTAAACTCTAGAATTGGCGGGATCACTTGCCGCTCTCGTAGGGGTCTAGGGTGTGGGCTTGGCTATTCATCACGACCGTGGAATCCGTATTTTCTATTGTTGGCTCGATACAAAATACGGACATCCTAGATATCCTTTTATATGCTTCTGCTGTTGATATTCTGTAATGTGATTACTTAGTATCTGAGACGAATGGATTATTATTATATATATGATATATAATAAACGTTGCTTATATTTTACACCCGCGCTAGTCCCGCCCCGCTATGCCGTTAGTTAAGTAACCTAACGGTGCATAACGGGATACTGTGGCGAATGCGGATGGTATAAGTATACGTTCTATTCTGTGATGGCTTAGGAACTTAAATGATGGGATCACATTAATGAGATTAATGTAAAGAAAAGAAACCTAATGATGTTATAGAACTGGATTTGAAACAAACTCGGCTTTTTATGAAAAATGCAAGTTTTAAGAATATGCGGAGCTTAAGCCACTCCTTTTCTTAATCGTTTGATTCTACAACGAGATCAAGTTCAAAGCGTTAAAGGTTTTCTTAAAAACCATCCGCAACCCTCCGTCATTTTAGGAAGCAGAGTACTTAGTATTCGTGCTACGTATGTCGACCATAGCCGAGGCGTAGTGTACGGTAGCTAAGTGATGAATTCCTACAAAGTATATGATGCGATTAGTTAGGACATTCATGTGATTATGTTGATCATAGTCAAGGGTCATATGGGTGGGTCTAATTAATCACGAAATGACGGGTAGAATTTGACTAGTACTTATGATATGTTGACCATAGCCAAGGTCATAAGTGACTAGGGGTAAAAACCATATCGGGAATTTCAAGAGTTGAAATTTGCAATGAGATTGCATACCATCTATATGATAGTTGGATCTCGATCTCACTGTGAGTAAGTGTTACTTCCAGGAAAATTATTTCTGGCTTGTTTTCTTTTTAGGTTTTGAAAGAAAATTTGATAAAAGCTGTGTGAGACATTGATTAGATAAAATAATAACCAATCTAATTCTTTGAAAGAGAAATTCGCTAAGTGTATCCTTTTCTCTCTCCAAATGACAATTACAGATGTCAGGACTTAAGCTTCTACTTGAGAAAAATAAACTGACAGGACCAAATTATAAAGAATGGTTGAGGAACTTGAACATTGCACTTTCATATGATAAGGTATCATATGTCCTCAATACTGAAGCCCCACCAGTCCCAGGACCTGAATCATCTTTCGCGGATAGAGAGATCCGTAAAACTTGGGAAAATTACTGCAACATGGCCAAGTGCCTCGCGCTCGCTTCTATGGACAGTGTCCATCAGAAGCAACACGAGAATATGGATGTACAATCCATCTTTCTTCACACAAAGGAGTTGTATGAAGAGCAATCGCGTACTTTAAAATACGAGGCATCTAGAAAGCTGTTTCAGATGCGAATGGCCGCTGGTGCATCAGTTGGAGACCATGTTTTGAAAATGATTGGTCTTATTGAAGAACTTGAGGGACTGGGATGGACTATGGATAATGAGCAGTATACGGATATTGTTCTACAGTCTCTCCCCCCTGTTTTTGCTCCGTTCATAGTAAATTTCAATATGAATGGTTTGGAGAAATCATTGCCTGAACTTCTCAATATGTTGAGAAGTGCAGAGAACACATTGAAAACGGCAAGGACTCCCGCTCTGTTTGCTGGGCCATCTTCCTCTTCATTCCCAAAAGCTAAGGCCAAGGGAAAGAAAAAGAAGAAGTCCATCAAACAGACAGGTGGAGTTAGAAAGGCAAAGGGGAAAGACAAAGCCGGGACTGTGGGAAGTGGAAAAGGAGAATGTTTTTACTGTAAAAAGTCAGGACACTGGAAACGGAACTGTGCTGCATACCTTGCTGATCTCAAGAAGAAGAAGCATGCTGATGCTTCCACTTCAGGTATGTTTGTAACTGAAAACTGCTTTTCTTTAAACTCTGCATCCTGGGTATTGGATACCGGTTCTGGTTCTCACATCTGCAATTGTATGCAGGGATTGAGAAATAGTAGAGTTTTAAAGGTTGGAGATCATACTCTGCGGGTTGGAAATGGTTCCAATATACATGCTGTATCCGTGGGAGAGTATCATCTAGGGTTGCCTTCAGGATGTATTTTGGTTTTGAATCCGTGTTATTTTGTACCAAGTATGCTGTGTAACATTATATCCGTTTCTTTGTTGGACAATGAAGGATATCATTTTATGTTGCAAAATAATGTTATGAACATTAACCTGAATCAAGAGTTGATTGGGCATGGTACACTAAATAACGGTATTTACATCCTGAACCAACACACAGTTTTCAATATACAACATACTAGTAAAAGAAAGTTTTCAGATATAAATGAAGCTTTTCTTTGGCATTGTAGACTTGGTCATATTAATGAAACAAGACTAAACAAGCTACATAAAGATGGATATTTAAATCCGTTTGAATATAAATCTTATGCGACTTGCCAGTCTTGTATCAAAGGTAAAATGACCAAAACTCCGTTTAGGGGACACGGAGAGAGAGCTGGTGAACTCTTAGGCCTCATACATAGTGATGTATGCGGACCAATGTCTACACTTGCAAGAGGTGGTTTTTCATACTTCATCACTTTTACTGATGATTTCTCAAGATTCGGACACGTGTTTTTGATAAAGCACAAATCCGAAGCTTTTGAGAAATTCAAGGAATATAAACTTGAAGTAGAGAAGCGAACAGGCTTGAGCATCAAGAAACTTCGGTCGGATCGAGGTGGAGAGTATTTAAGTACAGAGTTTCTAGACTTCTTAAAAGAGAATGGGATTCTCTCTCAGCTCACTCCTCCATACACACCGCAGCACAATGGTGTGTCAGAACGGAGGAATCGTACCCTATTGGATATGGTACGAACCATGATGTGTGATGCTGAGTTACCGCTTTCCTTTTGGGGACATGCATTGGAGACAGCAATGTATCTATTGAACAGGGTGCCAACCAAGACCGTGTCTACCACTCCATATGAGATGTGGAATGGAAAGAGACCATCTCTTAAAAGGTTTAGGATTTGGGGTTGTCCGGCTTTTGTTAAAAAGCAGAATCCAGACAAACTCGAGACACGATCGGTCATGTGTAAGTTTGTGGAGTATCCAAAACATTCGTATGGATATCTATTCTACCACAAAGAGGAACAAAAGGTGTTTGTTGCTCAGCATGCCACATTTTTGGAAAATGAGTTCTTTACGGAAAATACTAGTGGCAATATGGTAGAACTAGAAGAGGTTCTAGAGACACAAATTACTCAAGAGGAATTGGTTGAAACTGATGTTGCAGTAGAACTTCAAGAACCTCAGCCGCTCAGGAGGTCTAGTAGAACTTCTCACCCACCAGAGAGATACTATGGGTTTCTCATAGATGGCGATAGAGAAGATTGCATCATGGATGATGATGACCCTACTAGTTTTCAGCAAGCTATCACGAGTAGTGACTCAGTGAAATGGCTGGAAGCAATGAGATCCGAAATGGAGTCAATGTACACCAACAAAGTATGGACTTTGGACGTTGCACCTCCTGGGATAAAACCCGTTGGGTGCAAATGGATCTCTAAGAGAAAGATTGGTGTAGATGGACAGGTGGAGACCTATAAAGCAAGGCTTGTAGCGAAAGGTTTTCGTCAAAGACCAGGCTTGGACTATGATGAAACTTTCTCTCCGGTAGCAATGCTTAAATCCATTAGCATCCTACTTGCTATTGCTGCTCACTATGATTATGAAATCTGGCAGATGGACGTGAAAACAGCATTTCTAAATGGTGATTTAGAAGAATGCGTTTTTATGGATCAGCCAGAGGGCTTCATTGATAGTGGGAGCAGCGGGAAAGCATGTAGATTGCTTAAATTCATTTATGGATTAAAGCAGGCCTCAAGGAGCTGGAACATCTTCTTTGATGATACAATCAAAGAGTTTGATTTTGTCAGAAATGAAGATGAACCCTGTATTTATAAGAAGATTGTAGGGAGTACTGTCACATTCCTCGTATTGTACGTTGATGACATTCTCCTGATAGGAAATGATGTTCCTATGCTTCAATCGGTCAAACTATTCTTATCACAAAGGTTCTCCATGAAGGACCTGGGTGATGCCTCGCGCATTTTGGGCATTAGGATCTATAGAGATAGATCCAAGAGGTTATTGGGACTGTCCCAATCAAAGTACATAGACACCATTCTAAAGAGGTTTAGTATGGAAGATTCAAAGCGTGGTGCCTTGCCTGCTAGTCATGGAATCACTCTCTCTAAGGACTTCTGTCCGAAGACTGATGAAGAGAGAGCTCGCATGAGCGTTATACCCTACGCTTCAGCCGTGGGATCTATAATGTATGCGATGTTGTGTACACGCCCTGATGTAGCTTATGCACTGGCTGTAGTAAGCAGGTATCAATCCAACCCAGGGGAGAAACATTGGATAGCAGTGAAGAACATTCTTAAGTACTTGCGAAGGACTAAAGAATTGTTCTTGGTGTATGGTAATGGGGATCTCCAGATGGAGGCCTTTACCGATTCAAGCTTCCAAAGTGACAAGGATGACAGTAAATCAATCTCAGGGTTTGTTTTTACCCTAAATGGAGGAGCGATTAGTTGGAAGAGTTCCAAACAGGACACCGTTGCAGACTCCACGATGGAAGCTGAGTATATTGCTGCAAGTGATGCTGCTAAGGAAGCCGTCTGGATGAAGAAGTTCATTGCGGAACTATGAGTAGTTCCAACCATTGTTGATCAAATACCATTGTATTGTGATAATAATGGAGCTATAGCATTAGCAAAAGAACCAAGGTCCCATCAGAAATCTAGACACATCCTAAGGAGATATCATCTGATCCGGGAGATAGTGGATCGCCAGGAGATCGAGATTCGGAGAGTAGATACAAAGGATAACACAGCGGATCCATTCACCAAGGCACTTCCACAGTCGCAGCATGAGCAACTGTTTGAAATGTTGGGTATGAGATACGCCAATAACTGGCCTTAGTGTAAGTGGGAGATTGTTAGTAATTTGTATGCCCTAAAGGCCATTATATGGATAGTGGAAACTTGGACATATTATCTATGGAGATAGATGAATTTCTTGCTCAAAATGATAGTACGCTATCTGGTTTACTTTATCTGTACATGTAGATTTTATCATTTACACATGTTGATAAAGCCCAAGGGATATTTGCTTGACTAATGTGATTATGATGCGGATCATACTAGCGGGGCACATGTAGTCTATAAGCATATCCTTGAAACTGTTCCTAGTCGAGGGTGCATCGAGACAGGGCATCGATATTCCAGAGTAGACTAGCGTATACTATTCTTGTCCCATATGATGGGCGATGGATGATCCCATATCCATCTGGTGAGGAGACACCAAAGATTGTATGCGGGTGCTCAGTGGAGACTGGGTATACTGAACGGACTCACCGAGAACTCTTATGTGGTATTATATCTATCGTCGGATAGCAGTTCTCAAGGAACACTGGTACAGGTTAGTCTGTAGACCCGAGATCGTCATAGAGTCTTGTGTGTCCTCCCACTATACTTTGATCTCCACCCTACCATGGCTCTACTGAGTCGTGCAAACAGGTGGTCTTTGGGTACAGTCCCGAGGCGCATGGAGGCAATGAGCGATAGGATGGGTTTTGTCTCTCCCGGTATTGGGGGTTGATGTTGTGCTATGCTCGATTGGCTATAACATGAAGTCCCTGGCCAGGGCTGCTGAGATTTACTGATAAGAGTTATCAGTAGTTTCTCGATCTGTTATGAGCCATACATCAGCATGACTTATTGAGTTACTGGGGTCGACGATACCATCCATAGACTTGATATGCAGCATATCTGACGAAGAGACCGGACTGTACGGTAAGTGTTGCCAGTTGGCTCGACGGGAGTTTTTACAGCTTCACTGGTTTTCTTCTGATCGCTTCAATACCCGGGTGGCCGTTATGTTTAGCTGACCTCTTGCGGCTTGTAGATGTTTGATATGATCATCATCTACTGCCGGCGTATTGACGAGTCTTAGAGTCCCACAATGAAGTTTCCTGGCTCAGGCAAAACGATGTGGTGTGCATATGAGATATGCGCGGGACCCGCTTAAATACAGATATGTGATAACGTATATTAATCGGGCATTTTCTATTTGACGGATCATATGTGATATGACCGGTATGGTAAATCAAGTGTTGATTTAACTAATTACATTTAGATAAATTCTTTAAGTAAATCCTTTTGGATGCATGCATGCATGCACATGATGATGTGCATGGACACATACATGCATACATAGTATCATGGTTGTTGATACAAGAATGGTGGCAATATAAGACTTATATTGAAGCTTTTAATTTGTATTTATCATTTTAAGTTAATGTAAAGAATACCTACACATGCTCCTTTATATCTTTTCATTTTAAGTTAATGAAAAGAAAACCTACACATGCTCCTTTATTCCTTAGTGGGTATCCTTTACTTAACTTAATGAAAAGAATTTCCACCCATGCTTAATTCTTTATGAAAAGAATTTTGCAACCATAATTATAGTGGAGGTGGAATAAAGATGTTTATTCTTTTCTCAACACTATAAATAGCTTCATATGTGATATGAAACTTACACAATGAAAAACACACAAGAGTGAAAACAACAAGGGTGTGAAAACTAGTTATCATATGTGATATGATAGAAAGCTCAATTCAAGCCACCATTATTTCCTTCTTCCTCTCTTGATTTTCTCTCTAGAGTGAAGTTAACAAAAGAAAGGATTTCAATTGAAGAACATAAACCACATTATCATACTACACACCTCTAGCCGATTTGTGTAGGGTGTTTACTCTACTTCGTTTGCGAAACGAGTAAGGTAAGGAGCTTTGGGCAAAGGGACTTCGGGTGGATCATCGTGGACAAGGGAGGCTACCATCGATCCGTACCAAACTCTCATAGTGCCAAGGAGTCACCGAGGAAGATCTACAAAGGTTGTAATCTTTCCTCTTAGTAATAATTTTACAATTGCATGTGATGTTTATTTGTATGAATCCCTAAAACTTCTAGTTCCGATCACTGCCGGGCTAGCTTAGCACCTCCAAAATTTTGATTATGGCATGTGTGATGCCACCGAACCCTTGACGGGGTGCTAGGCCGTCTCTTCAGATGAGTGGGAGTAAGTTATTGGGAATTGGGTGATCATCCTCATTATATCGGGATTCGTTGTAATCGGTGATATTTGAGGAAGTCACCTGGGTTGTTTGCCGGACGGAAAATATTTGGTTTTGAATATCCGTTGTTATGCACCAATTTCAAATTGATATATCTGTACGTCTATTTTCATAGAGTGAGATATACCTTTTTGAAATTATGTCCATGACATTTACCTATATCAGTGGATGGTTAGGTAAGCAGCATTAAACAGAGGTGTAATTCTTCTTAACCATAAGTACAGTTTTCAACCTACGACACACAGGGAATGAGTTATCAGACTCAAGGGACTTATACAGAGTATTGTATATTGTCCAGCATCCATGAGGACAGAGGGGTTGGTTCTCGTACTATGTTCGGTTTACTTATGACTTCTCTAGTTTTTAGACAGGTGTTTCGTGGAAACACAGGGTCCGAATTTTGAAAAGTTATAGGTATTTGAATAAAGTAGAGAACCAGATATTGCAAGTATCGGGATTCTTCAAAGTGATCGGAGATGTAGATACTTGAGTATGGTATTCAGTTGATAGTAGTGATTAAGAGAACTTGCTTCTCTTTCAGGTCACTCATAATTGGAAGCATTCCTAAGTTGAGTAACGCTGATCGGCCTCCTTCCATTTAGTTGACATGCACTGGAGACAGCTGCATAATTTGAATCTGGTTCAATTAAATCAGTGCCTCTGGTTCTATATTGGATATAGTACAGTTCATATCTTAACATTGTTAAGATACGGGAAGTTGTCCGGCTTATGATTAAAACCAAACACTAGACAACTCAAGGCATGTTTCTGTAATGGCTGTTTGTGGGTTGACCCAGCTATGATGAGGGTTGACTTTCTACTATCTGGAAGATTAATAGTGATATTGTTCTAGACTCGCCACAGTTTTATTAAAAATGGATTTTTTCAGAAAACAGTAGTGGGAGTATGGTAGAACTGGAAGTGATTCCAGAACCACAAATGATTACTGAAGATTTGATAGGAACCTAAAGATTCAATCTTGTTTGACATTCCATTGGCCACTCCGCAGATAAGCTGGGTAACTTCAGGCACCCGAGAGGTACTCCGGTAGCCTCAAGGACGGTGACATGGAAGTTCTTGTTTACCCAGACTTGCCATTGCTGTTGTTCCAGACTATGAGACCCGGCGGGAGGATGAGTATAGCGTCGTTCTAAACTAGCTTTAGAAGTGTACGTCTATATGACTCTGCCAGAGAGTTGTCGTAGTCAGTGGGAGCAGCGGAAGCATTGGTGGACAGGTGGCTTATGTCTATTTATAGACTAAAGAAGATGTAGCGAAGATAGATCATCAATTTCTGATGTGACAGTCATAGGTTTGACTTCATCAGAATAGGGGATGGATCTGTTGAGAAGGTAGTAGGGTGTGTTGTCCTGGTATTTTGATGACATACACAGAGTAGGAAATGATATTCCTATACTACGATCGGTTATACTTTGGTCGTTACACAGTGGTTTCTCCACATGGGACTTGGACATTATATCAGACGTACTGGTTACTAGATCTATGGTTTTAGATCTAGATTTGGGTGGTTTCCCAATCAGGGTACTTAGACAGCATTCTAAGAGTATTTAGAATGGACGACTCCTAGCACGGTAGTGTACCTGCAGGTAATGGAGTCACCCTCTCTAAAGGTGTCTTACAGACTAAAGGGGAGAGGGATGTGCATGATTGGCAGATCACTTGCTCAGGCAATTGAGTCAATCATGAGATGTCAAGTACCACACCAGATGTTGTTCTTGCACTAGATGCAGTAAGTTGACATTGATCCTATCCTGGAGAAACAGTCGGAAGCAGTTTTAGAACATAAGTGGATGTTCTAGGGATATGATAACGACAGCCTCATTCGGGAGACAGTTATCATTCTAGGCTTCCAAGGTCACCTGGACGACAAGGAGGTTGTCAGAGTTTAGTTTTTCCTTCTGACGAGGGACAGTATTTTGGACAGGTGATCCAAGGCAATACTGAGGGAGGCAAGGCACAGGATACTGATTAAGTTCAGTTGACGATACAGTCTAAGAAGTTTGGATTTGGAGTTCATTTATGAGCTAGGTTCCATCAGACATCCAGACACATTCTAAGACAGGTATTGCTCATTTTTAGGAGATGGCTTTCTCCGCGAACTTGAGATATAGAGAGACATAGAAAGAAACAACAAAAGCGGATCCACTCGCTGAGGCTATTCCTCGAACGCAATAGTTTCACAAACGAGATTTGTGAGACTGACTAGTAGAGGAGTTGGGTGTTCGGTATCACATGGGCTGTGAGTATGCGACATCGCAATAATTAGCCTTGAGTGCAAGTAGGAGATTGTTGGAGATAGTGCCCTCAGAGTCAATTATTGGATCACAGGCACGTGATTGCAATGATTTAGGGAGGACCTATCCCGGTAGGACAGTCTTACTCAAGATGATAGTATGATATCTGGTTTATCTGTATCATCGTGTACTGCTTTAGGTGACATGACAGGTCGCTATTACACGTTGGTAGAGCCCCTAGGATTCTTGCTTGACTGCCAGCAGTATGAGGGCGATCATATGCGTGGGAGCTGGTAGTATATAAGCACATCCTTAAAAGGTCCCTAGTCGTGGGAGTTTCGAGACAGGGCATCGATACTCCAGAGTAGACTAGTGTATACAGTCGAGACCCCGACGAGGGGCGATGGCCGGTCTCACAAGCCACTGGTGTCAGTTGGTTCACCTAAGATGTATACAGGTGCTCATTGGGATATGAGTACACCGGACAGGACTCGCCGGGAACATGCTAGTTGGTCTTATACCTGACGTCAGATAGCAGTTCGCTGGTGACATGTGTACAGGTTAGTTCATCGACCTGAGGATCGTCATTTGTCTCGTGTGAGTTCCCACTGTACTTTGATTACTACCCTACCACGCTCAAATGAGACCTGCAAACAGGTTTTAGTTGGGTACAGTCCCGAGCCACATGGAGGCAGTGAGCGCATTTTCAGGGGTTTGTCTCTCCCGGTATTGGGGGTGAGGTCACGCTATGTCTAGGAGAGCCAGTACATGAAAAGTCCTTAGCCAAGGAAGGAGTTTTGCCGGTAGGTATTCCAGTAGTATCTCAGGGTGTTCTGGGCTACACTCCGACACTACTTGTACCGCTTTTGGGGGTCTGACTTTTACCAACCCCCTAGGCCCGCCATGTGATGCTCATAGACGAACGGACCGGACTGTACGGATATTATCACTGACAGGCTCAGTAGGGTGTCAGGATGAGTTCGCTCATCGACATCCCTTTTGGTCAATAGCTGGTGGCCCGTCATGTATGGCTAATACCTCTGACGTGCTAGTGGTTAAATCCACAGCCATAGTATTGACGAGTCTTTAGAGTCCCCCACATTCAGTTACTCAAGTTTCGGGCGAAACGCTGTAGAGGTCGTATGGAGATATGGCAGGGTTCGATCAGATACGTGCGGTATTCCATGGATCAGGATCGGACGGTTAGTACTAGAGGCCGTATGGATATATGGTAGGGTTCGATCAGATACATGCGGTATTGCAAGGATCAGGATCGGACGGATAATACTAGCAGGCTTTGGTTTAAGCCGGATCCTAGTATAGTACAGTATAGATTTTGTCTCATTGCATTTGTATTTCGGTCGGAATACAGATGCGGGTGTGTATACACAGTATCGGGGTTTTC
Organism: Agapanthus africanus; assembly: GCA_030015575.1. Lineage (NCBI taxonomy): Eukaryota > Viridiplantae > Streptophyta > Magnoliopsida > Asparagales > Amaryllidaceae > Agapanthus > Agapanthus africanus. Next base: position 276,836,560 of record JASDDO010000010.1, on the reverse strand, counting down.
CTGTAATTTATTACGGGATCAGTTTTTTTGAGTTGCTAGTTTGCTTTCCGTTTCGGGCATATTTCTTTGTATCTTTCATTGGCCGAAGATTGGTAGAGGAGGGCTTATTTGCAATTGTGCAAATAAGCATTTGTGGAAGGTGTTCTTTGCATTTTGTTGCATCATGATGGTTTTCATGATGGGTGCACCATCCATTGACTTGATTAATCCATCATTGCTAGACTTTCTTTAGTCATCATGGTTTGACTTGTGGTATCATGATGGTTGTGGTGGAGTATTGGACTTTGTTTTATGATCATTTCTTTTGTGAATGATAATCCTTTCTCTCTCTTGATTATTAGAGATATCCATATTTCATTTGGCCACTTACATTCCTCTCATTCTCACCTTGATGGCCGACCAAGAAAGGGGAGGGGCTGTCCAAGGTTTTGGTGTGGGGATTTTGGTTCTTTTCATGTTAAGAAAATCCCCAAGTTCATCTAGAAAAAGTTCGCATATCATTCCTCGACTTATATGGCAACTTCCAATACCCCAAATGAGACATAGCTTCAACACTATATTCTACAGCAAATATTGGGCACGTCGACTCACCAGCTTCGTGCCCGAGTTGCCTCGGTATAGAGGCGGGAGCCCGTAAAAGAAGTCCGCGACGTGGTGCCCTTCCGGGGAGGAGGTGGAGACCGGACATTCCGCGGGAGATCGGGACGACGACGAGAAGACCGGAGGACACGGATCGCTCGGTATATCTCTCTTCCCCATCTTTTAGTTAGCTAGGACTAATTAATGGCACGATCCGGGTTTATAGTGCGCGGTGGTGCCGGTTTGAAAAATTAAAGTAAAGCATCGCTTCTGCATTCCGGCGTCGGATTGACGGCCGGGGCTCCGCCGTGCACTTACACGCGTAGCCATAGCAAATGGAACAAGAAATGAGAGTTGATAAGGCTTATGAATAGGATCAATCAATAACGGAGAATCAACGGAAGTATAGATCAAGATATACATCCTAAGGTTAGTCAGGCTGAGTATGGTAACGTAAATATGCCGCGGAACATACGTACGGTACCACACTCATCCTAATTTACCTATTCCATCAAACCAAAGGTCATCCAAAATCACGGACTCACGTCAACCTATTTTAATTTCCTACCCGATTCCGTAAGGTTAATCCTACGCCCTGATACCAACTTTGTCACGACCCAAAATTTGGATGTGACCGGCACTTAGTATGTATGATATCTCATGATATGCATATAGTCCAAGTAAGCCGAAACCAAGATCAAAATCCTTTTTGCGGAATTCTTTATATAGAATTTTTTTTAGTTTTTAGTAAAAATCACACTTTATGAAGTTAAAATATTAAACAAGTGTAAGATTTTAAGTTTGGTTGTATCCCTAGTTGGGATCAACAATAACAATAGTGGAAACAAGTATCCAAGAGTGTACGACATCAATAAAAATTCAAATAAGTAAAAGAAATAACAATTTATAGAACTAAACCATCTCGTCCGTCAAATAATATACATATAACCATCTCTCACTCTAAGTCATATACAGGTCTGATGGAGATTTTCTAGATACAAATTACAATACCAAAAGAGAAGGTTACTACATATGTAACCCACCTATCAAAAGATGCTATATAAGCTGCGAAAAGTAGATCGGCCCGGCCGCTAACTGTCCCCTCTACCCCTACAAAGAACTATGGCACAACGGGGGTGAGTTGCCAACTCAGTGAATAAACTTACATATAACGGCTAATAATGTAAATATGATGATCCTACTAACTAGAATGTGAACAAGTAAAATATATGATGGTATGTGGAAAGCATGAATCTGTACTATAAATATCATAACAAAAATGAAATCTCATCATCTATTTCCAATAATTGATATCTTTCCGTGCCCATCATCGACACAAAACTTCTCTTTCTCTCAAGCATCATTCCTCGAATGACCCTGCAATCAAAACACTGGTCGGTATCATCTAGATATCCGCCGTGTTTCACAACTATCTCCGGTATCGAGTATCCTCGCTAGGCTCGCCCGCCTCAAATGCGGCTATCCTGCCCCTCGGTCTCGACCGGGTCCACCATGTATCCAACTGTATATCTCCCCCACTCAGTCTGAATAACGTAAAATCCGCGACCGTATATCTTCCCTACTCGGTCCGGAATAAAACCAAATCATAAAACATCTCATGGTGGACATGACACATCAATCATGAAAATCACTGGATTTATGTAATAGTATTCAAAACTCAAAACCATAAATTCTCAATAATACATCTACCTCTTATATCAACATAAAATACACAATTACTAAACATGATATTAATGATGCAATTTACTACTGTTATTGGTATTTAAGATATGATATGAATCATTTTTAACAAGAAATTTACTAAGTGTAAAAGTGATATGGCAATATCGACGAGATGTGTGTAATATGTATGATGTGCACGTGGCATGACTCGTCGATACTTGTGCAGTGTACTAGCAAATAAGCAAAATATATATGAATTGTGAATGCATATTGTCAATTTAGCATAACAAAATAAAGAATTAAGTTAAATAAAACTACTGGCGTAACACGCCATCTTTACAAAATTCCCCGGTAGATATTTAGTCTACTAACCGGAAAAACGTCGAATCTATTCAGGAATTACCAATCCTTTTCCTTTCCTCGCGGCTTCTGAAATTCCCGTATTTGAATCAAACATCGAAAATTAACTTATATTAGGAAACGGCTATCCCGACACGGCGAATATGAAAAACACCCGTTCCCTCTTACTAGTTATATTGTATACGAGTATTCCAAGTTTTCATACACTTAATCTTACTGTATTTTAACCCAAACCTGTATCGCGACAGAAAACAGTTCGCGATATGCTTTAACCGTGTCGTATTTTGTGTTTTTAGATATCTTATCCGATATTAACTTCTAGATTCTATCTGCAATGAAAATAACTTATTTAAATAACACCAAAATGGCCAAAATTATACACTGAAACCCACCCAACCATCCAAAACCACCTAGCATCCTACAAAACCGGCGACGCCGAAATATGCCTATTGGCTGCCGGCAATAATCCGAGCCCTCCGGTTCGTGAGCCTATGGTTTGCTCTAGGTATTACATACATCAATTAGGTCTTGTTTAGTTGGGTTAATTATCTTCCAAACAATAGCAGATTCAAACAGAGCCTAGTTTGGACTAAAATACGAAATTATAGAACTTTTTCATTTCAAATTAAACTAAGTACAGAACCTTAATTTCCTACTGTGATTAAGAATATTACCAACAATAATTTGTTGGAGTAACACCCTCCAAGATGCACAAGCTCCTTGCTTAGCTTGATGGTGAGATCCTTGTCTAGTTCTTCTTCTTCACCTCTCTTGTTCTTCTATGCTTGTTCTCTTTAGTTTTGTTTTTCTTTCAGAAATTTTCAGATTTTTAAATTTGGTAATTGATCTGAACATATCCTATATATGAGAAGAGGAAAGGGTTAGGTGGTAGAAAGAGGTGTCAAAGGTTAAAGAGTGCTATTTCATGCAAGGAGGAGGTGGTTGGTGTGTGTGCGCATGCAAGGAAAATGTGTCCTTGCTTTATCTTCAAATTTTGTTTTAATTTTCAATAAAATTCTGAACTAAATAATTTTCTACCCCCTTTTTCATTTATACCCTTAACAATTTCCTATTTGCATAAAATCCTAAACTTTACTTAGAAACCATTCACAGCCTATGTTATTACAAAACACACATTTTATTAAAATGAAGCTAAAATTATCACTAAAACCCTTATAACTTATTAATGTTGCATATAAAATTTTTAATTTAACTTATTTTACAAACATCTTATGAAATTATCTAATTTGGTTTTAATAATTTTTTTTAATTTAACACCTTATTATTTACTTATTTAATTTCATTTATTTCTAAATTTTCAGAATGCTACAGAAACTAGCAGATGCTACAACTCATTCGGTTTTGTTTTTGACTGCTTCTATAGTTTTTGCTTTGCATAGCGGTATTTGTGAAATATCCTGCACCTTATTCGATAAGGAAAGAGCCGAGATCCCTTCACCGGGAGTGACCTCTTTAGCGAAACAAGTAAAAACCTCAAAAACATTCTATTTCAAAATTACTTGTTTCTACAACGATATCAAGTTCGTTACGACAAAAGGTTTTCTGAAAAACATGTCGTAGCCCTCCGTCATTTCAGATAAAGACTATTTAGTATTCGTGCTGCGTTTGGTGGCCTTTGCCAAGGCGTAGTGTGCAGTAGCTAACAATTATTTATCTGTTTAAGCATGTGATGTGATTGGATTAGGGTAGTCGTACGACCTTGTTAGCCTTTGTCAGGGGTCGTGCGGGTGGGTTTAATTCAATCGGGAAATGACGGGCTGAACTTGACTAACATCATATAGTTTGTTGGTCTTTATTAAGGTCATAGGGTGTTAGGGGCAAAAGCATTATCGGGAATTTCAAGTGTTGAAATTTGCAATGAGATTTCAAACCTTCTAAGAGATAGTTGGATCCCGATACCCACTGCGAGTAAGAGTTACTCCTGGGAGAGTTTAACACATGACAATTAGCCAATCAAGTAGGTGTCTAGAAAGGTGTTAACGGGGTTATGCCTCTGGGAAAATGAGGTTTACTTTAATTAGGTCCGTGCGTAAGCACGGGGAACCTCCCTCAAAGTACTAACACTGTCCTGGCCAAAAGATTGGCGAACTTATAAAGTGTAATTAATCCCGGCTAGTCTTACCTTTTAGGGTTTGAAGGAAGATTTGATGAAAACAGTGGGAGCCATCCTGATTAGATAATATAATAACCAATCTAATCTTGCAAGAGCATACGTTAAAGTGTTTTCTTCTCTCTCTCTCCAGGTAGCGACCATATCAGGCCTTAATCAAGATAATAATATGGATGTATTGACCGAACCCGCTTATTATACTGAGCAGGGGAACATTGGTTCCGTTCTTTCTTATAATTGTTATAAGACAGAACAGGAATTAGGGTTATATCCGGATTCTCACGCCGCCCAAATGAAGAATGTAAGTCCATGTCGCGCACCCCGCGGGATCGCGGGGAGGCGAAATAGGTGAAAAACAATTTTCAAAAGATCGCGGCACGGACTTGGACTCCAGGATCGGTGCTAAACCCTAACTAGCAAACTAAAAGCGAGGTAAACTAAAGTACAAAAGTTTATACCTCACGATTCCGGTCCTTTGGATCTTCATTCCTCGCTGCCTTTCTTCTGGTTGTTGACTCCGTGGATCGTTTGGATCGCCGCTCCCTCATCGGACTCCTCAAATCCATGATGATCCACCCGAGGAGATGTGCATCGAACTCCTACCTCAATTGAGGCGACTAGGGCATCAAGGTCGCTACCCATGATGTCGTAGAGGATGTAGAGATGTGTAGATGGATTGTAATATCTATTCTTGCTCTAGATCACTCAACACATGAGTTCACTAAAGCTTTGAGATGACCTTTTAGGAAATGCTAGTGAGGAAAGAGAAATGAGAATGAAGATAGCTCTCATATATTTTCTTAACTGAACCATATTCTTTTTTTTTCAAAGAATAAATCATATCAAAATATAAAATAAGGTTCAAGTTACAAACAAATGAGTCATGGCTTGAAAAGGCACCAAGTGTCTCATGAAGCCATGCCCACTCTCATGCAATTTCCACATCATTTCCTAAATCCATAAAATGAATAATCATTTAAACTAAAATGATAAATACTAATTATGATATGTCATCTTCTAGAAGCATCTTTGACCAATTTACAAAAATGCCCCTCGTCCGTACAAACGTACCCGTATCCGTATTCCGAAAAATGCGGATACAAAAAGACGAAAATAATCCATCAGTACAATATTAGGATCCAGCTTAAACCAAAACCCGCTAGTATCGTCCGTTCGAAACATCATGCGCGTACAAGTACACGCACGTGACCGAACCCAGTCGTAAAACCATACGACCTCTACATCTTTTTTCTGATGCAGGGAAACCCTCTGTGTGGGACTCTAAAGACTCGACACTACGCTGGCAGTGGGTTTAACCATAGGTCGCAAGCGGCACTAGCTATATGTAACGACCCCTAGGTATATGTCGATGAGAATAACTCATCCGAACTCCAACTGAGCCTATCTATGACAATCTCCGTACAGTCCGGTCTGTTCTTCTATGAGTATCGCATGTCGGGCCTAGGGGGAGGTAAACATCAGACCCCTAATAGCGGTACAAGTCATACCGGAGTGTAGCCCAGAACACCCTGAGAAACTACTGGAAATACTACCAGTAAATCTCGCTTACCCTGGCCAGGGACTTTGTGTAATGTCTTTACAACACAGCGCGACATCAACCCCCAATACCGGGAGAGATGAATTCTATCTAACCACCACTGCCTCCAAGTGCTTCGGGACTGCACCCAACTACTACCTGTTTGCACGACTCCTTTGAGCCGTGGTAGGGTAGTAATCAAAGTATAGTGTAAACACATTCGAGGCGAAGTGGCAGTATCAAGTCGACGGACTAAGCTGTACTTATGTCACCTGGGAACTACTATCTGACGATAGGTATATTACCAACCAGTAGTTCCCAACGAGTCATGTCCGGTGTACTCATAACCTAATGAGCACCTGCATACTATCTCCAGTACGACGTACTAATGGCTGTGGGACAGACAATCTCCCCTGCTGGGATGAGAAGCATACACACTAGTCTACTCTGTAGTATCGATGCCCTGTCTCGATAATCCTACGACTAGGGACCTATATAAGGATGTGCTTACAGACTACCCACCCCCCACTAGTGTGATTGCCATCGCAACGCTGGTAATCAAGCAATGATCCTAAGGGCTCTACTAATATGTATAAGCGATATGTAAAAAGAAACACATGCACATATTGAAGTAGAAACAAACCAGGTAGCATACTACCATTTTGAGCAAGATTGTCAATACAACTGTGAATATCTCCAGTATGATACAATAATGGCATCTAGGGCATATACACTAACAATCTCCCACTTGCACTAAGGCCATATACTAGTATATTGCAGACCGAAAGTCTCAAATAGCCTCTCGAACACTGTCTGAGAGATGATCCTGGTGAGTGGATCTGCAGTGTTGTTCTTCGTATCTACTCTCCTTACCTCGATCTCCTGGAGAAAAGCTATCTCCTTGAACAGGTGTTACCGCCTTAAGATGTATCTGGATCACTGATGGGACTTGGGTTCTTTCCCTAAAGCTATATCGCCGATTGTTGTCTCAATACAAAAGTATAGGAGCAACAATGGAAAGAACTATCAGAAGTTCAATTAAGACCTTCCTTATCCAGACTGTCTCTTTTGCGGTGTCAAAAGCAGCGATCTACTCCGTATCCATTAATAAGTCAGCAATGTTGTTCTGCTTGGAGCTCTTCCAACAGACCGTCCCTCTACTGAGGATAAAGCTATAACTCGATATGGATTTGGAGTTATTCTTATCACTCTGGAAGCTGGAGTCAAAAAAGGCCTTGATCTGGAGGTCCAAACTGCTGTACACCATGAACATCTCCTTAGTCCTTTTAAGGCACATGAGAATGTTCAATACTGCTTCCCAGTACTTCTCCCCTGGGTTTGACTGATACTGGCTTACCATGCTTTCGCCGTGTAAGCAACATCTGGTCTAGTATACAACATCACATATGTTATAGAGCCTACCGCAGTAGCGTAGGGTATAATCGATATTCGAGCCCTTTCCAAATCAGTCTTGGTAGATATCTCTTTAGAGAAGGTGATTCTGTGACTAGCCGGTAGACTACCGTGCTTATAATCTTCCAGAGTAAAATACTTTCAGTATGGCGTTGGTGTACCTTGATATTGAAAAGTCCCACTATCCATTCTGATCTATTACGATAGATCTGGATCCCCAGAATGTGGTTGGTATCACCCAGGTTTCTCATGGAGAACTTCTGTGACAAGAATCCTTTGACTGATAGTAGTATAGGAATGTCATATCCTATTAAGAGAATGTCATCCTCGTTCTTGACGAGGAATCCCTCAGTTCTCCCTACAATCTTACTATAGTTGTATGGTTCATCCGGATTTTTGATAAAGTCGAATTCTTTGACTTTTTCATTAAAAACAGATGTTCTAACTCCGCGATGCCTACTTTAGTCCATAGACTTAAGCATCTTGCACACATACCTGCTGCTCCCACTCTGATTGAAAACCCTCTGGCTGAACCCTATAGATGCACTCTTCCAAATACTGAAAAAGCCATCTATACGTTCATCTGCCAGAACTTACAATCATGGAAGACAATAATGTCAAGAAGGATCCGAATGGATTTGAGCATACCCACTGAAGAAAAAGGTTTCGTCATAGTCCAAACCAGGTCTTTGATGGAAAGAACCCTTTATAACAAGTCTAGCCTTATAGGTTTTAACCTATCCATTTATACCAATCTTCTTTCTGAAGATCCATTTGCAGCCTATGGGTTTTACCCCTTCTGGAGCAATGTCCAATGTCCAAACTTTGTTGGTGTATATGGACTCCATTTTGGTCCATTTTGCATCTAGGCATTTTACCGAGTCACCGCTCTAAATGGCTTGCTGGAAGCTAGTAGGCTCATCATTTTTAATGATGCAATCCTCTCTATCCCCGTCTATGAGAAAACCTCAGTTTCTCTTGGGCGGATGAGACTGCCTACTACTTCCTCGGAGTGGCGTAAGTATGTCCGGTTCTTTTAAATCTTTTGGTTCCACCTCACTTTCAGTAATGGTTTGTGGTTCTGGAATTCTTTTGGTTCTATTGCACTCCCACTATTTCCTTTAAAAAGATTAATTTTCCAAAAAGTGGGCATTTTGAGAAACAACAATCTTTTGTTCCTCCGCGAAAATAGAAAAAATACCCCCTGGAGTCCTATGGGTATCCCACAAACTTAAACAGTACTGAGTGTGCCTCGAACTTGTCCATATTCTTCTTTTTATAAAAGCTGGACATCCCTAAATCTTCAGATACTTAAGATAAGGTTTCTTCCCACTCCACATCTGATATGGTGTGGTAGGCACAGTCTTGGTTAGAACCTTGTTCAAAAGATATGCAGCTGTTTCTAGTGCATAACCCCAGAAAGATCGTGGTAACTCAGCCTTACTCATCATGGAACGAATCCTATCTAATAGGGTTCGATTCCGCCTTTCCAATACATCATTGTGTTGTGGTGTGTATGGAGGAGTAAGCTGAGAGAGAATTCCATTCTCTTTTAAGTAGCCCAGAAACTCGACACTCAAGTATTCACCACCTCGATCAGATCTCAGTGTCTTGATAGTTTTGCATGTTTGTTTTTCTACTTCATTCTTTTATTCGCGGAATTTCTCAAAGGCCTCGGATTTATGCTTCATCAGGAAGACATGTCCATACCTATAGAAATCATCCGTAAATGTAATGAAGTATGAATAACCACTTCGCGCATTTGTAGACATTAGACCACACACATTACTGTGTATGAGTCCCAAGAGCTCGCTCGCTCTTACTCCGTGTCCAGTGAACGGAGTCTTTGTCATCTTTCCCATGAGACAAGATTCACAAGTAGCATAAGACTGATACTCGAACGGATTCAAATATCCCTCTTTATGTAACTTCGTTAACCGTGTCTCATTGATGTGACCCAGTCTAGAATGCCATAAGAAAGCCTGATTTGTTTCCGGAGACTTTCTTTTAAGTGTGTTCTGGATACTGAAAACATGAGCTTGATTTAATACGTATATTCTGTTTTTTAATGTACCTGACCCAATCAGAACCTGATTTAGGTGGATGTGTACCACATCGCTTACAAAAGTAAAATCATATCCTTCCTTATAAAGTAAGGATACAGATATGATATTACAGGCTAGACTAGGTACATATAGACAGTTACGTAGAATCAATATTTGCCCACTTATCAATCCATTGTGATATTCCCTTACGGATTCAGCGTCCACGCTCATTCCGTTAGCAACCCTGAGAGTTATATCACCTAACCTGATAACTCTACGGTTTCTCAAAGCCTGTAATGAATTACAGATGTGAGATCCTGATCCGGTATCTAGTACCCAGAAAGTAGAGTTAATTGACATACAATTTTCTATTACAAACACACCCGAAGCCGAAGCCACAACACGCTTCGAATCCTGGTTACTTGCTTTGTTAGCCCTGCAATCCCTCTGCTAATGTCCTTTCCCTTTCCTTCTACTTCCCCGGTCTCCTTCAGGGTGTAAGTAGAGGGCAGAGACTGTAGAATTAAGTCAGTATTTGATCCGTTCTTCAACGTGGTCTTCAAGTCCGTGAGCTTATCAAAATAGCAAGTCTCTGTAAGGACGTTATCCCCTACAGATAACTCGACAGCCAACCTCGCTTGAATCAATTCGTTCGAGGTCTCATATCTTGCGATACGAGATTGCTCTCCATATTAATCTTTGTTATGGAGGAAGACAGAAACTAAGTCTATCTTCTCGTGCTGCCTCTGGTATGTACCATCAACTGAGGCCAACACGAGGCACTTGGCATTCGCACAGTCTTTTTCCGATGTCCTATGGATATCAATATCCGTGACGATGGAAACTGGTCTTGAGACGACAGGGGTTGGATTAGTGAAGAGGTGTCCCAGTTTGTCATGGGTAATGGACATCTGGACAGACCTTTGCCAGTTTTATAGTAAAACTCACTCATGTTATTATCTAACTATAACCTAATCTGGTTACCTGGTTGCTGCAATTTAGGAGAGAGAGAAGAATACACTCAGCATGATGCTCTAGCAAGTTTAGATAGGTTTTTAGTTTACCTAAACAGGATGACTCCCACTGTTTCTCGAATCCTTCCTCAAACCATAAAAGAAGAATTAGTCAGGATTAATCTCACCGTACAATTCTTGCTTAATCGTTCAGCCAGGCTAGTGTCGGTACTTAGAGGGAGATTTTACGACGCTTTCGCGAATTTCCTTAATTAAATAACCTCTTTTCCCTAGAGGCGTAGCCCCGCTAACACTGTTCTTGACACCTACTTGGTTTATAGTATTGATCGTTATGTGAAGAGTTTCCCGAGGAGTAGCGGATACTCATAGTAGGATCGGGATCCAAATATCATTGTGAGATAATGCTGAAGGAATCCTACCAACATTATCAAACTCCAAATGGTATGCAGAACTATCAAGTTTCAGTTTCTTTAGAAACTCCCGATGTGGGTTTTTGCCCCATGCTCTAATGACCTTGACTTTGGCCAACAAATCATAAGTCACATGTCAGGTTCTACCCGTCATTCCCCAGGTTAATTTGAACCCACCCGTACCTACCCTTGACTTTGGCCAACAAAGCAGTACGACTGTCCTAAACCAATGCATCTATCTATGCTTCATATGAATATCCAATAGCTACCAATCACTATGTCTTGACTTTGGCCAACAAACATAGCTTGAATACTATTGAGTATTCATATGAAATGACGGAGGGCTACGAATGGTTTTGGTAAAACCGTGAACGTAGTGAACTTGATATAACCGAAGGAACTTGATACCTTTAAAAAGGAGTAGTTTAAGCTCCGCATTTAAAAGTTTGCTGCTTTTGAAAAAAATGTGTAGTTTTCAAATTTGTTCTAATGATTTAACTTTGGTTTATTTGCTTCGCATTAATCTAATGCAGCCTATCAAATTAATCCTACCATTGCAGAAAACAACGAAAATATGACGTACGCTTATGCTATCCGCATTCGCCACTGGGCCCCGTCATCACCCGTTAGGTTACTTAACTAACGGCAGAGCGGGAGATGGACTAGCACGGATGCAAAGCATAAGCAACGCCTACTAGATATCATATATAGATATAAACATTCGTCAGATGCAATGATAATCATTCCAGTCACAGATAAACATTTCAGATATGCTAGGAATGCCGCGTTTCGTTTAAGCCTGCAACGAAAGAATGATCCCACGGTCGTGATGAATAGCCAAACCCCACCCCAGACCGCTACGGGTTCGGCAAACTACACGCCAAATTCCAGAAGTGAAGCAGCCTCCCTCAACAAAGTGAGTAGGCCACTCGGCACTTCAAAGAACCCGGTAGTTTGTGTACCCCACCTTGGGTCTATCCTAGGAGCAGAAAACAGTAAAAAGAAAATAATACAACGGTGGCTACAACCTCAACCCGGATGTGCCCCGCGAAATAATATTACATCAATTTTACAATTTACATGAATGAAAGATAAAAAACGCTCATCTCACATTCCCGGCTATTCATCATCGATAATCAGAAAATGTTTATATACAGAAACTAACAAATATGTGCAACTTCAAACTAACAGACATATATAAATTAGATGAAGTTTAAAACACATATAAACATTACAGAAGAACCGGTTAGCTAAGTACAATTAGAATTTCGATCGAAAAACATTTTCCATAACCACCCCAAATGCAAACCAGCGTTCAGAAACATACTGGGTAGAAACCAAATATTCCAGAGAACTAAACACCCAAAGAAAGAAATAATAGAAGATGAATGGCCTGAATCGGCCACGACTCGGCCGCGACTCCGCGGTGGATCGGTCCGATCCGCCGCGGTTCCGCGGTCGTCTTGGCGATTCAGGGAACCATTTTTCTTTAGTCATCTTAGAAAACCCTGCATGTATTTTTAGTACACCTGAAATAATTTTTACTGCACTTTTAAAACTCGACAGAATGTAGGGTTTTCGGTGTTTTTTTTTCCAGTTTTTCCGACGATCGAAGTTCTAAAGCTTGCTAACGAACTAGTTTGGGTTTAGTAGGCTCTGATACCACTGTAAGTCTATGTCGCGCATCCTGCGGGATCGCGGGGAGGCGGAATAGGTGAAAAACAATTTTCAAAAGATCGTGACACGGACTTGGACTCCAGGATCGGTGCTAAACCATAACTAGAAAACTTAAAGCGAGGTAAACTAAAGTACAGAAGTTAATACCTCACGATTCCGGTCCTTCGGGTTTTCATTCCTCGCTGTCCTTTTTCTGGTTGTTGACTCCGTGGATCGTTTGGATCGCCGCTCCCTCATCGGACTCCTCAAATCCATGATGATCCACCCGAGGAGATGTGCATCAAACTCCTACCTCAACGGAGGCAACTAGGGCATCAAGGTCGCTACCCATGATGTCGTAGAGGAAGTAGAGATGTGTAGATGGATTGTAATATCTATTCTTGCCCTAGATCACTCAACACATGAGTTCACTAAAGCTTTGAGATGGCCTTTTAGGAAATGCTAGTGAGGAAATAGAAATGAGAATGAAGATAGCTCCCATATATTTTCTTAACTTAACCATAATCTTTTTTTTCAAAGAATAAATCATATCAAAACATAAAATAATGTTCAAGTTACAAACAAATGAGTCATGGCTTAAAAAGGCACCAAGTGTCTCATGAAGCCATGCCCACTCTCATGCAATTTCCACATCATTTCCTAAATCCAAAAAATGAATAATCATTTAAACCAAAATGATAAATACAAATTATGATATGTCATCTTCTATAAGCATCTTTGACCAATTTACAAAAATTCCCCTCGTCCTTACATACGTACCCGTATCCGTATTCCGAAAAATGCGGATACAAAAAGACGAAAACAATCCATCAGTACAATACTAGGATCCGGTTTAAACCAAAGCCCGCTAGTATCATCCGTCCGAATCATCATGTGCGTACAAGTACACGCACGTGACCGAACCCTGTCGTATAACCATACGACCACTACATATTTTGTCTGATGCAGGGAAACCCTCTGTGTGGGACTCTAAAGACTCGACACTATGCTGGCAGTGGGTTTAACCACAGGTCGCAAGCGGCACTAGCTGTACGTAACGACCCCCAGGTATATGTCGATGAGAAGGCCAATGAGAATAACTCATCCGAACTCCAACTGAGCATATCTATGAAAATCTCCGTACAGTCCGGTCTGTTCGTCTATGACTATCGCATGTCGGGCCTAGGGGATATTAGTGTATATGCCCTAGAGGCCATTACTTTATCATACTAGTTTGTATATTACTTGATGGAAGCTTGGGATATTCACCTTGTATTGAAAATCTTGCTCAATATAGTAGTATGCTACTTGGTTTGTTTCTGCTTTAATGTGTGCATGTGTTTCTTTTAGCATATCGCCTTTAGACATTAGTGGAGCCCTTAGGATCTTTGCTTGATTACCAGCGTTGTGATGGCAGTCACACTCGTGGGGGCTGAGTAATCTACAAGCACATCCTTATGCAGATCCCAAGTCATAGGACTATCGAGACAGGGCATCGATACTCCGGAGTAGACTAGCGTATACGCTTCTCATCCCAGCTTGGGAGACGGTCTGTCCTACAGCCGTCAGTACGTCGTAATTGGGATAGTATGCGGGTGCTCGTTCGGTTATGAATACACTGGACAGGACTCGTCGGGAACTGTTGGTTGGTATTATACCTATCGTCAGTTATCAGTTCCCAGGTGACATGAGTACAGCTTAGTCCGTTGACTTGACACTATCACTTCGCCTCGAGTGTGTTCCCACTGCACTTTGATTGCTACCCTACCACGGCTCAGAGGAGGCGTGCAAACAGGTAGTTTTTGGGTGCAGTCCCGAAGCACTTGGAGGCACTGACGGTTAGACAGGATTCATCTCTCCCGGTATTGGGGGTTGATATTGTGCTGTGTCTAGGAGAGCCATTACACAAAGTCCCTGGCCAGGGCAAGCGAGATAGACTGGTAGGTTTCCAGTGTTATCTCAGGGTGTTCTGGGCTACACCCCGACACGACTTGTACCGCTAGTAGGGGATTGACGTTTACCGCCCCTAGGCCTGCCATGCGATGTTCTTAGACGAACAGACCGAACTGTACGGAGACTGTCACATTCAGGCTCAGTAGGAGTTCAGATGGGTTTACCTCGTCAGTCTTCTTATCGGCATCTACCTGGAGACCGTTACGTACAGCTAGTGTTGCTTGCGGTCTATGGTTAAACCCACTGCCAGCGTAGTGTCGAGTCTTTAGAGTCCCATACAGAGGGTTATTCTCCTTTTAGCAAAATGAGTAGAGGTCGAATGGTTTTGCGACAGGGTTCGTTCACATCCGCGCACTTTTGCACATTTTGTGTCCGGACAGCTTATACTAGCGGGCTTTGGTTTAAACCAGATCTTAGTATATGTTTTGGGATTGATTTTATCTCATTGTATTCGTATTCCTCGGAACACGGATACGGGTGTGTATGCACAGTTGATTGAGGCAGAGGCAGAGGACTTTCATTAGGGTTGATGACTATTGTCATTTTCTTAACCCTAATGTTTATGTGTGAAATATGATTTATTAATATTAGTTAATTATAAATGTGTATGGTTAGGGTTGTTGACCATTTGACTATACTTGACTTGTTGACCTAGGTTGACAAGTTGACCATCATCATTTCATATGAAAGATGCTCTTTGATCCTTGCAAAAGTAATTAATGTGAGATGATAATGGTCATGTCAAGATTAACCATCACAATTATCTTTAGCTAATTATTTATTTATCATAATTCACATATATGTGAGAAGGTTGGTTTATTCTTCTCACTTTATCATTTTCATTCTCTCTCCTTCTCTTCCTCTCTCTCTAGCTCTCCCCTCTCATGAGTTGAGAAGCATTTGAGCTTGATATAAAACCCTCAAAAATACTCTCTACTCTTTCTAAGGTCCTAGGTTTAGTACACCAAGCACCTTAGTTACTTCTAGTTTGAGGTTGGAGCAAAAGGTAGAGGCCCTCGGGTGGATCTTTCTTCGGCAAGAGAAGGCGACAAGGAGAACCCGTTCTTTCACTCCAAGGGGCAAGAAGAGAAGGACTTCAAGACTTAGGTATAACCCCTTTCCGAGTAGCTATCTCTTTCAGCTTGTTAGTTAGTTTTTTTTAGCAAAGATCCCTCCTTTAGCATAGTCCATGTTGCCTAGTGCTGTAAAAATCCGATTTTTCATAATGTTTCCGCCTCCCTGCAAGCACCGGGGTGGGCAACGTGGACTTACAATGGTATCAGAGCCTAGCTAAACACAAACTAACTAGTTAGCAAATTATTTTGAACTTCGATTGGAAAAAATCGCAAAATATTTTTCTAAAACCCTAAGTTTCTGCCGATTTTTAAACCTGCTCTAAAAATAATAAATCTTACACTAAAAATCGGCTCAGGGTTTTTACAGAACACACAAGAAAAATGAACCAGCGAGTCGACCAACTCACCGCGGAACCACGGCAAGAGCATGCTCTTGCCGCGGATCCGCGGTCGAGTTGACTCGGCCGTGTGTCGTTTTTCCTGCAGTGTTCTTTTGTTGCTGTTTTGGGATTTTTTGAATGGTTTATTTCTGCCCAGAATTTCCAGAGAACAAGTTAGTTTTTGGGGTGGTCACAAGTCCGTATTTTGATCGAACTTCTTTACACTTTGGCTAATGGGTTATATCTGTGATGTGATATATGTATTGAACGTCTGTTAATCGCTATACGTCGATTAGTGGGGGTTATACATATCTGTGATCTGTAATGTTGATGGTTTGTGTATATGAATTCGTTGGATTGTCGCGGATGAATAGCCGGGGGGTTGTGAGATGAGAGTT
This sequence comes from Agapanthus africanus, assembly GCA_030015575.1. Lineage (NCBI taxonomy): Eukaryota > Viridiplantae > Streptophyta > Magnoliopsida > Asparagales > Amaryllidaceae > Agapanthus > Agapanthus africanus. The sequence continues at coordinate 276,819,965 of JASDDO010000010.1, read as the reverse complement.
TTCTTATTCTTTCAATTCTTGTAATATGTAAATTGATGTAATATTATTTGTATGGCCGCACAACCGGGTTAGGGTTGTAGCCGTCATTGTATAATTTCTTTTTACTGTTTTTGCTCCTAGGATAGACCCAAGGTGGGGTGCACAAACTACCGGGAATCTCGAAGTACCGAGTGGCCTACTCACGGTGTTGAGGGAGGTTGCTTCGCTTCGGGTACTTGGCGGGTAGTATGCCGCACCCGTAGGGGTCTAGGGTGGGGTTTGGCTATTCATCGCGACCGTGTAATCCGCTCTTCGTTACAGGCTCGTACGAAATGCGGATTCCTAGTATATCCAATGTGTTCATCTGTGATCTGGAATGGCTATCATTGCATGTGACGAATGTTTATATATATCTATATGATATCTATTTAGGCATTGCTTATGTTTTGCATCCGCGCTAGTCCAGCCCCCGCTCTGTCGTTAGTTAAGTAACCTAACGGGTGATGACGGGACCCCGTAGCGAATGCGGATGGCATAAGCGTACGTCTTATTTTCGTTGTTTTCTGCAATGGTAGGATTAAATGATGGGACGCATTGGAATTAATGCAAGAAAAATAAACCAAGTAAAAGTCGTTAGAACACTTTCAAAACCACTCGGTTCTTTTCAAAACCAACTTTTAAATGCGGAGCTTGAACCACTCCTTTTAAAAGCTATCTCGTTCCTTCGATTATATCAAGTTCACTACGTTCACGGTTTCGCCAAAACCATTCGTAGCCCTCCGTCGTTTTACATGAATGGTCAATAAGTATTCAAGCTATGTATGTTGGCCAAAGTCAAGGCATAGAGATTGGTAGCTATTGGGTATTCATGTGCAGCATAGATAGATGTGTTGGTTTGGGGCAGTCGTTCTACCATGTTGGCCAAAGTCAAGGGTATGTGCGGGTGGGCTCAAATTAACCTGGAGAATGACGGGTAGAACTTGACATGTGACTTATGATATTTTGGCCAAAGTCAAGGTCATAAGAGCATGGGGCAAAAATCCACATCGGGAGTTTCAAAAGAAACTGAAACTTGCTAGCGCTGCATACCATTTGGAGTGTGATGATTCTGGTAGGATTTCTTCAGTTTTGTCACGCAATGATATTTGGATCCCGATCCTACTGTGAGTATATGCTACTCCTCCGGAACTTTCTCACTTAACGATCAATGCTATAAACCAAGTAGGTGTCTAGAAAGGTGTTAGCGGGGCTACACCCACAGGGAAAATAGGTTACTTAATTAAGGAACTTCACGAAAGCGTTGGAAAACCTCCATCGAAGTACCGACACTGGCCTGGCTGAACGGTTAAGCAAGTATTGTACGGTGAGATTGATCCCGACTAGTTCTTCCTTTATGGTTTGAGGAGGGATTCGAGAGATAGTGGGAGCCATCATGTTTAGACAAATTAAAAACCACTCTAAACTTGCAAGAGCATCATGCTAAAGTGTTTCTTCTCTCTCTCCTAATTGCAGCGACCAATTATCATGACTGAACTTAAGTTACTTATAGATAAAAACATACTGACAGGGCCAAACTACAAAGATTGGCTCAGGAATGTCAAAATGGCAATCACTTATGACAAGTTGGGATATCTTCTTACCACCAAAGCTTCCCCTGTCCCAGGTCCCAAAACCAGCGTCGTGAATAGGGAAATCCTCAAGACCTGGGAAATCGACTGCGCGAAGGCCAAGTTCCTCGTGCTTGCCTCTATGGACAATGAACATCAGAGGATGCACGAGAATATGGACCTGGAATCCATATTTCTCCATACAAAAGAACTGTATGGAGAGCAATCCCGTATCGCCAGATACGAAGTGTCGAAGAAGTTGTTTTCGGAGAGATTGGCCGTCAGATCATCGGTAGCGGAACACGTGCTTTAGATGATTGGCTACATAGAGGAGATCGCGGACCTTGGGACCACGTTGAAGAATGATCTCTATACGGATTTGATTCTTCAGTCCCTTCCTTCCACTTATGCCCAGTTTATCCTGAACTTCAACTTACAAGAAAAGGAGGTTGAACTTTCAGAGCTCCTCAACATGCTGAGGAGTGCAGAGGGCACCCTATAGAAGGGTAGGGAAACATCCGCTTTGTTTGTAGGTGGATCTTCCTCTTCTAGGTCCAAGGTGAAAGCCAAGGGAAAGTAGAAGAAAACCCCCGCCAAACCAAGGGGCGGTGTTAGTAAAGTGGATACGAAGGGAAAGACAAATGCAACAAAGGTAGCAGGAAAGCTTGTGGATAAGGAAGAGTGCTTTTACTGTCACAAGAGCAGACACTGGAAGAAACATTGCAGGGCTTGGAAGGCCAGAACATAGGATCTGAAGCAAGTTACGGCTTCAGCTTCAGATGTGTATGTTATTGAAAACTGTCTATCAATAAACTCTACTTCCTGGGTATTGGATACCAGATCAGGATCTCATATCTGTAATTCTTTGCAGGCATTGAGAAAGCGTAGGTTTTTGAAGGCAGGTGACATGACCCTCAAAGTTGCAAACGGAGCTAGCATGGATGCTGAGGCCGTGGGGGACTATCACCTGGGAATGTCAGATGGACATGTTTTGGTTTTACATAATTGCTTTTTTGTACCCAATGCAACTTGTAATATCATTTCTGTATCTTTAATTTCTAAAGAAGGTTATGAATTTGCGTTTGTAAGTAATGTTGTAAACATTCACCTTAATCAAGTTCTGATTGGGTCAGGTACATTGAGCAATGGTATATACGTATTAAACCAACCACAGATTTTCAATGTCCAGAATACACACAAAACAAAGTCTCCGCAAACAAATCAGGCTTTCTTATGGCATTGTAGACTGGGTCACATCAATGAGAGAAGGTTGACGAAGTTACATATAGAAGGATATTTGGATCCGTTTGAATATCAATCATATGCAACTTGTCAATCCTGTCTCAAAGGAAAGATGACAAAGACTCCGTTCACTGGACACGGAGTAAGAGCGAGCGAGCTCTTGGGACTCGTACACAGCGACGTGTGCGGTCCAATGTCTACGCATGCACGAAGCGGTTATTCTTACTTCATTACTTTTACGGATGACTTTTCAAGGTACGGATATGTCTTCTTAATGAAACATAAATCCGAAGCCTTTGGAAAATTCCAGGAATATAAGAATGAAGTAGAAAAACAAACAGGCAAAAGTATCAAGACACTGAGATCTGATCGAGGTGGTGAATACTTGAGTGCCGAGTTCCTGGATTACTTAAAAGAGAATGGAATTCTCTCTCAGCTTACTCCTCCATACACTCCGCAACATAACGGTGTATCGGAAAGACGGAACCGAACCCTATTGGATATGGTACGGTCCATGATGAGTAACGCTGAGTTACCGCGATCATTCTGGGGATATGCACTATAGGGATAGCCTAGCACCTCGTCAAGGGATCGGTAGCATCACATATGCCATAATCAAAATTTTAGAGGTGCTAAGTTAACTCGAAAAGAATCGAAACTAGAAGTTTTAGGGATTCATACAAATAAGCATCACATGCAAATGTAAAACTATCACTAAGAGTAGAGATTACAACCTTTGTAGATCTCCCTCGGTGACTCCTTGGCACTATGAGAGTTTGAAACGGATCGATGGAAGCCTTCCTTGTCCACGATGATCCACCCGAAGTCCCTTTGCCCAAAGCTCCTTACCTTACTTATTTCGCAAACGAAGTAGAGTAAACACCCTACACAAATCGGCTAGATGTGTGTAGTATGATGATGTGGTTTATGTTCTTCAATTGAAATCCTTTTCTTTTATCAATCTTCACTCAAGAGAGAAATCAAGAGAGGAAGAAGAAGATATTGGTGGCTTGAGCTTTGTATCATATCACATATGATAACTTGTTTTCACACCCTTGTTCACAATTTTTCCTTTGGTTTTTCATTGTTTGTACACCTTGTTTCATATCACATATGAAGCTATTTATAGTGATGAGAAGAAATAATCACCATTATTCCATTACCACCATAATTGTGAGTGGAAATTCTTTTCCTAAAGAATTAAGCATGGGTGGAAATTCTTTTCATTAAGTTAAGTAAAGCTTACCCACTAAAGAATAAAGGAGCATGAGTAGATATTCTTTACATTAACTTAAAATGATAAATACAAATTAAAAGCTTCAATATAAGTCTTATATTGCCACCATTCTTGTATCAACAACCATGATACTATGTATGCATGTATGTGTCCATGCACATCATCATGTGCATGCATGCATGCATACAAAAGGATTTAATTAAAGATTTAATCAAAATGTAATTTGTTAAATCAACACTTGATTTAGCAAACCGGTCATATCACATACGATCCGACAAATAGAAAATGCCCGATTAATATACGTTATCATATAACCGTATTTAATCGGGTCCCGCGCATATCTCATATGCACACCACATCTTTTTGCCTGAGCCAGGAAACTTCATTGTGGGACTCTAAGACTCGTCAATACGCCAGCAGTAGATGATGATCATATCAAACATCTACAAGCCGCAAGAGGTCAGCTAAACATAACGGCCACCCGGGTATTGAAACGATCAGAAGAAAACCAGCGAAGCTGTAAAAACTCCCGTCGAGCCAACTGGCAACACTTACCGTACAGTCTGGTCTCTTCGTCAGATATGCTGCATATCGATTCTAGGGATGGTATCGTCGACCCCAATAACTCAATAAGTCATGCTGGTGTATGGCTCATAACAGATCGAGAAACTACTGATAACTCTTATCAGTAAATCTCAGCAGCCCTGGCCAGGGACTTCATGTTATAGCCAATCGAGCATAGCACAACATCAACCCCCAATAACGGGAGAGACGAAACCCCTCCTATCGCTCATTGCCTCCATGCGCCTCGGGACTGTACCCAAAGACCACCTGTTTGCACGACTCAGTAGAGCCGTGGTAGGGTGGAGATCAAAGTATAGTGGGAGGACACACAAGACTCTATGACGATCTCGGGTCTACAGACTAATCTGTACCAGTGTTCCCTGAGAACTGCTATCCGACGATAGATATAATACCACATAGGAGTTCTCGGTGAGTCCGTTCAGTGTACCCAGTCTCTACTGAGCACCCGCATACAATCTTTGGTGTCTCCTCACCAGATGTATATGGGATCATCCATCGCCTATCATATGGGAAAAGAATAGTATATGCTAGTCTACTCTGGAATATCGATGCCTTGTCTCGATACACTCTCGACTAGGAACAGTTCAAGGATATGCTTATAGACTACATGTGCCCCACTAGTATGATCCGCATCATAATCACAGTAGTCAAGCAAATATCCTTTGGGCTTTATCAACATGTGTAAATGATTAAATCTACATGTACAGATAAAGTAAACCAGATAGCGTACTATCATGTTGAGCAAGAAATTCATCTATCTCCATAGATATATGTCCAAATTTCCACTATCCATATAATGGCCTTTAGGGCATACATATTACTAACAATCTCCCACTTGCACTAAGGCCAGTTATTGGCGTATCTCATACCCAACATTTCAAACAGTCGCTCATGCTGAGGCTGTGGAAGTGCCTTGGTGAATGGATCCGCTGTGTTATCCTTTGTATCTACTCTCCGAATCTCGATCTCCTGGCGATCTACTATCTCCCGGATCAGATGATATCTCCTTAGGATGTGTCTGGACTTCTGATGGGACCTTGGTTCTTTGGCTAATGCTATAGCTCCATTATTATCACAATACAATGGTATTGGATCAACAATGGTTGGAACTACTCCTAGTTCCGCAATGAACTTCTTCATCCAGACGGCTTCCTTAGCAGCATCACTTGCAGCAATATACTCAGCTTCCATCGTGGAGTCTGCAACGGTGTCCTGTTTGGAACTCTTCCAACTAACCGCTCCTCCATTTAGGGTAAATACAAACCCTGCGATTGATTTACTGTCATCCTTGTCACTTTGGAAGCTTGAATCGGTAAAGGCCTCCATCTGGAGATCCCTATTACCATACACCAAGAACAATTCTTTAGTCCTTCGCAAGTACTTAAGAATGTTCTTCACTGCTATCCAATGTTTCTCCCCTGGGTTGGATTGATACCTGCTTACTACAGCCAGTGCATAAGCCACATCAGGGTGAGTACACAACATCGCATACATTATAGATCCCACGGCTGAAGCGTAGGGTATAACGCTCATGCGAGCTCTCTCTTCTTCAGTCTTCGGACAGAAGTCCTTAGAGAGAGTGATTCCATGACTAGCAGGCAATGCACCACGCTTGGAATCTTCCATACTAAACCTCTTTAGAATGGTGTCTATGTACTTTGATTGGGACAGTCCCAATAACCTCTTGGATCTATTTCTATAGATCCTAATGCCCAAAATGCACGAGGCATCACCCAGGTCCTTCATGGAGAACCATTGTGATAAGAATAGTTTGACCGATTGTAGCATAGGAACATCATTTCCTATCAGGAGAATGTCATCTACGTACAATACGAGGAATGTGACAGTACTCCCTACAATCTTCTTATAAATACATGGTTCATCTTCATTTCTGACAAAATCAAACTCTTTGATTGTATCATCAAAGCAGATGTTCCAGCTCCTTGAGGCCTGCTTTAATCCATAAATGGATTTAAGCAATCTACATGCTTTCCCGCTGCTCCCACTATCAATGAAGCCCTCTGGCTGATCCATAAAAACGCATTCTTCAAAATCACCATTTAGAAATGCAGTTTTTACGTCCATCTGCCAGATTTTATAATCATAGTGAGCAGCAATAGCAAGTAGGATCCTAATGGATTTAAGCATTGCTACCGGAGAGAAAGTTTCATCATAGTCCAAGCCTGGTCTTTGACGAAAAGCTTTCGCTACAAGCCTTGCTTTATAGGTCTCCACCTGTCCATCTACACCAATCTTTCTCTTAAAGATCCATTTGCACCCAACGGGTTTTATCCCAGGAGGCGCAACGTCCAAAGTCCATACTTTGTTGGTGTACATTGACTCCATTTCGGATCTCATTGCTTCCAGCCATTTCACTGAGTCACCACTCGTGATAGCTTGCTGAAAACTAGTAGGGTTATCATCATCCATGATGCAATCATCTATATCACCATCTATGAGAAACCCATAGTATCTCTCTGGTGGACGAGAAGTTCTACTAGACCTCCTGAGCGGCTGAGGTTCTTGAAGTTCTACTGCAACATCAGTTTCAACCAATTCCTCCTGAGTAATTTGTGTCTCTAGAACCTCTTCTAGTTCTACCATATTGCCATTAGTACTTTCCGTAAAGAACTCATTTTCCAAAAATGTGGCATGCTGAGCAACAAACACCTTTTGTTCCTCTGTGTGGTAGAATAGATATCCATACGAATGTTTTGGATACCCCACAAATTTACACATGACCGATCGTGTCTCGAGTTTGTCTGGATTCTGCTTTTTAACAAAAGCAGGACAACCCCAAATCCTAAACCTTTTAAGAGATGGTCTCTTTCCATTCCACATCTCATATGGAGTGGTTGACACGGTCTTGGTTGGAACCCTGTTCAATAGATACATTGCTGTCTCCAATGCATGTCCCCAAAAGGAAAGCGGTAACTCAGCATCACACATCATGGATCGTACCATATCCAATAAGGTACGATTCCTCCGTTTTGACACACCATTGTGCTGCGGTGTGTAAGGAGGAGTGAGCTGAGAGAGAATCCCATTCTCTTTTAAGAAGTCTAGAAACTCTGTACTTAAATACTCTCCACCTCGATCCGATCGAAGTTTCTTGATGCTCAAGCCTGTTTGCTTCTCTACTTCAAGTTTATACTCCTTGAATTTCTCAAAAGCTTTAGATTTGTGCTTTATCAAAAACACGTGTCCGAATCTTGAGAAATCATCAGTAAAAGTGATGAAGTATGAAAAACCACCTCTTGCATGTGTAGACATTGGTCCGCATACATCACTATGTATGAGGCTTAAGAGTTCACCAGCTCTCTCTCCGTGTCCACTAAACGGAGTTTTGGTCATTTTACCTTTGATACAAGACTGGCAAGTCGCATAAGATTTATATTCAAACGGATTTAAATATCCATCTTTATGTAGCTTGTTTAGTCTTGTTTCATTAATATGACCAAGTCTACAATGCCAAAGAAAAGCTTCATTTATATCTGAAAACTTTCTTTTACTAGTATGTTGTATATTGAAAACTGTGTGTTGGTTCAGGATGTAAATACCGTTATTTAATGTACCATGCCCAATCAACTCTTGATTCAGGTTAATGTTCATAACATTATTTTGCAATATAAAATGATATCCTTCATTGTCCAACAAAGAAACGGATATTATGTTACACAGCATACTTGGTACAAAATAACACGGGTTCAAAACCAAAATGCTTCCTGAAGGCAACCCTAGATGATACTCTCCCACGGATACAGCATGTATATTGGAACCATTTCCAACCCGCAGAGTATGATCTCCAATTTTTAAAACTCTACTATTTCTCAATCCCTGCATACAATTGCAGATGTGAGAACCAGAACCAGTATCCAATACCCAGGATGCAGAGTTTAAAGAAAAACAGTTTTCAGTTACAAACACACCTGAAGTGGAAGCATCAGCATGCTTCTTCTTCTTGAGATCAGCAAGATATTCAGCACAGTTGCGTTTCCAATGTCCTGACTTTTTACAGAAAAAACATTCTCCTTTTCCACTTCCCACAGCCCCGACTTTGTCTTTCCCCTTCGCCTTTCTAACTCCACCTTTCTGTTTGATGGACTTCTTCTTTTTCTTTCCCTTGGCCTTAGCTTTTGGGAATGAAGAGGAAGATGGCCCAGCAAGCAGAGCAGGAGTCCTTGCCGTTTTCAATGTGTTCTCTGCACTTCTCAACATATTGAGAAGTTCAGGCAATGATTTCTCTAAACCATTCATATTGAAATTTACTATGAACGGAGCAAAGGCGGGGGGAGAGACTGTAAAACAATATCCGTATATTGCTCATTATCCATAGTCCATCCCAGTCCCTCAAGTTCTTCAATAAGACCAATCATTTTCAAAACATGGTCTCCAACTGATGCACCAGGGGTCATTCGCATCTGAAACAGCTTTCTAGATGCCTCGTATCTCAAGGTACGAGATTGCTCTCCATACAACTCCTTTGTGTGAAGAAAGATGGATTGCACATCCATATTCTCGTGTTGCTTCTGATGGACATTGTCCATAGAAGCGAGCGCGAGGCACTTGGCCGTGTTGCAGTCATTTTCCTAAGTTTTTCGGATCTCCCTATCCGAGACAGATGATTCAGGTCCTGGGACGGGTGGGGCTTCAGTATTGAGGACATATGATACCTTATCATATGAAAGTGCAATGTTCAAGTTCCTCAACCATTCTTTATAATTTGGTCCTATAAGTTTATTTTTCTCAAGTAGAAGCTTAAGTCCTGACATCTGTAACTGCCATTCGGAGAGAGAAAAGGATACACTTAGCGAAATGCTCTTGCAAAGAATTAGATTGGTTATTATTTTATCTAATCGATGTCTCCCACTGCTTTTAATCAAATTTTCTTTCAAAACCTGAAAAGAAAACTAGCCAGGAATAATTTTCCTGGAAGTAACACTTACTCACAGTGAGATCGAGATCCAACTATCACATAGATGGTATGCAATCTCATTGCAAATTTCAACTCTTGAAATTCCCGATATGGTTTTTACCCCTAGTCACTTATGACCTTGGCTATGGTCAACATATCATAAGTGCTAGTCAAATTCTACCCGTCATTTCGTGATTAACTAGACCCACCCATATGACCCTTGACTATGATCAACATAATCATATGAATGTCCTAACTAATCGCATCATATGCTTTGTAGGAAGACATCACTTAGCTACCGTACACTACGCCTTGACTATAATCAACATACGCAGCACGAATACTAAGTACTCTGCTTCCTAAAATGACGGAGGGTTGCGGATGGTTTTTAAGAAAACCTTTAACGCTTTGAACTTGATCTCGTTGTAGAATCAAACGGTTAAGAAAAGGAGTGGCTTAAGCTCCGCATCTTCTTGAAACTTGCATTTTTCATAAAAAGCTGAGTTTGTTTCAAATCCGATTCTACAACATCATTAGGTTTCTTTTCTTTACATTAATCTCATTAATGTGATCCCATCATTAAAGTTCCTAAGCCATCACAGAATAGAACGTATACTTATACCATCCGCATTCGCCACAGTGTCCCGTTATGCACCGTTAGGTTACTTAACTAACGGCATAGCGGGGTGGGACTAGCGCGGGTGTAAAATATAAGCAACGTTTATTATATATCACATATATAATAATAATCCATTCGTCTCAGATACTAAGTAATCACATTACAGAATATCAACAGCAGAAGCATATAAAAGGATATCTAGGATGTCCGTATTTTGTATCGAGCCAACAATAGAAAATACGGATTCCACGGTCGTGATGAATAGCCAAGCCCACACTCCTAGACCCCTACGAGAGCGGCAAGTGATCCCGCCAATTCTTGAGTTTAGGAGACCCGGTCTCGACTCCTCGAGATGGCCTCCCACTGAACCCTAGAACCCGGTCACTTGTGCTCCCCTCCTTGGGTCTATCCTAATGCGGAAAAGTAAATAATATACAATTGATTTATACATGAATGAAAAAAAAACTCTCATCTCACATAAAAAACCCCGGCTATTCATTCGCGACAATCCTATTCATCATATCTCAGCAACACATAATATCTCATATCATCAACATAAGTAAGTATGCGTATCCCGATTGTCGTTGACGTATAGCAACGAAAACGGCGATACACCACATACTACACTTACGGTCGCAGAAAATAAAATGAAAAACTACAACATTTGGAATCCACAATCACCTTAGACATCATAAATTCGAAATATCACATACTTCGTATTTCATGCCTAACTATATGAATTCCACATATTGTATCACATTTCAGATAAATAGACAATGTTAAACTTTTCGATCGAATAAACAAACAACCAAGATTTCCCAAACTGCACAACACTTGAGCCGAGTTCAAAAATTTCTAGAACATGCCACAGCCCCTTATGGACCAACCGTAGAAGGGCCAAACCAACGCCTCACATGTGGCAACGCTAAACTACCACAAACCCTAAGGTTCAGTGATAGTTTTGACGGTCACATAATCGAGTTAAGGTTATGTTCTTCTAGAGTGTCCACAGATACGCTTGCATGTTTTTCGAAGATTTCGAACTAGGGAAAAATCCAACACTTGGAATATTTCCAATACGGGAAAAATTGCGTTTCTAATATTCGTTCAAACATTTTAACACGTTCTAAAAATCTGAAAATCTGAACGAAGTTAAACCTTTCCAATCGAATCACCAAATATAATATATCTCCAGAAAACTCAACACTTGAGTAAGTTTAAAATATTTCAGAGGCATGTACATAATAAATCAGGTCCACTGCATAAAAACTTTTTCCCTGAACCCACAGTACGGCCGCGGATCCGCGGCCAAAGGCATGCCTTTGCCGCGGAACCGCGGCTCTTTAGAGTGATCAGTGAAAAATTTTTACATGGTAATTTCTAGAAAAGCCTGCTGAATTTTTTAAGAACTTTTAATTTGGAAAAATCCAATTTTCAAAAAATTTCCAGAGAGCGGTCCAAATTGGTGTTTCGTGGTTCGATCGGACATTTAACATCGCCTACGCATCGCCTAAAGCTCTAGCCTGGCTCTGATACCACTGTAGGGATAGCCTAGCACCTCGTCAAGGGTTCGGTAGCATCACATATGCCATAATCAAAATTTTAGAGGTGCTAAGTTAACTCGACAAGAATCGAAACTAGAAGTTTTAGGGATTCATACAAATAAGCATCACATGAAAATGTAAAACTATCACTAAGAGTAGAGATTACAACCTTTGTAGATCTCCCTCGGTGACTCCTTGGCACTATGAGAGTTTGAAACGGATCGATGGAAGCCTTCCTTGTCCACGATGATCCACCCGAAGTCCCTTTGCCCAAAGCTCCTTACCTTACTTGTTTCGCAAACGAAGTAGAGTAAACACCCTACACAAATCGGTTAGATGTGTGTAGTATGATGATGTGGTTTATGTTCTTCAATTGAAATCCTTTTCTTTTATCAATCTTCACTCAAGAGAGAAATCAAGAGAGGAAGAAGAAGATATTGGTGGCTTGAGCTTTGTATCATATCACATATCCATAATCAAAATTTTAGAGGTGCTAAGTTAACTCGACAAGAATCGAAACTAGAAGTTTTAGGGATTCATACAAATAAGCATCACATGCAAATGTAAAACTATCACTAAGAGTAGAGATTACAACCTTTGTAGATCTCCCTCGGTGACTCCTTGGCACTATGAGAGTTTGAAACGGATCGATGGAAGCCTTCCTTGTCCACGATGATCCACCCGAAGTCCCTTTGCCCAAAGCTCCTTACCTTACTTGTTTCGCAAACGAAGTAGAGTAAACACCCTACACAAATCGGCTAGATGTGTGTAGTATGATGATGTGGTTTATGTTCTTCAATTGAAATCCTTTTCTTTTATCAATCTTCACTCAAGAGAGAAATCAAGAGAGGAAGAAGAAGATATTGGTGGCTTGAGCTTTGTATCATATCACATATGATAACTTGTTTTCACACCCTTGTTCACAATTTTTCCTTTGGTTTTTCATTGTTTGTACACCTTGTTTCATATCACATATGAAGCTATTTATAGTGATGAGAAGGAATAATCACCATTATTCCATTACCACCATAATTGTGAGTGGAAATTCTTTTCCTAAAGAATTAAGCATGGGTGGAAATTCTTTTCATTAAGTTAAGTAAAGCTTACCCACTAAAGAATAAAGGAGAATGAGTGGATATTCTTTACATTAACTTAAAATGATAAATACAAATTAAAAGCTTCAATATAAGTCTTATATTGCCACCATTCTTGTATCAACAACCATGATACTATGTATGCATGTATGTGTCCATGCACATCATTATGTGCATACATGCATGCATACAAAAGGATTTAATTAAAGATTTAATCTAAATGTAATTTGTTAAATCAACACTTGATTTAGCAAACCGGTCATATCACATACGATCCGACAAATAGAAAATGCCCGATTAATATACGTTATCATATTACCGTATTTAATCGGGTCCCGCGCATATCTCATATGCACACCACATCTTTTTGCCTGAGCCAGGAAACATCATTGTGGGACTTTAAGACTCGTCAATACGCCAGCAGTAGATGATGATCATATCAAACATCTACAAGCCGCAAGAGGTCAGCTAAACATAACGGCCACCCGGGTATTGAAACGATCAGAAGAAAACCAGCGAAGCTGTAAAAACTCCCGTCGAGCCAACTGGCAACACTTACCGTACAGTCCGGTCTCTTTGTCAGATATGCTGCATATCGAGTCTAGGGATGGTATCGTCGACCCCAGTAACTCAATAAGTCATGCTGGTGTATGGCTCATAACAGATCGAGAAACTACTGATAACTCTTATCAGTAAATCTCAGCAGCCCTGGCCAGGGACTTCATGTTATAGCCAATCGAGCATAGCACAACATCAACCCCCAATACCGGGAGAGACGAAACCCCTCCTATCACTCATTGCCTCCATGCGCCTCGGGACTGTACCCAAAGACCACCTGTTTGCACGACTCAGTAGAGCCGTGGTAGGGTGGAGATCAAAGTATAGTGGGAGGACACACAAGACTCTATGACGATCTCGGGTCTACAGACTAACCTGTACCAGTGTTCCCTGAGAACTGCTATCCGACGATAGATATAATACCACATAGGAGTTCTCGGTGAGTCCGTTCAGTGTACCCAGTCTCTACTGAGCACCCGCATACAATCTTTGGTGTCTCCTCACCAGATGGATATGGGATCATCCATCGCCCATCATATGGGACAAGAATAGTATATGCTAGTCTACTCTGGAATATCGATGCCTTGTCTCGATACACCCTCGACTAGGAACAGTTCAAGGATATTCTTATAGACTACATGTGCCCCACTAGTATGATCCGCATCATAATCACAGTAGTCAAGCAAATATCTTTTGGGCTTTATCAACATGTGTAAATGATTAAATCTACATGTATAGATAAAGTAAACCAGATAGCGTACTATCATGTTGAGCAAGAAATTCATCTATCTCCATAGATATATGTCCAAATTTCCACTATCCATATAATGGCCTTTAGGGCATACATATTACTAACATGCACTAGAATCAGCTGCATACCTTTTGAACCGAGTTCCAACTAAGACTGTGCCTACTACACCATATCAGATGTGGTGTGGGAAGAGACCCTATCTTAATCACATTAAGACATGGGGATGTCAAGCTTTTGTTAAAAAGCAGCATGCGGATAAGCTCGAGGCACGCTCAGTACAGTGCATGTTTGTGGGATATCCAAAGAACTCCAAGGGATATTTCTTCTATTGCGAAAAGGAACAAAAGGTTTTTGTTTCTCGTCATGCCCACTTCTTGGATACTCAGTTTTTAGAAAAACAGATAAGTGGGAGCGCAATAGAACTGGAAGAAATTCCAGAACCACGAGCTATTACTGAAAGCTTAGTAGAACCAGAGGGTTCGAAAGATCAGGACATTCTTGCGCCGCTCCGCAGAAGTAGTAGGCAGTCTCATCCGCCCGAGAGATACTACGGTTTTCTCATAGACGGGGATAGAGAGGATTGCATCATTGATAGTGATGAGCCGACTAGCTTCCAGCAGGCCATTCAGAGCATTGACTCGGTAAAATGGCTGGATGCAATGCGGACCGAAATGGAGTCCATGTACACCAACAAAGTATGGACGTTGGACGTTGCTCCAGATGGGGTAAAACCCGTAGGATGCAAGTGGATCTTCAAAAGGAAGATTGGTGTAGATGGACAGGTTGAGACCTATAAAGCTAGACTTGTTGCAAAGGGTTTCCGTCAAAGACCTGGCTTGGACTATGACGAAACCTTTTCTCCAGTGGCTATGCTGAAATCCATTCGGATCTTTCTTGTCATTGCTGCCTTCCACGATTATGAGATTTGGCAGATGGACGTAAAGACTGCTTTTCTAAATGGAAATTTAGAGGAGTGTCTATATAGACCAACCAGAGGGTTTCATTCAGAGTGGGAGCAGCGGAAAGGTGTGCAAGTTGCTTAAGTCCATCTATGGACTAAAGCAGGCATCGCGGAATTGGAACATCTGTTTTGATGAGACGGTCAAAGAATTTAGCTTTATCAAAAATCCGGATGAACCATGCATCTATAGTAGATTTGTAGCAAGAACTGTTGTATTCCTCGTATTATACGTGGATGACATTCTCATGATAGGAAATGACATTCCTATGCTATAATCTATCAGAGGGTTCTTGTCACACAGGTTCTCCATGAAAGACCTGGGTGATGCCTCATACATTCTGGGGATCCGGATCTATCGTGATAGATCCAAGTGGATATTAAGACTCTCACAGTCCAGGTACATCGAAACCATACTGAAAAGATTCAGTATGGAAGATTCCAAGCGCGGTAATCTACCGGCTTGTCACGGGATCACCCTCTCCAAAGAGATGTCTCCCAAGACTGATTTTGAAAGGGATCGCATGTCTATTATACCCTACGCTTCTGTGGTAGGCTCTATAATGTATGCGATGTTGTGTACCAGACCAGATGTAGCTTATGCACTGAGTGTGGTAAGCCGGTATCAGTCAAACCCTGGGGAGAAACACTGGATAGCGGTAAAGAACATTCTCTAGTACTTGAGAAGGACTAAGGAGATGTTCTTGGTGTATGGCGGAAAAGACCTCGAGATCGAGGCCTTTGCTGACTCCGGCTTCAAGAGTGACAACGATGATTCCAAGTCCATGTCGGGTTATGTCTTTACCCTCTATGGAAGGGCGGTGTGTTGGAAGAGTTGCAAACAGGAAACCGTTGCTGACTCAACGATGGAAGCGGAATATATCGCTGCTGCAGATGCCGCAAAAGAAGCCGTCTGGATAAGGAAGTTCCTAACAGAACTTCAGGTGGTTCCGTCCATTGTTGATCCAGTACCTCTGTATTGCGACAACAACGGGGCTATAGCTTTAGCGAAGGAACCTAGGTCCCCTCAGAAGTCCAGGCACATCTTGAGGCGGTATCATCTGAGTAGGGAGATCGTGGGTCGCCAGAAGATCGAGGTTCGGAGAGTTGCTACAGAAGATAACACTGCTGATATATTCACGAAGGCCTTACCCAAGACTCAGTTCGAGCGGCTGATCGAGATGATAGGTCTTCGATACACCAGTACATGGCCTTAGTGCAAGTGGGAGATTGTTAGTGTATATGCCCTAAAGGCCATTACTGTATCATATTAGTTTGTATATTACTTGATGGAAGCTTGGGATATTAACCTTGTATTGACAATCTTGCTCAATATTGTAGTATGCTACTTGGTTTGTTTCTGCTTTAATGTGTGTCTGTGTTTCTTTTAGCATATCGCCTTTACACATTAGTGGAGCCCTTATGATCTTTGCTTGATTACCAGCGTTGTGATGGCAGCCACACTCATGGGGGCTGGGTAATCTACAAGCACATCCTTATGCAGGTCCCTAGTCGTAGGACTATCGAGACAGGGCATCGATACTCCGGAGTAGACTAGCGTATGCGCTTCTCATCCCAGCTTGGGCGACGGTCTGTCCCACAGCCGTCAGTACGTCGTACTTGGGATAGTATGCGGGTGCTCGTTAGGTTACGAGTACACTGGTCAGGACTCGTCGGGAACTGTTGGTTGGTATTATACCTATCGTCAGTTATCAGTTCCCAGGTGACATGAGTACAGCTTTGTCCGTTGACTTGACACTATCACTTCGCCTCGAGTGTGTTCCCACTGCACTTTGATTGCTACCCTACCACGGCTCAAAGGAGTCGTGCAAACAGGTAGTTTTTGGGTGCAGTCCCGAAGCACTTGGAGGCAGTGACGGTTAGACAGGATTCGTCTCTCCCGGTATTGGTGGTTGATATCACGCTGTGTCTAGGAGAGCCATTACACAAAGTCCCTGGCCAGGGCAAGAGAGATAGACTGGTAGGTTTCCAGTGTTATCTCAGGGTGTTCTGGGCTACACTCCGACACGACTTGTACCGCTAGCAGGGGACTGACGTTTACCGCTCCCCTAGGCCCGCCATGCGATGTTCTTAGACGAACAGACCGGACTGTACGGAGACTGTCATATTCAGGCTCCGTAGGAGTTCAGATGGGTTTACCTCGTCAGTCTTCTTATCGGCATCTACCTGGGGAACGTTACGTACAGCTAGTGCCACTTGCGGTATATGGTTAAACCCACTGCCAGCATAGTGTCGAGTCTTTAGATTCCCACACAGAGGGTTATTCGCCTTTAGGCAAAATGAGTAGAGGTCGCATGGTTTTGCGACAGGGTTCATTCACATCCGCACACTTGTGCACGTTTTGTGTCCGGGCAGCTTATACTAGCGGGCTTTGGTTTAAGCCAGATCCTAGTATATGTTTTGGGATTGGTTTTATCTCATTTTATTCGTGTTCCTCGGAACACGGATACGGGTGTGTATGCACAGTTGACTGAGGCAGAGGCAGAGGACTTTCATTAGGGTTTATGACCATTGCCATTTTCTTAACCCTAATGTTTATGTATGAAATATGATTTATTAATATTAGTTAATTATAATTGTGTATGGTTAGGGTTGTTGACCATTTGACTATGCTTGACTTGTTGACCTAGGTTGACAAGTTGACCATCATCATTTCATATGAAAGATGCTCTTTGATCCTTGCAAAAGTAATTAATGTGAGATGATAATGGTCATGTCAAGATTAACCCTCACAATTATCTTTAGCTAATTATTTATTTATCATAATTCACATATATGTGAGAAGGTTGGTTTATTCTTCTCACTTTATCATTTTCATTCTCTCTCCTCCTCTTCCTCTCTCTCTCTAGCTCTCCCCTCTCATGAGTTGAGAAGCATTTGAGCTTGAGATAAAACCCTCAAAAATACTCTCTACTCTTTCTAAGGTCCTAGGTTTAGCACACCAAGCACCTTAGTTACTTCTAGTTTGAGGTTGGAGCCAAAGGAAGAGGCCCTCGGGTGGATCTTTCTTCGGCAAGAGAAGGCGACATGGAGAACCCGTTCTTTCACTCCAATGAGCAAGAAGAGAAGGACTTCAAGACTTAGGTATAACCCCCTTTCCGAGTAGCTAACTCTTTTAGCTTGTTAGTTAGTTTTTGTTTATCAAAGATCCCTCCTTTAGCATAGTCCATGTTTCCTAGTGTTGTAAAAATCCGATTTTTCATAACGTTTCCGCCTCCCCGCAAGCACCGGGGTGGGCAACGTGGACTTACATGGGAGGTAAACGTCAGACCCCTAATAGCGGTACAAGTCGTGTCGGAGTGTAGCCCAGAACACCCTGAGAAACTACTGGAAATACTACCAGTAAATCTCGCTTGCCCTGGTCAGGGACTTTGTGTAATGGCTCTCCAACACAGCGTGACATCAACCCCCAATACCAGGAGAGACGAATCCTATCTAACCGCCACTGCCTCCAAGTGCTTCGGGACTGCACCCAACTACTACCTATTTGTATGACTTCTTTGAGCCGTGGTAGGATAATAATCAAAGTACAGTGGGAACGCACTCGAGGCGAAGTGGCAGTGTCAAGTCGACGGACTAAGCTGTACTCATGTCACCTGGGAACTGCTATCTGACGATAGGTATATTACCAACCAGCAGTTCCCAACGAGTCCTGTCCGGTGTACTCATGAGCACCTGCATACTATGTCCAGTACGACGTACTAATGGCTGTGGGACAGACCATCTCTCCTACTGGGATGAAAAGCGTACACACTAGTCTACTCTGGAGTATCGATGCCCTGTCTCGATAATCCTACGACTAGGGACCTATATAAGGATGTGCTTACAGACTACCCAGCCCCCACTAGTGTGACTGCTGAAAGGTTCCTAAGCACCCTAATGAGGTCTCACAAGGCATCAACCATGCCAATTTCAAATTTTAACGGTGCCGAGAAACCCTAACAAGATCGTTGGCTAGATATTTAGGCGACAAAGCAAACTAGTTAACACTTAACTACAAGAATACGGAAATACAACCTTTGTAGATCCAGTTCTCCACCTCCATAGCTCCGCAATGAAGTCTCCTCGCTGTCCATATCAAATCCCGGGCTCTAGCGTCGGCTTCATCGGAGAAAAAGCGGGCTAGGTCATCGACGACGTGCCGAAGACGATCTACGTCGAGGCATCACTAGATCAAGCTCCACCTTCACTAAGCCATGAAAACATGTAAAGGAAACACACTCTACTACTTGGCAAGAGGTAGAGGATGAAGAAATAGGAAGTGGGTAGACTTTAGAATTGGATTTCTCACTTGTTTTCATCAATCACCATTGATGAAGTAAGGTTTCTTCAAGTGATGAAGAAGAAGAAGAAGATGAATATTATGATAAGTTTTTTTTCAAAATGAATAATAAAATCTTACTTATCATAATATTAACCATGGTAATTTGTAGAGAGTTAATCATGGTTGAATGGAATGGTTAGGGTTAAGCATGAGACAAAATGGTCACAAAGTCAAAGCTTCATGAAGCTTCAAAGAAAGAAACAAAACTTGCAACCATTTCATTTTTAATCTTTTCCAAAAATAAATAAATAAATGAATAAAACAAAACCCTAACCAATATCATGTAACCATGGTTTGATCTTCACACAAAAACCCTAGCAAACATGTATCATCAAATATGATACAATCAAGTGCACAAAAGTATATCACATATACAATGTGTACATCCGAGTGAGAAAATCCATCTTAAGTAAACCGATACTAGTTAATGCAAAGTAATATATCAAATATATAATTATACATTAATTCATTAAATCAACACTTGATTTAACGATCCGGTCATATCGCATATAACCGACTAGTATCCTTTGTATCGGCTTATCGAATCAACGCTTGAATCGATAACTAGGTTATATAGCATACAACCATTCGATACATTCATCGCGAGAATAGAATACGATATCACATACACGCATTATTCTCGGTCCCGCACATATCTCATATGCACTCCTATTTCGTTTCGCTTGAGCCAGGAAACCTCTGTGTAGGACTCTAAAGACTCGTCAATACGCCGGCAGCAGATGATGATCATATCAAACACCCACAAGCCGCAAGCGGTCTGCTAAACGTAACGGCCACCCGGGTATTGAGCGATCAGAAGATCGACGAGCAAGCCCGCTCACACTCCAGTGAATCCAACCAGTAACACTGACGTACAGTCCGGTCTCGTCGTCTGATATGTCGCATATCTCGCCTAGGGGTGGTAAACGTTAGACCCCAATAGCTCGATAAGTCGTGTCGATATGAGGTCTATAACAATTCGAGAAACTACTGGTAACACTTACCAGTAAATCTCAGCAACCCTGGCCAAGGATTTCTGTTAGTTATATGTGTGCCCTAGAGGCCATTACTGTACATACGATGTATATTGTAGTGGATGCTTGGACATATATAGGGAGGACTTTCTTGCTCGACATGATAGTACGCTATCTGGTTGTACTTTATCTAAACATGTACTCCGATTGTCTTTTTTGTTACATGTTGATAAAGCCCTTAGGATTTGTACTCGACTACTGGGACTATGATGAGATCATACTAGTGGGGCCATAGTAGTCTATGAGTACATCCTATAACTGTTCCTAGTCGAGGGTGTGTCGAGACAGGGCATCGATACACCAGAGTAGACTAGCGTATACGCATCTTGACCCATATGATGGGCGATGGATGATCCCATATCCATCGGTGTTTGACATCAAGGATGGTGTACGGGTGCTCAGTGGAGACTGGGTACACTGAACGGACTCGCCGAGAACTCCTAGATGGTATATATACCTATTGTCAGATAGCAGTTCTCTGGTGACACTTGTACAGGTTAGTCTGTAGACCCGAGATCGTCATAGAGTCTTGTGTGGTTCCCACTGTACTTTGATTTCCTCCCTACCACGGCTCTACTGAGTTGTGCAAACAGGTGGATTTTGGGTACAGTCCCGAATCATATGGAGACAGTGAGCGATAGGAGGGGTTTCGTCTCTCCCGGTATAGGGGGTTGATGTCGCGCTATGTTTGATCGGCTATAACACCTAAATCCCTGGCCAGGGTTCTCGAGGTTTACTGATAAGTGTTATCAGTAGTTCCTCGACCTGTTATGAGCCATAAATCAACATGACTTATAAAGTTACTGGGGTCTGACATTTACCACCCCTAGACTGCATATGCGACGTATCAGACGAAGAGACCGGACTGTACGGTAAGTGTTGCTAGTTGGCTCGACGGGAGTTTTTACAGCTTCGCTGGTTTTCTTCTGATCGCTTCAATACCCGGGTGGCCGTTATGTTTAGCTGACCTCTTGCGGCTTGTAGATGTTTGATATGATCATCATCTACTGCTGGCGTATTGACGAGTCTTAGAGTCCCACAATGAAGTTTCCTGGCTCAGGCAAAACGATGTGGTGTGCATATGAGATATGCGCGGGACCCGCTTAAATACGGTTATGTGATAACGTATATTAATCGGGCATTTTCTATTTGACGGATTGTATGAGATATGACCGGTTTGGTAAATCAAGTGTTGATTTAACAAATTACATTTAGATAAATTCTTTAAGTAAATCCTTTTGTATGCATGCATGCATGCACATGATGATGTGCATGAACACATACATGCATACATAGTATCATGGTTGTTGATACAAGAATGGTGGCAATATAAGACTTATATTGAAGCTTTTAATTTGTATTTATCATTTTAAGTTAATGTAAAGAATACCTTCACATGCTTCTTTATATCTTTTCATTTTAAGTTAATGAAAAGAAAACATACACATGCTCCTTTATTCTTTAGTGGGTATCCTTTACTTAACTTAATGAAAAGAATTTCCACCCATGCTTAATTGTTTAGGAAAAGAATTTCCACTCATAATTATGGTGGTAATGGAATAATGGTGATTATTCCTTTCTTATCACTATAAATAGCTTCATATGTGATATGAAGCAAGGTGTACAAAACTTGTGCAAAATTGAGTGCAAGGGTGTGAAGAATACAAGTTATCATATGTGATATGATAGAAAGCTCAAGCCACCATTATCTTCTTCTTCCTCTCTTAATTTCTTTTTGAGTGAAGTTGATAAAAGAAAGGATTTGAATTGTTGAATACAAACCACATCATCATACTACACACCTCTAGCCGATTTGTGTAGGGTGTTTACTCTACTTCGTTTGCGAAACAAGTATGGTAAGGAGCTTTGGGCAAAGGGACTTCGGGTGGATCATCGTGGACAAGGAAGGCTTCCATCGATCCGTTTCAAACTCTCATAGTGCCAAGGAGTCACCGAGGAAGATCTACAAAGGTCGTATTTTTCCTCTTAGTGATAGTTTTACAATTGCATGTGATGCTTATTTGTATGAATCCCTAAAACTTCTAGTTTCGATTCTCGCCGGGCTAGCTTAGCGCCTCCAAAGCTTTGATTATGGCATGTGTGATGCCACCGAACCCTTGACGAGGTGCTAGGCCATCCCTACAGTGGTATCAGAGCCAAGCTAGAGCTTTAGGCGATGCGTAGGCGAAATTAAAAGTCCGATCGAACCACGAAACACCAATTTTGACAGCTTTCTGGAAATTTTTTGAAAATTGGATTTTTCCAAATTTAAAGGTCCTAAAAAAATCAGCAGGCAAATCTAAGAATTACCATGTAAAAATTTTCGAACGATCTCTCTAAAGCGCCGCGGAAGGGCGGCCAAAACATGGTTTTGGCGGCGCTTTAGCGGCCGTACTGTAGCATCAGGGAAATTTTTTTTGTGCAGAGTACCTGATAAATTCTTACTATACCTCTGAAATATTTAAAACTTACTCAAGTGTTGAGTATTCTGGAGAAATATTGGTTTTGGTGATTCGATTGGAAAAGTTTAATTTCGTTCAGTTTTTCAGATTTTTAGAACGTGTTAAAATGTTTGAACGAATATTAGAAACACAGTTTTTTCCCGTATTGGAAAAATTCCAAGTGTTGGATTTTTCCCTAGTTCGAAACTTTCGAAAAACATGCAAGCGTATTTGTGGACACTCTAGAAGAACATAACCATAACTCGATTATGTGACCGTCAAAACTATCACTGAACCTTAGGGTTTGTGGTAGTTTAGCGTTGCCACATGTGAGGCGTTGGTTTGGCCCTTCTACGGTTGGTCCATAAGGGGCTGTGGCATGTTCTAGAAATTTTTGAACTCGGCTCAAGTGTTGTGCAGTTTGGGAAATCTTGGGTGTTTGTTTATTCGATCGAAAAGATTAACATTGTCTATTTATCTGAAATGTGATACAATATGTGGAATTCATATAGTTAGGCATGAAATACGAAGTATGTGATATTTCGAATTTATGATGTCTAAGGTAATTGTGGATTCCAAATGTTGTAGTTTTTCATTTTATTTTCTGTGACCGTAAGTGTAGTATGTGGTGTATCGCCGTTTTCGTTGCTATACGTCAACGACAATCGGGATACGCATACTTACTTACGTTGATGATATGAGATATTATGTGTTGCTGAAATATGATGAATAGGATTGTCGCGAATGAATAGCCGGGGGTTTTTATGTGAGATGAGAGTTTTTATTTTCATTCATGTATAAATCAATTGTATATTATTTACTTTTCCGCATTAGGATAGACCCAAGGAGGGGAGCACAAGTGACTGGGTTCTAGGGTTCAGTGGGAGGCCATCTCGAGGAGTCGAGACCGGGTCTCCTAAACTCTAGAATTGGCGGGATCACTTGCCGCTCTCGTAGGGGTCTAGGGGTGTTGGCTTGGCTATTCATCATGACCGTGGAATCCGTATTTTCTATTGTTGGCTCGATACAAAATACGGACATCCTAGATATCCTTTTATATGCTTCTGCTGTTGATATTCTGTAATGTGATTACTTAGTATCTGAGACGAATGGATTATTATATATATATATATGATATATAATCAACGTTGCTTATATTTTTCACCCGCGCTAGTCCCGCCCCGCTATGTCGTTAGTTAAGTAACCTAACGGTGCATAACGGGACACTGTGGCGAATGCGGATGGTATAAGTACACGTTCTATTCTGTGATGTTTAGGAAACGTAATTGATGGGACAACATTAATGTGATTAATGTTAAGAGAAAGAAACCTAAAGATGTTGTAGAATCAAACTTTTTGAAAAAGGGTAACTCTAGCTTTTGTTTTGCATAGTGGTATTGTTGAATATCCTGCACCTCATTCGATGAGGAAAGGGCCGAGATCCCTTCACCAGGAGTGACCCCTTTAGCGAAACTGGAAAATGTTACAAAGAACTCGATTTGGTTTTATAGTTGATCTATTGTTGCTTTGCATAGTGGTATTGTTGAATATCCTGCACCTCATTCGATGAGGAAAGGGCCGAGATCCCTTCACCGGGAGTGACCTCTTTAGCAAAATTAGAAAGATACTACAAAACCATTCGATATTTAAAACTGGAGCTTAAACCACTCCTTCCCACTTGATTCTACAACGACATCAAGTTCAAAACGTTAAAGGTTTTCATAAAAACCATCCGTTGCCCTCCGTCATTTTAGGAAGCAGAGTACTTAGTATTCGTGCTACGTATGTCGACCATAGCCGAGACGTAGTGTTCGGTAGCTAAGTGATGAATTCCTACAAAGCATATGATGCGATTAGTCAGGACATTCATGTGATCATGTTGATCATAGTCAACGGTCATGTGGGTGGGTCTGGCTAATCACGAAATGACGGGCAGAACTTGACTAGTACTTATGATATGTTGATCATAGTCAAGGTCATAAGTGACTAGGGGTAGAAACCATATCGGGAATTTCAAGAGTTGAAATTTGCAATGAGATTGCATACCTTCTATATGATAGTTGGATCCCGATCTCACTGCGAGTAAGAGTTACTCCTGGGAAAGTTTTACACAAGACAATTTGATGAAATTATAGGGTGTAATTATTCCCGGCTAATCTTACCTTTTAGGGTTTGAAGGAAGATTTGATAAAAACAGTGGGAGACATCTGGATTAGATAAATAACCAATCTAATCTTGCAAGAGCATACGCTAAAATGTTTTCTTCTCTCTTTCCAGATAGTGACCATATCATGCCTTAATCAAGATAATAAATACGGATATATTGACTGAACCCGCTTGTTATATTGAGCTTGGGAACGTTGGTCCCGCTCCAACTTATAATTGTTATAAGACAGAGCAGGAAATAGGGAAATACCAGAATTACTATGCCACCCAAATGAAGATAGTACATGTTGATGCATGATCTTCGGGTGTGTCTATTACAAAGAACTGTTTCTCAGTATCTTTTACGTCCTGGGTATAATGATACCGGATCAGGATCCCACAAATGTAATCTGTTACATGGGCTACAGAAAGGTAAATGACTGAGAACGGGTGATAAGTTTCAAGAGTTGGAAATGGTGCAATTGTTGCAAGCCAAGAAGTTGGCAGTTATCACTCTGTATTAAGAATACATTGATTCTGAACAAATGCTATTAGATACCGAACCTGATATACAAAATCATATCAATCTCTTTATTAGTAAAGAAATGATAAAATTTTGTATTGATGGATAATGTTTTGAACATTTCCTATATCAAGTGTTGATCGGTTCAGGCACGTTATCTAAAAGCATAGACGTTCTAAATCAAACTACAGTTCTTAGTATACAGAACGCACACAAGAGGAAGAGTTCAGAAATGAACGGATCTTTCTTGAGGCATTGTAGACTGGGTCAGATCAATGCGACCCGACTAGCTGAAGTTACATCTAGATGCATATTTAAATTAGTTTAAATTTACATCTTGTGAAACTTGCCAGTCATGTCACATAGATAAGATGACCATAGCTCTGTTTATTGGAAACAGAGAAAGAGTTAGTGAACTCTTGGGATTGATACATGATGATGTATGAAATGCCCCCTGTCTACATATGCCATGACCGGTTCTTGGTACTTCATTACTTTTTTTGATGATCTTTCAAGATTCAGACATATGTTCCTATTGAAACACAAGTCCGAAGCTTTTTGAGATATTCACAGAATATAATAGAAGTAGAGAACCAAAAACGGGTATAAGTATTATGTCCTTTGATGAGATCAAGGAGGAGAATACTTGAGCATGGAAATCTTGGACTGTTCTAAAAGAGAATGAGATTCTCTCTCAGCATTACTCCTCCGTATACACCATAGCACGATGGTATATCGGGGCGGAGCAATTGCACCCTATGTGATATGGTGTTCTCCATGATGAGTACTACTGAGTTTCCTATTTTCCTTTTTGGGAGTTATGCACTTGCGAAGCTGCATACCTATTGAATAGGGTTCTAATCAAATCAGGTGCCTACTACTCCATATGTGATATGGTATGGGAAGAGCCCATCTCTTAAAGATGTTAAGATTTGGGGTTATCCGGCCTATGTCTAAAAACCTAAATCCGGACAAGCTCGAGGCAAAGTCAAAACTGTGGAAGTTTGTTAGATATCCCAAACATTAGCAAGGGAATATCTTCTACCTAAACAGAGGAACAAAAGTTGTTTTGTTTCTCAGAATGCCACCTTTGTGAAAGGGAATTTCTTGTGAAGAAATTAGTGGTCATGAGGTAGAACTGGAAGGCGTTCCAGCTATACAAACTACAACAGATGACCTAATCGAAGAACAAAAGTTGTTTGTTTCTCAGCATGCCACCTTTTGTGAAAAGGGAATTTCTTGTGAAGAAATTAATGGTCATGAGGTAGAACTGGAAGGAGTTCCAGCTACAACAGATGATTTGGTAGAACCAAAAGATTCAATAGACACTAACGAACCTCAGTCTCTCCGCCGATCTAGTAGGGTTCCTCACCCACCTAAGAGATACTTTGGTTTCTCTATGACAGTGGGAGCGAGGATTTCATTTTACCCCAGCGTTTCCCGAGACCGGAAGGTGTTCCGACGGGTTGTAGTCCTCGCAATGGGGACTGCATAGAAAGTAGCTGCTGAGGGATTTTTTGGTGCCATGGCGACCCTATGGGATGGGGTTGTTGCCTGACCAAAATGGTATGACCTAACTAGTTTCAAGCAGGCCATCAGGAGTGGGACTCTGTAAGAATGGCTGGATGATTTGCGATCTGAGATGGAATCCTTATACACCAACAAAGTATGGACTTTGGTTGCTTTATCTGAAGGGTTAAATCCCCATCAGAAGCAAGTATATCTTGAGACGATTACTTGGTGTACATGGAAAAGTTGAGACTTTCAAAGCTATGCTTAAGTCCATCCAGATCCTACTTGCTACTGCTACATACCTTGACTGCGATATCTGGTGGTTGGGTGTCATGACTGCTTTTCTAAATGAAAGTTTTAGAAGAGAACGTCTATAAGTACACAGCCAGAGGGCTTCGTAGACAGTGGGAGCAGCGGAAAAGTGTGCAAGATGTTTTATGTGATAAAACAGGCATCGCGGAGTTGGAACATCTGTTTTGATGTGGTATTCAAAGAGTTTGACTTCATCAAAATAAATAGATGAACCTTGTATATACATAAAAGGTAGTAGGGAGTATGGTGGTGATCCTCGTAGAGTACGTGGATGACATACTCTTGATGGGGAAGGAGTTTCCTATGCTACGCTCAGTCAATCTCCTCTTATTATAAATATTCTCCATATAGGATCAAAGGAGATACCCCCTAAATCCAGGGTTTTGGATCTATGAGATAGATATTAGGATACTCACTAGTTGTAGTGAGATAATATCAATTGATCCTGGGGAGAATCACAACGGAGTTGGAACATTTGTTTTGATGTGGTAGTCAAAGAGTTTGACTTCATCAAAATGGTTGAAACTCGTGGTATGGAGTATGGTGGTGATCCTCGTAGTGTACGTGGATGACATACTCTTGATAGGGAAGTAGTTTCCTATGATACACTCGGTCAATCTCCGCTTATCACAAGGATTCTCCATATAAGATCAAGGTGATACCTTCTAAATCCTAGGTTTTGGATCTATGAGATAGATCTAAATGGATGTTAGGATACTCGCTAGTTGTATTGAGATAGTATCAATCGATCCTGGGGAGAATCACTGGAAAGGTTCCAGAGCGATAAAGACGACTGAATGTCAGTCGCAGGCATTGTCTTTACCCTAAGTAGAGGGACGGTATGTTGGAAGAGTTCCAAGCTAGATACCGTGACATACTAGAAAGGCAAAATACGTCATTATTAAAAGATGCTACCAAAGATAAAATCTGGATATATATAAAAGATGAATTTCGTTCTTACCATTGTGTGACAATGGGGTTGTGGCTTTAGCCAAGGAACTACCGTCCCATCAGAAATCCAGATATAATTCTTAGGCAGCATCACCTGATCATAGAGATGGTTGATCACCAGGGAGATCGAGGTAAGGAGAGTAGATACAGAGGATAAAAGAGCGGATCCACTCACTAAGGCTTTATTCCCAGTTGAGACTTTTATGGGATGGTTGAGTATGAGATACTTAAACCACAGCTGATTGATTGGTATGTGATACCACAACAGATGGCCCTAGTGCAAGTGGGAGATTGTTAGTTATATGTGTGCCCTAGAGGCCATTACTGTACATACGATGTATATTGTAGTGGGTGCTTGGACATATATAGGGAGGACTTTCTTGCTCGACATGATAGTACGCTATCTGGTTGTACTTTATCTAAACATGTACTCCGATTGTCTTTTTTGTTACATGTTGATAAAGCCCTTAGGATTTGTACTCGACTACTGGGACTATGATGAGATCATACTAGTGGGGCCATAGTAGTCTATGAGTACATCCTATAACTGTTCCTAGTCGAGGGTGTGTCGAGACAGGGCATCGATACACCAGAGTAGACTAGCGTATACGCATCTTGACCCATATGATGGGCGATGGATGATCCCATATCCATCGGTATTTGACATCAAGGATGGTGTACGGGTGCTCAGTGGAGACTGGGTACACTGAACGGACTCGCCGAGAACTCCTAGATGGTATATATACCTATTGTCAGATAGCAGTTCTCTGGTGACACTTGTACAGGTTAGTCTGTAGACCCGAGATCGTCATAGAGTCTTGTGTGGTTCCCACTGTACTTTGATTTCCTCCCAACCACGGCTCTACTGAGTTGTGCAAACAGGTGGATTTTGGGTACAGTCCCGAATCATATGGAGACAGTGAGCGATAGGAGGGGTTTCGTCTCTCCCGGTATAGGGGGTTGATGTCGCGCTATGTTTGATCGGCTATAACACCTAAATCCCTGGCCAGGGTTCTCGAGGTTTACTGATAAGTGTTATCAGTAGTTCCTCGACCTGTTATGAGCCATAAATCAACATGACTTATAAAGTTACTGGGGTCTGACATTTACCACCCCTAGACTGCATATGCGACGTATCAGACGAAGAGACCGGACTGTACGGTAAGTGTTGCTAGTTGGCTCGACGGGAGTTTTTACAGCTTCGCTGGTTTTCTTCTGATCGCTTCAATACCCGGGTGGCCGTTATGTTTAGCTGACCTCTTGCGGCTTGTAGATGTTTGATATGATCATCATCTACTGCTGGCGTATTGACGAGTCTTAGAGTCCCACAATGAAGTTTCCTGGCTCAGGCAAAACGATGTGGTGTGCATATGAGATATGCGCGGGACCCGCTTAAATACGGTTATGTGATAACGTATATTAATCGGGCATTTTCTATTTGACGGATTGTATGAGATATGACCGGTTTGGTAAATCAAGTGTTGATTTAACAAATTACATTTAGATAAATTCTTTAAGTAAATCCTTTTGTATGCATGCATGCACATGATGATGTGCATGAACACATACATGCATACATAGTATCATGGTTGTTGATACAAGAATGGTGGAAATATAAGACTTATATTGAAGCTTTTAATTTGTATTTATCATTTTAAGTTAATGTAAAGAATACCTTCACATGCTTCTTTATATCTTTTCATTTTAAGTTAATGAAAAGAAAACATACACATGCTCCTTTATTCTTTAGTGGGTATCCTTTACTTAACTTAATGAAAAGAATTTCCACCCATGCTTAATTGTTTAGGAAAAGAATTTCCACTCATAATTATGGTGGTAATGGAATAATGGTGATTATTCCTTTCTTATCACTATAAATAGCTTCATATGTGATATGAAGCAAGGTGTACAAAACTTGTGCAAAATTGAGTGCAAGGGTGTGAAGAATACAAGTTATCATATGTGATATGATAGAAAGCTCAAGCCACCATTATCTTCTTCTTCCTCTCTTAATTTCTTTTTGAGTGAAGTTGATAAAAGAAAGGATTTGAATTGTTGAATACAAACCACATCATCATACTACACACCTCTAGCCGATTTGTGTAGGGTGTTTACTCTACTTCGTTTGCGAAACAAGTATGGTAAGGAGCTTTGGGCAAAGGGACTTCGGGTGGATCATCGTGGACAAGGAAGGCTTCCATCGATCCGTTTCAAACTCTCATAGTGCCAAGGAGTCACCGAGGAAGATCTACAAAGGTCGTATTTTTCCTCTTATTGATAGTTTTACAATTGCATGTGATGCTTATTTGTATGAATCCCTAAAACTTCTAGTTTCGATTCTCGCCGGGCTAGCTTAGCGCCTCCAAAGCTTTGATTATGGCATGTGTGATGCCACCGAACCCTTGACGAGGTGCTAGGCCATCCCTACAATTTCCTGTTATAGCCAATCGAACACAGCGCAACATCAACCCCATATACCGGGAGAGACGAATCCCCTCTTATCGCTCATTGCCTCCATGTGACTCGGGACTGTACCCAAAAACCACCGTTTTGCACGCCCTCTTGGACGTGGTAAGGTGAAAATCAAAGCACAGTGGGAACCACACAACACTCTATGACGATCTCGGGTCAACAGACTACTCTGTACCAGTGTCACCAGAGAACTGCCATCTGACGTAAGGTATAATACCATCTCGGAGTTCTCGGCGAGTCCGTCCAGTGTACCCAGTCTCTACTGAGCACCCGTATATCATCTCTGATGTCAAACACCAATGGATATGGGATCATCCATCGCCCATCTGTATGGGTCGAGAAGGTATACGCTAGTCTACTCTGGTATATCGATGCCCCATCTCGATACACCCATGACTAGGGACTTTGAAGGATGTACTTATGGACTACCATGTCCCCACTAGTATGATCCGCATCATAGTCCAGGTAGTCAAGTACACATCCTAAGGGCTTTACCAACATGTAACCGAGAGACAATATGTGTACACGTTAAGGTAAAGGGCAACCAGATAGCATACTATCATGTCGAGCAAGAAAGTCCTCCCTATATATGTCCCAGCATCCACTACAATATACATCCAATGTACAGTAATGGCCTCTAGGGCATACATATAACTAACAATCTCCCACTTGCACTAGGGCCATCTGTAGCAGTAGTTGTAGTATCTCATACTTAACCATCCCATATTTGTATCTCTCTGGGAATAGGCCTTCGTGAGTGGATCCGTCGTGTTGTCCTCTGAGTCTACTCTCCTAACCTCGATCCTTTAGAGATCAACCATCTCCATGCTCAGGTGATACTGCCTTAGAATATGTCTGGATCACTGATGGGACCTGTGTTCCTTGGCATAAGCCACAACTCCATTGTCACACAATGAGAGGAACATAGTTCATCTCATGAACCAATATACACCCAAACAGCTTCTTTGGTAGCATCTTTAGTAGCGATGTATCCTGCCTTTATCGTCTAGTATGTCACGGTATCTAGCTTGGAACTCTTCCAACATACCGTCCCTTTACTTAGGGTAAAGACAATGCCTGCGACTGACATTCAGTCGTCTTTATCACCCTGGAACACTTCCAGTGATTCTCCCCAGGATCGACTGATACCATCTCACTACAGCTAGTGAGTGTCCTAACATCCATTTAGATCTATCTCATAGATCCAAAACCCAGGATTTAGTAGGTATCGCTTTGATCCTATGTGGAGAATCATTGTGATAAGCGGAGATTGATCGAGCGTAGCATAGGAAACTCCTTCCCTATCAAGAGTATGTCATCCACGTACTCTACGAGATCGTCACCATACTCCCTACTACCTTTTTGTTCATACAAGGTTCATCTACCATTATGATGATGTCAACTTCTTTGACTAATCCATCAAAACAGATGTTCCAACTCCGCGATGCCTGCTTTATCATATAAAGCATCTTGCACACGTTTCCGCTGCACCCACTGTCTATGAAGCCCTCTGGCTGTGTACTTATAGACGCACCATTCTAAAACATCATTTAGAAAAGCAGTCATGGCACCCAACCGCCAGATATCATAGTTATGGTATGTAGCCATGGCAAGTAGGATCTGGATGGACTTAAGCATAGCTACTTGAAGAGGTTTCACCACTATCCATGCCTGGTTGATGATGAAAACCTTTAACAAGTCTAGCTTTGAAAGTCTCAACCTTTCCATGTACACCAAGTAATCTTCTCAAGATATACTTGCTCCTGATGGGGATTTATCCCTTCAGATATAGCAACTAAAGTCCATACTTTGTTGGTGTATAAGGATTCCATCTCAGATCGCTAAGCATTCAGCCATTCTTATAGAGTCCCACTCCTGATGGCCAGTTCGAAACTAGTTGGGTCATCATCTCATGGTGCAATCCTCGCTCCCACTGTCATAGAGCAACCGAAGTATCTCTCAGGTGGGTGAGGAACCCTACTAGATCGGCGGAGAGGCTGAGGTTCGTAGGAAACTATTGAATCCTTTGGTTCTATCAAATCATCTGCTGTATTTTGTATAGCTGGAACCTTTCCGGTTCTACATTACAGACCTTGCCTTGAACTAGTTCGGATTTTGCTTTTAGACATAGGCCGGACAACCCAAATCTTAATTAGCTTAAGACATGGGCTCTTCCCATTCCATATCACATATGAAGCGGTAGGCAACTGATTTGATTGGAACCCTATTCAATAGGTATGCAGCTTCTCAAGTGCATAACTTCCAAAAGGAAATATGTAACTCAGTAGTACTCATCATAGAGCACACCATATCAAATAGGGTGTATCTGCTCCACCCCGATATACCATCGTGCTATGGTGTATTCAGAGGAGTAATGCTGAGAGAGAATCTCATTCTCCTTTAGAAAAATCCAAGAATTCCGTGCTTAAGTATTCTCCTCCTTGATCTCATCAAAGGACATAATACTTATACCCGTATTTTGGTTCTCTACTTCTAACTTATATTCTGTGAATATCTCAAAAGGTTCGGACTTGTGTTTCATCAAGAACATATGTCTGAATCTAAAGAGATCATCAGAGAACGTAATGAAGTATAAAGAACCAGTCTTGGCATGTGTAGACAGGGGACCTACATACATCAACATGTATCAATCCCAAGAGTTCACTAACTCTTTCTCTGTTTCCAATAAACAGGGCTATGGTCATCTTATCTTTGTGACATGACTGGCAAGTTTCACAAGATGTAAATTCAAACTGATTTAAATATGCATCTAGATGTAACTTTAGCCAGTCGGGTCGCATTGATATGACCTAGTCTACAATGCCTCAAGAAGGATTCGTTCATTTCTGAACTCTTCCTCTTGTGTGTGTTCTGTATACTAAGAACTGTAGTTTGATTTAGAACATCAATGCTTTTAGATAACGTGCCTGAACCGATCAACTTTTGATATAGGAAATGTTCAAAACATTATCCAACTATACAAAATTTTATCATTTCTTTACTAATAAAGAGACTGATATGATTTTGTATATCAAGTTCGGTATCTAATAACATTCGTTCAGAATTAATGTATTACAATACAGGGTGACAGTGACCAACAGACTTGGCTGCAACACTTGCCCCGTTTTCTGCCTCATGAAACTCATCACCCGTTCTCAGTTTTTCTACCCTTTTGTAGCCCTATGTAACTGATTACATATCTGGGATCCTGATCTGGTATCATATACCAAGGATACGGAGGATACTGAGAAACAGTTCTGTATAATGAACACACCCGAAGATGATGCATCAGCATGCACTCTCTTCATTTGGGTGGCACGGGAAATCTGGCATTCCCCTATTTCCTGCTCTGTCTTATAACTTTTATAAGTTGGAGCGGGACCAACGTTCCCCAGCTCATTATAACAAGCGGGTTCGGTCAATAATCCGTATTATTATCTGGATTAAGGCGTGATATGGTCGCTACCTGGAGAGAGTGAGAAGAAAACACTCAGCGTGCGCTCTTGCAAGAATAGATTGGTTATTATTTTATCTAATCAGGATGGCTCCCACTGCTTTTTATCAAATCTTCCTTCAAACCTTAAAAGGAAAGACTAGCCGGGATTAATTACACACAACAAGTTCGCCAATCTTTCAGCCAGGCCAGTGTCGGTACTTTGAGGGAGGTGCCCCGTGCTTTCGCATGGACCTAATTAATGTAAACCTCGTTTTCCCAGAGGCGTAACCCCGTTGATACCTTTCTAGACACCTACTTGATCGGCTAATTGTAATGTGTAAAACTCTCCCAGGAATAACTCTTACTCGCAGCGGGTATCGGGATCCAACTATCTCGTAGAAGGTATGCAATCTCATTGCAAATTTCAACTCTTGAAATTCCCGATAATATTTTTCCCCTAACCTCCTATGACCTTGACAAAGGCCAACAAACCATAGGATGCTAGTCAAGTTCAACCCGTCATTTCCTGATTGAATTAAACCCACCCGCACGACCCTTGACAAAGGCCAACAAGGTCGCACGACTACCCTAACCCAATCTGCATCATATGCATAAGCAGATAATCACCAGTTAGCTACCGCACACTGCGCCTTGACAAAGGCCAACAAACGCAGCACGAATACTAACTACTACTTATCTGAAATCACGGAGGGCTACGACAGGTTTTTCTGAAAACCTATTGCGTAATGAACTTGATATCGTTGTAGTATCGAATGAATTTTGAAATGGAGTGTCTTTGAGGTTTTTCTAGTTTTGCTAAAGGAGTCACTCCCGGTGAAGGGATCGTCGGTCCTTTCCTCGTCGAATGAGGTGCGGGATATATCATATATATCACTGTGCAAAGCAGAACTCTTAAAAGCAATCAAAAGACAAACCGAGTGTGTAGCATCTGCCAGTTATTGCTAAAGGAGTCACTCCCGGTGAAGGGATCTCGGTCCTTTCCTCATAGAATAAGGTGCAGGATATATCATATATACCGCTGTGCAAAGCAAGAACTGTAGCTACCTGTTTTTTTTTGAAATTCGATTCTACAACATCTTAGGTTTCTTTTATTTCATTAATCATATTAATGAAGTCCCATCATTTAAGTACCTAAACATCACAGATAAATACGACGTACACTTATGCCATCCGCATTCGCCTCGATGTCCCCTCGTGCACCGTTAGGTTAGGTAACTAACGGCAGAGCGGGGCTGGGCTAGCGCGGGTGTAAAACATAAGTAACGTCTATATAATATATCATATATACTATATACTGTATCTATCACAGAACATCACATGATCACATCACAGATATCGCAGAAGAAGAAACATATGAAACATTGGATATACTAGGACGTCCGTGTTTTTAATACGAGCCAGTATAAAACACGGATTCCACGGTCGCGATGAATAGCCAAACCCACACCCCTAGACCCCTACGAGAGCGGCAAGCAACCCTACCAATTCTAGAGTTAGGAGACCCGGCCTCGACTCCTCGAGTTGGTCTCCCACTGGACTCCAGAACCCGGTTACTTGTGCCCTCCTCCTTGGGTCTATCCTAGTGCGGAAAAGTAAATAATATACAACGGGTGACATCTTCCGCTACCTGGAAGTGCCCCAATAAAATAATATTACATACAAGTTTTTACATGAATGAAAATGAAAAACACTCATCTCACATAAGAACCCCCGGCTATTCAAACACGACGATCCAATATAACATATCCAGCAACACATAACAACACATGTCATTAACGTAAGTAAATATGTCCATCCCAATTGCCGTTGACATATAGCAACGAAACCGGCGATATCACATATTACACTTACGGTCACAGAAAAGAAAGTGTAAAACTACAACAGTTGGAATCCGCAACCACCTCAGACATCACATGCCTGACCAAATGAATTACTTAGACATCGCATGCCTAACAATTATAAACCCCGCATTTTAGTCTCATTATCGAAAACACTTTTCAATATCAAGTCGGGTAATTCAACAAGATTCCCGACATCCTGATCGAATGCTCGTCGCAAACTTCAGTAGGCGGCCGCACCCCCGACGCCGTCGACAAAGTGCACCAAGGCGGAACACCGCTGCCGCGAGCACCCGAATGGATGCTTTCGGCGACGGGGTTCTCCTACAGTCACTTGGTCGGGGCTATGGAGTGAGGCTGTCTATTAAGTTTATCCGGCGAGTATCCGCGTACGCTACGTGATTGCGACGGACTTTTGATCACATCAAAATTCCGTGGCAACCGATCAAGTGAGACTAAAGTGCTACGTTTATAACATTCATTCAATTATCTCATAACTTATTGTGAATTCCAATTATTGTATCACATTCCGGATAAATAGAAAATGTTAAACTTTCCGATCGAACAGTCAAACACCCAAGTTTTCCCGATACAGATCAACACATGAAACAAGTCTAAAAACATTCAGTTCGTACCTCAGTACCAACGGTCCAGCCGTAGAAGGGTCAAGCCAACGCCTCACATGTGGCACGCCGTACTGCCCCAAACCCGAAGGTTCAAAGGGCAGTTCAAGATGGTCATATAATCGAGTTAAGGTTTGTTGTCTTCTAGAGGGACCATCGCGTTACTTGCACTACTTAGAACGTCCTTAAACCACGGAAAAATCCAACACTTGGAAATTTCCCGACAGGGGAAAAATTGGGTATTTATATCCGGTCAAACTTTTTAACATATTCTAAAAATTATCCGGATATACACAAAGACGAAATTTGATAATCCGATCGAAACACCGAATTCCCAAAACAACCCCAGAAAATTCAACTCTTGAATAAATATTAAAAATTCCCAGAAAATCCAACACCAGAAAAGGGGAATTACTGTGCAAACAGGAATTGATGATGTCACCATATGGCCGCGGAACCGCCGCAGAAGCCAGGCTTCTACCGCGGTTCCGCCGCACTTTGGTGGATTCATGGGTACGGGCTTCACAGTAATTCATACAATTCTCTGCTGATTTTTCTGCATATTTTTAATGTGGAAAAATCCCAGATTTTAGAAAAAGTCCAGAGAGCATGTTTGGTTTAGGGTTTCGGGTTCGTTCGGGCTTCAAATTGCGTCTACGCATCGCCTAAGGCTCTAGCTAGGCTCTGATACCAGTGAAAGGTTCCTAGGCACCCTAATGAGGTCTCACAAGGCATCAACCATGCCAATTTCAAATTTTAACGGTGCCGAGAAACCCTAACAAGATCGTTGGCTAGATATTTAGGAGACAAAGCAAACTAGTTAACACTTAACTACAAGAATACGGAAATACAACCTTTGTAGATCCGGTTCTCCACCTCCATAGCTCCGCAATGAAGTCTCCTCGCAGTCCATATCAATTCCCGGGCTCTAGCGTCGGCTTCATCGGAGAAAAAGCGGGCTAGGTCATCGACGACATGCCGAAGACGATCTACGTCGAGGCATCACTAGATCAAGCTCCACCTTCACCAAGCCATGAAAACTTGTGAAGGAAACACACTCTACTACTTGGCAAGAGGTAGAGGATGAAGAAATAGGAAGTGGGTAGACTTTAGAATTGGATTTCTCAATTGTTTTCATCAATCACCATTGATGAAGTAAGGTTTCTTCAAGTGATGAAGAAGAAGAAGAAGATGAATATTATGATAAGTTTTTTTCAAAATGAATAATAAAATCATACTTATCATAATATTAACCATGGTAATGTGTAGAGAGTTAATCATGGTTGAATGGAATGGTTAGGGTTAAGCATGAGACAAAATGGTCACAAAGTCAAAGCTTCATGAAGCTTCAAAGAAAGAAACAAAACTTGCAACCATTTCATTTCTAATCTTTTCCAAAAATAAATAAATAAATGAATAAAACAAAACCCTAACCAATATCATGTAACCATGGTTTGATCTTCACACAAAAACCCTAGCAAACATGTATCATCAAATATGATACAATCAAGTGCACAAAAGTATATCACATATACAATGTGTACATCCGAGTGAGAAAATCCATCTTAAGTAAACCGATACTAGTTAATGCAAAGTAATATCAAATATATAATTATACATTAAATCATTAAATCAACACTTGATTTAACGATCCGGTCATATCGCATATAACCGACTAGTATCCTATGTATCGGCTTATCGAATCAACGCTTGAATCGATAACTAGGTTATATAGCATACAACCATTCGATACATTCATCGCGAGAATGGAATACGGTATCACATACACGCATTATTCTCAGTCCCGCACATATCTCATATGCACTCCTATTTCGTTTCGCTTGAGCCAGGAAACCTCTGTGTAGGGCTCTAAAGACTCGTCAATACGCCGGCAGCAGATGATGATCATATCAAACACCCACAAGCCGCAAGCGGTCTGCTAAACGTAACGACCACCCGGGTATTGAGCGTTCAGAAGATCGACGAGCAAGCCCTCTCACACTCCAGTGAATCCAACCAGTAACACTACCGTACAGTCCGGTCTCGTCGTCTGATATGTCGCATATCTCGCCTAGTGGTGGTAAACGTCAGACCCCAATAGCTCGATAAGTCGTGTCGATATGAGGTCTATAACAATTCGAGAAACTACTGGTAACACTTACCAGTAAATCTCAGAAACCCTGGCCAGGGATTTCCTGTTATAGCCAATCGAACACAGCGCAACATCAACCCCCTATAACGGGAGAGACGAATCCCCTCCTATCGCTCATTGCCTCCATGTGACTCGGGACTGTACCCAAAAACCACCGTTTTGCATGCCCTCTTGGACGTGGTAAGGTGGAAATCAAAGCACAGTGGGAACCACACAAGACTCTATGACGATCTCGGGTCAACAGACTACTCTGTACCAGTGTCACCAGAGAACTGTAAGTCTACGCTAGCGCCCCGGCAGTCTACAGACGCCAAATGTGGAACAAAAACTTTTAACTTGGCGCTATCGTATACTTTAACCCGGATCTGCCATTATTGCTAAACTAACAAACTGTAAAGAGTGTAGAATGGTTATACCGAACGATCCGAGTCCTTCGTTCTTCAACCATCATCCCACGCTCCGTTGCGGCTGCTCCGATCTCGTCGATCTCCGATCTTCTCGTCGAGGTGGCACCACATCACCGATTCTTTAAACGGGCTCCCGCCTCTGACTCGAGGCAACTCGATCGTCAAGTTTGCTAAAAGAGACGACCAAGAATGATGTAGAGAATGAGTAGATGACTTTGTCTCACTTCGTCCAAATCCGTGGACGATCGGTTAATGAAATTGCCGTGGAAATCGGGTGATGGAATGAAATGAACTGTAAAATTCCATGCACCCCAAATACTATCATATCTTTTTCTACAAATGAAAACATCAAGTTGTGAGAGAGAGAGAGGGGGCCGGCCTCATATAGATGGGGGGGGTGACCGTAGGAGAAGGGGAGGTGACCACAAGAATGAACCTTATCATCACAAAAGATCTTAAGCAAAACAAAATAGCATAATGATAATGATGACTCATATTAACCTAGTCATCAAGTCTTTAATGCATCCAATAAGAACACTACACCAAATAGCCTAGTCACCTCATCTAGAATCTTCTAGAACACTGACTCATCATATCTGAAGAAAAGATAAATCCGTCTTTAACAGAATGTTAAAAGACGGCTGATAGAAAACTGG
The DNA here is from genome assembly GCA_030015575.1 of Agapanthus africanus. Taxonomy (NCBI): domain Eukaryota; kingdom Viridiplantae; phylum Streptophyta; class Magnoliopsida; order Asparagales; family Amaryllidaceae; genus Agapanthus; species Agapanthus africanus. The sequence goes on along the minus strand of JASDDO010000010.1, from coordinate 276,780,008 downwards.
AAACTGGCAACTTCCAAAAGTGATCCTGAAACGAATTTCAGGACAACCCCGAAACTGTATAAATATACCCGCATTTGTATTACGACCGAATACAAATGCAACTGAGACAAAGATATTATACCTACTCAATATAATACTCGGATCCGGCTTAAACCAAAGCCGACCAGTATTATCTGTCCGAAAATCGACACGTGCGTAAACGCACGTGCATTTTCCGAACCCTGCCATAAAACTATACGGCCTCTACAACGTTTCGCCCGAACTTGGGAAACTGTCTGTGGGGGACTCTAATGACTCGTCAGTACCCTGGCAGTGGGTTTAACCACAAACCGTCAGCGGCACTAGCTATGCGTAACGGCTGCCCATGGACTGACCTCAAGGGAGACCGATGAGCGCACTCAAGGGAGGCCGATGAGCGAACTCATCCAGAAACCCTACTGAGCCTAACAGTGATAATGTATATACAGTCCGGTCCGTTTGTTAATGAGTATCGCATATCCGCCTAGGGGGCTAGTAACGTCAGACCCCCAATAGCAGTATAAGTCGTGTCGGAGTGAAGCCCAATAACACCCTGAGATACTACTGGAGTACCTACCAGTAAATCTCCTGCCATGGCCATAGACTTTGTGTAATGGCTCTCCTAGACACTGCACGACCTCGCCCCCAATACCGGGAGAGACGAATCCCCTGCCGATCCGCTCACGTGCCTCCATATGGCTCGGGACTGTACCCAAAAGCTACCTGTTTGCACGACTCCTTTGAGCCGTGGTAGGGTAGAAATCAAAGCACAGTGGGAACTCACACGAGACAAATGACGACCTCAGGTCGATGAACTAACCTGTACACATGTCACCATGGAACTGCTATCTGACGGTAGATATAATACTAACTAGCAGATTCCCGGCGAGTCCTGTCCGGTGTACTCATAACCCAATGAGCACCTGTATACATCTTAGGTGATCCAACTGACACCAGTGGCTTGTGAGACCGGCCACCGCCCCTCGTCGGGGTCTCGACTGTATACACTAGTCTACTCCGGAGTATCGATGCCCTGTCTCGAAACTCCCACGACTAGGGACCACAATTAAGGATATGCATATAAACTACCCAACTCTCACGTATATGATCGCCATCATACAGTTGGTAGTAAAGCAAGATCCTAAGGGCTCTATCAAAGTGTAACATGCAATCAGTCACCTGAACATGTACACGACTGATAAAGGCAAACCAGATAGCATACTATCATCTCGAGTAAGACTGTCCTACCGGGATAGGTCCTCCGCAATCATTGCAATCACGTACCTGCTATCCAATAATTGACAATGAGGGCACTATCTCCAACAATCTCCCACTTGCACTCAAGGCTAATATTGCGATGTCGACTGCTCACAGCTCGTGTGAAACCGACACCCAACTCCTCTACTAATCAGTTTCACAAAGCCCGTTTGTAAAACTATTGTGTTCGAGAAATAGCCTCAGTGAGTGGATCCGCCTAGAAGTATCTTTCTATATCTCTCTTAATCTCAAATTCGCGGAGAAAACCATCTCCCGAATTGAGTAATACCTGTCTTAGAACATGTCTGGATATCTGATGGGACTTTAGTTCATAAATGAACTCCATATCCAAACTTCTTAGACTGAATCGATCCCTGAACCTAATCAGTATCGGGCACCTTGCTTCCCACAGTATCCTCTTGGACCACCTGTTCATAATACTGTCCCTCTTCGTCAAAGGGAAAAACTAAAACTCTGACAGTCACTCTGTCATCCATGTCACCTTTGAAGCCTGGAATGATAACCGTCTCCCGAAAGAGGCTGCCGTCATCAAATCCGTAGAACATGTACTTATGTTCTAAAATTGCTTCCTTATGTTTCTCCAGGATTGGATTAATACAAACTTATTGCGTCTAGTGCAAAACCAACATTTGGTGTGGTACTTGACATCTCATGATTGACTCAATTGCCGAAGCAAGTGATCTGTCAATCATGCACATCCCTCTCCCCTTTAGTCTGTAAGACACCTTTAGAGAGGGTGACTCCATCACCTGCAGGTACACCACCATGCTAGGAGTCATCTATTCCAAAAACCATTAGAATATCTGTCAAAGTACCCACATTGGGAAACTACTGATCAGTCGAAAATATTGCATATTTTAACCGGCAATTTCCTTATCATCTGCATACATATAGAAGTATACGGTATTCATAATTCACATATTAGCTAATCGGTCGCAAAATATCAAATTACATGTATTCGACCTTAAAACCGGCAATTCTAGGGAAATTAACTGCATTGCATTACATAGCATATTTTCCATATCTTGCAACCCCTGTTTCGAAGTCTATGCAGGAAAAGAGATGCTTGCTCGATCATTACATCGCTCGACCATTACAATTGCTCGTAAACTCACTCAACTCAAATCTGGTATCAACACAGAAGGGAAACTGAAATTCTAAACATCAGAGAAAAGCCCAAACAGTAGTACCAAGCAACAGAAGAAAGCACAGATCCCAACCTCATCAATGCGCGGCGGAAGGGCGGCCAATGCCCACCTCATGCGGCGGTTGAGTGGCAGGCCCAGGGATTCAGCTCCTCAAATTTCACCAAAACTCCTGTTTCAGTGCCTACAGCTCAAAAATGCACACAAACTTCCAGAAGATTCCAGATACTTCCACCAGATCAGCAAACACCCAAACTAGCCTAATCTTTCTAGAACTTTCCTAAACCCTTGCTTAAACCCTAAGCTAACGCCCAACAAACCTTGTCAACAAACTTTGGGAGGGAAAGTCCAATTCAAACCTAAACCTAGGGTTGTGAAAGTTCTATAAATAAGACCCTAGACTCACAAATCTTATGATGTTGCCATAGAGAGGATCATAAGTGATATCTTAGATTTTAGCCATTCTCTTTTCTCCATCTTCTTCTTCCTCAAGTTTAGTGAGAAAGCTTGTAGGAAACCCTAACCCTAAATCCAACCACAATTCAAGACCTTGAGTGCAAGCCAAGCAAGATTCCTTCAACCCTTTTATGAGCCGAGCCGATCTTCCATCGGGCAAGAGATCAAAAGTAGATCCACGATCCACGGAGTCGAGCGAAGCCGAGTCAACGATCGATTTTCTTCTTCTTGTAGATCTTGAAAGAATGTATTGAAATTGTTGATTAAATAAAAGGTGATATTTTCTTCTATCTTGTTTTCTTTAAATTCCGCATCATGTTATCATTCTTGAATATTGTCTATGTGGTGATGTGTGAATAAAACTCCGCTCGTTAAGGAGTTGAAACGATCTTTAGTATGATGATGTAGCAAATTTGTAATTGATTCTTGAATCCCACGAGTTTGTAAACCCTAGCAAGTTCAAGAATCGACGACCAAATTCGTTGCGATGCTTTCTTGATCAACATCGCTCGAGATTGGGGGAATCCGATCGCTTCTTGAAATTGCTAGAGGCTAGAATATAAATGGTATCCTCGAAAGAACAAGGGTTAAGAGATGAAACCTTAATTTCATCAAGAAAACCCTAACTCTCGTCGATCACCATTGATCTAGTATCAATTCTTCGAAGGACAAGAATACGAAATATTGTAGACTACAACACATCTAAAGATCCGATCGATTCCTACGAGCCTCTCTATTATTCTTGATTGTTGTTTGGAAAATACCATTGAAACCCGATTCTTGATTGTTTATAGTTTCTTGATTCTTTAGTAGAGAATAGTGACACACGAATACAAATCATTCTTGAATCGTGTTTTCTCTTATTGTTGCTTAACATTTCATTTCAAACAAATTAAAATACAAACGAATCTCGAGATCCCTGTGGACGATCCGCACTCATTCATTAACTACAACTGACACCGTAGTTTGATTGCGGTCAATTTAAATTTTTGATTCGATACGAAACATCCGAAGTTTACCGTTCAATCAAATGGCTCCGTTGCCGGAGACTATTTGATTTGACTTTTACATCTAAGTCGAGAATTTACAATCAATCAAAATGGCGCCGTTGCCGGGGATCAAGCGCTAATTTGTTTACATTTTATAGTTTGAAGTGAAAGAATTATTACGTTTCACTTCTTGAAATCAAAATTCGTACAAACTCTTATACGTGTGTTGTGAATTGATTGCAAGGTGATCTGGAGCATTCTGTGCTGTGAAAAAATTATTTGGGATATACCAGAGAGCTGGAGATAGCAACAGCAAGCAGCTGAAGAAATTTTGTGGAGAGTTCCCAACAAATGACCGCGGAAGGGCGGCATCTACATGGTCTTTGCGGCGGAAGCGCCGCAGTCTGAAGGGTTCTCTGGAAAATTTTCCAGCAGGTGAATTCTTGCTCTCTCCCCTCTCCCTTTTTAGCTCCAACTAATCCTTTCTGCAGGATTCTTTGCAAACAATAGCTGCGCCGCAAAAGCAAATTAAAATTGTGCGTGATTTTGTTTTCTTGGTTGTTTTGCATATTAAATACGGAATTTAAGGGGCACGGCCAAATCCAAATTAGGTGGGGATTTCATTACCCTTCCTAGGCCCCGAAAACCACCAAACTTGCATCCGCATTGACCCACATTAACTAAAAGAAATCTAGAGATGACTCTAAGGACTGTCGCGCTCATTTAGGACAAGAGAGGGCCGTGGGTAATTCATTGCTTATGCGCGTTTTCTTGTGGTGCCTAAGGCGAGTGTGTCTAAGGCTAGTGGTTATTAATTAGGTCCACTGTAGTGGTGGTTCCTTCCCACTTACCTGGCACTTATCCGGCCCCAGGGGGACAAAGAGGCAGTGGAGGATTTATCCTGCGACTTGTCTTTTGGCAGTTAGGAGCGGTCTAGAGCCGGACCTAGGTGACCATTAGATTTTAGGGTTTGTATGCTGCATTTGGTTGTCGCATCATTTTTTCAAAATCCGTCCCTTTTCAAAAGCAAACACCGCATTCATTTTACCCCTAATTATAAGCCAACGCTGCCACTTGTACTAACCCTTTTTAGTACAAGATAGGCTGGACACGGGATTCTAGTGCCCGTTTAGTCCGCGTACCTTTTATCGACTCCGAAGTCGATAATTCTCCATTTACCTTTTCTTTACCTACTACCACACCCACATCGATGGATCCGAATCCATCAAACTTCTTTAACCCTAATCTGCCACCGTCCGTTGGTGCGCAGAATCCTCCCCACATTTCTCTCCAGGAAAGATGCTATCCACATAGAGGTCCTCTTTCGACCTGCTTATCCACACTACCAGCCAATGGGGATAACTTTGAAATCAAGCCCCAGTATATCAACCTTTTACCTAAATACCACGGACTCGAGACCGAGGACGCTTACGTTTTCATTACCAAATTTGAAAACGTATGCGCTATGATGGGTACGTCTCAACTTTCTGTGGATGCGATGCGTCTACGAATTCTTCCTTTTACCTTGTGCGATATAGCCGAGAAGTGGCTATATAACACTACTGCACACTCTATTACGAATTGGGAAGAATTCGTCGCTGCATTCCTAAAGAAATTTTACCCAGTCCAAAAGACGGCTCGAATCCGTAGCGAACTGAACCAATTTGCCCAGCTCCCTACCGAACCATTTTCAAAATACTTTGAACGTTTCAAGGATCTCTTGGTTCAATGTCCTCATCACGGCATCCCGAGATGGGAGCTTTGCCGAATCATATATGAGGGCAGTAACCCTAGCACTAAACAGAGCCTTGAAAATATGTGTCAAGGTACTTTTATGACCAAAGACGATGGGGAAGCCTGGCGATACTTAGAAGAGTTCGCTGAAAAATCACTAATTTGGGAGAGTGGAACCCAACCATTGAATAGGGGTGGCGTACACCAAGTAGATGTGTCCATAGGTGTTCGAGCTGAAATGGCAGCAATGCAAAAGAAGCTCGACGCTATGGAACACAAATTTGCAGCAGCCTCCCTAAACCCGGTATCACTCCCCAAAACTATTTGTGGGTGCTGTTCTGATCCGTCACACTTAACGGAAGAATGTCCTTTAAACTCGGCGTTTCAAGGTCACGAGCATTCTAATGCCGCATTTCAACGACCTCGAAACGATCCATATTCTTCCACGTACAATCAGGGTTGGAGGAACCACCCGAATTTTGCTTGGAACCAAAATCAATCTCAAAACACGGTTCCAAACACAAATAACTTTCAAAGGGCTCTTCCTCCATCACAACAGCAACCCCTTCAACTCACTCAGCACCCCTACCAGTCACAAAATTTCCAAAACCAGGGCAACACTCCTGCACAGTCTAATCCTATGCAGTCCTGTTCTGACGATTTCTCTCAATTTACTCAAACCATGAAATCACTTTTATCCAATTTCATGGAAGTTTCAACTGAGGTTAGATCTTCCGTCAGTGAAATAAAGAAAAACTCAGTGTCACAAGCTGAGAGTATTAGAACGATGGAAGCTGAAATCGCACGCCTCAAAGCTGAAATGAGTGCGAGAGAAAAAGGGAAACTTCCCTCTCAACCCCTACAGAATCCTGGGCATTACAATGTAAATGCCATTACCACGTTGAGATCAGGAAGAGTGCTGAATAATAATGTCGGGGAAGATATTGATAATACTGAAAATCATGTCAAAACCCCGGCTGAGACCTTTCCACATACACACACTTCTCCTTCTGATCCTTCTTCTTCTACCAAACCACCTTCGCACGAGCCTATTCTCCAGTTCCCTTTAGGCTCAACACCTTCACCCAACCCTTATAGTTCTCCACAGACGGTCCCCACACCTCTTTTGGGATCTCGTCTACCCCCATTTCCTTCTCCTATGATGGACCCCGCGCTTATTGCGAAAGCACCTTACCCGAATCGGCTAAGGGCTAACAGAACAAGTCCTCATATGGAGAAAATTTTAGAAATGTTCAAACAGGTTAACATCAATATCCCTCTCCTAAATGCGATTCAACAAGTCCCCGCTTATGCGAAGATTCTAAAGGACTTGTGCACTAGGAAGAGGAAGACTCAAGTGCCGAAGAAGGTCTTTATGGCTAATAATATTAGCACTGCTTTTATTCCCCAGCTACCAAAGAAACGAAATGACCCAGGATGTCCTACAATATCGATTTCGATTGGGGGTAAAAACATAAATCGTGCTCTTTTAGACCTTGGCGCGAGTGTCAACCTGTTACCTTATTCTGTCTATGAGCAACTAGGTATTGGAGAGCTGAAACCTGCTCATTGTACTCTCCAGATGGCAGACCGCTCTATCACCAAACCAAAGGGTGAATTAGAGGATGTGTTGATAAAGGTCGGGGAATTTGTTTTCCCTGTAGACTTCATTGTGCTCGACACACATCCTGTAGCAAACCCCCGGGGCCAAATTCCGGTGATTTTAGGTCGTCCTTTCCTTGCCACTTCCAACGCTGTTATAAACTGTAGAAATGGTTCAATGAACTTATCATTTGGAAATATGACCATTGAACTAAATATCTACAGAGTTGGAAGTCAGCCATCAGAACCTAGTGCTCATATTTTAGATGTGTGTTCTGTCCATGAGATCGCTCCCGATAGTTGTGGAGCCGAGGAACTTTGCTTTACCGATCTCGATGACATTAGCACATCTCTGCTTGATCTTACACTTGATCTTAGTGAGGACACTTCACTTACACTTGAGTCCTGCACTTCTGACTTTTCTCCACCCGAGTCTGTATCTTTCACAGGCTCTGAGCTTCTTTGTAAACCCAAAAATCATTCTATGATCCTTCCTTCTATTATTTCTCCGCCTGAATTAGATCTTAAGGTTTTACCCTCTCACCTTAAATATGCATATCTTGGTGAGAAAGAGACTTTACCGGTTATAATTTCCGCTTCTCTTGCATCAGAGCAAGAAAATGCACTTTTATCGGTATTAAGATCTAATAAAGAGGCGTTTGGTTGGAGTATGGCGGACATCAAAGGGATCAGTCCCTTGATAGTTGAACATCATATACATGTGATGGATGATGCCAGACCGACCCGAGAACCACAGAGACGGTTAAATCCCGTCATGAAGGAAGCTGTCATGAAAGAGATCGTCAAATGCTTAGATAGTGGTATTATATACCCGATCTCCGATAGCCAGTGGGTAAGTCCTATACACGTCGTTCCTAAGAAATCCGGCATCACAGTTATCACAAATGAAGCGAATGAGTTGATTCAGACACGCACCCAAACTGGGTGGCGTGTATGCATTGATTATAGAAAACTCAACGCTGCTACGAGAAAAGATCATTTTCCTCTACCATTTATTGATCAAATGCTGGAACGCTTAGCGGGACGACAATACTATTGTTTCATGGACGGTTACTCAGGCTATAATCAGGTCCCCATCGCCAAAAAGGATCAAGATAAAACCACTTTTACTTGTCCTTTTGGTACCTTTGCCTACAGTCGCATGCCCTTCGGGCTATGCAATGCTCCCGCTACCTTTCAGCGGTGTATGATGGGGATATTCTCTGATATGGTGGAGAATTTCCTGGAGATCTTTATGGACGACTTTTCGATTTTTGGAGACTCTTTTTCTGAATGCCTAGCGAATCTGGACGCTGTTCTTACTCGTTGCAAAGAGAAGAACTTGACTTTAAACTGGGAAAAATGCCACTTTATGGTCCAAGAAGGAATAGTCCTTGGACATGTCATTTCACAGAAAGGCATTGAGGTTGACAGAGCTAAAGTAGATGTCATTCAAAACCTCCCTCATCCCAGAAGCGTCAAAGATATTCGCTCTTTCCTTGGCCATGCTGGATTTTATAGGAGATTCATAAAAGACTTTAGCAAAATTGCTAGACCTTTAACACTACTCCTGGCCAAGGATACGACCTTCCACTTTGACTCGGATTGCGAGACAGCTTTCGACTCACTTAAACACTCACTCACTTCAGCCCCCGTTTTATCATCACCAAATTGGGACTACCCCTTTGAGCTGATGTGTGACGCATCTGATTTTGCAGTAGGTGCTGTCCTTGGACAGCACATCGAAAAGATGCCACACGTGATTTACTATGCTAGTAAGACCTTGAATGATGCGCAAATCAATTATACAACCACAGAGAAAGAACTATTAGCGGTTGTATTCACATTAGAGAAATTCAGGCCTTACTTAATCGGCTCACCTATTGTTGTATATACTGACCATTCCGCTTTGAAACATCTGTTGGCGAAGAAAGATGCCAAAGGTCGACTAATACGTTGGATCCTTCTTTTACAAGAATTCGATCTTGTTATCAAAGATAAGAAAGGATGTGAAAACGTAGTAGCCGACCACCTTTCACACATCGTTTCTTCCCCTGTGACCCTGCCGATCAATGACTCGTTCCCTGATGAACAACTCTTGAGCATATCTACTGAACCATGGTTCAGGGATATTGTGAACTATCATGCCACGGGACTTATACCGAGCAATTGGTCAAAACAGGACAAATACCGCTTTCTTTCCCAAGTAAAACACTATTACTGGGACGAGCCTTATTTGTTTAAATATTGTCCTGATCAGATCATTCGCCGGTGCGTCCCGAATGAAGAGTTCAAGAGTATTCTTTCATTTTGTCATGATCAAGCTTGTGGGGGTCACTTTGGTCCAAGAAAAACAGCGGAAAAGGTTTTGCAATGTGGATTTTATTGGCCGACCTTATTCAAGGACGCATTTGAACATTGCAAAACCTGCTCACAATGTCAGTATACGGGTAGAATATCCCAAAGGAATGAAATGCCTCAGCAACCCATTCTGGTTGTTGAAATGTTTGATGTTTGGGGCATAGATTTTATGGGTCCTTTTCCCAACTCCTTTGGGAATCTGTACATATTGCTGGCGGTTGATTATGTTTCCAAGTGGGTAGAAGCCATTCCAAGTCGCACTAATGACAAGAAAGTTGTCATTAAGTTCTTAAAAGAGAATATCTTTTCGCGATTTGGACACCCACGCGCTATTATTAGCGATAATGGGACACACTTCTGCAACAGATCTTTCGAGACTCTGATGCGGAAATACTCAATCAACCACCGTCTTTTAACACCCTATCACCCCCAAACAAGCGGGCAGGCTGAGATCTCAAACAGACAAATCAAACTTATCCTGGAGAAAACTGTTGCTAAAAATAGAAAAGATTGGTCAACCAAATTGACGGATGCTCTTTGGGCATTCAGGACTGCATATAAGACCGACCTAGGAATGTCTCCATATAGGATAGTGTTTGGTAAAGCATGTCATCTACCTGTTGAGATAGAACATAAAGCATTGTGGGCTATAAAGGAAATAAATTTTGATTTAAACCTTGCTTGCAACTTTCGGAAGCTGCAACTTAACGAGCTAAGCGAACTCCGCGATGAAGCTTATGATAATGCTGTAATCACAAAGAATAGGACTAAGGTTTTTCACGATAAAAACATTGTAAGGAAAACATTTTTACCTGGTCAACAAGTCCTTCTTTATGATTCACGATTACACCTTCATGCGGGTAAGCTCCGATCTCGTTGGAAGGGACCTTTTGTTGTGCGGTCTGTATACCCGCACGGGGCAGTAGATGTTGAAAATGTTAAAAACGGCACTGTTTTCAAAGTAAATGGACATAGATTAAAGCCGTATTTTTCCACTGACCCCACGGAGGAGCTCTTGTTCTTACAAGAGCCAGTTTATTTTGATTAAAATTCCTCCGTCTCACTTTCATATCCAGTATATCATTGCATCATATTTTGAATGAAGGTGAGTAAATAAAACAAGTTTGGGGGAAGTTCTTCACTTATATGTTTGCCCCCACTAATAATTCCTCCCAGATTTACAGGTTTTTGTAGATATAACTGTCGGCAACAGTGAGGACACTGTTGAAAACAAGTTTGGGGGAGGTTTGTGCTTATTTTTGCATCATTTGCATATCATCTGCATAAGCACAAAAAACATTTCTTTTAAAAATCTATAAAAATTGAAAAATTTTCAAAACTCATAAAAATTTAAAAATTTTCAAATATAAAAATAATTTTAATATTTACACTTTTTTGTATATAAATAAAATAATGAAAGTTTAAACAGTGAACAATTACATCCATGAGATTGGAAAATTTTTAGAAAACTAAGAAAATTAGAAGTTTTCTTATACGAACTAGTAATAAGTAGTTATGAGCCGTTGTCCCAAGGGTTAGTAAGATGAAGGACGTCACTAATCTGAGGATAAAAATAAGTCTGAAAAATAGTTTCTATTCTGGAAGCCAAACATTTTGAACGTTGCTACCCTGCTATTCGCACTTACACACGTCTTGAAGCCTGGGATAGTAGAGGATACCTTGAAATGCTCTTGTCTTAAAGCCAAAAGTATGAAAAAAGAAAAATATGTTTTAAAATGGTGAAAAAAATGGATACTGGTTTTTGTTATCACCAAGGGCAAGAAAAATATATAGCAAAAGGGTGCTTCTTCACCTAGTGCCCCAAGGTCAACTGGTCTGGGAGTCACTGCTATGCCTAAGGTGGTGCAAGACTAGGAAAATACACCAAGTTAGCAAGCACATTAGTAATCGGTCGGTTAGTACCTCAAGAAGTATTAACGGTCGCATGAAAGTGTGTAAGCATTCTCGTTTGCTAAGAAATACTGAGGCCGATGGGCAAGAGTATGATAGCTTGAATTGAATTCTCCGGGTGTAGGGATGTCTTTACACACACGCAGGGTGATATGATTGATATTTGGAATAAAGATAGGAATGAAGAATAAGACGATGTTTTATTGAGGGAGGACGTGATTTCTAACATTTTTTCATGACCATTAAGATAGGGCTCATGACAACCGAAAAGCTAGCTTAGTTGGAAACCCTAATTTTCAAAGTCTTTCTTTTACAATTCTTATATTTAAATGTAATATTCATGATCTTACTTTTATTTTTGGGATTTTGTGGGTGCAATCCGCTGAAAACCCTCAGGAGACAACACTCCTCCTACTAGGGACACCTAGAGGTTTAAAGGCTTGTTGCACATGCTCAGTGCAATCGTGTTGCCTACGAAAGTGTGCTAGTTAGTTTTTTCTCTTTCTTTCTTTTCTCCTTCTCTTTTTAATAAAATATTCGCTCGAGACGATCGAAATTAAGTTTGGGGGTATTTGATCAGTCGAAAATATTGCAACTTTTAACCAGCAATTTCCTTATCATCTGCATACATATAGAAGTATACGGTATTCATAATTCACATATTAGCTAATCGGTTGAAAAATATAAAATTACATGTATTCGACCTTAAAACCGGCAATTCTAGGGAAATTAACTGCATTGCATTACATAGCATATTTTCCATATCTTGCAACCCCTGTTTCGAAGTCTATGCAGGAAAAGAGATGCTTGCTCGATCATTACATCGCTCGACCATTAAAATTGCTCGTAAACTCACTCAACTCAAATCTGGTATCAACACAGAAGGGAAACTGAAATTCTAAACATCAGAGAAAAGCCCAAACAGTAGTACCAAGCAACAGAAGAAAGCACAGATCCCAACCTCATCAATGCGCGGCGGAAGGGCGGCCAATGCCCACCTCATGCGGCGGTTGAGCGGCAGGCCCAGGGATTCAGCTCCTCAAATTTCACCAAAACTCCTGTTTCAGTGCCTACAGGTCAAAAATGCACACAAACTTCCAGAAGATTCCAGATACTTCCACCAGATCAGCTAACACCCAAACTAGCCTAATCTTTCTAGAACTTTCCTAAACCCTTGCTTAAACCCTAAGCTAAAGCCCAACAAACCTTGTCAACAAACTTTGGGAGGGAAAGTCCAATTCAAACATAAACCTAGGGTTGTGAAAGTTCTATAAATAAGACCCTAGACTCACAAATCTTATGATGTTGCCATAGAGAGGATCATAAGTGATATCTTAGATTTTAGCCATTCTCTTTTCTCCATCATCTTCTTCCTCAAGTTTAGTGAGAAAGCTTGTAGGAAACCCTAACCCTAAATCCAACCATAATTCAAGACCTTGAGTGCAAGCCAAGCAAGATTGCTTCAACCCTTTTATGAGCCGAGCCGATCTTCCATCGGGCAAGAGATCAAAAGTAGATCCACGATCCACGGAGTCGAGCGAAGCCGAGTCAACGATCGATTTTCTTCTTCTTGTAGATCTTGAAAGAATGTATTGAAATTGTTGATTAAATAAAAGGTGATATTTTCTTCTATCTTGTTTTCTTTAAATTCCGCATCATGTTATCATTCTTGAATATTGTCTATGTGGTGATGTGTGAATAAAACTCCGCTCGTTAAGGAGTCGAAACGATCTTTAGTATGATGATGTAGCAAATTTGTAATTGATTCTTGAATCCCACGAGTTTGTAAACCCTAGCAAGTTCAAGAATCGACGACCCAATTCGTTGCGATGCTTTCTTGATCAACATCGCTCGAGATTGGGGGAATCCGATCGCTTCTTGAAATTGCTAGAGGCTAGAATATAAATGGTATCCTCGAAAGAACAAGGGTTAAGAGATGAAACCTTAATTTCATCAAGAAAACCCTAACTCTCGTCGATCACCATTGATCTAGTATCAATTCTTCGAAGGACAAGAATACGAAATATTGTAGACTACAACACATCTAAAGATCCGATCGATTCCTACGAGCCTCTCTATTATTCTTGATTGTTGTTTGGAAAATACCATTGAAACCCGATTCTTGATTGTTTATAGTTTCTTGATTCTTTAGTAGAGAATAGTGACACACGAATACAAATCATTCTTGAATCGTGTTTTCTCTTATTGTTGCTTAACATTTCATTTCAAACAAATTAAAATACAAACGAATCTCGAGATCCCTGTGGACGATCCGCACTCATTCATTAACTACAACTGACACCGTAGTTTGATTGCGGTCAATTTAAATTTTTGATTCGATACGGAACATCCGAAGTTTACCGTTCAATCAAATGGCTCCGTTGCCGGAGACTATTTGATTTGACTTTTACATCTAAGTCAAGAATTTACAATCAATCAACTACCCAAATCCAGATCTAAAACCATAGATCTAGAAACCAGAATGTCAAATATTATATCCATATCCTGCCTGGAGGAACAACTGTGTGACGACCACAGTACAACCGATCGTAGTATAGGAATTTTACTTCCTACTCTGTGTATGTCATCCAGATACCATGACATCACACCCTACTACCTTCTTAACTGATCCATCCCATATTCTGATTGAAGTCAAACCCATGACTGTCACATCAAAATTAGATGATCTATCTCCGCTATAACTGCTCAAGTCTATAAATAGATATAAGCATCTTGCCCACTATGCTTCCGCTGCTCCCACTGACTATGACAACCCTCCTACCGGGTCTCATATCCTGGAACAACAGTAGTGTCAAGTCTTGGTAGATAAGAACCTCCCTGTCACCGTCCTTGAGGCTACCGAAGTACCTCTCGGGTGTCTGAGGTTACCTACCATACCTGCGGAGTGGCTATTGGAATGTCAAACCTGATCGAATATATAGGTCCTATTAAATTTTCCGTAATCGTTCGTGGTTCTGGAATCACTTCCAGTTCTACCATACTCCCACTACTGTTTTCTGAAAAAGATCCATTTTACTAAAACTGTGGCGAGTCAAGAACAATATCACTATTGATCTTCCAAATGGTAGAATATCAACCCTCGTCATAGCCAGGGTCAACCCACAAACAGCCATTACAGAAACGTGCCCTGAGTTATCCAGAGTCTGGTTTTAAGCATAAGCTGGACAACTCCCCATACCTTAATTTCTTTTAAGGTACGATCCATTCTATATCCAATACAGAAACTTTGGCAATTATTTAATTGGAACCATATTCAAATCATGCAGCTGTCTCCAGTGCATATCAACTTAATGGAAAGAGGCTAATCAGCATTACTCAACTTAGGAATCCATCCAATTATGAGTAACCTGAAAGAGAAACTCGTTTCTCAAAACCATTACTATCATCTGAATACCAATCACAAGAATCTACATCTTCGATCTCTTTGAAGAATCCCGATACTTGTGATACCTGGTTCTCTACTTTATTCTTATACCCACAACTTCTCAAAACTTAGACCTTGTATTTCTACGAAACACTTCTCTAAATACTAGAGAAGTTATAAGTAAACAGAACAAAGTACGAGGACCTACCACTTTGTCCTGAAGGACACTTGGACAATATACAATACTCTGTATAAGTCCGCTGAGTTAAACAACTCAAAACCTGTGCGTCGTAGGTAGAAAACTGTACCCTGGCGATTTCCTCAAATATCACCAATTACAACGAATTCCGATATAATGAGGATGATCACCTAATTCCCAATATCTTACTCCCACTCATCATCTGTAAAACCATACAGATATGAGAATGAAACCTGGTAAATACATACCCTTGGAGTAAGTGTCTAATCGGGAAAACAGTTTTTCTCTTAACAATGCACTGAAACATGAAAATGTTTCGTAGGGGTATCTTGGTATTCATAGTAATGCCTCTTCCATAATCCAATTCATGACTTCAACCGTATATTTTATTGCCGTCTCTCCAAATCCCCTTACTTGTCTTTAGTCATTACCTTCTGCACACCATCGTTAGGCTAAATGGTTTTTTTCCTTCCCTACCGTTCGGCACCAGCCTATGGTTTGGAAGAAGACTATCCAGTAAGCATAATAGGTGTACCCTCCTAAACCAAGGAGTACTCGCAACTGAGAGAAGGTGATGATAAAAGACAACTGAATAATACCTTATTCTTTTAAAGGTGAAATAGGAGTGGCGATGAAGTACGCGGTTTTGGTCGTGAATGATATCAGTCGCAATTTACTTTGCCCTCTTTCTAATCCCTTTATTTTGTCTTTACATATTACCTTCTGCACACCCTACTTAGGCTAATTGGTTTTCTTCATTCCCTACCTTTCGGCACCAGCCTATGGTTTGGAGTAAGACTATCCAATAAGCGTAATAGGTGTACTCTCCTAAACCAAGGAGCTCTCGCAACCTGAGAGAAGGTGATAATAAAAGACAACTGAATAAACCAATTCTATTTCTCCTGAACCTGGATCCATCCTCGAAGAAGTCCCTTCGAGTTCGTATATAACCATACGATGGCTCTATCCAATGGAAGTGGATATCCGTAGTAATACGGGTGTTCTGAGAAATTCAAAGGGTAAAAGAAGGAGTGGCAATGACTTATGCAACTCGGACAATCCAAAAGCCAGTATTTTAAGAAGGTTCGGTCAACCTGGTCACTGAGTCATAGTCTAGGGTCGGTCAAAGGTCGCTGCCAAAGAGAGAGAGAGAAAAGAAACACTCTGCGTGCACTCTAACCTAGATCAGAATGGTCATCACTTTATCTAATCCGGAAACCTCCCACTGTCCTGTCAAATTCTCCTCCAAACCTAAAGAAGAATCAATCGGGATCACCCGAAGAGTAAACCAACTCATCAGTGGGAATCGGGATCCAACTCTCATCGCATGTTAACGTGATGGAATGCATCCACGTTATTCATACTCCAGAAGGTATGCGCATACTTGGCAAGTTTCAGTTTCTTTAGAAACTCCCGATATCATTTTCTTGCCCCATGCTCTTATGACCTTGGCGAAAGTCAACAAATCATAAGTCACATGTCAAGTTCTGCCCGTCATTATCTTGTTAATTTGAATCTACCCGTACATACCCTTGATGAAAGCTAACAAGGTAATACGACTGTCCCAAACCAACTCATCTATCTATGCAACAAATGAATACCCAGCAGCTACCAAACACTATGCCTTGATGAAAGCCAACAAACATAGCTTGAATACTACTGACCATCCATAAGAAACGACGGAGGGCTACGAATGGTTTTTGGCGAAAAACCTTTAACGTAGTGAACTTGATATCGCTGAAGGAACCTGATAGCTTTTTATAAAAATATAGTGGCGAAAACCTTTTGCTAAAGAGGTCATTCCCGGTGAAGGGATCTCGGCTCTTTCCTCATGGAATGAGGTGCAGGATATTCCACTGAATACCGCTATGCAAAGCAACTTGTAATCGACTATAGTGAAGTTATTACTCTGACGCAAACTTCTGTCCAAGGGGTCTTTCCCGGTGAAGGGATATCAGCCCTTGCCTCGTCGAATGAGGTGCTGGATATTCACACCGAATACCGCTATGCATAACAAAAAGAAACGTCTTTGTAATAACACCTTTTTAAAATTGTTCCAACAACTCAAACAGGTTTGTTTTACTTTGCGTTGATCAGAATCAACGCAGTCCCATCATTCAATCACACCAGAAAAGAACGAAAATAAAATGTACGTATATGCCATCCGCATTCGTCACTGTGTCCCGTCATTACTCGTTAGGTTACTTAACTAACGACAGAGCGGGGACTAGACTAGCGCGGGTGTAAAACATATACAACATCTAATAGTATATAAACCAATATACAATAATCGCTCCAGGCGTGATAGTATGCAACATTACAGAAAAGTAATAAGCATCACAGAACAATACAGATAATCTGGGATCCCCGAGTTTCACAGAGCCGCTGCTGAAACCCGACGTTCCCCTGTCGTGTGGATAGCCTGTGCAATGAAACCTAGACCCCTACAGGTGCGGCAAGTTACCCGCCAAAACCTGAAGCGAGGCAGTCCCCCACAGCATAGTGAATGGAACACCCGGCACTTCACGGAATTCGGTAAATTGAGCACCCCTCCTTGGGTCAACCTGTACCCCCTACGAGTGCGGCGAATAGTCTTCCAATTTTAGAGTGGGGCCCCTCTGCCTCCCAAAGCAATGAGATGCGGACCCGTTTCCCTCCAGAACCCGGCTATCCGTGCACTCCGTCTCGGGGCAAAACCTAGTACAGTAATGAAAAATAGTACAATAGGTACATCGACCGCAACCTGGTCGTGCCGCAAAAGAATATTATACAACAGGCAGTGACGGCAGTCCACAAGTTGGACGCTCGCCCCGCAATATCAAATGTACAAATAAACACAAACTGTACTACCATTGCACACTGCTATCCACCACGAAAAATCCGCAACATCACAGCACAACACAGAACATCAACGCGAATGTCACGTTCGCAAACCCGTCTAAAAGAACTATAGCAGTTAAACGCGGTTTACCGATCAAATGACATTCCCGGTCGGAGATATAATGTAAGCACTGTAAACTAACGTGTTTAAATTTCGATCGACCAAAGACCAAATATCAAAAAGTGGGCCCCACTGCTTACTGGTGAACAGTAACAAAATATGGGCGAAAATGATATTTACCAAAAACCCCAAAATCAAACCAAGAACCCACTGTAAAAAGTTGGGGCCACGAGCTCACTGTTTGGCCGCGGAAGCGCGGTCAAACCTATGGTTTGACCGCGTTTCCGCGGCAGTCTCATCGAATCACATGCCCAAATTTCAACGTCGTTCTAATAAAAGCCTGCACAGTTTTCTGAGACATGTAGAATTAATTTTCGAGACCATTTGAAAACAACAGAAACTGTCAATTTAGGATTTTGTAGTTTTCGATTTCCGGTTCGATCGATATTTTAAACGCGTTAGCACAAGTTAGCATAGCAAAATGGTGAGGCTATGATACCACTGTAAGTCTACGCTAGCGCCCCGGCAGTCTACAGACGCCAAATGCGGAACAAAAACTTTTAACTTGGCGCTATCGTATACTTTAACCCGGATCTGCCATTATTGCTAAACTAACAAACTGTAAAGAGTGTAGAATGGTTATACCGAACGATCCGAGTCCTTCGTTCTTCAACCATCATCCCACGCTCCGTTGCGGCTGCTCCGATCTCGTCGATCTCCGATCTTCTCGTCGAGGTGGCACCACATCACCGATTCTTTAAACGGGCTTCCGCCTCTGACTCGAGGCAACTCGATCGTCAAGTTTGCTAAAAGAGACGACCAAGAATGATGTAGAGAATGAGTAGATGACTTTGTCTCTCTTCGTCCAAATCCGTGGACGATCGGTTAATGAAATTGCCGTGGAAATCGGGTGATGGAATGAAATGAACTGTAAAATTCCATGCACCCCAAATACTATCATATCTTTTTCTACAAATGAAAACATCAAGTTGTGAGAGAGAGAGAGGGGGCCGGCCTCATATAGATGGGGGGGTGACCGTAGGAGAAGGGGAGGTGACCACAAGAATGAACCTTATCATCACAAAAGATCTTAAGCAAAACAAAATAGCATAATGATAATGATGACTCATATTAACCTAGTCATCAAGTCTTTAATGCATCCAATAAGAACACTACACCAAATAGCCTAGTCACCTCATCTAGAATATTCTAGAACACTGACTCATCATATCTGAAGAAAAGATAAATCCGTCTTTAACAGAATGTTAAAAGACGGCTGATAGAAAACTGGAAACTGGCAACTTCCAAAAGTGATCCTGAAACGAATTTCAGGACAACCCCGAAACTGTATAAATATACCCGCATTTGTATTACGACCGAATACAAATGCAACTGAGACAAAGATATTATACCTACTCAATATAATACTCGGATCCGGCTTAAACCAAAGCCGACCAGTATTATCTGTCCGAAAATCGACACGTGCGTAAACGCACGTGCATTTTCCGAACCCTGCCATAAAACTATACGGCCTCTACAACGTTTCGCCCGAACTTGGGAAACTGTCTGTGGGGGACTCTAATGACTCGTCAGTACCCTGGCAGTGGGTTTAACCACAAACCGTCAGCAGCACTAGCTATGCGTAACGGCTGCCCATGGACTGACCTCAAGGGAGACCGATGAGCGCACTCAAGGGAGGCCGATGAGCGAACTAATCCAGAAACCCTACTGAGCCTAACAGTGACAATGTATATACAGTCCGGTCCGTTCGTCAATGAGTATCGCATATCCGCCTAGGGGGCTAGTAACGTCAGACCCCCAATAGCAGTATAAGTCGTGTCGGAGTGAAGCCCAATAACACCCTGAGATACTACTGGAGTACCTACCTGTAAATCTCCTGCCATGGCCATGGACTTTGTGTAATGGCTCTCCTAGACACTGCACGACCTCGCCCCCAATACCGGGAGAGACGAATCCCCTGCCGATCCGCTCACGTGCCTCCATATGGCTCGGGACTGTACCCAAAAGCTACCTGTTTGCACGACTCCTTTGAGCCGTGGTAGGGTAGAAATCAAAGCACAGTGGAAACTCACACGAGACAAATGACGACCTCAGGTCGATGAACTAACCTGTACACATGTCACCAGGGAATTGCTATCTGACGGTAGATATAATACTAACTAGCAGATTCCCGGCGAGTCCTGTCCGGTGTACTCATAACCCAATGAGCACCTGTATACATCTTAGGTGATCCAACTGACACCAGTGGCTTGTGAGACCGGCCACCGCCCCTCGTCGGGGTCTCGACTGTATACACTAGTCTACTCCGGAGTATCGATGCCCTGTCTCGAAACTCCCACGACTAGGGACCACAATTAAGAATATGCATATAAACTACCCAACTCTCACGTATATGATCGCCATCATACAGTTGGTAGTAAAGCAAGATCCTAAGGGCTCTATCAAAGTGTAACATGCAATCAGTCACCTGAACATGTACACGACTGATAATGGCAAACCAGAAAGCATACTATCATCTCGAGTAAGACTGTCCTACCGGGATAGGTCCTCCGCAATCATTGCAATCACGTACCTGCTATCCAATAATTGACTATGAGGGCACTATCTCCAACAAGAACTGCCATCTGACGTAAGGTATAATACCATCTGGGAGTTCTCGGCGAGTCCGTCCAGTGTACCCAGTCTCTACTGAGCACCCGTATATCATCTCTGATGTCAAACACCATTGGATATGGGACCATCCATCGCCCATCTGTATGGGTCGAGATGGTATACGCTAGTCTACTCTGGTTTATCGATGCCCCATCTCGATACACCCACGACTAGGGACTTTGAAGGATGTACTTATGGACTACCATGTCCCCACTAGTATGATCCGCATCATAGTCCAGGTAGTCAAGTACACATCCTAAGGGCTTTACCAACATGTAACCGAGAGACAATCTGTGTACACGTTAAGGTAAAGAGCAACCAGATAGCATACTATCATGTCGAGCAAGAAAGTCCTCCCTATATATGTCCCAGCATCCACTACAATATACATCCAATGTACAGTAATGGCCTCTAGGGCATACATATAACTAACAACTGCCATCACAACGTTGGTAATCAAGCAATGATCCTAAGGGCTCTACTAGTATGTATAAGTGATATGTAAAAAGAAACACATGCACATATTGAAGTAGAAACTAACCAGGTAGCATACTACCATTTTGAGCAAGATTATCAATACAACTGTGAATATCCTAATCTTCCATTAAGTAATATACAAACCAGTATGATGCAATAATGGCCTCTAGGGCATATACACTAACAAAGAATAAGCATGATGATGCATCATCTTCGGGTGTGTTAGTTATCGAGAACCGTTTCTCAGTTCACTCAACGTCCTGGGTATTAGATACCGGATCGGGATCCCATATTAGTAATATGTTACATGGGCTGCGGAAAGGTAGAGAACTGGGAGAGGGTGATCATTCTATAAGAGTAGGGAATGGTGCAAATGTTGCAGCCAAGGCTATTGGCGAATATCACCTTGTGTTGCCAAATGGTAATACATTGATTCTGAATGAATGCTATTACATTCCGACCCTGATATGCAATATTATATCAGTTTCTGTATTGAGTAAAGAAGGATTTAATTTTATAGTACAGGATAATGTTAAGAACATCTTCCTGAATCAAAAGTTGATTGGATCAGGCTCATTAAAAAATGGCATATACGTTCTCAATCAAACTACAATACTTAATGTACAAAACACACACAAGAGGAAAAGTTCAGAAATGAACAAATCCTTCTTGTGGCATTGTAGACTAGGTCAAATCAATGCGACACGACTAGCTAAGTTGCATAAGGATAGATATTTGAATCCGTTCGAATTTTCATCTTATGACACTTGCCAGTCATGTCTCAAAGGCAAAATGACCAAAACTCCATTTAGTGGACACAGAGAAAGAGTTACGGAACTCTTGGGACTGATACGTAGTGATGTATGTGGTCCCATGTCTACACATGCCAGGAATGGGTCTTCTTACTTCATTACATTCACTGACGATCTCTCAAGATACGGACATGTGTTCCTGTTGAAACACAAGTCTGAAGCTTTTGAGAAATTCAAAGAATATAAGCATGAAGTAGAGAACCAAACGGGTAAAAGTATTAAGATTCTTCGATCTGATCGAGGAGGAGAATACTTGAGCAATGAGTTTCTGGACTATCTAAAAGAGAATGGGATTCTATCTTAGCTTACTCTTCCTTATACACCATAGCACAATGGTATATCGGAATGGAGGAATCACACCCTATTAGATATGGTGCGCTCTATGATGAGCACTGTTGAGTTGCCTATTTCCTTTTGGGGTTATGCGCTTGAGACAGCAGCATACCTATTGAATCAAGTTCCACCTAAATCTGTACCTACCATACCATATGAGATATGAAGTGGGAAGAGACCATATCTTAAACGAGTTAAGATATGGGGTTGTCCGGCCTATGTCAAAAGGCAAAATCCGGACAAACTCGAGGCACAGTCAGTTCTTTGTAATTTTGTGGGATATCCTAAACATTCACATGGATATCTTTTCTACCATGGCAAGGAACAAATGGTGTTTGTTTCACGACATGCCACCTTTTTAGAAAAGGAATTTCTTGCAAAGGAAATTAATGAAAAGGAGGTAGAGCTGGAAGAAGTTCCAGTAGCATAAACTGCAACTGAAGGTTTAGTGGAACCAGAGGATTCAGTAGTTCCCTACGAACCCCAGCCGCTCCGCCGATCTAGTAGGGTTCCTCATCCACCTGAGAGATACTAAGGTTTTCTCATAGACGGTGGGAGCGAGGATTGCATCATGGAAGATGACGACCTTACTAGCTTCGAGCAGGCCATCACGAGTTGAGACTCTGTGAGATGGCTGGATGCAATGCGATCTGAAATGGAATCCATGTGCACCAACATTGTATGGACTTTGGAAGTTTCTCCTGAAGGGGTAAAACCCTTTGGGAGCAAATGGATTTTTAAGAAGAAACTTGGTGTAGATGGAAAATTTGAGACTTTCAAAGCTAGACTTGTTGCAAAGGGTTTTCGTCAACGACCAGGTGTGGATTATAACGAAACCTTTTCTCCAGTGGCTATGCTTAAGTCCATCTGGATCCTACTTGCCATTGTTGCATACCATGACTACGAAATCTGGCAGATGGATGTTAAGATCGCCTTTCTAAATGGTGATTTAGAGGAGTGCGTGTACATGACTCATCCAAAGGGCTTCGTAGACAGTGGGAGCAGCGGAAAGGTGTGCAAGTTGCTTAAATCCATCTACGGGTTAAAGCAGGCATCGCGGAGTTGGAACATCTATTTTGATGTTGTAGTCAAAGAGTTTGACTTCATCAAAAACATAGATGAACCTTGTATTTACAAGAAGGTTGCAGAGAGTAAGGTTGTCTTCCTCGTATTATACGTGGATGACATACCCTTGATAGGAAATGATGTTCTTATGCTGCACTCGGTCAAGCTCTTCTTATCACATAGATTCTCAATGAAAGATCTAGGTGACGCCTCCTGCATTTTGGGGATTAGAATCTATAGAGATAGATCTAAGAGGATACTGGGATTGTCCCAATCCAGGTACATTGACACCATACTAAAGAGATTTAGTATGGAAGAATCCAAGACTAGGAATTTACCCACGATCTCTGGACTCGCTCTCTCTAAAGAGATGTCTCCAAAGACTGATTTGGAGAGAACTCGCATGCAAGGGATACCCTATGCTTTGGCAGTAGGCTCTATCATGTACGCGATGCTATGTACCAGACCCGATGTAGCATACTCACTAAGTGTAGTGAGTAGGTATCAAGCAGATTCAGGAGAGAGTCACTGGACAGCTGTGAAGAACATTCTCAAGTACTTGCGAAGGACTAATGAGTTATTCTTGGTGTATGGTAATGGAGAACTCCAGGTGGAGTCCTTTACCGATTCGAGCTTCCAAAGTGATAAGGGCGACTCTAAGTCACAATCGGGATTTTCTTTACCCTGAATGGAGGGGCGGTTTGTTGGAAGAGTTCCAAACAAGAAACCGTGGCAGACTCGACGATGGAGGCTGAATACATCGCAGCCAACGATGCAGCCAAATTGGCTGTCTGGATGAAGAAGTTCATCACTGAACTTGGAGTGGTTCTGTCCATTGAGCATCCAATACCTTTGTATTGTGATAACTATAGATCTGTGGATTTGGCTAAGGAACCCAGGTCCCATAAGAGATCCAGGCATATTCTGAGGCGGTATCACCTGATCCGAGAGATAGTTGATCGCCGGGAGATCAAGGTCAGGAGAGTTGACACGAAGGACAACACTGCGGATCAACTCACGAAGGCCATACCCTGGATACATTTTGAGAGACTCTTCGGGTTGTTGGGTATGAGATACTACAACAGCTGGCCTTAGTGCAAGTGGGAGATTTTTAGTTATGTATATGCCCTAGAGGCCATTGTTGTACATATGATGTATACTATAATGGCTGCTTGGATATATATAGTGAATGTTAGTTATATGTATGCCCTAGAGGCCATTACTATACATAGGATGTATATTGTAATGGATACTTGGATATATATAGGGATGACTTTCTTGCTCGATATGATAGTATGCTATCTGGTTACTCTTTACCTTAATGTGCACACTGATTGTCTCTCTGTTACATATTGGTAAAGCCCTTAGGATGTGTACTTGACTACCTGGACTATGATGCGGATCATACTAGTGGGGACATGGTAGTCCATAAGTACATCCTTCAAAGTCCCTAGTCGTGGATGTATCGAGACGGGGCATCGATATACCAGAGTAGACTAGCGTGTAGCTTCTCGACCCATATAGATCGGCGATGGATGATCCCATATCCATTGGTGTTTGACATCAGAGATGATATACGGGTGCTCAGTGGAGACTGGGTACACTGGACGGACCCTCTGAGAACTCTCAGATGGTATTATACCTTACGTCAGATGGCAGTTCTCTGGTGACACTGGTACAGGTTAGTCTGTAGACCCGAGATCGTCATAGAGTCTTGTGTGACTCCCACTGTGCTTTGATTTCAATCATACCACGTCCAAGAGGGCGTGCAAAAAGGTCTCTTTTGGATACAGTCCCGAATCACATGGAGGCAATGAGCGATAGAAGGGGTTTCGTCTCTCCCGGTATAGGGAGTTGATGTTGCGCTGTGCTCGATTGGCTATAACAGGAAGTCCTTGGCCAAGGATGCTTTAGGGATTTACTGGTAAGTGTTACCAGTAGTTTCTCGACCCGTTATGAGCCTCATATTGACATGACTTATCGAGTTATTGGGGTCTGACGTTTACCACCCCTAGGCGAGATATGCGACATATCAGACGAACAGACCGGACAGTACGGTAAGTGTTACTGGTTGGATTCACAGGAGTGTGAACGGGGTTGCTCGTTGATCTTTTGATCGCTCAATACCCGGGTGGCCGTTACGTTTAGCAGACCGCTTGCGGCTTGTGGGTGTCTGATATGATCATCACCTACTACCGGCGTATTGACGAGTCTTTAGAGTCCTATACAAGGGTTTCCTGGCTCAAGAGAAACGAAATAGGAGCGCATATGAGATATGTGCGGGACCAAGAATAATACCAGTATGTGATACTGTATTCTATTCTCGCGATTTGTGACATTAATCGGTTGTATGCGATATAGCCGGTTTATCGGATCAAGTGTTGATTCGATAAGTTGTTACTATTGATATTAGTCGGTTATATGCAATATGACCGGATCGTTAAATCAAGTGTTGATTTAATGATTTAATGTATAATTATATATTTGTTATATTACTTTACATTAACTAGTATTGGTTCACTTATGATTGATTTTCTCACTTGAATGTGCACATTGTTTATATGTGATATATGCAAGTGTACATGTTTGTATCATGCTTGATGATACAAACAAGTTGTGTGTATGAGATTTGAACCAAATCAAGGTTAAATTAGGGTTTACTATTTTCCTAACAAATAACAAAAGAGTGAGACTTTGGTCAAAGTTATCAAGCTTCATGAAGCTCGATAAACATTGACAAAGTCAACTCTTTTGTCATTTGTTTAAAGATATTAGTTAACCCAACCATTAACCTAATGCTTTGGTTAATTCTCTACATGAGTTAAGCATGAGGGCTTAACTCAACCATGGTGGCATAATTGAAAGGATATGTTTCATTTGGATTCATTTTTATTATTCATATGATTCTTTTTCTTCTTTTTCTTCTTCATCAAGCTCCACAAAAGCTTGCTAGCTTCAATGGTGCCATGAGAAAAAGAGTGAGAAATCCAATTCTAAAGTGAACCCACTTCCTATTTCTTCGTCCTCTACTACTTGCCATGTAGTATAGGGTGTTCTCTTCATAATGTTTTTGACCAAGTGAAGGAATAGCTTGAGTTTGAGTCTCCCCGACGTAGATCATCTTTGGTCTCGAAGTGAACGACCTAGCCCGATTATTTCTCCGACGAAACCATCACTAGAGTCCAGGATTCCGATGATCGCAACGGAGGGACGTCAACACGGATCTAAAGAAGTGGAGGACCGGATCTACAAAGGTTGTTATCCCTTTCACTTGTAGTTAAGTTGTTAACTTGCATGTTCTTTCACCTTACCTCTACTAATCGATCTAGTATAGGGTTTCTCGGCACCGGAAAATTTTGAATTTGGTATAGTTGATGCCTTGTGGAACCTCTTGAGTGTGCCTAGTAACCCTACAGTGGTATCAGAGCCTAGCTAGAGCTTTAGGAGAAGTGTAGATGAAGTTAGAGATCCGATCGAACATCAAAACCCCGATCATAACCCTTCTCTGTACATTTTTTCAAACTGTTGATTTTTGTGAATTAAAAATGCTCAGAAAATTAAGCAGGAAAATATAAGAATTACTGTGAAGTACGGACCCCTAACTCAAAAATTTGACAGCGGAACCGCGGCCAAACCAAGGGTTTGGCGGCGGTTCCGCGGCCCAAATTGTGAATTAGTCCCTCAAACTTCACATATTTATTCTTAGGTCCTTTCTTGTCATTTTTTTCTCGGAATTTTTTAATTCCACTCAAGTGTTGAGTTTTCTAGGGTTTTATTGGGGACTCGTTAATTCGATCGGATAATTTAACTTCGTTTATGTTTTTCCGGATATTTTAGAAACTGTTAAAAAGTTCGACCGGATATAAATACCCATTTTTTCCCCTGCCGGGAAATTTCCAAGTATTGGATTTTTCCGTAGTTTAAGAACATTCTAAGTAGTGCAAGTAACGCGATGGACCCTCTAGAAGACAACAAACCTTAACTCGATTATATGACCGTCTTGAACTGTCCTTTGAACCTTAGGGTTTGGGGCAGTACGGCGTGCCACATGTGAGGCGTTGGCTTGACCCTTCTACGGCTGGACCGTTGGTACTGTGGCATGAAGTGGATGTTTTTAAACTTATTTCATGTTTTGAGCTTTTCGGGAAAACTTGGGTGTTTGATTATTCGATCGGAAAGTTTAACATTGTCTATTTATCTGGAATGCGATACAATATTTGGAATCCACAAGTAGTTATGAGATAACTGAATGAATGTTATAAATCTAGCACTTTAGTCTCACTTGATCAGTTGCTACGGAATTTTGATGTGATCAAAAGTCCATCGCAATCACGTTGCGTACGCGGATACTCGCCGGGTAAACTTAATAGACAGCCACGCCCCATAGCCCCGACCAAGTGACTGTAGGAGAACCCCGTCGCCGAAAGCATCCGTTCGGGTGCTCGCGGCAGCGGTGTTCCGCCTTGGTGCACTTCGTCAACGGCAACTGGGGGTGCGGCCGTCTACTAAAGTTTGCGACGAGCATTCGATCAGGATGTCGGGAATCTTGCTGAATTGCCCGACTTGATATTGAAAAGAGTTTTCGATATGGAGACTAAAATGCGGGGTTTATAATTATTAGGCATGCGATGTCTAAGGAATTCATTTGGTTAGGCATGCGATGTCTAAAGGGGTTGCGGATTCCAACTGTTGTAGTTTTACACATTCTATTCTGTGACCG
Source organism: Agapanthus africanus (assembly GCA_030015575.1). NCBI lineage: Eukaryota > Viridiplantae > Streptophyta > Magnoliopsida > Asparagales > Amaryllidaceae > Agapanthus > Agapanthus africanus. Next base: position 276,751,909 of record JASDDO010000010.1, on the reverse strand, counting down.
TAAGTGTAATATGTGATATCGCCGGTTTCGTTGCTATATGTCAACGAAAATTGGGATGCGCACATTTACTTACGTTGATGACATGTGATGTTATGTGTAACTGGATATGTTATATTGGATCGCCGCGTTTTGAATAGCCGGGGGTTTTATGTGAGATGAGAGTTTTTATTTTCATTCATGTAAATTTATTGTATGTAATATTCTTTTATTGGGGCACTTCCGGGTTGAGGTTGATGTCACCATTTGTATATTATTTACTTTTCCACACTAGGATAGACCCAAGGAGGAGAGCACAAGTAACCGGGTTCTAGAGTCCAGTGGGAGACCAACTCGAGGAGTCGAGTCTGGGTCTCCTAACTCTAGAATTGGTAGGGTATCTTGCCGCTCTCTTAGGGGTCTAGGAGTGTGGGTTTGGCTATTCATCGCGACCGTGGAATCCGTGTTTTATACAGGCTCGTATTGAAAACACGGACGTCCTTGTATATCCAATATTTCATATGTTTCTTCTGCTGCTATATCTGTGATGTGATCATTTGATATGTTGTGATAGATACAATATATAGTATATTTGATATATTATATAGACGTTACTTATGTTTTACACCTGCGCTAGCCCTGCCCCGCTCTACCGTTAGTCACCTAACCTAACGGTGCACGAGGGGACAGCGAGGCGATTGCGGATGGCATAAGTGTACGTCGTATTTATCTGTGATGTTTAGGTGCTTAAATGATGGGACTTCATTAATATGATTAATGAAATAAAAGAAACCTAAAAGATGTTGTGGAATCGAATTTTCAAAAACAGGTAGCTACAGTTCTTGCTTTGCATCGCGGTGTTCCTTGTAGAACATCCTGCACTTTATTCGATAAGGAAATGTCCGAGATCCCTTCACCGGGAGTGACCCCTTTAGCAATAACTGGCAGGTGCTACACCCCTCGGTTTGTCTTTTGATTGCTTTTGGAATTTTTGCTTTGCATAGTGATATATATGATATATCCTGCACCTCATTCGACGAGGAAAGGGCCGACGATCCCTTCACCGGGAGTGACCCCTTTAGCAAAACTAGAAAAGCCTAAAAAACACTCCATTTCAAAATCATTTAATTCTGCAATGATATCAAGTTCATTACGCAATAGGTTTTCAGAAAAACCTGTCGTAGCCCTCCGTCATTTCAGATAAGTCCTACTTAGAATTCGTGCTACGTTTGTTGACCTCCGTCAAGGCGTAGTGTGCGGTAGCTAACTAGTATTTATCTGCTTATGCATATGATGCAGATTGGATTAGGGTAGTCGTACGACCTTGTTGACCTCCGTCAAGGGTCGTGCGGGTGGGTTTGATTCAATCAAGAAATGACGGGTTGAACTTGACTAGTAGCCTATGGCTTGTTGACCTCCGTCAAGATCATAGGATGCTAGGGGAAAAATTATCGGGAATTTCAAAAGTTGAAATTTGCAATGAGATTGCATACCTTCTATGAGATAGTTGGATCCCGATACCCACTGCGAGTAATTGTTACTCCTGGGAGAGTTTTACACATTACAATTAGCCGATCAAGTAGGTGTCTAGAAAGGTGTCAACGGGGTTACGCCTCTGGGAAAACGAGGTTTACTTTAATTAAGTCCGTGCGAAAGCACGGGGAACCTCCCTCAAAGTACCGACACTGGCATGGCTGAAAGATTGGCGAACTTGTAGCGTGTAATTAATCCCGGCTAGTCTTTCCTTTTAGTGTTTGAAGGAAGATTTGATAAAAACAGTGGGAGCCATCCTGATTAGATAAAATAATAACCAATCTGATCTTGCAAGAGCACACGTAGAGTGTTTTCTTCTCTCTCTCTCCAGGTAGCGACCATGTCACGCCTTAATCAAGATAATAATATGGATGCATTGACCGAACCCGCTTGTTATATTGAGTTGGGGAACGTTGGTCCCGCTCTAACTTATAATTGTTATAAGACCGAGAAGGAATTAGGGGAATACCAGGATTCCCATGCCGCCCAAACGAAGAAAGTGCATGAGATGCATCTCCTTCGGGTGTGTTCATTACAAAGAACTGTTTCTCAGTATCCTCTGCGTCCTGGGTATTTGATACCAGATCAGGATCCCAGATATGTAATCAGTTACATAGGGCTACAGAAAGGTAGAGAACTGATAACGGGTGATAAGTTTCATGAGACAGAAAACGGTGCAAGTGTTGCAGCCAAGTCTGTTGGTCACTGTCACCCTGTATTACCAGAATACATTGATTCTGAACAAATGTTATTAGATACCGAACCTGATATACAAAATCATATCAGTCTCTTTATTTAAATAAACAAGGATATAATTTTGTATTGTTGGATAATGTTTTGAACATTTCCTAAATCAAGAGTTGATCGGTTCAGGCACGTTATCTAAAAGCATTAACGTTCTAAATCAAACTACAGTTCTTAGTGTACACAACACACTCAAGAGGAAGAGTTCAGAAATGAACGAATCCTTCTTGAGGCATTGTAGACTAGGTCATATCAAAGCGACCCGACTGGCTAAGTTACATTAAGATGCATATTTAAATTAGTTTGAATTTACATCTTGTGAAACTTGCCAGTCATGTCACAAAGATAAGATGACCATAGCTCTGTTTATTGGAAACAGAGAAAGAGTTAGTGAACTCTTGAGATGATACATATTGATGTATGAAGGTCCCCTGTCTAAACATGCCAAGACCGGTTCTTTGTACTTCATTACCTTCTCTGATGATCTCTCAAGATTCAGACATATGTTTCTGTTGAAACACAAGTCCGAACCTTTTGAGATATTCACAGAATATAAGTTAGAAGTAGAGAACCAAAAATGGGTATAAGTATTATGTCCTTTGATGTGATCAAGGAGGAGAATACTTGAGCAAGGGATTCCTGGACTATTCTAAGAATAAGATTCTCTCTCAGCATTACTCCTCCGTATACACCATAGCACGATGGTATATCGGGACGGAGCAATAGCATCCTATGTGATATGGTGTGCTCTATGATGAGTACTACTGAGTTTCCTATTTCCTTTTAGGGAGTTATGCACTTATGAAGCTGCATACCTATTGAATAGGGTTTCGATCAAATCAGATGCCTACCATTTCATATGAGATATGGAAAGGGAAGAGCCCATCTCTTAAGTCAGTTAAGATTTTGGTTGTCCGGCCTATGTCTAAAAGCAAAATCCGGACAAGCTCGAGTCAAAGTCAGATCTGTGGAAGTTTGTTGGATATCCCAAGCATACGTAAGGGAATATCTTCTACCTAACCGAGGAACAAAAATGTTTTGTTTCTTAGCATGCCACCTTTGTGGAAGGGAATTTCTTGTGAAGAAATTATTGGTCATGAGGTAGAACTGGAAAGAGTTCCAGCTATACAAACTGCAGCTGATGATTTGGTAGAACCAAAGGATTCAATAGCAACCAACGAACCTCAGCCTCTCCGCCGATCTAGTAGGGTTCCTCACCCACCTGAGAGATTCTTCAGTTTCTCTATAACAGTGGGAGCAAGGATTGCATCATGAGATGATGACCCAACTAGTTTCGGGCTGGCCATCAGGAGTAGGACTCTGTAAGAATGGCTGGATGCTTATCGATCTGAGATGGAATCCTTATACACAAACAAAGTATGGACTTTGGTTGCTTTATCTGAAGGGTTAAATCCCCATTAGCAGCAAGTATATCTTGAGAAGATTACTTGGTGTATATGGAAAAGTTAAGACTTTCAAAACTAGACTTGTTAAAGGTTTGCATCATTGACCAGCTATGGAATGTAATGAAACCTTTTCTAAGTACCTATGCTGAAGTCCATCCAGATCCTATTTGCCACGGCTACATACTATGACTACGATATCTAGCGGTTGGGTGTCATGCCTGCTTTTCTAAATACTCATTTAGAAGAGAACGTCTATGAGTACACAGCCAGAGGGCTTCATACACAGTTGTCACGACCCAAAAATTGGCCCGTGACAGCCCTAATACTACGCAACGCCCTAAGACGTAACGTAGCAAAAGAAAGCCAAAACCCAGAAGTCTAAACCATAAAAATACGGAAAAGATAATATAAGTTTTGAAACATTTGAAATCGCAACCCAAATTCTTTAAATGTCTTACTTTCTTTCTTTAAAATTTTAGCAACACCCCCCTTTTTTGTAAAGACTAGTCAAGATGAATACAAAACAAATATACGACGCCGTAGCGAAGAAATAAAGACAGCAGAGAGAAAGCTGTATATAAAAGACAACAAATCCACAATAATATACAAATACGTCCTCACCAAGTCTCTAAGTCCACAATACAATAGTAGATGGAGAGTACAAATACAACGAAGGTACAATGGGAAATACAGATAATCATCTAACCCACCTAAGCAAAAGGTACTGTGAGCTGATGCGGTATCTGTAGCAAAGGATGGTAGCTGGATAGCTGAATAGAAGAATAGCCTGCCTCGACTACTCTGGGGAACAACCTGAGACACCTATGGCACAACGGGGGTGAGTTGCCAACTCGTGAATAGTATAAAACATATGCAGGTAATCGCAGGAATGCACGTACAGCATGAATCTAAGATATGCGATTACAGTAATAATATGTCATGCAAATGCTGAATAAAGGAGAGTACACTAGCAGGTACAATCAATATGAGAAGCAATAGTAACATGACAATAGTATGCAATAACCATGCAAAAAGGATATGAGAATGTAGATATGCAACTTATCATAAGGGTACACTAACAGGTACTACCAATGTATGAAACTGTGCATAAAATAGATAAGGGTGAGGTATAGGGTGGAATATGTCATTTCCACGGAAACGTGACATCGTGGCAGGATCACAATCCATCAAGAGACTCAAATCCCAAAATCAGCCCCCACATTGGGCCCTCACAATCATATAAGTCTCACATCACCTCAATGTACAATATCGAATAGCTCTCCTATATCTCGAATGTACAATTCAACAATCTCTTTCATATCCAATATCCAATGTCAATGAATCACCTATATCCCAAGTCGAATCTCAAGTAAGAATCTAACATCCTAAAGGTAAATATATACAGAAATAAGTATGATGGGGGCAATACACGTATATTAGCGTCCCATTCCACTAATATTAGTGTAAGGGTATATATAACAACGGCAAAATACCCTGTTATATATACAAAAGGGGTTAAAGAAATATCATGAAAGCAGTGTGCCAAGCATCGACACAGAAATCCTCGTATATCGGGCTCCGTCAGTCCGGATCGGCCCACGGGGTCCTTCTGCGGTATCGGCCCTCGGCCCCGACAGTACAGATCATCCCGCATCCATCTCTCGACTCTGGCCAGTATCCTCCGGACAACTGCCAGGTCCAACCAATCACCGGTAGGTACTCGCCCGCCTCCAGGCTCAATCGGCAAACCCATCGATCTTCTTGCCGAGGGGAACCATACCGGGCCCCACCATGTACTCTCATACGGCAACCACACCTCGTATGGAGCATATAATCAGCACCGATAAAACTTATGGGGGACACACAAATATCATATCAAGGAAACCGGGTTGTTCCATGTATGCATAAATTCATGAACCCCCGCGGTTCCCAAATCCCGAAAACATCATATAAAATCCAGATAAACAATACGCAAATCATGGAATAAATGTATGCGATATATCTGAATGCGAGCAGGTAAACAAAAGTATATAGCTGAACCAGATGTATGCGAAATCAAGATAAGGTACAGCTAAGTAACATCTGTAAATGTAAATATGCGACAGCAACTGAATATGTGTCTAACATACAGGTGTTAGCAATGTATAGGTATCTACCTATAAGAACTGATGTCGTATACCCCCCTGGGTATAAGAAGAATATGAGTAAGATATCCCCCCGGTATAAGTAAAATATCTAAAAGGTATACCTGTAGCTGTATCGCAAGGTGTAAATATACCTATCACTAAAGGTACGATACACTATAGGTATACCGGTAGCTAGATGTCACGTATGGTAAGCAATAGTAGCTATAAGGGGTAGTGTGTGATATGGCAATTATTGACGGTGTGTGTGTAGCATACAATCCGTGCTCGTGCAACATGGACCGTCAATAATGTGTGCAGTGTCCTACGACTGCTAGTCACAGTAAAACTATATCAAGGCAATAAAGTAAGGAAGCAATTCTACAATGACGTAGAATGTGCGAAAGGTAATTGAATCCTAGCCCATACGCATAACGCCATGCGGGCGATTCCCCTGTAGATGTTAAATCTACTCACCTACGCCCCACGCTAGGTGAATCCTACCATCTGCTCCCCCTGTAGCCGTGTCCGTAGCCCCTGCCTGCAAACCTGCAAATAAGGCATGAAAATCACATATAAGCCAAAATATTCCGCGAAACGCGATATCGAACCAAAACGAGAAACTCGCGTCGCGAACTAAACGCGCGTGTGCACGATATGCTGAATCGTGTGTGTACGCGTCTAAAAACCATCGCGACACGCTGGATCACAGAACCCACTTACGTATCGCGCGTATCGCGCAAACACAACAGACACAAAAACGATATATAGTCCCAGATTTTCTTACAGGCCAAAACTTACAAAACTAGACATGCCAAAACACTACACTACACAGCAGACTACCATTCCGAAAATCCCAGAACCCCACTCCCCTTCCTGGCCGCAATTTGCGGCCAGAATGACATAATTGGCGGCCTGGGATGGGAATTGGGGGCTCGTGTTCATGTGGTGTGCTCTAAACCTAGTGTACATGCTCTAGTCTTCTCAATTTTATTCTGTAGGGTCCGGGTCAAAAGCAGATTCCAGATATCACAAATATCGCTTAAAAACGACAATTTTGCACAATTAAGAAACCTTATGGTATTTTAGTGTAATCTATGGATTTCTCAGTTGAAGTGGCCCTATAAACTCTTAATTAAACTAAGGTAGCTAACACAATCAACAATTTTCCCAAATTTCCACTTAAACACCACAATCTAGCACTAAAATAGCTATTTAACACTAACCGAAGCTAATAAACATACAAGCTAAGCAACTAGGGAAAAGGGTTTAGAAATATACCCAAAAGGATCTCAAGAAGCAAGAGAAGAAGTGAGAGGAGCTGCTGCAAGTGCTGGGGCTGCTACTGCTGTTGCTGTTGCTGCTGATGATGATGATGTTGCCACTGCTGCTTGCTGCTACTTCTGCAGTTGTTGCTATTGTTTTTGTTGTTGTTGTTGCAGCTGGGGCAGCTGCTGCTGCTGCTGAAAGTGTGTGTGAGAGTGTGAGGGAAATGAGAGTGAGAGTGAGAAATGAGAGAAACAAACAACCCCCCCTTCTCACTCTCTCTCACTTCACTTAAGAGGCATGGCTCACCATGAAGCCCATGCTCCTTCTCTCTCTCAAAAGTCAACATTTCAACCAAATCAAATAAAACCCCTTTTAAATTCATTTTAAATAAAAACAACCATAACACTCCTAACAACCCAAAACACCTAAACCAAACTTAACACTAGATTAAGCAATGGTTAAACCACAATTTACATCCTAGTTTACATGCACAAGTGTGTGTGTCTAACAAAATTCTAATAAAATACTCATTAAATAGGATAAAATATTTAAAACTTAATTTGGTAAACTTTTTATTAAAAACCACACATTAAAATATAATTAGCTACAAAACACATTCTAAGGTGTTACAATCTCCCCCCCTTAAAAGAAATTCGTCCCCGAATTTTAAAAATATTTCGATACGCATACCTTCAATGAGAAGATTAAAATCCTCAAATCTCGCTCGCAGCCTCCTAAGTGACTAACTCACCATACGGCTACGTCTAAGGAAACCCTTCACAGATGGCAAGACCCTTGACCGATGTTCCTCCACCTGCCAAGCCATTAACACAATTGGCTGCTGGTGAACGAAAGATCGCGTCCAGCTAAATGGTCTGGTGCCAAATCAAGTGAGAAAGGTCAAGAAGGTGGTTGTAGAGTATCATCACCAGGAATACGGGGTGAAAATCCAATAATCTGGGCGGAACTGCCAATTTAAAGGCAACAAAACTAACTCGCCTATAGGATCTTAAAAGGACCTAAATCCTGGGACAAGCTTCCAAAAATCCAACACGTCATTCATCGGAAAGTCCATAGGAATACATGATCTGTCCTACGAACTCGAGTCTATGACCAACACAGTCGTCATAAGACCTCAGTTCGAAATAGACAATCCCCATCCTGACCTAACACAACTGGACCGTCTCCGAAGTCTCTAGACTAGCTGGGGTCCAAAGTCCTACTTACGCGGAGTCAGAAGAATGACAGACTGGTGATCGACACGACCTAACCCCTAAGCCTAAGGGTGGCCAATTGGAGTGTCTTCTGATAATAGCTATCGAAAGAGAACCCTAACGATGGCGAGTGACGATCCCAAGCTGCTGACAACCAAACAAAACAAACACACAACTTAACAAAAACAACTGAGCACATTGAGTATAACCGGACGACAAGAATCCGAATGGAGTCACACCCTGACCAAACTTGGGTAGAAACCATAACGAAATTCGTGGAGATCTGCTCCCATTCCTACTTCGGAACGGTAAAAGGTTGCAACTCTCCAGCCGGCCTCAGATGCTCGACTCAAGCACACAACAAGACTGACACCTTGAAACGAAACCTGAAACTTCTCTTTACATCCCTGTCCACTCGTAACTATCTCACAAGTCACGCCAAAGCTGGTGGAACTTGAATGAGTACTGAGAGTTGACTGATGTGCTTACTCTAGGATTGCACGTCCCTACCTGATAATGTCAGGTACAAAAACGTGTCCCTAACTTAGCACGTCATTGTCATAAATCAAGGTCTCCGAATCATTACCCAGCCGAATATGCTCAAGTATCTCTGATGTACGAGCATCGACGGGCGGTATCTCGCGAAAACGATTTAAGGGAAGTGGTCGGGCGCGGACATGAGCAAGCTGTCCCCTCCGTAGAGACGAACTTAAGCTATACTCAACGATCACACAAAAACTGTAAATCTGCAGAAGACTAACACAACAATCCAAATCCGCTGCAGGAAGATGTACATCAAGCTCTTGTGGTCCGTGGAAAATCTGACACGACTCTCAAACAAGTAGTGTCCCCAAATTTCCAACGCAACACCACCGCGGCCATCCCCAGATCATGAGTGGAATATCCTCCTCGTACTCCCTCCAGATGTAGGGAAGCAAAAGTGATGACTCTGTAGTGTCACATCAGTACACCCTCGAGCCCACTCAAGAAACATTACAGTTAAACAACAAGTCGCCCGAACCAAAAGCAAAGAGAGACTGATGCAGTTGTTAACTGAATCTTCAACTGCTGAAAACTCCGTACACATGCCTCAGTCCAAAGAAAAGAAACCTCCTTACTGGTCAATTCAGTCAACGGTGCAGCACTACTTTAACAATCCTGCATGAAACGGCGGTAAAAACCTGTTAAGACCAACCATCTGCGGATCTCCGTCCTGCACACAAGTCTGGGCCTAAGCTGTACGGCCACGATCTCCCTCGGAACCATACGGAGCCGTCTCCCATGACTACAAGACCTGGGAGTCAACACAACCAAGACTGAAGAAACACTCAGAGAATTTAGCAAACTGCTGGGGCTCTCCCAGTATCTGCATAACAAATCCCCAAGTGTTACTCCTGTCCCTCAAGACAAATTTCCAGAGTGTCGTAAATAACACAACAGAAACTGGTCGAGGAACGGCCTGAAGAAATCTGGTTCATCACCTCTACGAATGCTGCTAGGGCAACAGTGAATCCAACGACTCACAAAAACACCCAAAGCCCATAGCACGCATAAGGCAGTCTTCGGAATGCCATCACTCCGAATCCTCAAAAATGATGACCTGATCCCAAACAAACTTAGGAAATGTCTCGCACTCTGGAGCTGATCGAAGAAATCGTCACGGCGAGGTGAAGGATACCTATCCGCACCGTAAGCCGGTTCAATTGACGATCCGTCGATACGCAACCCTAAACTGCCGTCTTCCTCCTCGACGAACAGAAATAGGAGCTTCCAAAAGCGAAACACTCAGAAGCACAAAACTCCCCAAACCACAACTCTGCAGCTGATCCTTTAGCTCCCAAGCTTCGCCGGCTCACCCGGAACACGTCGGAAAACTCTCGCACGAAAGGAACCCGGTCCAACAATCCCACTGTGGCTCCGGTATAGCGAATGAACGCCAAGAACCCACGACATCTCCTCAGTAGCCGACTAGCGAAAAAAAGGCTGAATTCAAGCTGTAAGAGGCGGCACAACTATCCACCTGTACAACAAGAACTGACTTGCCGAGGAAAACAAAACCTAACTTGTTTCCACACGGTAGTCCACAGACGCCTAGCACGTAGTTAACCAGTCCGTGCCGAGGAGAACGTCAAATCCAACATCTCAAGAAGGATCAAAACGACGGATGAAATCTCTATCTCCTATCCGATTGGCACAAAACTGAAATACGTGTCGCGCAACAAAAGAATCGCTGGCAGAAGTTAACACCACTACAACTAATCTACCCAACCATAGTTCAAGCAGAAACAAACGAATACATGAAAAGGACATATAAGTAAAGATACCTGAAAACTCCACATTGGACGTCTGCGCGTCCCGATGAGTAGAAGCAAACTCCTGCGTCTGCCCTCTACTCACAGCTGGATGGACTCCTCTGGTAGACTGAGCCCTCTGAGTGAATCTTCCACCTCCACGGCCTCTCTGGAAACAATCCTGACGAGGTGCTAAGGAACAATCCCTGACGAAGTGCTGAAGACTCCCGCATCGAAAACATCCACGCGTTGAGTGCTGACCATCCTGGGGATGAGAGCTGAACGACTGCCCTCGTCCTAAGCCTCTGCTCCTCCCGCGACGGCCACGAAATCTGTCTCGACGACCAAACCTCTATCTCTGAGCTGGTACGCTGGTACGAGTCCTCCACTGTCCTGGAATATGTTCCTCGTCAACTGGAGCTGCAACCACTGGTGCTATGTAGGTGACGGACTGCTGCATACTGATCGTAAGGGACAGCTGAGTAACAGGGGTGACAACCTCCTGTCGTAGCTCCCGAACGACGTCAACTAAAGAACTCATCGTCTGGCGGAACTCCTGCATCTCTACTAAAAGTCTATCCATAGTATAGGTCGTAGGCTGATCCGTCTTCACCTGTGCAACTAGAGTGCCATCCTGGTCAGTACTCGTCTCACCCGAGCCAACTCTGACCTCGGCCCTCGCTGCATCACTCTGAGTCCCCATAGTCATCGGCGGCAAGGCTATAAATGGATATAAGATCCGATGAGAATAAGGAAATCGAATCTTAAGGATAGGAATCATCAAGGAAGGAATTTCAAGAAAATTGTACTTAGGTCACTTAATGCAAAGTACCGCGCTGTGGGTATGCTGCAGACATACACACACTACGTTACTCTACTTAAGCTACCTACTCCATCATACTAAGGTCATCCTACACTCCGAAAGGTAAAACCTAACTCTCTGATACCAACTTTGTCACGACCCAAAAATTGGCCCGTGACGGCCCTAATACTATGCAACGTCCTAAGACGTAACGTAGCAAAAGAAAGCCAAAACCCAGAAGTCTAAACCATAAAAATACGGAAAAGATAATATAAGTTTTGAAACATTTGAAATCACAACCCAAATTCTTTAAAAGTCTTACTTTCTTTCTTTAAAATTTTAGCAACACCCCCTTTTTTTGTAAAGACTTGTCAAGATGAATACAAAACAAATATACGACGCCGTAGCGAAGAAATAAAGACAGCAGAGAGAAAGCTGTATATAAAAGACAACAAATCCACAATAATATACAAATACGTCCTCACCAAGTCTCTAAGTCCACAATACAATAGTAGATGGAGAGTACAAATACAACGAAGGTACAATAGGAAATACAGATAATCATCTAACCCACCTAAGCAAAAGGTACTGTGAGCTGATGCGGTATCTGTAGCAAAGGATGGTAGCTGGATAGCTGAATAGAAGAATAGCCTGCCTCGACTACTCTGGGGAACAACCTGAAACACCTGTGGCACAACGGGGGTGAGTTGCCAACTCGTGAATAGTATAAAACATATGCAGGTAATCGCAGAAATGCACGTACAGCATGAATCTAAGATATGCGATTACAATAATAATATGTCATGCAAATGCTGAATAAAGGAGAGTACACTAGCGGGTACAATCAATATGATAAGCAATAATAACATGACAATAGTATGCAATAACCATGCAAAAAGGATATGAGAATGTAGATATGCAACTTATCATAAGGGTACACTAACAGGTACTACCAATGTATGAAACTGTGCATAAAATAGATAAGGGTGAGGTATAGGGTGTAATATGTCATTTCCACGGAAACCTGACATCGTGGCAGGATCACAATCCATCAAGACACTCAAATCCCAAAATCAGCCCCCACATTGGGCCCTCACAATCATATAAGTCTCACATCACCTCAATGTACAATATCGAATAGCTCTCCTATATCTCGAATGTACAATTCAACAATCTCTTTCATATCCAATATCCAATGTCAATGAATCACCTATATCCCAAGTCGAATCTCAAGTAAGAATCTAACATCCTAAAGGTAAATATATACAGAAATAAGTATGAAGGGGAAATACACATATATTAGCGTCCCATTCCACTAATATTGGTGTAAGGGTATATATAATAACGGCAAAATCCCCTGTTATATATACAAAAGGGGTTAAAGAAATATCATGAAAGCAGTGTGCCAAGCATCGACACAGAAATCCTCGTATATCGGGCTCCGTCAGTCCGGATCGGCCCACGGGGTCCGTCTGCGGTATCGGCCCTCGGCCCCGACAGTACAGATCATCCCGCATCCATCTCTCGACTCTGGCCAGTATCCTCCGGACAACTGCCAGGTCCAACCAATCACCGGTAGGTACTCGCCCGCCTCCAGGCTCAATCGGCAAACCCATCGATCTTCTTGCCGAGGGGAACCATACCGGGCCCCACCATGTACTCTCATACGGCAACCACACCTCGTATGGAGCATATAATCAGCACCGATAAAACTCTTGGGGGAAACACAAATATCATATCAAGGAAACCGGGTTGTTCCATGTATGCATAAATTCATGAACCCCCGCGGTTCCCAAATCTCGAAAACATCATATAAAATCCAGATAAACAATACGCAAATCCAGGAATAAATGTAAGCGATATATCTGAATGCGAGCAGGTAAACAAAAGTATATAGCTGAACCAGATGTATGCGAAATCAAGATAAGGTACAGCTAAGTAACATCAGTAAATGTAAATATGCGACAGCAACTGAATATGTGTCTAGCATACAGGTGTAGCAATGTATAGGTATCTACCTATAAGAACTGATCGTATACCCCCTGGGTATAAGAAGAATATGAATAAGATATCCCCCCGGTATAAGTAAAATATCTAAAAGGTATACCTGTAGCTGTATCGCAAGGTGTAAATATACCTATCACTAAAGGTATGATACACTATAGGTATACCGGTAGCTAGATGTCACGTATGGTAAGCAATAGTAGCTATAAGGGGTAGTGTGTGACATGGCAATTATTGACGGTGTGTGTGTAGCATACAATCCGTGCTCGTACAACATGGACCGTCAATAATATGTGCAGTGTCCTACGGCTTCTAGTCACAGTAAAACTATATCAAGGCAATAAAGTAAGGACGCAATTCTACAATGACGTAGAATGTGCGACAGGTAATTGAATCCTAGCCCAGACGCATAACGCCATGCGGGCGATTCCCCTGTAGATGTTAAATCTACTCACCTACGCCCCACGCTAGGTGAATCCTACCATCTGCTCCCCCTGTAGCCGTGTCCGTAGACCCTGCCTGCAAACCTGCAAATATGGCATGAAAATCACATATAAGCCAAAATATTCCGCGAAACGCGATATCGAACCAAAACGAGAAACTCGCGTCGCGAACTAAACGCGCGTGTGCACGATATGCTGAATCGTGTGTGTACGCGTCTAAAAACCATCACGACACGCCGCGATACGATGGATCACAGAACCCACTTACGTATCGCGCGTATCGCGCAAACACAACGGACATAAAAACGATATATAGTCCCAGATTTTCCTACAGGCCAAAACTTACAAAACTAGACATGCCAAAACACTACACTACACAGCAGACTACCATTCCCAAAATCCCAGAACCCCACTCCCCTTCCTGGCCGCAATTTGCGGCCAGAATGACATAATTGGCGGCCTGGGATGGAAATTGGGGGCTCGTTTTCATGTGGTGTGCTCTAAACCTAGTGTACATGCTCTGGTCTTCTCAATTTTATTCTGTAGGGTCCGGGTCAAAAGCAGATTCCAGATATCACAAATATCGCTTAAAAAAGACAATTTTGCACAATTAAGAAACCTTATGGTATTTTAGTGTAATCTGGGGATTTCTCAGTTGAAGTGGCCCTATAAACTCTTAATTAAACTAAGGTAGCTAACACAATCAACAATTTTCCCAAATTTCCACTTAAACACCACAATCTAGCACTAAAATAGCTATTTAACACTAATCGAAGCTAATAAAAATACAAGCTAAGCAACTAGGGAAAAGGGTTTAGAAATATACCTAAAAGGATCTCAAGAAGCAAGAGAAGAAGTGAGAGGAGCTGCTGCAAGTGCTGGGGCTGCTACTGCTGTTGCTGTTGCTGCTGATGATGATGATGTTGCCACTGCTGCTTGCTGCTACTTCTGCTGCTGTTGCTATTGTTTTTGTTGTTGTTGTTGCTGCTGGGGCAGCTGCTGCTGCTGCTGAAAGTGTGTGTGAGAGTGTGAGGGAAATGAGAGTGAGAGTGAGAAATGAGAGAAACAAACAACCCCCCCTTCTCACTCTCTCTCACTTCACTCAAGAGGCATGGCTCACCATGAAGCCCATGCTCCTTCTCTCTCTCAAAAGTCAACATTTCAACCAAATCAAATAAAACCCCTTTTAAATTCATTTTAAATAAAAACAACCATAACACTCCTAACAACCCAAAACACCTAAACCAAACTTAACACTAGATTAAGCAATGGTTAAACCACAATTTACATCCTAGTTTACATGCACAAGTGTGTGTGTGCCTAACAAAATTCTAATAAAATACTAATTAAATAGGATAAAATATTTAAAACTTAATTTGGTAAACTTTTTATTAAAAACCACACATTAAAATATAATTAGCTACAAAACACATTCTAAGGTGTTACAACAGTGGGAGCAGCGGAAACGTATGCAAGATGTTTTATGTGATAAAGCAGGCATCGCGGAGTTGGAACATCTATTTTGATGTGGTAGTCAAAGAGTTTGACATCATCAAAATGGTAGATGAACCTTGTATATACAAAACGGTAGTAGGGAGTATGGCGGTGATCCTCGTAGAGTACGTAGATGACATGCTCTTGATAGGGAAGAAGTTTCCTATGCTACGCTCGGTTAATCTCCACTTATCACAGAGATTCTCCATATAGGATCAAAGTGATACCTCCTAAATCCTAAGTTTGGATCTATGAGATAGATCTAAGTGGACCTCAGGATCCTCACTAGCAGTAGTGAGAAGGTATCAATCGATCCTAGGGAGGATCACTGGAAAGGTTCCAGGGTGATAAGGACGACTGAATGTCAGTCGCAGGCATTGTCTTTACCCTCAGTGGAGGGACGGTATGTTGGAAGAGTTCCAAGCTAGATACGGTGACATACTAGATGATTAAAGTCAAGATACATCGTTACTAAAGATGCTACCAAAGATGCTACTAAAGATGCTACCGTGATATACTAGATGATTAAAGGCAAGATACATCGTTACCAAAGTCTGGGTGTATATTAGTTCATGAGATGAACTTCGTTCCTACCATTATGAGACAATGGAGTTGTGGCTTATGCGTAGGAATGCCTGTCCCATAAGTGATTCAGACATATTCTGAGGCAGCATCACCTGATCATGGAGATAGTTGATCTCCAAGGGGTTCGAGGTTCAGAGAGAAGACTCAGAGGAAAACACGGCGGATCTACTCACAAAGGCCTTTTCCCAGAGAGAGACTTTTATGGGATGGTTAAGTATGAGATACTACAACCACTGCTATCAGATGGTCCTAGTGCAAGTGGGAGATTGTTAGTTATATGTATGCCCTAGAGTCCATTACTATACATAGGATGTATATTGTAGTGGATGCTTGGACATATATAGGGATGACTTTCTTGCTCGATATGATAGTATGCTATCTGGTTACTCTTTACCTTAATGTGCACACTGATTGTCTCTCTGTTACATGTTGGTAAAGCCCTTAGGATGTGTACTTGACTACCTGGACTATGATGCGGATCATACTAGTGGGGACATGGTAGTCCATAAGTAAATCCTTCAAAGTCCCTAGTCGTGGGTGTATCGAGACGGGGCATCGATATACCAGAGTAGACTAGCATGTAGCTTCTCGACCCATATAGATGGGCGATGGATGATCCCATATACATTGGTGTTTGACATCAAAGATGATATACGGGTGCTCAGTGGAGACTGGGTACACTGGACGGACTCGCCGAGAACTCCCAGAGGGTATTATACCTTACGTCAGATAGCAGTTCTCTGGTGACATTGGTACATGTTAGTCTGTAGACCCGAGATCGTCATAGAGTCTTGTGTGATTCCCACTTTGCTTTGATTTCCATCATACCACGTCCAAGTGGGCATGCAAAAAGGTGGATTTTAGGTACAGTCTCGAATCACATGGAGGCAATGAGCGATAGGAGGGGTTTCGTCTCTCCCGGTATAGGGAGTTGATGTTGCGCTGTGCTCGATTGGCTATAACAGGAAGTCCTTGGCCAAGGCTGCTTTAGGGATTTACTGGTAAGTGTTACCAGTAGTTTCTCGACCCGTTATGAGCCTCATATCGACATGACTTATCGAGTTATTAGGGTCTGACGTTTACCACGCCTAGGCGAGATATGCGACATATCAGACGAACAGACCGGACTGTA
Organism: Agapanthus africanus; assembly: GCA_030015575.1. NCBI lineage: Eukaryota > Viridiplantae > Streptophyta > Magnoliopsida > Asparagales > Amaryllidaceae > Agapanthus > Agapanthus africanus. Next base: position 276,734,893 of record JASDDO010000010.1, on the reverse strand, counting down.
CGGTAAGTGTTACTGGTTGGATTCACAGGAGTGTGAGCGGGCTTGCTCGTTGATCTTCTGATCGCTCAATACTCGGGTGGCCGTTACGTTTAGCAAACCGCTTGCGGCTTGTGGGTGTTTGATATGATCATCACCTACTGCCGGCATATTGACGAGTCTTTAGAGTCCAACACAGGGGTTTCCTGGCTCACGCGAAACGAAATAGGAGCGCATATGAGATATGTGCGGGACCGAGAATAATACCAGTATGCGATACTGTATTCTATTCTCGCGATTTGTGACATTAATCGGTTGTATGCGATATAGCCGGGTTATCGGATCAAGTGTTGATTCGATAAGTTGTTACTATTGATATTAGTCGGTTATATGCAATATGACTGGATCGTTAAATCAACTGTTGATTTAATGATTTAATGTATAATTATATATTTGATATATTACTTTACATTAACTAGTATTGGTTCACTTAAGATTGATTTTCTCACTTGAATGTACACATTGTTTATATGTGATATATGCAAGTGTACATGTTTGTATCATGCTTGATGATACAAACAAGTTGTGTGTATGAGACTTGAACCAAATCAAGGTTAAATTAGGGTTTACTATTTTCCTAACAAATAACAAAAGAGTGAGACTTTGTTCAAAGTTATCAAGCTTCATGAAGCTTGATAAACATTGACAAAGTCAACTCTTTTGTCATTTGTTTAAAAATATTAGTTAACCCAACCTTTAACCTAATGCTTTGGTTAATTCTCTACATGAGTTAAGCATGAGGGCTTAACTCAACCATGGTGCCATAATTGAAGGGATAAGTTTCATTTGGATTCATTTTTATTATTCATATGATTCTTTTTCTTCTTCTTCTTCTTCATCAAGCTCCACAAAAGCTTTCTAGCTCCAATGGTGCCATGAGAAAAAGAGTGAGAAATCCAATTCTAAAGTGAACCCACTTCCTATTTCTTCATCCTCTACTACTTGCCATGTAGTATAGGGTGTTCTCTTCATAAAGTTTTTGACCAAGTGAAGAAATAGCTTGAGTTTGAGTCTCCCCGACGTAGATCATCTTCGGCCTCGAAGTCAACGACCTAGCCCGATTATTTCTCCGACGAAACCATAACTAGAGTCCAGGATTCTGATGATCGCAGCGGAGGGACGTCAACACGGAGCTAAAGAAGTGGAGGATCGGATCTACAAAGGTTGTAATCCCTTTCACTTGTAGTTAAGTTGTTAGCTTGCATGTTCTTTCGCCTTACCTCTAGTAATCGATCTAGTTTAGGGTTTCTCGGGACCGGAAAATTTTGAATTTGGCATGGTTGATGCCTTGTGGAACCTCTTGAGTGTGCCTAGTATTCCTACAGAGAAAAATTTCTTGCTCGACATGATAGTATGCTATCTGGTTTCACTTTGTCTTAACATGTATTGATTTACTGTCTTGCTCTCACATGTTGATAAAGCCCTTTAGATATGTACTCAACTACATGGACTATGATGCATATCATACTAGTGGGGCCAGGGTAGTCTAAGAGTACATCATATAACTGTTCCTAGTCGAGGGTGTATCGAGACAGGGCATTGATACTCTAGAGTATACTAGCGTATACGCATCTTGACCCATTTGATGGGCGATGGATGTTTTCATATCCATTGGTGTTTGACATCAAAGATGGTGTACGGGTGCTCAGTAGAGATTGGGTATACTGAACGGACTTGCCGAGAACTCGTTGATGGTATTATACCTATCGTCAGATAGCAGTTCTCGGGTGACACTGGTATAGGTTAGTCTGTAGACCCGAGATCGCCATAGAGTCTTGTGTGATTTACACTGTGCTTTGATTTCCACCTTACCACGTTCAAGAGGACGTGCAAAAGGGTGGCTTTTAGGTACAATCCCGAATCACATGGAGGCAATGAGCGATAGGAGGGGTTTCAACTCTCTCGGTATTGGGAGTTGATGTTGCGCTGTGTTCGATTGGCTATAACTGGAAGTCCCTGGCCAGGACTGATATGGAGATTTACTGTTAAGTGTTATCAGTAGTTTCTCGACCCGTTAAGAGCCTCATATCGACACGACTTATCGGTTACTGGGGTCTGACGTTTACCACCCTTAGACTAGATATGCGACATATCGGATGAAGAGACCGGACTGTACGGTAATGTTGCTGATTGGATTCACATGAGTGTGTACAGGCTTGCTTGTCGATCTTATGATCGATCAATACCTGGGTGGCTGTTACGTTTAGCTGACCGCTTGCAGCTTGTGGGTGTTTGATATGATCATCACCTACTGCCGGCGTATTGACGATTCTTTAGAGTGCTACACAGAGGTTTCCTGGCTCAGGAAAAACGGAGTAGGAGCACATATGTGATATGTGCGGCACCGAGAATAATACATGTATGTGATAACGTATTCGATTCTCGCGATATGTGATATCGGTCGGGTATATGTGATATAGCTGGGTTATCGGATCAAGTGTTGATTCGATAAAAAGATGCATATTAGTCGGTTATATGAAATATAGCCGGGTTATTAAATCAAGTGTTGATTTAATAATTTAATGTATAATTATATATGTAATATATTGCATTACATTAACTAATATAAGCCCAGTTAAATGATTCTTTTTCTCATTTGATGATACATTGATATATCTGTGATATATGTTAATTGTATTATTTTCTTATGTTACATTATATATTATATATGTGATATATAATATTGTAACATGTTAGGTTACAAATGCAACTAGGGTTTATGAGTTAAATCATGATTAAGGTTGGGATTAGGTTAATTATTTTGGTTAATTCTTAATGATGGATTAAGTCATGGATAAGCTTTGAAGAAGCTTCATGAAGGTTGACTTAGTCCACCCTCTTTAGATATTTATCAAGATATTTGTTAACCTTAACCTAACCCTAACCTATGGTTTATTCTCTACAAGGGTTAAGCATGACATGCTTAACCCTTGGTTGTATTTCTAACCTTAACAACAATTCATTCATCACAACAATTCATCTTCTTCCTCCTCTCACAAAAGCTCACTAGCTTTTTCATTTGTGATGAATTAAAGTGAGAAATAGAAAACAAAAGAGAGAAAAATTCCTACTTCATCATCCTCATCTATTCTAGCTACTTAGATTAGGGTGTTCACTTCACTAATACCTAATTAGTGAAAAGAGAGCTTGGGTTTGTGATTCCTCAAGGTAGATAATCTTTGATTGTGAAGATTACTAGCAAGCATGCATCATTCACTTCGTGGAGCCTCTCAATAGTATGTGAACTTGATGATCGCAGCGAAGGGACCTCAACTCGGAGCTTTTGAAGTGAAGGAACGGACTACAATGGTTGTAACCCCTAACTCTTAGAAGTAAAGTAGTTTACTTGTTCATTGTTAACCCTAATTCTCTAGTAAAGATCCTTGCTTAGGTTGTTTGGCACTTGAAAAATTTAATTTTGGCATTGTTGATGCCTTGTAGAACCTTGTTCTGGTGCCTAATGACCTTACAAGGCCATCCCTCAGACAGTACTCGAGAGGCTATTCGAGATCTTAGGTCTGCGATATGCCAGTATATGGCCTTAGTGCAAGTGGGAGATTGTTAGTGATATATGCCCTAGAGGCCATTATTGTATCATACTAGATTGTATATTACTTAATGGGAGCTTGGGATATACACGGATATAGTAACAGTCTTGCTTGAAATGGTAGTATGCTACCTGGTTTGTTTCTACTTCAATATGTGCATGTGTTTTCTTAGCATATCGCTTATACATATTGGTAGAGCCCTTAGGATCTTTGCTTGATTACCAGCGTTGTGATGGCAGTCACACTAGTTAGGGCTGGGTAGTATATAAGCACATCCTATACAGGTCCCTAGTCATAGGAATATCGAGACGGAGCATCGATACTCGACAATAGACTAGTGTATACGCTTCTCATCCCAGTATGGGAGATGGTCTGTCCCATAGCCATTAGTACGTCGTACTGAAGATAGTATACAGGTGCTCATTAGGTTATGAGTATACTGGACAAGACTCATCGGGAACTGTTGGTGGGTATTATACCTATCGTCGGGTAGCAGTTCCCAGGTGACATGAGTACAGCTTAGTCCGTCGACTTGACACTGCTACTTCACCTTAAGTGTGTTCCCACCGTACTTTGATTACTACCCTACCACGGCTCAAAGGAGTCGTGCAAACAGGTAGTAGTTGGGTGCAGTCCCAAAGCACTTGGAGGCAGTGACGGTTAGATAGGATTCGTTTCTCCCAGTATTGGGGGTTGATATCGCGCTGTGTTCGGAAGGCCATTACACAGTCTTTGGCCAAGGCAGGCTAGATTTACTGGTAGGTACTCCAGTAGTTTATCAAGGTGTTTTGGGCTACTCTCTGACACGACTTATTGCGCTATTAGGGGTCTGATGATTACCGCCCTCTTAGGCCCGATATGCGATACTCTTAGACGAACAGACCAGACTGTATAGAGATTGTCACATACAGGCTCAGTAGGAGTTTGGATGAGTTATCTCATCGGCCTTCTTATCGACAGATACCTGGGTAGTTGTTACGTGCAGCTAGTACCGCTTGCGGCTTGTGGTTAAACCCACTGCCAGCGTACTGTTGAGTCTTTAGAGTCCCACATAGAGTGTTTCCCTGCACCCAGAAAATGGTGTAGAGGTCGTATGGTTTTACGGTAGGGCTTTGATCACTTACGTATACTTGTGCATGTAAGTCTACATTGCCCACCCCGGTGCTTGCGGGGAGGCGGAAAACGGAATAAAAATCAAATTTTTATCAACTTAGGCAACATGGACTAGACAAAGAAGGATCTTTGCTAAACAAAAACAAGCTAAAGCTAACTAGAAACTAGGTAAGTGTTAGATAGGTTATACCTAGGGCTTTATGTCCTTCTCTCCTTGCTCTTTGGAGTGGTGGAAAGAGGTCACCTTTGTCGTCTTCTCACGTCGAAGAAAGATCCACCCGAAAGCCTCAACCTTTGGCTTCAACTCCAAGCTAGAAGTAACTAGGGTGCAAGAAGTGCTAATCCTTGAACCCTAGATGAGAGTAGAGATTATCAAGAAGGGGTTTTTCTCAAGCTCAAGTGGTTCTCAACACATGAGAGGGGAGAGCTTGAGGGAGAGGAAGAACAAGAGAGAGAAAGTAAATAATAGAATGAGAGAATAATAACCATTCTCACATATATGTGTGAATTATTATAATTAGATAATTAGTTAGATAATTGTCATGGCTTAATCAAGACATGACCATTATCATTTCATATTTAATGCTAATTGCAAGGATCAAAGAGCATCTTTTATATGGAATGATGATGGTCAATATGTCAACTAAGGTCAACAAGTCAAGATAGTCAAATGGTCAACAACCATAACCATGCACAATTATATTAAACTAATATCAATTAACTTATATTCACACATAAGCATTAGTGTTAATAAAATGACAATAGTCATTAACCCTAATCAAAGTCCTCTCCCTCTGTCTCAAGCAACTGTGCATACGCACCTGTATTCGTGATCCAAGGAACACGAATACAATGAGAAAAACCAATCCCAAATCATATACTAGGATCCGGCTTAAACCAAAGCCCGCTAGTATAAGCTGTCCGGACAGCAAACGTGCATAAGTGTGCGGATGTGAATGAACCCTGTCGCAAAACCATGCGACCTCTACTCATTTTTCCTAAAGGCGAATAGCTCTCTGTATGGAACTCTAAAGACTCGACACTACGCTGGCAGTGGGTTTAACCACAGACCGCAAGCGGTACTAGCTGTACGTAACGGTCCCCAGGTAGATGTCGATAAGAAGACTGACGAAGTGAACCCTATCTGAACTCCTACTGAGCCTGTATGTGACAGTCTCCGTACAGTCCGGTCTGTTCGTCTGATACATTGCATGGCGGGCCTAGGGGGCGGTGAAACGTCAGTCCCCTAATAGCGGTATAAGTCGTGTCGGAGTGTAGCCCAGAACACCCTGAGATAACACTGGAAACCTACCAGTATATCTCGCTTGCCCTGGCCAGGGACTACTCGTGTAATGGCTCTCCTGGACACAGCGCGATGTCAACCCCCAATACCGGGAGAGACGAATCCTGTCTAACCGTCACTGCCTCCAAGTGCTTCGGGACAGCACCCAAAAACTACCTGTTTGCATGACTCCTTTGAGCTGTGGTAGGGTAGTAATCAAAGTGAAGTGGGAACACACTCGAGGCTAAGTGACAGTGTCAAGTCAGCGGACTAAGCTGTACTCATGTCACCTGGGAACTGATAACTGACGATAGGTATAATACCAACCAACAGTCCCCGACGAGTCCTGTCCAGTGTACTCGTAACCTAACGAGCACCCGCATACTATCTCAAGTACGACGTACTGACGGCTGTGGGACAGACCATCTCCCACACTGGGATGAGAAGCGCATACGCTAGTCTACTCCGGAGTATCGATGCCCTGTCTCGATAGTCTAATGACTAGGGACCTGTATAAGGATGTGCTTATGGATCACCCAGCTCCCACGAGTGTGAGCGCCATCACAACGCTGGTAATCAAGCAATAATCCTAAGGGCTCTACTAATATGTATAACAGCAATATGCTAAAAGAAACACATGCACATATTAAAGCAGAGACAAACCAAGTAGCATACTACCATTTCGAGCAAGATTGTATATACAACTGTGAATATCCCAAGCTTCCATCAAGTAATATACATACTAGTATGATACAGTAATGGCCTCTAGGGCATATACACTAACAATCTCCCACTTGCACTAAGGCCATGTACTGGCGTATCGAAGACCTATCATCTCGATCAGCCGCTCGAACTGAGTCTGGGGCAAGGCCTTGGTGAATGGATCTGCTGTGTTATCTTCTAAAGCAACCCTCCGAACCTCGATCTCCTGGCGATCCACGATCTCCCTGATCAGGTGATACCGCCTCAAGATGTGTCTGGATTTCTAATGGGACCTGGGTTCCTTCGCTAAAGCTATAGCCCCGTTGTTGTCGCAATACAGAGGTATTGGGTCAACAATGGACGGAACCACCTGAAGTTCTTTCAAGAACTTCCTCATCCAGACAGCTTCTTTTACGGCATCAGATGCAGCGATGTATTCCGCTTCCATAGTCGAGTCAGCAACGGTTTCCTATTTGGAGCTCTTCTAACACACCGCCCCTCCATTGAGGGTAAAGACAAAACCCGACATGGACTTGGAATCATCCTTGTCACTCTGGAAGATGGAGTCAGCAAAGGCCTCAATCTGGAGGTCTTTTCCGCCATATACCAAGAACATCTCCTTAGTCCTTCTCAGGTACTTGAGAATGTTCTTTACTGCTATCCAATATTTCTCCCCAGGGTTTGACTGATACCTGCTTACCACACTCAGTGCATAAGCCACATCCGGTCTGGTACACAACATCGCATACATTATAGAACCTACCGCAGAAGCGTAGAGTATAATAGACATGCGATCCCTCTCCAAATCAGTCTTGGGAGACATCTCTTTGGAGAGGGTGATCCCGTGACAAGCCGGTAGATTACCGCGCTTGGAATCTTCCATACTGAATCTCTTCAGTATGGCGTCGATGTACCTAGACTGTGAAAGTCCTAATATCCTCTTGGATCTGTCACGGTAGATCCGGATACCAAGAATGTATGAGGCATCACCCAGGTCTTTCATAGAGAACCTGTGTGACAAGAACCCCTTGACAGATTGTAGCATAGGAATGTCATTTCCTATTAAGAGAATGTCATCCACGTATAAAACGAGGAATACTACAGTTCTCGCTATAAATCTACAATAGATGCATGGTTCATCTGTATTTTTGATAAAGCCAAATTCCTTGACCGTCTCATCAAAACAGATGTTCCAACTCTGCGATGCCTGCTTTAGTCCATAAATGGACTTAAGCAACTTGCACACCTTTCCGCTGCTCCCACTCTGAATGAAACCCTCTGGCTGGTCCATATAGACACACTCCTCTAAATGTCCATTTAGAAAAGCTGTCTCTACGTCCATCTGCCAAATCTCATAATCGTGGAAGGCAGCAATGGCAAGAAGGATCCGAATGGATTTCAGCATAGCTACTGGAGAAAAGGTTTCGTCATAGTCCAAACCAGGTCTTTGACGAAAACCCTTTGCAACCAGTCTAGCTTTATAGGTCTCAACCTGTCCATCTACACCAATCTTCCTTTTGAAGATCCACTTGCATCCTACGGGTTTTACCCCATCTGGAGCAATGTCCAATGTCCATACTTTGTTGGTGTACATGGACTCCATTTCGGTCCGCATTGCATCCAGCCATTTTACCGAGTCGACGCTCTGAATGGCTTGCTGGAAGCTAGTAGGCTCATTACAATCTATGATGCAATCCTCTCTATCCCCGTCAATGAGAAAACCAAAGTATCTCTCGGGCGGATGAGACTGCCTACTACTCCTACGGAGTGGCGTGGGAATGTCCTGATCTTTCGAACCCTCTGGTTCTACTAAGCTTTCAGTAATAGCTCGTGGTTCTGGAATTTCTTCCAGTTCTATTGCGCTCCTACTTAATTCTTTTTCTATGAACTGGTGTTCTAGAAAGTGGGCATGGAGAGAAAAAAATACCTTTTGTTCCTCTTTGCAATAGAAGAAATATCCCTTGGAGTTCTTTGGATATCCCACAAACTTGCACTGTACTGAGCGTGCCTCGAGCTTGTCCGCATGCTGCTTTTTTACAAAAGCTGGACATCCCCATGTCTTAATGTGATTAAGATATGGTCTCTACCCACACCACATCTGATATGGTGTAGTAGGCACAGTCTTAGTTGGAACCCGGTTCAAAAGGTATGCAGCTGATTCTAGCGCATATCCCCAGAACGATCGCGGCAACTCAGCGTTACTCATCATGGACTGTACCATATCCAATAGGGTTCGGTTCCGTCTCTCCGATACACTGTTATGTTGCGAAGTGTATGGAGGAGTAAGCTGAGAGAGAATTCCATTCTCTTTTAAGTAACCCAGGAACACGGCACTCAAGTATTCACCACCTCGATCAGATCTCAGTGCCTTGATACTTTTGCCTGTCTGTTTTTCTACTTCATTCTTATATTCCTGGAATTTTTCAAAAGCCTCGGATTTATGTTTCATTAAGAAGACATAACCGTACCTTGAAAAGTCATCCGTAAAAGTAATGAAGTAAGAATAACCGCTTTACGCATGTGTAGACATTGGACCGCACACGTCGCTGTGTACGAGTCCCAAGAGCTCGCTCGCTCTTACTCCGTGTCCAGTGAACGGAGTCTTTGTCATCTTTCCTTTGAGACAGGATTGACAAGTTGCATACGATTGATATTCGAACGGATCCAAATATCCTTCTGCATGTAACTTAGTCAACCTTCTCTCATTGATGTGGCCCAGTCTACAATGCCATAAGAAAGTTTTATTGATTTCTGGAGACTTTCTTTTGTGTGTATTCTGGACATTGAAAATCTGTGGTTGGTTTAACACGTAAATACCGTTGTTCAATTTACCTGACCCAATCAAAACCTGATTAAGGTGAATGTTCACTACATTACTTACAGATGCAAATTCATAACCTTCTTTAGATAATAAAGATACAGAAATGATATTACAGGTTGCATTTGGTACATAATAACAACTACGCAAAACTAAAAAGTGTCCATCCGACAATCCCAGGTGATAGTCCCCCACGGCCTCAGCATCCATGCTAGCACCGTTTGCTACTTTGAGGGTGATGTCACCTGCCTTTAAAATTCTACGCTTTCTCAACGCCTGCAAAGAATTACAGATATGAGATCCTGATCCGGTATCCAATACCCAGGATGTAGAGTTTATTGATAGACAGTTTTCAATAACATACACACCTGAAGATGAAGCTGCAACTCGCTTCAAAACCTGTGTTCTGGCCTTCCAAGCCAATCTGGGTGGAAACAAACTACATCAAAAATCGTAAAATAGTAGCAGAAGAACACTGCAGGAAAAACGACCCACGGCCGAGTCAACTCGGCCGCGGTTCCGCGGTGAGTTGGTCGACTCGCTGGCTCGTTTTTCTTCTGTGTTCTGTAAAATCCCTGAGCCAATTTTTAAAGTATGATTTATTATTTTTAGAGCAGGTTTAAAAATCGGCAGAAACTTAGGGTTTTGAAAAAAAATTTGCGATTTTTTCCGATCGAAGTTCTAGATACCTTGCTAACTAGTTAGTCTGTGTTTAGCTTGGCTCTGATACCACTGTAAGTCCACGTTGCCCACCCCGGTGCTTTCGGGGAGGCGGAAACATTATGAAAAATCCGATTTTTACAATACTATGCAATATGGACTATGAAAAGGAGGGATCTTTGCTAAACAAAACTAACAACCAAAGCTAAAAGAGTTTAGCTACTCGGAAAGGGGGTTATACCTAGGTCTTCAAGTCTTTCTCTTCTTGCTCCTTGGAGTGAAAGAATGGGTTCTCCTTGTCACCTTCTTTTGTCGAAGAAAGATCCACCCGAGGGCTTCAACCTTTGGCTCCAACCTCAAATAAGAAGTAACTAAGGTGCTTGGTGTGCTAGACCTAGGACCTTAGAAAGAGTAGAGAGTGTTTTTGAAGGGATTATCTCAAGCTCAAATGGTTCTCAACTCATGAGAGGGGAGAGCTAGAGAGAGAGGAAGAGGAGGAAAGAGAATGGAAATGAACAAGTGAGAAGAATAATACAACCCTTCTCACATATATGTGATTTATGAAAATAGATAATTAGCTAAGATAATTGTCATGGTTAATCAAGAAATGACCATTATCATTTCACATTAAATGCTTTTGCAAGGATCAAAGAGCATCTTTCATATGGAATGATGATGGTCAACTTGTCAACCTAGGTCAACAAGTCAAGTATAGTCAAATGGTCAACAACCCTAACCATGCACAATTATAATTAACTAATATTAATAAATCATAATTCACACATAAACATTAGGGTTAAGAAAATGACAATGGTCATCAACCCTAATGAAAGTCCTCTGCCTCTGTCTCGGTCAACTGTGCATACACACCCGTATCCGTGTTCCGAGGAACACGAATACAATGAGATAAAACCAATCCCAAATCATATACTAGGATCCGACTTAAACCAAAGCCCGCTAGTATAAGCTATCTGGACACCAAAACGTGCATAAGTGCACGGATGTGAACGAACCCTGTAGCAAAACCATGCGACCTCTACTCATTTTGCCTAAAGGCAAATGACCCTCTGTGTGGGACTCTAAAGACTCGACACTACGCTGGCAGTGGGTTTAACCACAGACCGCAAGCGGCACTAGCTGTACGTAATGGTCCCCAGGTAGATGCCGATAAGAAGACTGACGAGGTAAACCCATCTGAACTCCTACTGAGCCTGTATATGACAGTCTCCGTACAGTCCGGTTTGTTCGTCTAAGAACATCGCATGGCGGGCCTAGGGGGCGGTAAACGTCAGTCCCCTACTAGCGGTACAAGTCGTGCTGGAGTGTAGCCCAGAACACCTGAGATAACACTGGAAACCTACCAATCTATCTCGCTTGCCCTGGCCAGGGACTTTGTGTAATGGCTCTCCTAGACACAGCGCGATATCAACCCCCAATACCGGGAGAGACGAATCCTGTCTAACCGTCACAGCCTTCAAGTGCTTCGGGACTGCACCCAAAAACTACCTGTTTGCACGACTCCTTTGAGCCATGGTAGGGTAGTAATCAAATTACAGTGGGAACACACTCGAGGCGAAGCGACAGTGTCAAGTCAACGGACTAAGCTGTACTCATGTCACCTGGGAACTGATAACTGACGATAGGTATAATACCAACCAACAGTTCCCGACGAGTCCTGTCCAGTGTACTCGTAACCTAATGAGCACCCGCATACTATCTCAAGTACGACGTACTGACGTCTGTGGGACAGACCGTCTCCCAAGCTGGGATAAGAAGCGCATACGCTAGTCTACTCCGGAGTATCGATGCCCTGTCTCGATAGTCCTGCGACTAGGGACCTGCATAAGGATGTGCTTGTAGATTACCCAGCCCCCACGAGTGTGACTGCCATCACAACGCTGGTAATCAAGCAAAGATCCTAAGGGCTCCACTAATGTGTAAAGGCGATAGGCTAAAAGAAACACATGCACATATTAAAGCAGAAACAAACCAAGTAGCATACTACCATTTTGAGCAAGAATGTCAATACAAGGTGAATATCCCAAGCTTCTATCAAGTAATATACAATCTAGTATGATACAGTAATGGCCTCTAGGGCATATACACTAACAAGGCCATTGTTGTCCATGAGATGTATATTGTAGTGGATGCTGGGACATATATAGGTAGGACTTTCTTGCTCGACATGATAGTACGCTATCTGGTTGCTCTTTATATTAACATGTATACTTGCAGTCTCTCTATTACATGTTGATAAAGCCCTTAGGATGTGTGCTCGACTTCCAGGACTATGATGTAGATTTTACTAGTGAGGCTTGGGTAGTCCATGAGTACATCCTTCAATGTTCATAGTCGTGGGAATATCGAGACAGGGCATCGATATTCCAGAGTAGACTAGCATATATCTTCTCGACCCATGTGATGGGCGATGGATGATCCCATATCCATTGGTGTTTGACATCAGAGATGGTATGCGGGTGCTCAGTGGAGACTGGGTACACTGAACGGACTCGCCGAGAACTCCCAGATGGTATTATACCTCACGTCAGATGGCAGTTCTCTGGTGACACTGGTACAGCTTAGTCTGTTGACCCGAGATCGTCATAGAGTCTTGTGTGTCTCCCACCGTGCTTTGATTTCCACCCTACCACGGCTCTACTAAGTCGTGCAAACAGGTGGTTTTTGGGCACAGTCCGGATTCACATGGAGGCAATGAGCGATAGGAGGAGATTCGTCTCTCCCGGTATTGGGGGTTGATGTTGCGCTATGCTCGACTGGCCATAACTGGAAATCCCTGGCCAGGGTTGCACTGATTTATTGGTAAGTGTTATCAGTAGTTTCATGCTTGTTATGGACCTTACATCGGCATGACTTATCGAGCTACTGAGGTCTGACGTTTACCACCCTTAGGCGAGATATGCGACATATCAGACGAACAGACCGGACTGTGCGGTAATTGTTACTGGTTAGATTCACAGGAGTGTAAGCAGGCTTGCTCGTTGATCTTCTGATCGCTCAATACCCTGGTGGCCGTTACGTTTAGCAGACAGCTTGCGGCTTGTGGGTGTTTGATATGATTGTAACACTTTGGAAGTTCGTTGGCGTTGGCTTGACCCTTCTACGGCTGGACCGTTGGTACTGAGGCATGAACTGAATGTTGTTAGACTTATTTCATGTGTTGAGCTGTATCGGGAAAACTTGGGTGTTCAACTGTTCGATCGGAAATTTTAACATTTTCTGTTTATCTGGAATGTGATACAATAATTGGAATTCACAAGAAGTTATGAGATAACTGAATGAATGTTATAAATCTAGCCGTTTAGTCTCACTTGATATTGAAAAGAGTTTTCGATAATAAGACTAAAATGCGGGATTTATAACTGTTAGGCATGTGATGTCTAAGTATTTCATTTGATTAGGCAAGCGATGTCTAAAAGGGTTGCGGATTCCAACTGTTGTAGTTTTACACTTTTTTTCTGTGACCGTAAGTGTAATATGTGATATCGCCGTTTTCGTTGCTATATGTCAACGACAATTGGGATACGCATGTTTTCTTACGTTGATGACATGTGATGTTATGTGTTGCTGGATATGTTATATTGGATCGTCGTGTTCGAATAGCCGGGGGTTTTTATGTGAGATGAGTGTTTTTCATTTTTCATTCATGTAAAAACTTGTATGTAATATTCTTTTATTGGGGCAGTTCCAGGTTGCGGAAGTAGTCGCCTTTTGTATATTATTTACTTTTCCGCATTAGGATAGACCCAAGGAGGGGAGCACAAGTAACCGGGTTCTAGGGTCCAGTGGGAGACCATCTTGAGGAGTCGAGTCCGGGTCTCCTAACCCTAGAATTGGTAGGGTTGCTTACCGCTCTCGTAGGGGTCTAGGGGTGTGGGATTGGCTATTCATCACGACCGTGGAATCCGTGTTTTATACTGGCTCGTATTGAAAACACGGACGTCCTAGTATATCCAATATTTCATATGTTTCTTCTGCTGCGATATCTGTGATGTGATCATGTGATGTTCTGAGATAGATACAGTATATAGTATATATGATATATTATATAGACGTTACTTATGTTTTTCATCCGCACTAGCCCTGCCCTACTCTGTCGTTAGTTACCTAACCTAACGGTGCACGAGGGGACATCGAGGCGAATGCGAATGGCATAAGTGTACGTCGTATTTATCTGTGATGTTTAGGTACTTAAATGATGGGACTTCATTAATGAGATTAATGAAAGAAAAGAAACCTAAGATGTTGTAGAATCAAATTTTAAATAAAACGAGTAGCTACAGTTCTTGCTTTGCACAGCGGTATATATGATATATCCTGCACCTTATTCGATGAGGAAAGGACCGAGATCCCTTCACCGGGAGTGACTCCTTTAGCAATAACTGGCAGATGCTACACACTCGGTTTGTTTTTGATAGCTTCTATAGTTTCTGCTTTGCACAGTGATATATATGATATATCCCGCACCTCATTCGACGAGGAAAGGGCCGACGATCCCTTCACCGGGAGTGACCCCTTTAGCAAAACTAGAAAAGCCTCAAAATCACTCCATTTCAAAACTTCATTTGATTCTACAACGATATCAAGTTCATTACACTCATGGTTTTTATGAAAAACCTGCGCAGCCCTCCGTCATTTTAGATAAGTACTAGTTAGTATTCGTGCTGCGGTAGTTTGGCTTCCGTCAAGGCGCAGTGTACGGTTGCTAACTAGTGCTTATCTGCTTGTATATGATGCGATTGGATTAGGGTATTCGTACGGCATTGTTTGGCCTCCGTCAAGGGTCGTGCGGGTGGGTTTAATTCAATCAGGAAATGACGGGTAGAACTTGACTAGCGGACTATGGGTTGTTTGGCCTCCGTCAAGGTCATAGGACGCTAGGGGCAAAATATTATCGGGAATTTCAAGTGTTGAAATTTGCAATGAGATTGCATACCTTCTATGAGATAGTTGGATCCCGATACCCACTGCGAGTAAGAGTTACTCCTGGGAGAGTTTTGCACATTGCAATTAGCCGATCAAGTAGGTGTCTAGAAAGGTGTCAACGAGGTTACGCCTATGGGAAAACGAGATTTACATTAATTAGGTTCGTGCGAAAGCACGGGGGACCTCCCTCAAAGTACCGACACTGGCCTGGCTGAAAGATTGGCGAACTTGTACTGTGTAATTAATCCCGGCTAGTCTTTCCTTTTAGGGTTTGAAGGAAGATTTGATAAAAAGCAGTGGGAGCCATCCTGATTAGATAAGATAATAACCAATCTGATCTTGCACGAGCATACGCTAAAGTGTTTTCTTCTCTCTCTCTCCAGGTAGCGACCAGTTCATGCCTTAATCAAGATAATAATATGGATGTATTGACCAAACCCGCATGTTATACTGTGCAGGGGAACGTTGGACCCGTTCTACCTTATAAGTGTTATAAGAATGAACAGGAAATAGGAGAATATCTGGATTCTCACACCGCCCAAACGGAGAACATGCATGTTGATGCATCATCTTCGGGTGTATTTGTCATTGAAAACTGTTTCTCAGTTCACCCTACGTCCTGGGTATTAGATACCGGATCAGGATCCCACATATATAAGATGTTACATGGGCTAGAGAACTGGGAAAAGGTGATCATTCCATTCAAGTTGGGAATGGGGCAAATGTTGCAGCCAAAGCAGTTGGCGAATATCACCTTGTATTACCAAGTGGTGATACACTGATTCTAAATGAATGCTATTATATACCGAACATGATGTGCAACATTATATCAGTTTCTTTATTAAGTAAAGAAGGATATAATTTTGTATTACAGGGTAATGTTATGAACATATTTCTAGATCAAAAGTTGATTGCATCAGGCTCGCTGTATAATGGCATATTCATTCTCAATCAAAATACAGTCCTCAATTTACAAAACACACACAAGAGGAAGAGTTCTGAACTAAACGAATCTTTCTTGTGGTATTGTAGACTGGGTCACATCAATGCGATACGACTAGCTAAGTTGCATAAGGATGGATATTTAAATTCGTTTGAATTTTCATCTTATGAGAATTGCCAGTCATGTCTCAAAGGAAAGATAACCAAAACTCCGTTTACAGGACACGGAGAAAGAGTTACCGAACTCTTGGGACTAATACATAGTGATGTATGCGGTCCCATGTCTACACATGCCAGGGATGGTTCTTCGTACTTCATTACATTCACTGACGATCTCTCTAGATTCGGATATGTGTTCCTGATGAAACACAAATCAGAAGCTTTTGAGAAATTTAGAGAATATAAACGAGAAGTAGAGAACCAAACGGGCAAAAGTATTAAGATCCTTCGATCTGATCGAGGAGGAGAATACTTAAGTAACGAATTCAGAGATTATCTAAAAGAGAATGGGATTCTCTCTCAGCTTACTCCTCCTTATACACCACAGCACAACGGTGTATCGGAGCGGAGAAATCGCACCCTATTAGATATGGTGCGCTCTATGATGAGTACAGCTGAGTTACCTATTTCCTTCTGGGGATATGCACTGGAGACTGCTGCATACCTACTGAATAGAGTTCCGACCAAATCAGTGCCTACCACTCCATATGAGATATGGAATGGAAAAAGACCATGTCTTAATTTTATTCAGATATGGGGTTGTCCGGCCTATGTTAAAACACAAAATCCGGACAAGCTCGAGGCAAGGTCTGTTCTATGTAAGTTTGTTGGATATCCCAAACATTCGCGAGGGTATATCTTCTACCACTCCGAGGAACAAAAAGTGTTTGTTTCTCGACATGCCACTTTCTTAGAAAAAAGTTTTCTTATGAAACAGATAAGTGGCATTGAGGTAGAACTGGAAGAGGTTCCAGCGACACAAACTATAACAGAAGACTTGGTAGAACCAGAGAATTCAGTAGAACTCGACGAACCCAAGCCTCTCCGCCGATCTAGTAGGGTTTCTCGTCCACCAGAGAGATACTACGGTTTTCTCATTGACGGTGGAAGCGAGGATTGCATCATGGAGGATAATGACCCAACTAGCTTCGAGCAGGCCATCACGAGTAGGGACTCAGTGAAATGGCTGGATGCTATGCGGTTCGAGATGGAATCCATGTACACCAACAAAGTATGGACTTTGGATGTTGCTCCTGAAGGGGTAAAACCCATTGGGAGCAAATGGATCTTCAAGAAAAAACTTGGTGTAGATGGGAAAGTGGAGACTTTCAAAGCTAGACTTGTTGCAAAAGGTTTTCGTCAAAGACCAGGTGTGGACTATGACGAAACCTTTTCTCCAGTGGCTATTCTTAAATCCATCCGGATCATGCTTGCCATCGCTGCATATCATGATTACGAAATCTGGCAAATGGATGTTAAGACCGCCTTTCTAAATGGTGATTTAGAAGAGTGCGTGTACATGACTCAGCCAGAGGGCTTCGTAGACAGTGGGAGCAGCGGGAAGGTGTGCAAGCTGCTTAAACCCATTTATGGATTAAAGCAAGCATCGCGGAGTTGGAACATCTGCTTTGACGCCGTTATCAAAGAGTTTGATTTCGTCAAAAACCCAGATGAACCTTGTATCTACAAGAAGGTGGCAGAGAGTAAGGTTGTCTTCCTCGTATTGTACGTAGACGATATACTCTTGATAGGAAATGATATTCCTATGCTGCAATCGGTCACGCTCTTCTTATCACAAAGATTCTCAATGAAAGATCTTGGTGATGCCTCATGCATTTTGGGGATTAGGATCTATAGAGATAGATCCAAACGGATTTTGGGATTGTCCCAATCCAGGTACATTGACACCATACTAAAGAGGTTTAGTATGGAAGAATCCAAGCGTGGGAACTTGCCCACGATCTCTGGAGTCACTCTCTCCAAAGAGATGTCTCCCAAGACTGATTTGGAGAGAGCTCGCATGCAAGGAATACCCTATGCTTTGGCTGTAGGCTCTATCATGTACGCGATACTATGTACCAGATCCGATGTAGCATACTCACTAAGTGTAGTGAGCAGGTATCAAGCTGATCCTGGAGAGAGTCACTGGACAGCTGTGAAGAGCATTCTCAAGTACTTACGAAAGACTAAAGAGATGCTCTTGGTGTATGGTAACGGAGAACTCCAAGTGGAGTCCTTTACCGATTCGAGCTTCCAGAGTGATAAGGACGACTCTAAGTCGCAGTCGGGATTTGTCTTTACCCTTTACGGAGGGGCGGTTAGCTGGAAGAGTTCCAAGCAGGAAACCGTGGCAGACTCGACGATGGAGGCTGAATACATCGCTGCCAACGATGCTGCTAAAGAGGCTGTCTGGATCAAGAAGTTCATTACTGAACTTGGAGTGGTTCAATCCATTGAGCATCCAATACCTTTGTATTGCGATAACAATGGAGCGGTGGCTTTGGCCAAGGAACCCAGGTCCCATCAGCGATCCAGGCATATTCTGAGGCGGTATCACCTGATCCGGGAGATAGTTGATCGCCGGGAGATCGAGGTCCGGAGGGTTGACACGAAGAACAACACTGCGGATCCACTCACGAAGGCCATTCTCCAGATACAGTTTGAGAGACTCTTCGGGATGCTCGGTATGCGATACTACAGCAGCTGGCCCTAGTGCAAGTGGGAGATTGTTAGTTGTATGTATGCCCTAGAGGCCAATATTGTACAGATGATGTATATTATATTGGATGCTTGGACATATATGGAGATGACTTTCTTGCTCGATATGATGGTATGCTATCTGGTTACTCTTTATCTTAACATGTATACTGGTCCCTTTAATCTGTCTTATAGTTACATGTTGGTAAAGCCCTTAGGATGTGTACTTGACTACCTGGACTATGATGCAGATCATACTAGTGGGGACATGGTAGTACATAAGTACATCCTTCAAGGTCCCTAGTCATGGGTGTATCGAGACGGGGCATCGATATACCAGAGTAGACTAGCGTATACGCTTCTCGACCCATGAGATGGGCGATGGATGATCCCATATCCATTGGTGTTTGACATCAGAGATGGTATACGGGTGCTCAGTGGAGACTGGGTACACTGGACGGACTCGCCGAGAACTCCCAGATGGTATTATACCTCACGTCAGATGGCAGTTCTCAGGTGACACTTGTGCAGGTTAGTCTGTAGACCCGAGATCGTCATAGAGTCTTATGTGATTCCCACTGTGCTTTGATCTCCACCTTACCACGTCCATGAGGGCGTGCAAAATGGTGGTCTTTGGGTACAGTCCCGAGTCACATGGAGGCAATGAGCGATAGGAGGGGTTTCGTCTCTTCCGGTATTGGGGGTTGATGTTGCGCTGTGCTCGATTGGCCGTAACAGGGAAGTCCCTGGCCAGGGCTGATAAGAGATTTGCTGGTAAGTGTTACCAGTAATTTCTCGATCCGTTATGAGCCTCACATCGGCACGACTTATCGGTTATTGGGGTCTGATGTTTACCACCTCTAGACTTGATATGCGACATATCAAACGAACAGACCGGACTGTACGGTAAGTGTTACTGGTTGGATTCACAGGAGTGTGAGCGGGCTAGCTCGTCGATCTTCTGATCGCTTGATACCTGGATGGCCGTTACGTTTAGAAGACCGCTTGCGGCTTGTGGGTGCTTGATATGATCATCATCTGCTACCGACGTATTGACGAGTCTTTAGAGTCCTACACAGAGGTTTCCTGGCTCAAGCGAAGCGAAATAGGAGCGCATATGAGATATGTGCAGGACCGAGAATAATGCGTGTATTTGATACCGTATTTCATTCTCGCGATGAATGTATCGATTGGTTATATGCGATATAACCTAGATATCGAATCAAGGATTGATTCGATAAGCCGATACATAGGATACTAGTCGGTTATATGCGATATGACCGGATCGTTAAATCAAGTGTTGATTTAATGATTTAATATATAATTATATATTTGATATATTGCTTTGCATTAACTAATATTGGTTCACTTTAAATGGATTTTCTCACTTGATGTGCAAGTTGTATATGTGATATACTTTTGTGCACATCTTTGTATCATGTTTGATGATGCTTGCTCATTTGGTTAAGTGTAAAGAATTAAACCTAGGTTAAGAAAGTGATTAGGGTTTTAATTATCCATTCTTTTATTTATTGATTTTGGAAAAAGAATGGGATAAGAATACAAAATGGTTGCTTTCATTCTTGAACCTTTGTGAAGCTTCATGAAGCTTTGACCAAAGTGACCAATTTGTCTTCATTCTTAACCCTAACCACTCTTCTAACCTTGGTCAATTCTCTACACCTAACCATGGTTCCTATTATGATAAGTATTCATTTATTTTTCATTTTTGTTGACTTATCATAATATTTCCTTCTTCTTGATCTTCTTCTTCAAGAAAGAAAGCTTGATGCCATCAATGGCAACTTGAGTTCTAAAGTGAGAAATCCAATTCTAGAGTGAACCCACCTCCTATTTCTTCATCCTCTACCTCTTGCCAAGTTGTTTTGGGTGTTTTCTTCACAAGTTTCACACCTTGGTGAAGTTGGAGCTTGAACTTGTGATGCCTCGACGTAGATCATCTTCGGCACGAAGCCGACGAACTATTCCGCTCATTTCTTCGATGAAGCCGACGCGAGAGTCCGAGATCTGACTAGGACAGCGAGAGGACGTCTACGTGGAGCTAAGGAAGTGGATAACTGGATCTACAAAGGTTGTAGCTTCTTATCTTTAGTTAAGTTGTTAACTAGATTCGTATTTCGCCTAAACATCTAGTCAACGATCCGTATTAGGGTTTCTCGGCACCCATAAAATTTGAAATTGGCATGGTTGATGCCTTGTGAGACCTCTATAGTGTGCCTAGGAACTTTTCACTTGGGATGTATATGTACAGTACAGTCTTGCTCAATATGATAGTATGCTATCTGGTTTGTCTTTATCTTAACATATGTATATGTTTTTCTTATATTTCGTATCGCTAATACATGTCGATAAAACCCATAGGATCTTTGCTTGACTACCAGAATTGTGATGATGATCATACTCGTGGGGGCTAGGTGGACATCCATAAATGTCCCTAGTCGTAGGAATACCGAGACAGGGTATCGATATTCCAGAGTAGACTAAAGTATACGTTTCTTATTCCCGACACGGGAAGTGTCCTGTTCCACAGCCGTTGGTGTTCGACACTAAAGATTGTATACAGGTGCTCATTATGTTATGATTTACACTGGATGGACTTGCCGGGAACTGCTAGATGGTACTATACCTATCATCAGATGGCAGTTCTCAGGTGACATGAGTACAGGGCAGTCTGTCGACCCGAAATCACTTCGTCTTGAGTGTGTTCACACTGTACTTTATTTTGGATATGTATGCCCTATAGTCCTGTATTGTATAGGATACTAGGGATATGTATATGTTGGATATGTATGCCCTAGAGGCCTGTATCGTATAGGATGTTGGGGATATGTATGTACAGGATAATCCTGCTCAGTTATATAGTATACTATTTGAGTTGTCTTTATTTGAACATGTGTATTTGTTTTTCTTACTGCTTTGTATTGCTTATACATGTTGATAAAGACTCGTTACAGTAGTATGCTATTTTTGTTTGTCTTTATCTTAACATGTGCATATGTTATACTCGATATCACATATGGCGGATACATATTGATAAAGCCCATAGGATTTTGCTTCACTACCAGCGTTATGATGGCGATCATACTTGTGGGAGCTGGGTGGTCCATAAGCACATCCTTAAAGGTCCCAAGTCGCAGGAGTATCTTAACATGTGCGCATGTTATACTCGATATCACACTGGACGGACTCGCCGAGAACCTCTAGATGGTATTATACCTATCGTCAGGTAGCGGTTCTCAGGTGACATGAGTACAGGTTAGTCTTTAGACCCGAGATCATCATTTGTCTCGTGTGAGTTCCCACTGTACGTTGATCACTACCCTACCACGGCTCTACTGAGTCGTGCAAACAGGTTTTGGTTAGGTACAGTCTCGACCCACATGGAGGCAGTGAGTGATTGTCAGGGATTCGTCTCTCCCAGTATTGGGAGTCGATATCGCATTGTGTCCGGTTAGCCAGAACCATAAGACCTTGGCCAAGGTAGTTGAGATTTACTTATAATTAGATCAGTAGTTTCTCATATTGGTCCTGAGCCAAATCGACATGACTTATCAGGTTATTAGGGGTCCGACGTTTACCACCCTCCTAGACCCGGTATGCGGTACTCTTAGACGAAGAGGCCGGATTGTACGGATACTGTCACGGATAGGCTCAGTAGGGGTCCGGATGAGCTTGCTCGTCGGCCTTCCTTTCGACAGGTACCTGGGTAGCCGTTACGTAGAGCTAGTGCCGCTGACATGCTTGTGGTTAAACCCACCGCCAGCGTATTGTCGAGTCTTTAGAGTCCCACACAAAGGGTTTTCCTGGTTCAGGCGAAATGATGTAGTGGTCGTATTTTGATACGTGCAGGGTTTCGATCGAACGACAATACTAGCCGGCCTAGGATTAAGCCAGATTATTAAATCAAGTATTGATTTAATAATTTACATATACATATTTCGATATGTATATTCTAGTGTTATCCGGACTTTCGATCGGACGGTTGATAATACCAGCCGGCTTATGATTAAGCCAGATTATTAAATCATATATTGATTTAACAATTTACATATGCATATTTCAATATGTATATTCTAGTATTATATTCTTTGTATTATTCTACCTCTTTGGATATTCGTATTTTGAGACGAATACGGGTATGTATATACGGTAGAGTATATTCCGTATTTATACGGAAAATATTCTAGAAGTCGGACACCTCATTTCCATGTTTTTTTTTATTGAAAATTGAAATAAGGTGGAAGGGTGAGGTGGGAAGGAGAATGGTATGAAGCATGGTTGAATAGGGTAGACAAATGAATTTATAGTTCATTTGTCTACACTATTCAAATATGATGGCTTTTTATTATTGCAAAATATCATTTGACAAAACCATGCTTGGATATTTGTTTTATGATGAGATTTTCATTTTCACCATTCTCTTTCTCTCACCATTTTTTAGAGCTCCTTCTTCCTCTTCACCCTACATTCTCATGAGTTGAGAATCAAGGGTGAAGAGAGGTAGAAATATTACTAGAACAAAATACTACATCACTAGACACTCTAGATTAGCAACTTAGAGATTTTAGTTACTCTACTGGATTTTTTTAGTCGAGCTAGAGCCAAGAACCACATCCTTCGGGTGGATTATCTTCGACGGAGGAAGACCGGAGATCAAGCTCGATCACGGAGACCCCATAGAGCTAAGGATGAGGGTAGAAGACCGAAGGACACGGATCATTCGGTATAACCCTCTTATCACAGTAGCTAATTTCCTCAAGTTTACTAATTTAATGTTTGGTTAGATTCTAGGGAGTCGTTTCTAGCGCTAAGTTTTTTAAAAGTTAAAGTTTTTCATTTTGCAATGGCCGCGGTTAGCGGCCAGGGCGCTAGGAACCCCAACATGGTATCAGAGCCACCCAAACATTAGAAACTAGCAATAGGCAATGCTTTAGTTTCAAAACCGAAAATTCCGATTTTCGAAAACCCACTCTCTTTCCAAAAAAAATTTGGTCTCTGAAATTTTTTTGAACAAATGCAGAGGCTTGCTATTGATATTGTAGTGATACACAATGAAAACGAGGAAGATCCACCTTGAAAAAACCGTCAGAAATCCCCAAAAGCCCGCTACCAGCGGTTTTTTGGTATCTTATGGTCCTCGTTTTCATTCAGTGTCTTGGGTTTTGAGAATTAGGGTTTCTAGTCTTGTTTGATTTGCCCCATATTTCACTTAGTGTTATCTTTGCTTTGGGGCAACTTGAAATGTTTCAAGACTTGAAATTTTGCATCGTTGATATCTGTGATGTTGGGTATGTGTTTTCAAACGTCATCTAATTGTTATATATCATTTAGACGGGGTTGCAAATACTTGCTTCTGGTGGTATGATGTTTGTATCTGTGATGGTTTATTTGGATTGTCCTGTTTGATAGGCCCCAGTGCAATGATAGTTGTACAGTTTAGATTCATTTGTATATTCATTGTTGCGGGGTGAGCGTCCAACATTTAGATTGACGTTTCCTCCAGCTTGTATACTCTTTTATTAGGGCACGACCGGGTTGAGATCGATATCACCATTGTATATATTTTCTTTTTTGTACTAGGATTACCCCGCGGAGGAATGCTCGAATAGCCGGGTTCTAGAGGGTAACGTGCCCGCATCTCATGGCGTTGAGACCGAGGGGGCCTTACTCTAGAATTGGCGGGCTATTTTCCGCACTCGTAGGGGGTATAGGATGACCCATGGAGGGGTGCTCAAGTTATCGGATTTTATGAAGTGCTGGTAGCCCATTCAATTCGTTAATTGGGACTGCCTTACTTCCGGGATTGGCAGGTAACTTGTCGCACTTAGGGGGGGTCTTGGTTCTACATTATACAGGCTATCCACATGATTGTTGAATGTCGAGTTTCATTTGCGGCTCAAATGAAACCCAGGGCTCCTAGATTATCCGCTATTCCATTTTTTGCTTATAGCTATTCTGTGATGTTACTTATATCATGCCTGGGATGAATGGTTATATATATATAAATATTTATATTTATATATTTTGCATCCGCGCTAGTCCTGCACTCGCTCTGCCATTAGTTAAGTAACCTAACAGGGCATGACGGGGCCCCATGGAGAATGCGGATGGCATATACATCCATTTTATTTTTGTTCATTTCTGGTGTGATAGGATTTAATTGATAGGACCGTATTAATTTTGATTAATGCAGGTAAAAAGAAACCTAACAAGATGCTGTTGGAACAAATTTTCGAATAACTATAGTCATATATTTTTCGATTTGCATAGTGGTATTCGGTTAGGAATATCTCGCACCTCATTCGAGGAGGCAAGAGCCAAGATCCTTTCACGGGAAGTGACCTTTTGAGCAAAAGTTTATGTTACTATAGATTGCTTAGTTTTCTTCAAAACCACTAGTTTTCAAACGCGGAACCTAAACCACTCGTTTTCAAAACTACTCGGTTCCTTCAACGATATCAAGTTCATTACGTTAACGGGTTTTTCGCAAAAAACCCAGCCATATCCCTCCGTCGTTTCAGATAATTACTACTTAGTATTCATGCTGCGTTTGTTGATTATTCGTCAAGGCGTAGTGTACGGTAGTTAAGTAATGATTGTCTGTAGTATAGATAATGCGATTGGTTTAGACAGTCGTGCGACTTTGTTGATTATTCGTCAAGGTTCATGCGGGTGGGTCTAATGCAATCTTGGATAATGACGGGTTGAACTTGACTAGGTCCTTTTGATTTATTGATTATTCGTCAAGGTCACTTGGGTACTAGGGAAAAAAACCACATTGGGAGTTTCAAATATACAGGAAACTTGCTAGTCTTGCATACCTTCTGGAGTGTGGTGACTAGAGTGGCTTCCATCTAGGTTATCACGCGATGATAGTTGGATCCCGATCCCACTGATGAGTAAGATTACTCTTGGGATATATTTTTTACTTCACAATTAGCTAACCTATTAGCTGTCTAGAAAAGTGTTAACAGGACTACGCCTCTGCGGAAATGAGGTTTATTTTAATTAGGTCCGTGCGAGAGCATGGGGAACCTTCCCTCGGAGTACCAACACCCACTTGGCTGAACGGTTAGCGAATTTGTAAGGTGCGAATGATCCCGGCTTGTTTTACTTTTACGGTTTGAAAGAAAATTCGAGAAAACAGTGGGAGCCATCCTGATTAGATAAACTAATAGCCAATCTAATCTTGTAAGAGCGCACGCTGAGTGTTTCTTTTCTCTCTCTCCAGGTAGCAACCAATTCACGCCTTAATTAAGATAATAAAATGTATGACTTGACTGAACAAGCTTATTACACTTGGTTGGGGAACGTCGGTTCGGCTCAAACTTGTGACAACTGTCACGGGTATGAGTAAGGGAAAGAGAACTGTAAGGAATTCCAAATGACCCTAATAAAGGAGAAGTATTCTAATGCGTCGTCTTCAGGTGTATTTGTTATTGAAAACTGTTTTTGGGTCAACCCTACCTCCTGGGTACTAGATACCGGATCAGGATCTCATATCTGTAATTTATTACAACGAATGAGAAAAAGTAGAAAGGTTGGACCGGATGATATGTCCCACAGAGTAGGGAATGGAGCACAAGTTTATACTGCTGCCGTCGGTGAATATCACCTAGTATTGCCAAGCTGCAATACTACGATTTTTAACAACTGCTACTATGTACCTTCCAAGCTTTGCAATATCATATCAGTTTCTTTACTTGATAAAAATGGATATAACATTCATTTAGATAGAAATATCATGAGCATTTACCTTAATCAGGTATTGGTTATAGAAGGTACACTTTGTAATTGTATTTATGTTCTTAATCAAAACACAGTTTTCAATACACAAAACACACGCAAGAGGAAAAGTTCAGATACGAACGAAACCAACTTGTGCCATTGTAGACTTGGTCATATCGGAGAGAAAAGACTAAGTAAGTTGTATAAGGATGGATATCTGAATCCGTTCGAATTCTCATCCTATGAAACTTGTCAGTCCTGTCTCAAAGGAAATATGACCAAATCTCCATTCACAAGACACGGAGAAAGAGCTACAGAGCTCTTAGGACTCATACAGAGCGATTTATGTAGTCCGATGTCTATACATGCGAGGGGTGGATTCTCATACTTCATTACATTCACTGGCGATCTCTATAGGTTCAGATATGTGTATCTTTTGGAACACAAATATGAAGCTTTTGAGAAATTCAAAGAATTCAGAAATGAAGTAGAGAACCAGACTGGAAAAAGTATCAATATCCTTTAATCTAATAGAGGAGGAGAGTACTTAAGCATGGAATTCCAAGAATACCTGAAATAGAATGGTATTCCCTCTCAGCTTACTCCTCCGTATACACCATGGCACAATGGTGTATCAAAACGGAGGAACCGTACCCTATTGGATATTGTTTGCTCCATGATGAGTAGTGCTGATCCGCCTCTTTCATTTTAGGGACATGCGCTTCAGACATCGGCATATTGGTTGAATCAAGTTTCGACCAAATCCGTGCCTACCACTCCATATGAAATATGGAGTGGTAAGAAACCATGTCTTAAATTCATATATGGGGTTGTCCGGCTTATGTTAAAAAGCAAAATCCGGACAAACCGGAGGCACGATCGGTTCTTTGTAAGTTTGTGTGATATCTTAAGAATTCACTAGGATATCTGTTCTACCACACTGAGGAATATAAGGTGTTTGTGTCTCGCTACACCACCTTTTTGGAAAGGAAATTTCTTTCAAAAGAAGTTAGTGGGAGCACGGTAGAACTGGATGAAATTCTTGAACCACAAACTGAAACTGAAGATTTGGTGGAACCTCAGGATTCAATAATCCTGGACGAACCTCAGCCACTACGCAGATCTAGTATGATTTCTCATTCGCCCGAGAGATACTACAGTTTTCTCATTGATGGGGATCGAGAGGATTGCATCTTAGTAGTAGATGATCCTACTAGTTTTAAGTAGGCCATTACCAATAGGGACTCTGATAAATAGCTGGATGTTATGCGATTCGAAATGGTATCCATGTACACCAACAAAATTTGGACTTTGTATGTTGCTCTTCCTGGGGTAAAACCCGTTGGATGCAAGTGGATCTTCAAAAATGTAGCGCCTTGAAAAGTTATTTTGTTGTTTTCCCGAAAATCGGTGAAAATTTGGTATTTTTTCCGTAAATCGTCTTTTTTGTTATTTTGCAGTTTAGGCCTAATTATACCTAATTTGGATAGGTAATTGCTAGTTTTTAGTAGCTAATGAGTTACTTATAAATTTCTGGTCATTTAAAATTTTTCCCTAATTTTTCAATTTTTAATATTATTTTAAGCCGGTAAAAAAATACATTAAATTAGCGATAAATACAAATTTAAATGGGCTAAATTTAAGCTTTAAAATCATGCTAATTAAAATCTAGTTGTAACATAAATTTTTAGTAATTTATTTTAAGGTTTAAATAATTTTTATTATGGAAAACGAAAATTATTGAATTTAAGCTTAAACTTGCAATTTTGGTATTGTGGGGGGTCTTTTTGCATAGAATTTTTTTTGTAAACTCTCTCACAACCTCACCCCACATATTGGCCGGCCTCATCACATGGTAGCAGCCCATGAATTTTCCCCCCTCCTATATGTGTTCTTTGGGCCTTTTAAAGTGTTTTAAATAGGGGTTTTAGTATATTAATTGGATATGGGCTTTGGGTGTTTGGTTTGGGCTTTGACCTTTGACTTTTCCCCACCAATTCCCTCACAACTTCCCACCTTCCTCCTGCTGCCGACCAGACCAGCTGCTGTCCCCAATTTCCCTTCTCTTTTTCACTTCGAAACTCATCTCAAATTCCACAAAAATCCCAATCAAACTTCAAAATTTCAAGCCCATCCTTCATCCATTCTTCTTAACCTTTCTTGCATGGACCTTGGATGCTAGGAGGCCATATTTGGAGTCAAAATTTCTTGCTAGATCTCTAGATCTATAGGTATAACTCTTACCCATTTAAATTCTTTTGTTTAGATTTCCTTAATTGAGTTGTTTTATTGTAAATATTAGTGCTAATTTGTAATATAGCTTTTTTAGTTCATGGCTTGAATTTTAATTAGGGTTTAAAAAACCATTATTAGGTTAATTAATTTATTTTTCTATCTAGTATTTTG
This sequence comes from Agapanthus africanus, assembly GCA_030015575.1. Lineage (NCBI taxonomy): Eukaryota > Viridiplantae > Streptophyta > Magnoliopsida > Asparagales > Amaryllidaceae > Agapanthus > Agapanthus africanus. Next base: position 276,705,996 of record JASDDO010000010.1, on the reverse strand, counting down.
TTAACCTAAATCTAAGAGGTTAGCTTGCTATTGGGTTTCAAATTAGTGCTAATCAAAGTTAATCTAGTGTGGAATTTTGATTGCTATTGCAAATAAGAAAAATCAAGAAAGGTTTTGTTTATGGAAATTAGGTTTTTAAGCATTGCTAATGGTTTAAAACTAATGTAGTGGCTATCTAGTTGGTTAGTTGGATGTTTGTGTTGGATTGTGAGCACTTTATCGCATAGCGGCGATATTGCGTCGTTTTTTTTTTGAATGTTTGTGCTTACTAGTTTTGTGATAAAAGTATGTGATGAATTATTAGGATATCTTGATGATTGTTTTGGCTTCTCCTACGACTTTTAGGGTGTGTGAGTGCGGATTTTTGAGTGTTCGGGTTTTAGTTCCGGACGACCAAATCGACGTTTTAGTGAGTTTTTGCGATTTTCTCATGTGTTCCGCGCACCTTGTGCACGTTGTACCTAGATTGTGAACGTTAGTATTTTCATTTGGGTTTTACTTCGTTCTTGATATGTAACCTTATGTTTGTATTGATATAAATTCCAGGTTCGGTCGCGGAGACGTCAGACGCGGCACGAAAGGGGTAAGCGGTGATTGGACGTGACTAGCTAGGGATTCCGGTGAGTAGATGTAACATCTACGGGGGACTATCGTTGGATGGCGCAAGCCGCCCGATAGTTTTAGTAACTTAAAAGATTCTTAGTGATGTTAGTAATTAGGGGTGTAATACTTATATGATTATTTGCTGCATCCATGCCATATATTGACATACAAATGCGAACCCTTTTTATAGGATACCTGCACCATTGTCAGCGTTTTATATGCAGCACGAGCACTATTCATGCTTACACACACGCCCTGGTAATTGCCATGCCACCACACTAGATAACCTATAATTTGAAACCTTTTACTAATTGATGCTTAAACCTGTGCTATTGCCTTTAATTCTTTAAAATGAAATCGTAGGATTGCTATTCATGTGCATGTACCTCATCATATTATTTGTTCATGCCTAGTCTATTAATCATACATCGTAGCTTAATTATTGATACCATATGCATTCATCACCATTGATATATGCACTTATGAGGATTTCTTGAGATTTTATGATATTTCTGGATTTCGGAGGAAAGCCGCAAAATTTCTAAACTTATTATGTTTTTAAAATATGTAATTGCGGTTTTCTAGTGATGTAAAGTGTCGTCCATCATGAGTTTGCTGTGGTTTTCGAGATCCGTGTCGAGGAATGGAGGAACCGTCACGGGTACATGGTGGGCCCGGTATGGTACCCCGGGACAAGATGAATGTGGTGTTGACGTTGAGCCTGGCAGGGGACGGATTACCTACCGGTGACTGTTTGGCACGGCGGATATCCAGAGGATACCGACCGTGGCCGCGAGATGATGAGATATTGATATTGAGATGGGTCAGCCGGATGGCTGAGGCCAGAGATACTATGACATGGACATATGAGATTTGTGATATTTTTGAGGTGTCGTTGCTGGACACAGGTTCTTGTTGATTCTATTGTTATTGTGCTGGTATTTCAAAAGAGATTCCTAAAGGAAAAACATGATTTCTTATACTTACGCATTCAGATCACTAGTTGATTCACATTGCGTTCATACCTGCTAGTATATTCATATTGCATACATACCTGCTATTATGTCCTTCCATACCTGTATATAGATGCTAGGATGCTTGTGTGCATACTTGCGATAGCCTCTATAGATGTTATTTATTACTCACGAGTTGGCAACTCACCCCCGTTGTGCCATTGTCTTTTGCAGGTCCGCTCCGTCAGCACAGTAGCGGCGTGCGCACCACTTCTTTCGCCTCTCTTGCCAGGACTCGAGGTTTTTGCTCGTAGGTGGGTTGTATTATTATTTTTGTACCATCTTGTATATTCTTTGTATCTAGAATACTCCATCTACTGTATCTACCAGTATTGTTGTATGTTGACCTAGAGACGAGACTGTGAGATTTGTGGACTTTTTATGCTGTTTTTCTTATGCTTCTTTATGATTATTTTGCATGTTGTTGTTTTATATTGCGTGGGATTTATGACCGCCTTGTGGCGAAGAGCTAGCTCCCGCTTGGGGATGCCATATTTTTTGGATTCATATATATTCTTGTTGTACCCATTTTGGGGGCCAGTATTTACAAAGGAGACTCTGCCGAAATTTTCGGAAAAATTTGTATTGTTTTTAAAAAGGTTTTTATATGACTTATTTGATAAACTCGCTTTCAATGGATTGGTTTTCCTTCATTCTTTTTCTTATTTGGTTTTGGTTTCTGGGCTTTGGCTTACTTATTTTACGGACGTCTTGAGACGTTTCGTAACTTAAGTGCCAGTCACGTTCCGTACCCTGCGGGTCGTGACAAAGTTGGTATCAGAGCGATAGGTTTTACCTTTTTGAGTGTAGGATGACCCTTGGTAGATGGAGTAAGTGACTTATGTAGGGTAACGTAGCGTGTGTATGTCCGCGACATACTTGCGATACGGTACTCCGCCTAAGTGACTTTAGGATATACTTGCTTGAAAATTCCTTCTTCAATTCCGTGTATCCTATGATTCTATTGCACTGTTCTTATTATCCTTTTTTTGTACCAGCCACTATGCCGCCAAAGGCTACGAGGGCTGCCGCCCGAGACGAGATTCGAGCAGGCTCGTCCGAGACAAGGACTGAGCAGGGTGGCATGCCTACGCCGCAGGGACAGACTGATCCGCCTTCCCCAGGCCGTATGGATAGGCTTGAGTCCGGTATAGAGGAGCTGCGACAGATGATGGGAGGCGTGCAGGAGCTACGACAGATGGTGGGATCCTTAGTAGAGGTCAATCGAGCACGGAGATCGGATACTACTCCCCCTACGGTCGTTTCGAGACCGAGTCGGATTCGCACTGATATATTAGCACCTAGGCGTGTTCGCAGAGGCCGTGGCGGATTCTTTAGGGGCCAGTTGTATCGCCTTCACCCATATGGTCAGCAGCCATGGTTAGGATGTTTTTGGTGTGGTAGCCTACATCATCGTATCAGAGACTGTCCGGTGAGACGACAGGGAGCGGCGACAGTGCCACATGTTACCTTACCACCATCACCACCCCCTCCTCAGAGAGCTCTACTTCCTACCACTGGAGATGCTTCACGTCAGATAGGTGCACCCAGAGGCCGTGGACACGGAGGTCCTGTTCAGAGAAGACGAGGAGGCAAAGGCCGAGGTCGAGGTCAGCCCACTATCGGTGGAGGACAGGCCCGAGTTTTTGCTTTGACACCGCAGGATGCACAGGCATCCAATGCCGTTGTGACAGGTAACTTGCCAGTTTGCTCTTTCGACGCACGGGTATTATTTGACCCAGGTTCCATACATTCGTACATCTCTACACACTTTGCACCGATGTTGGGCAGTGAGTCGTCGTCGTTAGATCAGCCGCTTGTTGTTAGTACTCCGGTAGGCGAGTCGTTTGTCGCTCGTTTTGTATTTCGTTTGTGTTCCGTTCGTATCGGGGAGAGGGATTCATCGGTTGATTTGATTCTCCTCGATATGTTGGACTTTGATGTGCTTCTGGGCATGGATTGGCTAGCCACCTGTTATGCTTCGGTGGACTGCATGAGAAGGCTGTCAGATTTAGCTTTCCGGGAGAGCCAGTCCTTGTTATTCAGGGAGACCGCAGCGTCGCCCTTCCCAGCTTGATTTCGTCTCTTCGCGCTGGTCAGCTCTTGCGGAAGGGATGTCAGGGATTCTTAGCGTATATTTATGATACTCGAGCTACAGAGGTTCCGTTGGACCGGGTCCCGATTGTTTGTGAGTTCCCTGATGTTTTCTCTGAGGAGCTGCCTGGGCTACCGCCTGAGCGCGATGTTGAGTTCTGCATCGATTTGATTCCCCGCTTGGGGCTTATTTCTATACCGCCTTATCGGATGGCCCCGGCAGAGCTTAGAGAGCTGAAGGATCAGTTGCAGGATTTGTTAGATAAGGGGCTTATTCGACCTAATGTTTCTCCGTGGGGTGCTCCGGTCCTGTTTGTCAAGATGAAGGATGGAAGTTTGCGCTTATGTATCGACTACCGCCAGCTGGACAAAGTTACCGTGCGGAACAGATATCTATTGCCATGCATTGATGATTTGTTCGACCAGTTTCAGGGTGCGGGGTATTTTTCGAGGATCGACTTGCGATCAGGGTACCATCAGCTGCGAGTTCGACAGGAGGATATATCGAAGACAGCTTTCCGTACGTGCTACGGCCACTATGAGTTTTTGGTGATGTCGTTCGGACTCACCAACGCCCCAGCAGCATTCATGGAATTGATGAACCGTATATTCCGGCCGTATCTCGACTTGTTCATCATAGTGTTCATTGATGATATTTTGGTGTATTCTCGGAGCCAAGAGGAGCATGAGCAGCATTTGCGGATTACGTTGCAGACTTTGAGGGAGCACCAGCTTTTCGCTAAATTTTCCAAGTGTGTATTCTGGCTGGACAGCGTTGGTTTCTTGGGTCACGTGATTACGAGAGATGGTATATGTGTGGACCTGAAGAAGATCGAGGCTGTTCAGCAGTGGCCCAGACCGACATCAGTTACGGAGATCCGCAGTTTCCTAGGCCTGGCTGGCTACTACAGGCGATTCGTTCAGGACTTCTGTCGTATTGCTGCACCTTTGACCGGATTGACCCGGAAGGGAGTTCCTTTCGTTTGGACGGAGGAGTGCGAGCACAGTTTTCAGCAGCTACGGACTTGTTTGACTACGGCGCCGGTACTATCTTTGCCTTCAAGATCAGGCGGATTCGTGGTTTATTGCGACGCTTCACGAGTTGGGCTAGGGTGATCGCGTATGCTTCGCGGCAGTTGAAGAAACATGAACAGAACTACGCCACTCATGATTTGGAGATGGCTGCAGTGGTCTTTGCACTGATGATTTGGCGACATTACCTATACGGCGAGTCGTGTCAGATATTCACCGATCACAAGAGCTTAAAGTACATATTTCAGCAGCGAGACCTGAACCTCAGACAGCGTCGTTGGATGGAGTTAGTGAAAGACTACGACTGTGAGATCTTATATCACCCAGGCAAGGCGAATGTGGTGGCAGATGCTTTGAGCAGGAGGCCCGGGGGTAGTCTATCGTGTTTGCGCGCAGTGCAGAGGCAGTCGTCAGCAGATTGGCAAATGTTATGCGACAGCCGAGTTGAGTTCGAGTTCACTCAGACAGGGGGACAGCTCGCGCATATTCATGTATGCCCACAGTTGCTTGACCGTATATATGAGGCACAGCGCAGTGACGACCGTTGCTCAGAGATCATGGCACAGATGGGACAGGGAAGATTTTCCGAGTTCTTGATTGACGATCAAGGGATTTTACGCTATGGATCTAGACTGTGCGTACCAGATGCTGATGGATTGCGGCGCGACATTCATGAGGAGGCACACCGATCAGTGTATAGTGTCCATCCCGGTTCCACCAAGATGCACCATGATATGAGAGAGACCTACTGGTGGGACGGGATGAAGAGGAACATTGCGGAGTTTGTATCGAGATGCCTGACTTGTCAGCAAGTCAAGGCCGAGCACCAGAGGCCCGCAGGAGAGCTACAGCCGTTACCCATTCCGGAGTTGACATGGGAGCGGATTTCGATGGATTTCGTTGTGGGTCTACCCAGGACCAGTCGAGGGTATGACTCCATCTGGGTGATCGTAGATCGATTGACGAAAGCGGCTCACTTCCTGCCAGTGAAGACGACTTTCAGCTTCGCTCAGTATGCCCAGCTTTACATCGACGAGATCGTGCGGTTGCATGGCGTACCGACTTGTATTGTGTCAGATCGAGGCACCCAGTTCACCAGCCGACTATGGCAGAGACTCCAGGAGGCTTTGGGCACTCGTTTGAGCTTCAGCACAGCATTTCATCCACAGACCGACGGACAGTCAGAGCGGACCATTCAGACTCTCGAGGACATGCTCAGAGCGTGCATTTTAGATTTCGGCGGTAGCTGGGATCGTCATTTACCTCTAGTGGAGTTCTCCTACAACAACAGCTTCCAGGATACTATTCAGATGGCACCTTTCGAGGCATTGTATGGGAGGAGATGCAGATCGCCCGTTTGTTGGACAGAGCTCAGCGAGAGCAGTATTCTGGGGCCGCAGCTTGTTGAGGAGACAACAGCGAAGATACAGTTGATCCGAAACCGGATGAGAGCGGCTCAGAGCAGGCAAAAATCCTATGCGGACAGGCGCCGTCGCAGATTAGAGTTCGCAGTTGGCGACCATGTTTTTCGGAGAGTCTCTCCGATGAAGGGCGTGATGCGTTTTGGGCGAAAGGGGAAGCTTAGCCCTAGATTGGTAGGTCCCTTAGAGATCCTCGAGCGTGTCGGTGCTGTTGCATATCGTTTGGCCCTTCCACCCAGCTTTCCCGATGTCCACCCCGTCTTCCATGTTTCGATGCTCCGCAAGTACCTTCATGACCCTTCCCATGCAATTCAGCACCCGACAGTCCAGCTAGAGCGCGACCTTTCTTTTGCAGAGCAGCCGGTGGCCATCCTGGATCGGCAGGTGAAGAAGTTGAGGTCGAAGATTATACCAACCGTCAAGGTCCTTTGGCGTAGCCCGAGCAGCGAGGAGGTCACCTGGGAGACCGAGGGAGAGATGCGGAAGAAATATCCCCGTCTCTTTGAAGGTACGCGTAGCTATTTTTTTTTAAATTCGGAGACCGAATTTCTTAAAGGGGGAAGATTGTAGCGCCTTGAAAAGTCATTTGTTGTTTTCCCGAAAATCGGTGAAAATTTGGTATTTTTTCCGTAAATCGTCTGTTTTGTTATTTTGCAGTTTAGGCCTAATTATACCTAATTTGGATAGGTAATTGCTAGTTTTTAGTAGCTAATGAGTTACTTATAAATTTCTGGTCATTTAAAATTTTCCCCTAATTTTTCAATTTTTAATATTATTTTAAGCCCGTAAAAAAATACATTAAATTAGCGATAAATACAAATTTAAATGGGCTAAATTTAAGCTTTAAAATCATGTTAATTAAAATCTAGTTGTAACATAAATTTTTAGTAATTTATTTTAAGTTTTAACTAATTTTTATTATGGAAAACGAGAATTATTGAATTTAAGCTTAAACTTGCAATTTTGGTATTGTGGGGGGTCTTTTTGCATAGAATTTTTTTGTAAACTCTCTCACAACCTCACCCCTCATATTGGCCGGCCTCATCACATGGTAGCAACCTATGAATTTTCCCCCCTCCTATATGTATTCTTTGGGCCTTTTAAAGTGTTTTAAATAGGGGTTTTAATATATTAATTGGGTATGGGATTTGGGTGTTTGGTTTGGGCTTTAACCTTTGACTTTTCCCCACCAATTCCCTCACAACTTCCCACATTCCTCCTGCTGCCGACCAGACCAGCTGCTCTCCCCAATTTCCCTTCTCTTTTTCACTTCAAAACTCATCTCAAATTCCACAAAAATCCCAATCAAACTTCAAAATTTCAAGCCCATCCATTATCCATTCTTCTTAACCTTTCTTGCATGGACCTTGGATGCTAGGAGGCCATATTTGGAGTCAAAATTTCTTGCTAGATCTGTAGATCTATAGGTATAACCCTTACCCATTTAAATTCTTTTGTTTAGATTTCCTTAATTGAGTTGTTTTATTGTAAATATTAGTGCTAATTTGTAATCTAGCTTTTTTAGTTCATGGCTTGAATTTTAATTAGGGTTTAAAAAACCATTATTAGGTTAATTAATTTATTTTTCTATCTAGTGTTTTGTTAACCTAAATCTAAGAGGTTAGCTTGCTATTGGGTTTCAAATTAGTGCTAATCAAAGTTAATCTAGTGTGGAATTTTGATTGCTATTGCAAATAAGAAAAATCAAGAAAGGTTTTGTTTATGGAAATTAGGTTTTTAAGCATTGCTAATGGTTTAAAACTAATGTAGTGGCTATCTAGTGGGTTAGTTGGATGTTTGTGTTGGATTGTGAGCACTTTATCGCATAACGGCGATGTTGCGTCGTTTTTTTTTTGAATGTTTGTGCTTACTAGTTTTGTGATAAAAGTATGTGATGAATTATTTGGATATCTTGATGATTTTTTTGGCTTCTCCTATGACTTTTAGGGTGTGTGAGTGCGGATTTTTGAGTGTTCGGGTTTTAGTTTTCCGGGCGACCAAATCGACGTTTTAGTGTGTTTTTGCGATTTTTGCGTGTGTTCCGCGCACCTTGTGCACGTTGTACCTAGCTTGTGAACGTTAGTATTTTCGTTTGGGTTTTGCATCGTTCTTGATATGTAACCTTATGTTTGTATTGATGTAAATTCCAGGTTCGGTCGCGGAGACGTCAGACGCGGCATGAAAGGGGAAAGCGGTGATTGGACGTGACTAGCTAGGGATTCCGGTGAGTAGATGTAACATCTACGGGGGACTATCGTTGGATGGCGCAAGCCGCCCGATAGTTTTAGTAACTTAAAAGATTCTTAGTGATGTTAGTAATTAGGGGTGTAATACTTATATGATTATTTGCTGCATCCATGCCTTATATTGACATACAAATGCGAACCCTTTTTATAGGACACCTGCACCATTGCCAGGGTTTTTATATGCAGCACAAGCACTATTCATGCTTACACACATGCCCTGGTAATTGCCATGCCACCACACTAGATAACCTATAATTTGAAACCTTTTACTAATTGATGCTTAAACCTGTGCTATTGCCTTTAGTTCCTTAAAATAAAATCGTAGGATTGCTATTCATGTGCATGTACCTCATCATATTATTTGTTCATGCCTAGTCTATTAATCATACATCGTAGCTTAATTATTGATACCATATGCATTCATCACCATTGATATATGCACTTATGAGGATTTCTTGAGATTTTATGATATTTCTGGATTTTGGAGGAGAGCCGCAAAATTTCTAAACTTATTATGTTTTTAAAATATGTAATTGCGGTTTTCTAGTGATGTAAAGTGTCGTCCACCATGAGTTTGCTGTGGTTTTCGAGATCCGTGTCGAGGAGTGGAGGAACCGTCACTGGTACATGGTGGGCCCGGTATGGTACCCCGGGGCAAGATGAATGTGGTGTTGACGTTGAGCCTGGCAGGGGACGGATTACTTACCGGTGACTGTTTGGCACGGCGGATATCCAGAGGATACCGACCGTGGCCGCGAGATGATGAGATATTGATATTGAGATGGGTCAGCCGGATGGCTGAGGCCAGAGATACTATGACATGGACATATGAGATTTGTGATAGTTTTGAGGTGTCGTTGCTGGACACAGGTTCTTGTTGATTCTATTGGTATTGTGCTGGTATTTCAAAAGAGTTTCCTAAAGGAAAAACATGATTTCTTATACTTACGCATTCAGATCACTAGTTGATTCACATTGCATTCATACCTGCTAGTATATTCATATTGCATACATACCTGCTATTATGTCCTGCCATACAAGTATTATTGATGCTAGGATGCTTGTGTGCATACTTGTGATAGCCTCTATAGATGTTATTTATTACTCACAAGTTGGCAACTCACCCCCATTGTGCCATAGTCTTTTGTAGGTCCGCTCCGTCAGCACAGTAGCGGTGGGCGCACCGCTTCTTTTGCCTCTCTTGCCAGGACTCGAGGTTTTTGCTCGTAGGTGGGTTGTATTATTATTTTTGTACCATCTTGTATATTCTTTGTATCTAGAATACTCCATCTACTGTATCTACCAGTATTGTTGTATGTTGACCTAGAGACGAGACTGTGAGATTTGTGGACTTTTTATACTGTTTTTCTTATGATTCTTTATGATTATTTTGCATGTTGTTGTTTTATATTGCGTAGGATTTGTGACCGCCTTGTGGCGAAGAGCTAGCTCCCGCTTGGGGATGCCATATTTGTTGGATTCATATATATTCTTGTTGTACCCATTTTGGGGGCCAGTATTTACAAAGGAGACTCTGCCGAAATTTTCGGAAAAATTTGTATTGTTTTTAAAAAGGTTTTTATATGACTTATTTGATAAACTCGCTTTCAATGGATTGGTTTTCCTTCATTCTTTTGCTTATTTGGTTTTGGTTTCTGGGCTTTGGCTTACTTATTTTACGGACGTCTTGAGACGTTTCGTAACTTAAGTGCCAGTCACGTTCCGTACCCTGCGGGTCGTGACAAAAAAGAAGATGGGTGTAGTTGGACAGATGGAAACCTGTAAGGCTAGACTCGTTGCAAAAGATTTTCGTCAAAGACCAGAAGTGGACTATGACAAAATCTTTTCTCCAGTGGCTATGCTGAAATCTATTCGGATCCTACTTTCCATTGCTTCCTATCATGACTATGATCTGGCAGATGGACGTTAAAACGACTTTTCTAAATGGAAGTTTAGAAGAGTGAGTTTATATGGATTACCCAGAGGGATTCATAGAAAGTGGGAGCAGCGGGAAGGTATGCAAGTTGCTTAAATCCATTTATGGATTAAAGCAGACATCGTGGAGCTAGAACATCTGTTTTGATGAGACGGTCAAGGAATTTGACTTCATCAAAAATGAGGATGAACCATGTATCTACAAGAAGATTGTAAGGAGAATTTTGGTATTTCTCGTCTTGTACGTGGATGACATTCTTTTGATAGGAAAATGATATTCCTATGTTGCAATCTGTCAAGTTGTTCTTTTCATAAAAGTTCTCCATGAAAGACCTGGGTGATGCCTCTTACATTCCGAGGATTAAGATTTACAGAGATAGATCCAAGAGATTGTTGGGACTTTCACAGTCCAGATACATAGAGACCATACTAAAGTGTAACATTTCAGAAAAATAAAATATTATTTTTGGGGATTTTTATAATTAAATAATATTATATTGAATATTTTAATAATGTGGTATAATTAAATACCGATAAATGTGGGAAAAATTTATAAAATTATGGAAATTACTGAAATGAGGTTGTTTTAAGTGATTTAGGCGAATTATGAATTTTTATGATTAATTAAATGCACTTTTAATGCTAATCGCAGTTAAATATCACTAATCGCGCATTAAGCTTGTTTTGTACAAATGCACCATATCATTTTTACATTTGTGTTACATTTTCCTACATGGCCATCTCTTCATTTTAATTCATGATTTTGGTTTTATGTGAGAAGAGAAAAGAAAAGGAAAAGAAATTAAAAAAGAAAACGAGAAAAAGAAAAGTCAAGAGGTATGGGCATGAGAGAGAGGGTGAGGGGTCAAAGCATGGTCTTGGGTTCTAGTTTCTTTCCTCATCTTCATCTTCTCCCTCTGTTCTCTTCAGCCCATGGCAGCACCTCACACTGTTGGGTTATACTCACGCCCGAGCTTCCAAACGAGGCAGTTTGCAGAACAAAATTTTTTCAAGGGTTTTAAAAGGGGCGCAAAGATAACTCAAAACCCGGATCTTTACCATAAAACCAACTAGCAAACAAAGAGATGCTAACTACTATGAAAGAAGCTATACCAAACGATCTAAGTCCTTCGATCTTCTTTCCTCTTCTTGTGCTCCATTTCCGGCTCCAACGGTTCTCCGGGATCGAGCTTGTTCTCCGGTCTTCCTTGGTCGTAGTTGATCCACCCAGGGAGTATGATCCATGGCTCTAGCTCCTAACTATGTAACAAAAGGAGCAACTAGAGGACTTGGTTTGCCAAACCAAGTAGTCTAGGATGTAGTTTAGAGTTCTAAGTGTCAAGCTATCTGTTTCTTTCCTTTTCACTTGATTCTCAACTCATGAGAAGGTAGTGAAGAGGAAGAAGATGAAGGCGGAGGAGGCTAGAGAGGAATGAGGAGATGAGAGCTCAAGAAAAAATATGAATGAAGCATGAGAGAGAAAATCATACACTTAGGTTTTGTATATGATTTTCTATCAATAAAGAAATGGTGCCATGCTTCAATAGTAATCACAAATGAATAAAGAATTCATTTGTGAACTATTGAAGTCATGCCCTCCAAAATTCCTCCCTTTCCTCAATTTCCACATCATTATCCAAATAAGAATAAATGGAAAATACAAAATGAGGTGGCCACCTTCTAGAACGAAATCTGTAATAAATACGGATTTCAGTCTACCGTAAATACATACCCGCATTCGGATAAAAATCCGAACGCCCAAAGAGATAGAATAACACGAAGAACGTAATACAAGAATATAGATATATCGAAATACATATACGTAAATTATTAAAACAATACATGATTTAATAATCCGACTCAAAACCTAGCCGGCTAGTATTACAAACTGTCCGATCGAAAGTCCGAGTACAAAGTACATCAATCGATCGAACCCTGTACGTATCCAATACGGCTACTACATCATTACGCCTGGATCAGGGAAACCCTCTCTGTGGGACTCTAAAGACTCGACAGTACTCTGGCAGTGGGTTTAACCACAAGCATGTCAGCGGCACTAGCTGTACGTAACGGCTACTCAGGTACCTGTCGAAAAGGAAGGCCGATGAGCAAGCTCGTCCGAACTCCTACTGAGCCTATCCGTGAAAATATCCGCACAGTCCGGTCTCTTCGTCAAAGAGTATCGCATACCGGGTCTAGGGAGATGATAAACTTCAGACCCTAATAATCTGATAAGTCGTGCCGATGTGGTTCAGGACTAATCCGGGAAAATGCTGATCAACATATCAGTAAATTCCATCTGCCTTGGCCTAGGTCTTATGGTCCTGACCAATCGAATCACAATGCGATATCGACTCCCTATACCGGGAGAAACGAATCCACGACAATCGCTCACCGCCTCCATGTGGCTCGGGACTGAACCCAACCAAAACCTGTTTGCACGACTCAGTAGAGCCGTGGTAGGGTAGTGATCAAAGTTCAGTGGGAAATCACACGAGACAAATGCCGATCTCGGGTCTAAAGACTAACCTGTACACATGTCACCTGAGATCTTCCATCTGACGATATGTATAGTACCACATGGAAGTTATCGGCGAGTCCGTCCAGTGTACTCACACCAAGTGAGCACCTGTATACGATCTTAGGTGCATCAAACCAATGGCTTCGGGACCAACCATTACCCGACGGGGATCGAAACGTATACACCAGTCTACTCTGGAGTATCAATGCCCTGTCTCGATACTCACGCGACTAGGGACCATTTAAGGATGTGCTTATGGACTACCCTGCTCCCACAAGTATGATCGCCATCACAACGCAGGTAGTCAAGCAAGATCCTAGGGGCTTTATCAACATGTAACCGCAATATGTAATAATGAGTATGACATATGCCATGTTAAGATAAAGACAAACCACAATAGTATACTATCGTACCGAGCCTTTATCAATATGTGCAAACCAGATATAACAACAATACAAATAAATACACATATCCCGATAAAGACAAGTCAAATAATATACTATAAAACTGAGAAAGATTGTTTTGTACATACGTATCCCTAGTATCCATATGTATACATATACAATACTGGCCTCTAGGGCATATACATCCAACAATCTCCCACTTGCACTAAAGGCCAGTAATTGGCGTACCGAATACCCAACGTCTGCACTAAGGCCAGCTGCCAGCGTACCGCATACCCAACATCCCTAAAAGTCGCTCGAACTGTGCTTGAGGGAGGGCCTTTGTAAATGGATCCGCCGTGTTGTCTTTCGTATCCACTCTCCGGACCTCGATCTCCTGGCGATCTACGATCTCCCTGATCAGGTGATACCGCCTTAAGATGTGCCTGGATTTCTGACGGGATCGTGGTTCCTTCGCTAAAGCTATAGCCCTATTGTTATCACAATACACTGGTATCGGATCAATAATGGACGGAACTACCTGAAGTTCAGCTATGAACTTCTTCATCCATACCGCCTCTTTTGCGGCATCTCTTGCAGCAATGTATTCAGCCTCCATCGTCGAGTTTGTGACGGTATCCTGTTTGGAACTCTTCCAACATACCTCCCTTCCGTTGAGGGTAAACACAAAACCCGAGACAGACTTGCTGTCATCCTTGTCACTCTGGAAGCTTGAGTCGGTAAAGGACTCGACCCTGAGCTCTCCATTACCGTAAACCAGGAACATCTCCGTAGTCCTTCTCAGGTACTTGAGAATGTTCTTTACTGCTGTCCAGTGGTTCTCACCTGGGTCTGAATGATACCGGCTCAGCACGCTCAACGCGTAAGCTACATCTGGTCTTGTTCATAGTATCGCATACATTATAGATCCTACCACCGAAGCGTAGGGTATAGTGCCCATGCTAACCCTCTCCTCGTCAGTCTTGGGAGACATCTCCTTGGAGAGGGTGATTTCGTGTAATGCGGGTATGTTACCGCGCTTGGAATCTTCCATACTAAATCTCTTTAGTATAGTCTCTATGTACCTGGCCTGCCAAAGTCCCAGTAATCTCTTGGTTCTATCTCTGTAGATCTTGAACCCCCGAATGTACGAGGCATCACCTAGGTCTTTCATAGATAACCTTTGTGATAAGAATAGCTTGACCGATTGTAGCATAGGAAGGTAATTTCCTATCAAAAGAATGTCGTCCATGTACAAGACTAGGAACACGACAGTTCGTCCTACAATCTTCTTATAAATACAAGGCTCATCCTCGTTTTTGATGAAGTCAAAGTCCTTGACTGTCTCATCAAAACAGATGTTCCAGCTCCGCGATACTTTCTTTAATCCATAAATGTATTTAAGCAGCTTGCATACATTTCCGCTGCTCCCACTGTCTACAAAACCTTCTGGCTGATCCATATAAACGCACTCTTCTAAACTTCCGTTTAGAAAAGCCGTTTTTACGTCCATCTGCCAGATTTCATAGTCATGGAAGGTAGCAATGGCAAGCGGGATCCTAATGGATTTGAGCATAGCCACTAGAGAAAATGTTTCGTCATAGTCCACTCCTGGTGTTTGACGAAAACCTTTTGCAACTAGTCTAGCCTTATAGGTTTCCACCTGCCAATCTACACCAAGTTTCTTCTTGTAGATCCATTTGCATCCAACGGCTTTTACCCCAGGTGGAGCAACTTCTAGGGTACACACTTTATTGGTGTGCATAGACTCCATTTCAGATTGCATAGCATCCAGCCACTTATCAGAGTCCCTACTGACAATGGACTGTCTGAAACTACTAGGACCATCTTCTTCCAAGATGCAGTCCTCTCGATCCCCGTCTATGAGAAAACCGTAGTATCTCTCGGGCGGATGAGAAATCCTACTAGATCTGCGGAGTGGCTGAGGTTCGTCCGAGATTATTGAATCCTGAGGTTCGACTAAATCTTCAGTTATAGTTTGTTCCTCTGTAATTTCTTCCACTTCTACTGCGCTCCTACTAGTTTCTTTTGCAAGAAATTGCCATTCTAAAAAGGTGGCGTGGCGGGTGACTAACACCTTCTGTTCCTCGGTGTGGTAGAACAGATATCCCATTGAATGTTTTGGATATCCTATAAACTTATATAAAACTGATCGTGCCTCTAGTTTGTCCGGCTTCTGTGTTTTCACATAGGTCGGACAACCCCATATCTTAATGAATTTAAGACATGGTTTCTTTCCACTCCATACTTCATATGGAGTCTTAGGCACATATTTAAACGGAACCTGATTAAATAAGTAAGCTGCTATTTCAAGCGCAAATCCCCAAAATGAAATAGGTAACTCGGGATTACTCATCATGGAGCGAACCATATCCAATAGGGTACGATTCCTCCACTCCGATACACCGTCGTGCTGTGGTGTATAAGGAGGAGTAAGCTGAGAGAGAATTCCATTCTCTTTTAAGCAATCTAGGAATTTCGTGCTTAAGTACTCTCCTCCTCTATCAGATCAGAGGATCTTGATACTTTTGCCAGTCTGGTTCTCTACTTCATTTCTGAATTCTTTGAATTTCTCAAAAGCTTCAGATTTGTGTTTCATGAGATACACATATCCGAATCTAGAGAGATCGTCAGTGAATGTGATGAAGTACGAGAACCCACCCCTTTCATATATAGACATCGGACCACATACATCACTGTGTATGAGTCCCAAGAGCTCTGCTGCTCTTTCTCTATACCCGGTGAACGGAAATTTGGTCATCTTTCCTTTGAGACAAGACTGACAAGTTTCATAAGATGAAAATTCGAACATATTCAAGAGTCCATCTTTATGCAACTTACTTAGTCTTTTCTCTCCGATATGACCAAGTCTACAATACCACAAGTAGGATTCGTTCGTATTTGAACTCTTCCTCTTGCGTGTGTTTTGTACATTGAGAACCGTGTTCTGATTTAGAACAAAGATACCATTACACATTGTACCTTCTGCAACCAGTAGCTTATCAAGGTAAATGTTCATGATATTTCTATCAAGAACAAAGTTATATCCATCTTTATCAAGTAAAGAAACTGATATGATGTTGCAAAGCTTGGAAGGCACATAGTAGCAATTGTTCAAAATCATAGTATTGCCATTTGTCAATGCTAGGTGATATTCACCGACGGCCACAACATTAACTTGTGCTCCGTTCCCTACTCTGAGGGACAGATCACCGGGTGCAACTATCCTAATTTTTCTCAGTCCCTGTAATAAATTACAGATATGAGATCCTGATCCGGTATCTAGTACCCAGGAGGTACGACTGACCGAAAAACAATTCTCAATAACGAGAACACATGAAGAAGACGCAACAGTATGTTTCTTCTTCGATGGGTTTATCAAGGAATTTAAACTTTCCTCTTTCCCTTGCTCATACTTATGACTATTGTCGTAAGTTAGAGTTGAACCGACGTTCCCCAGCCCCGAATAAGAATTCGGATCGGTCAAGCGATACATTTTATTATCTTGATTAGGGCGTGAAATGGTTGCTACCTGGAGAGAGAGAGAGGGAAAACACATCTTGCAAGATTAGATTGGTTTTTTAATTTATCTAACCAGGATGCCTCCTACTGTTTCCTCAAATTCTTCTTCAAACCCTAAAAGAAGAACTAGTCAGGATTAATCGCACGTCACAATACTTGCTTAACCTTTCAGCCATGCCGGTGTTGGTACTTCGGGGGAGGTTTTCCAACGCTTTCGCGAAGTTCCTTAATTACATAACCTCTTTTCCCTGGAGGCGTAGCCCCGCTAACACCTTTCTAGATACCAACTTGGTTTATAGCATTGATTGTTAAGTGTGATAATCTCCTGAGAGTAATCATACTCATCAGTGGGATCGGGATCCAACTATCATTGTGTGATGCACTAGATGGAATCTACTCTAGTCACCACACTGCAGAAGGTATGCTAAATCTGCAAGTTTCATATATATTTGAAACTCCCGATGTGGTTTCTGCCCCTAGGACCTAAGTGACCATGACTAAAGATCAAAATGTCAAAGAGCCCTAGTCAAGTTCTACCCGTCATTATCTGGATTAGACCCACCCGTACGAGCCTTGACTAAAGATCAAAATGATCGCACGACTATCCTAACCAATAGCATAAGCAACGGAAAAGCATTACATAGCTACCGAACACTATGCCTCGACTAAAGATCGAAATGCGTAGCACGAATACTAAGCAATACCAATCCAAAATGACGGAGGGATACGGCTGGGTTTTTGGCGAAAAACCCGTTAACATAATGAACTTGGTATTGTTGAAGGAACCTGAGTGGTTTTATAAATATATAGTGGCGAAAACCTTTGCTAAAGAGGTCACTCCTAGTGAAGGGATCTCGGCTCTTTCCTCGTCGAATGAGGTTTAGGATATTCCAGAATGAATACCACGATGCAAAGAAAAAATAATCGACTATAGTGAAGTTATTACCCTGACGAAAACTTTTACTCAATGGGTCACTCCCGGTGAACGGATCTCGGCCCTTGCCTCGTTGAATGAGGTGCTGGATATTCCAAACTGAATACCACTGTGCAAAGCAAAAGAGAACGTCTGTAATGTCAGTTTTTAAAGCTTGGTTCCAACAACATCTTTTAGGTTTATTATCTTGCATTAATCAAAATTAATGCGGTCCCATCAATTTGTAACCTATCACACCAGAAAAGAACGAAAATAAAATGTACGTATATGCCATCCGCATTCGCCACGGGCCCCATCATCACCCATTAGGTTACTTAACTAACGACAGAGCGGGGGATGGACTAGCGAGGGTGCAAAACATATACAACATCTACTAGTATATATATATGTATATATAACATTCGTCCCAGGCATGATAATAAACAACATCACATATAACAATACAGAATGGTGGATAATCTTGGAGCCCCGGGTTTCATTTGAGCCGCAAATAAAACCCGACGTTCCCGGTTGTGTGGATAGCCTGTGCGATGAAAACCTGTACCCCCTACGAGTGTGGCGAATAGCCCGCCAATTCTAGAATGAAGCCCCCTCCGTCTCAGCTCCATGAGATGCGGGATTGTTGCCTTCTAGAACCCGGCTATTTATGCACTCCACCGCGGGGTAATCCTAATACAGAAAAAGAAAATAATATATACAAGCGGTGACATCGACCTCAACCCGGTCGTGCCCCAAAATAATATACAACCTGGAAAAGACGGCAGTCCACATGTCGGGCGCTCGCCCCGCAATAACAAATGTACAAATGAATTTATAAACTGTATTTCTAACATTGTACCATATGCTATCCACCACGATAATCTAACCACAAACACAGCACAAGCACAAAACATCAACGTGAATGTCACGTTCGCAAAACCCGTCTAAAGGAACATATAGCAATCAGACGAGTTTTACCGATCGAGTGACATTCCCGGTCGCAGATAAAAGTGAATGTACTGAAAATAAAATACGTGTTTTAAAATTACGATCGACTAAACTTTCCAAGTGGGCCCCAAGTATTAAACCAACACTATAACAAAACTGGGCCCAAAAAATAAATTATCCCAGAAACCACAATTCCAAAAATAAGAGGCCCAGAAGAAATTTTGTTCAGGTGGGCCCCAAAACGGCCGCGGAACCGCCGCAAATAGGGGGTTTTCGCTGCGGTTCCGCGGTGGTTTGGAGGGATCGCGTGACCAAATTTCTTCAGGGATCTTAAAAAAGCCTGCATGATTTTCTGAGACAATAAAATTGATTTTTCAAGCACGTTTAAAAATCGACAGAAACTACATGAAATGAAACGCATTTTTTGGAATTTTCGGTCGATCGTTACTCTAAACACGTTTGAACCAACTAGTATATGTTTTATGGGATGGCTCTGATACCATGTTGGGTTATACTCATGCCCGAGCCTCCAAACGAGGCGGTTTGCGGAACAAAATTTTTTCAAGGGTTTTAAAAGGGGCGCAAAGATAACTCAAAACCCGGATCTTTACCATAAAACCAACTAGAAAACAAAGAGATGCTAACTACTATGAAAGAAGCTATATCAAACGATCTAAGTCCTTCGTTCTTCTTTCCTCTTCTTGTGCTCCATTTCCGGCTCCATCGGTTCTCCGGGATCGAGCTTGTTCTCCGGTCTTCCTTGGTCGTAGATGATCCACCCGGGGAGTATGATCCATAGCTCTAGCTCCTAACTATGTAACAAAAGGAGCAACTAGAGGACTTGGTTTGCCAAACCAAGTAGTCTAGGATGTAGTTTAGAGTTCTAAGTGTCAAGCTATCTCTTTCTTGCATCTTCACTTGATTCTCAACACATGAGAAGGTAGTGAAGAGGAAGAAGATGAAGGTGGAGGAGGCTAGAGAGGAATGAAGAGATGAGAGCTCAAGGAAAAATATGAATGAAGCATGAGAGAGAAAATCATACACTTAGATTTTGTATATGATTTTCGATCAATAAAGAAATGGTGCCATGCTTCAATAGTAATCACAAATGAATAAAGAATTCATTTGTGAACTATTGAAGCCATGCCCTCCACCATTCCTCCCTCTCCTTAATTTCCACCTCATTATCCAAATAAGAATAAATGGAAAATACAAAATGAGGTGGCCACCTTCTTGAAGGAAATCTGTAATAAATACGGATTTCAGTCTACCGTAAATACATACCCGCATTCGGATAAAAATCCGAACGCCCAAAGAGATAAAATAGCACGAAGAACGTAATACTAGAATATATATATATCGAAATACATATAGGTAAATTATTAAATCAATACCTGATTTAATAATCCGACTCAAAACCTAGCCGGCTAGTATTACAAACTGTCCGATCGAAAGTCCGAGTACAAAGTACATCAATCGATCGAACCCTATACGTATCCAATACGGCTACTACATCATTTCGCCTAGATCAGGGAAACCCTCTGTGTGGGACTCTAAAGACTCGATAGTACTCTGGCAGTGGGTTTAACCACAAGCACGTCAGCGGTACTAGCTGTACGTAACGGCTACCCAGGTACCTATCGAAAAGGAAGGCCGACGAGCAAGCTCGTCCGAACTCCTACTGAGCCTATCCGTGAAAATATCCGCACAGTCCGGTCTCTTCGTCAAAGAGTATCGCATACCGGGTCTAGGGGGATGGTAAACGTCAGACCCTAATAACCTGATAAGTCATGCCGGTGTGGCTCAGGACCAATCCGGAAAAATGCTGATCAACATATCAGTAAATTCCATCTGCCTTGGCCAAGGTCTTATGGTCCTGACCAATCGAATCACAGTGCGATATCGACTCCCTATACCGGGAGAGACGAATCCCCGACAATCGCTCACTGCCTTTAAGTGGCTCAGGACTGAACCAAACCAAAACCTGTTTGCATGACTCAGTAGAGCCATGGTAGGGAGTGATCAAAGTTCAGTGGGAACTCACACGAGACAAATGCCGATCTCGGGTCCAAAGACTAACCTGTACACATGTCACATGAGAACTTCCATCTGACGATAGGTATAGTACCACATGGATGTTCTCGGCGAGTCCGTCCAGTGTACTCACACCCAGTGAGCAACTGTATATGATCTTAGGCGCATCAGACCAATGGCTGCGGGACCAACTATTACCCGATGGGGCTAGAAACGTATACACCAGTCTACTCTGGAGTATCAATGCCCAGTCTCGATACTCACGCGACTATGGACCATTTAAGGATGTGCTTATGGACTACCCTGCTCCCACAAGTATGATCGCCATCACAACACAGGTAGTCAAGCAAGATCCTATGGGCTATATCAACATGTAACCGTAATATATAATAACGAGTATGACATATTCCATGTTAAGATAAAGACAAACCACAATAGTATACTACCGTACCGAGCCTTTATCAATATGTGCAAACCAGATATAACAACAATACAAATAAATACACATCCAGATAAAGACAAGTCAAATAATATACTATAAAACTGAGCAAGATTGTTTTGTACATACATATCACTAGTATCCATATGTATATATATACAATACTGGCCTCTAGGGCATATACATCCAACACACATACCCCTCCACTACAAACCCTCAAAACATCATCAAAACAAACTCCAAAGCTCATCCCCACTTCACAAAAAACTTGCACAAGCCTCCTAACTACACTTTGGACAAAGAAAAATGGGATTTTGATGCCCTGGGGGATTCTTGAGTCCCAAATGAGGTTATTCTTTCACTTTAAGTGTAGCAATTCAACTCTTTTAGCAACCTTGCATGTTTAGATGTGTTAAAGTGGGATTTAGTGCACTTTGGAAATTACTAGAGAGGGTTAGGGTTTAATTTGAGTTATGTGATGAACTTGAGTGTATTTTGTAACCTTAAAACCCCCCCTTTGTGTTATAAACCCAGACCAAACACTAATACCAAACCTGAAACCCAAAATACGGAAATACAGAAACTTGTTATGTCGGTTTTGTGAGTATTTGAGGGTGCAGGGAAATCTGGAGTGAACTGGGATTTTTACGAGAGAAGCAAACAAGTCCAGAGACCAAATTGAGGCACCACGAGCCCACCCTACCAAAACGAACCCAATCCAAGTCCCCAAAACTGAGGAGACCGGCATACCATAGTAACATTTCAGAAAAATATAATATTATTTTTGGGGATTTTTATAATTAAATAATATTATATTGAATATTTTAATAAGGCGGTATAATTAAATACCGATAAATTTAGGAAAAATTTATAAAATTATGGAAATTACTGAAATGAGGGTGTTTTAAGTGATTTAGGCGAATTATGAATTTTTATGATTAATTATATGCACTTTTAATGCTAATCGCGGTTAAATATCGCTAATCGCGCATTAAACTTGTTTTGTGCAAAACATGCACCATATCAATTTTACATTTGTGTTACATTTTCCCACATGGCCTTCTCTTCATTTTCATTCATGGTTTTGGTTTTATGTGAGAAGAGAAAAGAAACGGAAAAGAAAATAGAAAAGAAAAGAAAACAAGAAAAATAAAAGTTAAGAGGTATGGGCATGAGAGAGAGGGTGAGGGGTCAAAGCATGGTCTTGGGTTCTTGTTTCTTTCCTCATCTTCATCTTCTCCCTCTCTTCTCTTCAGCCCATGGCAGCACCTCATACCCTCCTCCACTAGAATCCCTCAAAACATCATCAAAACAAACTCCAAAACTCATTCCCATTTCATAAAAAACTTGCACAAGCCTCCTAGCTACACTTTGGACAAAGAAAAATGGGATTTTGATGCTCTAGAAGATTCTTGAGTCCCAAATAAGGTAATTCTTTCACTTTAAGTGTAGCAATTCAACTCTTTTAGCAACCTTGCATGTTTAGATGTGTTAAAGTGGGATTTAATGCACTTTGGAAATTACTAGAGAGGGTTAGGGTTTAATTTGAGTTGTGTGATGAACTTGAGTGTATACCTTAAACCCACCATGGTGTTATAAACCCAGACCAAACACTTAATACCAAACCTGAAACCCAAAATACGGAAAAACAGAAACTTGTTATGTCGGTTTCGTGAGTATTTGAGGGTGCAGGGAAATCTGGAGTGAACTGGGATTTTTACGAGAGAAGCAAACAAGTCCAGAGACTAAATTGAGGCACCACGAGGCCACCCTACCAAAACGAACCCAATCCAAGTCCCCAAAATCGAGGAGGCCGGAATTTTGACTAGTGTGGCCGGCCACTTCGAGGAATTAGGTGCCCAGGTTCCTTCAGTAGCTCATATATACCCTATATATCACCTCAGTGTTGTTTGTGTACCTTGGTTTTCCTTGAACTAAAATCTGGAGCATGTTTTCTTGGTTTCTGCCTTATGTTTTGAGATGGTTATGGATTTAAATTTTGGTATTTGGTATTGTATTCGATTACTTGACGTTTGTATGTCTATATCGATTGTTATTTGGTTGATTTGCGAGAGTAGACCATAGGTTTTGACCTATGTGAGATTCGTCTGTCATTTTAGTTTTGAATTGGATTTTAATGATATACGATACGTTATAATATGTAGGTACACTCGCGAAGACTTCGAGATGACAAGAAAGCACGTGGCGACATCGGTATCGGCAAGCAAAGGTCAAGGTGAGTAGATATATATCTACGGGGGAAGTCGGGTGGATAGCGTATAGCACCCCCGCAAAGTTGTAAGAAATGATGTGAAGTGATATAGATATACTTTTTATGTTATTGAGAGATTTTAATATCTATCAAGAAAAGGTTTAGGAGATTATGGGTTTAGTGTTAGCGAGAATTGAAGAAAGGACTTTAGTTGATTTCTTAGTCACGAAACCCTAGAGTAAAGATTTGCATACACGCACATACACACACTCGCATACATTTACTTCTTTGTACGTATCGAGGATGTCATATATATTCGTATTCATATGCATGGATGATGAGGATATTATATGGTATTTGGAGATGAGTCGATGAGATTGGGAAAGGTGCAATGAGATCGGTGATGTGATTTGGTTCGTATTATGAGATACGACATGATATTAGTGGATTGATGGGCGATGTGTTTCGTACACATGCATATATATATATGTGTGTGTGTGTGTGTGTGTGTGTGTGTAGATGGTATCAGTATTGTACTATACTTAAATCAATACCCCCTGTTCACGATTTGTGATGATAAGGATACCGGATAAATGATGAGATTGATGTGATAGTTGACCTGTACTCATATTGGGATGCCGTACGATGGATTACCGTACGAGCTTTATATTGATGATAGATCCGCACTCTTGACTCGAGGATGTTATATGATATATTGTATCGTACGTGGTACTATTGAGGCGGGATCACCGACTATTATATATGTATGTATGTATGTATGTATGTATGTATATCGACTCAGATTTAGGTGGGTTCCACACCCCTTTCGATCGGTTGTTAGTTAGACCTGTAGTCTACCTAGTGGATGTTAGATTGGACCCGAGTCATACCTATTTCCAAAACTAACGAATCGTGAGAATTTTAAAGACATACCAAGGGATACTACGGATATTTCAAAGACGTACCTTTTCTTTTAAACAACATAGCCCTTATTCTCAAAACACCATGATTCGTACTATTTCAAATAGCAAAACAGTATGACACATGTATATCGATGTAGATTCCTTTGTGTTACGTTATCATTCATGTTCCGCATATTATAGTTGCATTTACTATTCATTGCCATCTATTATGTTGTTATCGTTTCATTGCATGTGTATTGTGTACTTAGTGATTATGAAACCCTGCTGTCAGGACACCAGCACCATTACCGATGATGCGTATGCTCCACATACACTTGCTTGCCGGCTCACACACATCATCATCGGTAATTGCCATGTCACGTACACTTTAGAGAATAATGTTCATTGACATAGCTTGCTAGCTGATAGTTGCAATATGTTATAGCTTTCGTATGCTAGTTTAACTATTGCATTCATTGCATGATATCAGATGCATTCATATATTCATTGGTCATGCAGTATTACGGAGATTTATGCTGGTATTCACTGTTTATTGATATCATGATTTTGATGATTTTGAATTCTTCTTGAGATCTTCTGGATTTGGAAACGGCATGTGAAAGTTTTATAAATTGATTATTTTATTTTAAAGGGAAAGATGCGGTTTTCCTTGATATGATAAGTATTTTCCACCATGATATTTTCTCGGTTCTGAGATGGTTTTCGAGACCCGATTCGAGGAGTTGGATGAACCGTCTGCGGGTACATGGTCGACCCGGTATGGTACCCGGGGCAAGAAGCTCGAGTTGTAGACGATGAGCCCGGTAGGGGCGGACTGCCTACCGGTGATTGTTTAGCGCGGCGGATATCCAGAGGATACCGTTCGTGGTCGTGTGATTGATGATATGGGCCGATCCAGACTGACGGAGCCCGAGGTATTGAGATATTGAGATTTGAGACACTGAGATTTGATGATACATGCCAGTCCGGATAGCCGGAGCCTGAGATATTGAGATTCATGTTTTGTGTCGATGCTTGACCCTGATTTCTCTGTTGATTTCATTGATGATACTCAATTTATATACATACAGGAATCTCATTAAATAAAGAAAACAGTTGTCTCACTCATGATGTGTTCTGTTTCCACTCATAATGCATTCATACATCATATATCTGATATGTTGCTATCTGAGGCACCGACACGAGCACATGGTATTGCACTTATGTGTAGTTAGATCAGGATATTTATTTGAGGATATTACTTGATATGACCTAGGATAGCGTCATGCATGCGATTTCTGCTCTGTTATGTTTTCTACTCACGAGTTGGCAACTCACCCCCGTTGTGTTACAGTTCCTTGCAGGTTTTTGCCATACAAGTTTCTTTGTGGCTTTACTGGCACACTGGTCCTTCCGGATGATTGCTTTGGTTGATGGGTTCACTTGCATCGTGACCACCATTGTACATTTTTTATTTCAGTTGTATCTAGTAAACTCCATCAACCAGACTTGTATTATTTTATAGACATAGAAGACCAGTGTTTATTCTTTCGACCTTAGAGTCGCGCGCTGTATTATATGGTTTTCCTCTGGTTTTCTTGATGATGTTGGATTTTTATCCTGAATTTGATCCTCGCCCTTCGGCTTTAAAATTGGTTTTCCTTCATTCTACTGCTTTACTTGGTTTGGATTTCTGGGTTTGGATTACTTAGATTACGTACGCCTCGAGACGTTTCGTAGTTTAAGTGTCGGTCATGTTCCATACTTTTCACGTCATGACAAAGTTGGTATCAGAGCGTTAGGTTTTACCTCTTGAGTGTAGGATGACCCTTGGTTGATGGAGTAGGCGACTTCAGTAGAGTGACGTACCGTGTGTATGTTCCGCGGCATACTTACGATACACTACTCCGCTTAAGAAGCCTTAGGATGTACATTTCCTTGCACAGTATTATATTCGTTCCTATGATCTATCCTTTCAGTACCAGTTTATGGTTTTTTTACCACGATTACACGGGCAGAGAGAACTATCACTAGAGTTGCGTCAGCACGAACTCGTCACGGACGAGGACTGATCAGGGTGTGATTCCAGGGACATACGATTTGCATGGAGGCATCGTTTATTTGTGTTTTCGCACCATGAGCGTTTGATGGATCGCTTTTACGAGATTACTCGGACGTACATATTAGCACTAGAGGATTATGCTACTGCAAGAGGCCAGCCAGAATGTGATGACCGTCGATGCACCGATTATTTTGATGATTGAGGCACTGTTCAACGTGCAGAAGAATGAGCCAGTAGTTGCTGCGAACGACGAGATATCGCCCCAGATGTTAGAGCTATTGCAGTATGAGTTGTACTTAGAGATATGACAGAAGATCGCTAGTCACCCGAGGATGAATGACTAGGATATGTGGTTCGTTCGCTTACCCCGATGCGAGGTCATCAGATTGATTGATTCCAGCTAGAGACGACTTCACGCAGATACGTTGAGTGTCGATAGAGGCGATCGAATGTCAGAAACCCATATTCCAAGTTTAAAGTATTCGAAAAGACATGCAAGCAATTCTATGGACCCTCTAGAAGAATGAAAACCCTAACTCGACATAATGACCATGTGAAAGCCTTTGAACCTTAAGGTTTGCGGCAGTTCCGCGGTGCCATTAGTGAGGCTTGGGTTTGCCCTTCTACGGCCGGTCCACCGGTGCTGTGGTATGTACTCGATACTATTAAACTGTACTCAAGATGTTGAGCTCTTGTGGGATTATGGAACTTTGACGAATCGATCGAAATGTTCGACTTCATTCCGGTATCATGTGATGAGATGCATTGCTTGGGAGACTCCAAATACGAGTATAGCCTTAGGAGCGCAATCCATGCAGCCACGAAGAGACGAGTCCGAAGCAGTCAACATTAGAGAAGAGTGGAGTAAGAGGTTCGTACGAGATGACGTTCTACTCCGCTGACATTAGAGATGTGATACGCATGCAGAGGTGTTGTACATGGATATATCTTCCTGAAGGAGTCATGATGAGTATGCAGCCGTTCCGGAACAAGAAATAGATTTATTGAAAGATGATGACTTCCGGACAGTTCGGCAGAGACGATATTTGGGAGAGACCTCGACAGGACCTTACGAGAAGACTTGGACCCAGGAGCGGTCCTATTACGCACACCCAGCAGGCCAGAGTTCGGCATCGTCGATGAGATATGTTATGAGTGACCACGACAGTAGGCCAGAGACTCTTAGAGGATGTTCTTGAGCGGGACTATTCCTGTAAGTCGATGTAGTACACCCCAGTACTTATGTGGAGGCGGAATTTACAAAAATAATCATGTTTAAGGAACGAACATCGACTAACCGCTTGAATCGAAGCTAAACAAATAATAACCGAACACATAGCTATACTAAACTATAGTGTTAAGGGATTATACCTAATGAAAACGGTCCTTCGTCTTTGTGTCCTCCTTTGTTCTCCTCGACCTTCTCTAGGTAGTAGACGATCCACCCGAGAGCAAGACACCAAGCTACACCTCTAACTTGAGGTAACTAATCAACTTTGATTGCTAATCAAAGATGAAAGGATGAGATAGAGTGATGGTTATGGATGCTTAAGTCTAACTAAACCTTTGATCTCAACACATGAGGATTAAGGATTAGTCACTTGAAGATGAGAGCTTGAGGAGAGAGAATGTGAGATAAGATAATGAGATGAGAGAGAGTGTATCATAATATATTATGAAGCATTTTCTAATAATGAGAAAAGAATAAAGAGTGATGATAAATCATGCTTCATAAAATATCTAGTGGTGATTCATTAGCATGAGTCATTAAGCAATAAATGTGCATTAATGAAATGAATGAATCACCACCATGACTCATAACCTCATTTAATGAATATGACACATAACCCTCCTTAGTCACCATCTTCTAGAAGCTTCTCGAACAATTACGAGAACGCCCTCCGATCCGTAAAAATACGGAAAAACTTTAGACTGTAAAAATCCAATAACCGGATACCAGTAACTGGCTTAAACCAAAGCCGACTGGTAAAAACTGTCCGAAAGTCGTACGTGCGTAAACGCACGTATGCGTCCGAACCCTTTGTCGCAAAACCATGCAACCTCTATATCGTTTCGCCTGGAGTAGGAAACTCTCTGTGTGGGACTCTAGAGACTCGACTACTACGCTGGCAGTGGGTTTAACCACAGACCGCAAGCGGCACTAGCTGTACGTAACGGTCCCCAGGTAGTTGTCGATAAGAAGGCCGATGAGAAAACCCATCCGAACTCCTACTGAGTCTGATGTGACAATCTCCATACAGTCCGGTCCGTTCGTCCAAGACTATCGCATATCGGGCCTAGGGGGCGGCAAGCGTCAGTCCCCTAATAGCGGTATAAGTCGTGTCGGAGTGAAGCCCATTACACCCTGAGAAACTACTGGAACCTACCAGCAAATCTCGCTTGCCATGGCCAGGGACTTTGCGTAATGGCTCTCTGACACAGCACGATATCTACTCCCAATACCGGGAGGGACGAATCCTGTCTAACCGCCACTGCCTCCAAGTGCTCGGGACTGCACCCAACTGCTACCTGTTTGCACGACTCCTTTGAGCCGTGGTAGGGTAGCAATCTAAGAACAGTGGGACACACTCGAGGCGAAGTAGCAGTGTCAAGTCTGCGGACTACGCTGTACTCATGTCACCTGGGAACTGTTCACTGACGACTGGTATCAAACCAACCAACAGTTCCCTGTGAGTCCTGTCCGGTGTACCCGTAACCTAACGAGCACCTGCATACTATCTCCAGTACGACGTACTGACGGCTGTGGGACAGCCCATCTCCCCAACTGGGATGAGAAGCGTACACACCAGTCTACTCCGGAGTATCGATGCTCTGTCTCGATAATCCAACGACCAGGGACCTGAATAAGGATGTGCTTGTAGACTACCCAGCCCCCACTAGTGTGACTGCCATCACAACGCTGGTAGACAAGCAAGATCCTAAGAGCTCTATCAATACGTACACTCACATATTAAGATAGAAAAACCAAGTAGCATACTACCATGTTTAGCAAGACTGTTATATACATGTGAATATCCCAAGCTTCCATTAAGTAATATACAAGCTAGTATGATACAGTAATGGCCTTCTAGGGCATAAACACTAACAATCTCCCACTTGCACTAGGGCCATGTACTGGCATATCGTAGACCAATGATCTCGAGTAGCCTCTCGAACTGAATCTGAGGAAGGGCCTTCGTGAATGGATCAGCAATGTTCTCTTCTGAAGCAACTCTCCGAACCTCGATCTCCTGACGATCAATGATCTCCCTGATCAGGTGATACCGCCTCAAGATGTGTCTGGACTTCTGATGGGACCTTGGTTCTGTAAGTCCATATTGCGACCCCCGGTACTTACGGGGAGGCGGAAACGGTATAAAAAACAAATTTTTATCGCAAGAGGCAACATGGACTACACTAGGTCGGGATCGTGTCTAAACTAAACTAGCAAATACGCAAAAAGGAGTTAGCTACTATGGAAGATGGTTATACCTAAACTTGAACTCCTTCTTCTTTAAACCTTGTAGAAGTTGATGGTTCTCTTCTTGTCGCCTTCCTCCGTCGAAGATGGATCCACCTCGAAGGTTCGACCCTTGGGCTCTTCCTCGATCTTTGAGTGAACTAGGGTTTCCGGTTTGCTAAACCTTGAACCTAGAATGAGTAGAGAGTGACTAGGGTTGGCTTTTCTTTTCAAGGTGATGGATTCTCAACACATGAGAAGGGGTCACCTTGAGCTTGAGGAAGAAGAAGATGAAGAGAGGAGAGAGAGAGGTTATGATAGAATGAGCTATATTTTTCTCACTTGCAACCATAATGCAAAAGAAAAGAATTATCTAAATGATAATAATTGAAATAAGAATAGTTGATGGTGATTTTTGGAATGACCACTATCATGCTTCTTTAAATGAAGTGTAAGCATGAATCAAGGAAGATCTTTCAAAGCATGATGGTGGTCAATGGTCAACAAGTCAACCAAGGTCAATAAGTCAACAAAAATCAACCATAACCTAATTCTCATTTTAATTACTATTATTAATAGATAATTCATAAATCCATTAGGGTTTGGAAAAAGATAACTGTCAACTGTGCATACGCACCCGTTCCGAAACCCTAATGAAAAACCTCATTCTCCGCCTCAAGCAACTGTGCATACACACCTGCATTCTCGTTCCGAGGAACAAGAATACCAAGATATAAAAGCAACCCTAAAACATATACCAGTATCTGGCTCAAACCAGAGCCTGCCAGTATAATCCGTCCGGACTCCAAACGTGCACAAGTGCGCGGATGAGAACGAACCTTGTCGCAAAACCATGCGACCTCTACTCAGTTTTGCCCAGAGGCGAATACCCTCTGTGTGGGACTCTAAAGACTCAACACTACGCTGGCAGTGGGTTTAACCATAGACCGCAAGCGGCACTAGCTGTGCGTAACGGTCCCCAGGTAGATGTCGACAAGAAGGCTGACGAGGTGAAACCCCATCTGAACTCCTACTGAGTCTGAATGTGACAGTCTCCGTACAGTCCGGTCTGTTCGTCTGATACATCGCATGTCGGGCCTAGGGGGCGGTAAAACGTCAGTCCCCCAATAGCGGTACAAGTCGTGTCGGAGTGAAGCCCAAAACACCCTGAGATAACACTGGAAACCTACCAGTACATCTCGCTTGCCCTGGCCAGGGACTACTCGTGTAATGGCTCTCCTAGACACAGCGCGATGTCAACCCCCAATACCGGGAGAGACGAATCCTGTCTAACCGTCACTGCCTCCAAGTGCTTCGAGACTGCACCCAACCACTACCTGTTTGCACGACTCCTTTGAGCCGTGGTAGGGTAGTGATCAAAGTGCAGTGGGAACACACTTGAGGCGAAGTGCCAGTATCAAGTCAGCGGACTAAGCTGTACTCATGTCACCTGGGAACTGATAACTGACGATAGGTATAATACCAACCTGTCAGTTCCCGACGAGTCCTGTCCAGTGTACTCGTAACCCAACGAGCACCCGTATAGTATCTCCAGTACGACGTACTGATGGCTGTGGGACAGACCATCTCCCTCACTGGGATGAGAAGCGCATACGCTAGTCTACTCCGGAGTATCGATGCCCTGTCTCGATAGTCCTACGACTAGGGACCTGTATAAGGATGTGCTTATAGATTACCCAGCCCCCACTAGTGTGACTGCCATCACAACGCTGGTAGTCAAGCAAAGATCCTAAGGGCTCCACTAATGCGTATAAGTGATATACTGAAATAAACACAAGTACACATTGAAGTAGAAACAAACCAAGTAGCATACTACTATATTGAGCAAGATTGTTTATACAAGGTGAATATCCTAAGCTTCCATCAAGTAATATACAAACTAGTATGATACAGTAATGGCCTCTAGGGCATATACACTAACAATCTCCCACTTGCACTAAGGCCATGAACTGGCGTACCGAAGACCTATCATCTCGATCAGCCGCTCGAACTGAGTCTGGGGTAAGGCCTTGGTGAATGGATCTGCAGTGTTCTCTTCTGAAGCAACCCTCCGAACCTCGATCTCCTTGCGATCCACGATCTCCCTAATCAGGTGATACCGCCTCAAGATGTGCCTGGATTTCTGATGGGACCTGGGTTCCTTTGCTAGAGCTATAGCCCCGTTGTTGTCGCAATACAGAGGTACTGGGTCAACAATGGACGGAACCACCTGAAGTTCTTTTAAGAACTTCCTTATCCAGACAGCTTCTTTTGCGGCATCAGATGCAGCGATGTATTCCGCTTCCATAGTCGAGTCTGCAACGGTTTCCTGTTTGGAACTCTTCCAACACACCGCCCCTCCATTGAGGGTAAAGACAAAACCCGACATGGACTTGGAATCATCCTTGTCACTCTGGAAGCTGGAGTCAGCAAAGGCCTCAATCTGGAGGTCTTTTCCGCCATACACCAAGAACATCTCCTTAGTCCTTCTCAGGTACTTGAGAATGTTCTTTACTGCTATCCAATGTTTCTCCCCAGGGTTTGACTGATACCGGCTTACTACACTCAGTGCATAAGCTACATCCGGTCTGGTACACAACATCGCATACATTATAGAGCCTACCGCAGAAGCGTAGGGTATAATAGACATGCGATCCCTCTCCAAATCAGTCTTGGGAGACATCTCTTTAGAGAGGGTGATCCCGTGACAAGCCGGTAGGTTACCGCGCTTGGAATCTTCCATACTGAATCTTTTCACTATGGTGTCGATGTACCTGGACTGAGAAAGTCCTAATATCCTCTTGGATCTATCACGATGGATCCGGATCCCCAGGATGTATGAGGCATCACCCAGGTCTTTCATGGAGAACCTGTGTGACAAGAACCCCTTGACAGATTGTAGCATAGGAATGTCATTTCCTATTAAGAGAATGTCATCCACGTATAAAACGAGGAATACTACAGTTCTCGCTACAAATCTACTATAGATGCATGGTTCATCTGGATTTTTGATAAAGTCAAATTCCTTGACCGTCTCATCAAAACAGATGTTCCAACTCCGCGATGCCTGCTTTAGACCATAGATGGACTTAAGCAACTTGCACACCTTTCCGCTGCTCCCACTCTGAATGAAACCCTCTGGCTGATCCATATAGACACACTCCTCTAAATTTCCATTTAGAAAAGCGGTCTTTACGTCCATCTGCCAAATCTCATAATCGTGGAAGGCAGCAATGGCAAGAAGGATCCGAATGGATTTCAGCATAGCCACTGGAGAAAAAGTTTCGTCATAGTCCAAGCCAGGTCTTTGACGGTAACCCTTTGCTACAAGTCTAGCTTTATAGGTTTCAACCTGTCCATCTACACCAATCTTCCTTTTGAAGATCCACTTGCATCCTACGGGTTTTACCCCGTCTGGAGCAATGTCCAACGTCCATACTTTGTTGGTGTACATGGACTCCATTTCGGTCCGCATTGCATCCAGCCATTTTACCGAGTCAACGCTCTGAACGGCCTGCTGGAAGCTAGTAGGCTCATCATCATCTATGATGCAATCCTCTCTATCCCCGTCTATGAGAAAACCGTAGTATCTCTCGGGCGGATGAGACTGCCTACTTCTTCTGCGGAGCGGCGTAGGAATGTCCTGTTCATTTGAACCCTCTGGTTCCATTAAGCTTTCAGTAATAGTCTGTGGTTCTGGAATTTCTTCCAGTTCTACTGCGCTCCCACTTGTTTCCTTTTCTATGAACTGGTGTTCTAGAAAGTGGGCATGACGAGAAACAAGAACTTTTTGTTCCTCTTCGTAGTAGAAGAGATATCCCTTGGAATTCTTTGGATATCCCACAAACTTACACAGTACTGAGCGTGCCTCGAGCTTGTCCGCATGCTGTTTTTTAACAAAAGCTGGACTTCCCCAAGTCTTAATGTGACTGAGATGGGGCCTCTTCCCACACCACATCTCATATGGTGTAGTAGGCACAGTTTTAGTAGGAACTCGGTTCAAAAGGTACGCAGCTGATTCTAGCGCATACCCCCAGAATGATCGCGGTAACTCAGCGTTACTCATCATGGACCGTACCATATCCAATAGGGTTCGGTTCCGTCTCTCCGATACACCGTTGTGCTGCGGAGTGTATGGAGGAGTAAGCTGAGAGAGAATCCCATTCTCTTTTAAGTAATTTAGGAACTCGGCACTTAAGTATTCTCCACCTCGATCCGATCTTAGAATCTTGATACTTTTGCCGGTTTGTTTTTCTACTTCATTCTTAAATTCCTGGAATTTTTCAAAAGCTTCGGACTTATGTTTCATTAAGAAGACATAACCGTATCTTGAAAAATCATCCGTAAAAGTAATGAAGTAAGAATAACCGCTTCGCGCATGTGTAGACATTGGACCGCACACGTCGCTGTGTACGAGTCCCAAGAGCTCGCTCGCTCTTACTCCGTGTCCAGTGAACGGAGTCTTTGTCATCTTTCCCATGAGACAAGATTCACAAGTGGCATAAGACTGATACTTGAACGGATCCAAGTATCCTTCTTTATGTAACTTAGTCAACCGTGTCTCATTGATGTGACCCAGTCTACAATGCCACAAGAAAGCCTGATTGATATCTGGAGACTTTCTTTTGTGTGTATTCTGGACATTGAAAATCTGTGGTTGGTTCAATACGTATATACCATTGCTCAGTGTACCTGACCCAATCAGAACTTGATTAAGGTGAATGTTTACAACATTACTTACAAACGCAAATTCATAACCTTCTTTAGAAACCAAAGATACAGAAATGATATTACAAGTTGCGTTGGGTACAAAAAAGCAATTACGCAAAACCAAAACATGCCCATCTGTCATTCCCAGGTGATAGTCCCCCACGGCTTTAGCATCCATGCTAGCTCCGTTCGCAACTCTGAGGGTCATGTCACCTTCCTTCAAAAACCTACGGTTTCTCAACGCCTGCAAAGAATTACAGATATGAGATCCTGATCCGGTATCCAATACCCAGGAAGTAGAGTTTATAGAAAGACAGTTTTCAATAACATACACACCTGAAGCTGAAGCCGCAACCTGCTTCAGTTCCTGTGTCTTGGCCTTCCAAGCCCTGCAATCTTTCTTCCAGTGTCCACTCTTATGACAATAGAAGCATTCTTCCTTTCCAACAAGCTTCCCCGCAATCTTTGTTGCCTTTTCCTTTCCCTTCGTACCCACTTTACTAACACCGCCTCTTGGTTTGGCGGGGGCTTTCTTCCTCTTTCCCTTGGCTTTCGCCTTGGACCTAGAGGAAGAAGATCCTCCTACAAACAAAGCGGGTGTTTCCCTACCCTTCTGTAGGGTGCCCTCTGCGCTCCTCAGCAGGTTGAGGAGTTCTGAAAGTTCAACTTCCTTTTCTTGCAAGTTGAAATTCAGTATGAACTGGGCGTAAGTGGATGGAAGGGACTGGAGGATTATGTCCGTGTAGAGTTCACTGTCCAACGTGGTCCCAAGTTCCGCGAGCTCCTCAGTGTAGCCAATCATCTTAAGCACGTGGTCCGCTACCGATGATCCGACGGCCAACTTTGTCGAAAACAACTTCTTCGACACTTCGTATCTAGCGATACGAGACTGCTCTCCATACAGTTCTTTTGTATGAAGAAATATGGATTCCAAATCCATATTCTCGTGCCTCCTCTGATGTTCGTTGTCCATCGAGGCAAGTACGAGGCACCTGGCCTTCGCGCTGTCAATCTCCCAAGTCTTACGGATTTCCTTATCCGCGACGCTGGAGGTGGGACCTGGGACGGGGGGGAGCTTTGGTGGTAAGAAGATACCCCAGCTTGTCGTAAGTGATTGCCAACTTGACATTCCTGAGCCAATCTTTGTAGTTTGGCCCAGTCAATATGTTTTTATCTAGAATCAACTTAAGTCCAGTCATTTCGATTTGGTTGCTGCAAGGGGGAGAGAAGAAACACTTTAGCACGATGCTCTTGCAAGTTTAGAATGGTTTTTAATTTGTCTAAACAGGATGGCTCCCACTGTCTCTCGAATCCCTCCTCAAACCACAAAGGAAGAATTAGCCGGGATCAATCCCACCGTGCAATACTTGCTTAACCGTTCAGCGAGGCCAGTGTCGGTACTTCGAGGGAGGTTTTCCAACGCTTTCGCGAAGTTCCTTAATTAAATAACCTCTTTTCCCTGGGGGCGTAGCCCCGCTAACACCTTTCTAGGCACCTACTAGGTTTATAGCATTGATCGTCTAGTGAGAAATTTCCCGAGGAGTAGCATATACTCACAGTAGGATCGGGATCCAAATATCATCGCGTGACGAAACTGAAGGAATCCTA
This sequence comes from Agapanthus africanus, assembly GCA_030015575.1. Classification (NCBI taxonomy): domain Eukaryota; kingdom Viridiplantae; phylum Streptophyta; class Magnoliopsida; order Asparagales; family Amaryllidaceae; genus Agapanthus; species Agapanthus africanus. The sequence continues at coordinate 276,669,917 of JASDDO010000010.1, read as the reverse complement.
CCAGGATCACCACACTCCAAATGGTATGCAAATCTAGCAAGTTTCAGTACTTATGAAACTCCCGATGTGGATTTTTGCCCCATGCTCTTATGACCTTGACTTTGGCCAAAATATCATAAGTCACATGTCAAGTTCTTCCCGTCACTATCCAGGTTAATTTGGATCCATCCGTACCTACCCTTGACTTTGGCCAAAATGGCAGCACGACTGTCCCAAACCAACGCATCTATCTATGCTACACATGAACACCCAATAGCTACCAATCACTATGCCTTGACTTTGGCCAAAATACATAGCTTGAATACTACTGCCTATTCATGCGAAGCGACGGAGGGCTACGAATGGTTTTGGTAAAACCGTGAACGTAGTGAACTTGATATAATCGATGGAACGAGATAGCTTTTAGAAGGAGTGGCTCAAGCTCCGCATTTAAAAGTTAGTTTTGAAAAGAACCGAGTGGTTTTTTCGAAAGTGTTCCAACGATTTTAACTTGGTTTATTATCTTGCATTAGTTCTTTTAATGCGTGATATTCTTGCATTAGTACTTTTAATGCGTCCCATCATTTAATTCCTACCATTGCAGAAAACAACCAAAATATGACGTACGCTTATGCCATTCGCATTCGCCACGGGGTCCCGTCATCACTCGTTAGGTTACTTAACTAACGACAGAGCGGGGGCTGGGCTAGCGCGGCTGTAAAACATAAGCAACGCCTAAATAGAAAGCAATGATAGACATTACAGATCACAGATGAATACATTGGATATACTAGCAATCCGCAATCCTTTCGAGCCTGAAACGAAAACCGGATAACACGGTCGCGGTGAATAGCCAAATACCCCACCCAAGACCCCTACGGGTGCGGCAAACTACCCGCCAAGTACTCGGTAGTTTGTGCACCCCCTCCATGGGTCTATCCTAGGAGCAAAAACAGTAAAAAGAATTATACAATGACGGCTACAACCCCGACCCGGTTGTGCGGCCAAACAAATAATAATTATTACATCAATTTACATTTACAATGAATGAAAGAAAAACAAAAGCTCATCTCACATCCAACCCCGGCTATTCACCCGCGACAGTCCAACACATTCATATACACATTCCAGCACATTACAGATCATGTATAACCCCGACTAATCGACTTATAGCGATTAGCCGACGTTCAATACATGCAAACATCACAGATATAACCAATATAGCCAAAGTGCAGTGAAGTTCGGAAAAAATACGGAATTATAGGACCCCAAAAGTGAATTTCAGTTCTGGAAAATCTGGGCACATATAATATATTTTAAAAATCACAAAATTCCACCACAAGAACACTGCACGAAAAACGATGCAGAGAGGAAACCAAACTGCGGCGCTTCCGCGGCACATGCCTACCTCGTGCCGCGGAAGCGCGGCGGTTTAGTTGAATTGGTGCATCGTTTTTCTTGTGTGTTCAAACAAAACCCTGAGCCGAATTTACAAGTATAAAGTTTTCCATTTTGAGCAGAAAAAAATTCAACAGAAACTTAGGGTTTTGGTTTTTCCGGTTTTGCGATTTTTCGGTTCCGAACTTCGTTACACTTCACTACCAAGCTAGTTTAAGTTTAGTTAGGCTCTGATACCACTGTAAGTCCATATTGCGACCCCCGGTACTTACGGGGAGGCGGAAACGGTATAAAAAACAAATTTTTATCGCAAGAGGCAACATGGACTACACTAGGTCGGGATCGTGTCTAAACTAAACTAGCAAATACGCAAAAAGGAGTTAGCTACTATGGAAGATGGTTATACCTAAACTTGAACTCCTTCTTCTTTAAACCTTGTAGAAGTTGATGGTTCTCTTCTTGTCGCCTTCCTCCGTCGAAGATGGATCCACCTCGAAGGTTCGACCCTTGGGCTCTTCCTCGATCTTTGAGTGAACTAGGGTTTCCGGTTTGCTAAACCTTGAACCTAGAATGAGTAGAGAGTGACTAGGGTTGGCTTTTCTTTTCAAGGTGATGGATTCTCAACACATGAGAAGGGGTCACCTTAAGCTTGAGGAAGAAGAAGATGAAGAGAGGAGAGAGAGAGGTTATGATAGAATGAGCTATATTTTTCTCACTTGCAACCATAATGCAAAAGAAAAGAATTATCTAAATGATAATAATTGAAATAAGAATAGTTGATGGTGATTTTTGGAATGACCACTATCATGCTTCTTTAAATGAAGTGTAAGCATGAATCAAGGAAGATCTTTCAAAGCATGATGGTGGTCAATGGTCAACAAGTCAACCAAGGTCAATAAGTCAACAAAAATCAACCATAACCTAATTCTCATTTTAATTACTATTATTAATAGATAATTCATAAATCCATTAGGGTTTGGAAAAAGATAACTGTCAACTGTGCATACGCACCCGTTCCGAAACCCTAATGAAAAACCTCATTCTCCGCCTCAAGCAACTGTGCATACACACCTGCATTCTCGTTCCGAGGAACAAGAATACCAAGATATAAAAGCAACCCTAAAACATATACCAGTATCTGGCTCAAACCAGAGCCTGCCAGTATAATCCGTCCGGACTCCAAACGTGCACAAGTGCGCGGATGAGAACGAACCTTGTCGCAAAACCATGCGACCTCTACTCAGTTTTGCCCAGAGGCGAATACCCTCTGTGTGGGACTCTAAAGACTCGACACTACGCTGGCAGTGGGTTTAACCACAGACCGCAAGCGGCACTAGCTGTGCGTAACGGTCCCCAGGTAGATGTCGACAAGAAGGCTGACGAGGTGAAACCCCATCTGAACTCCTACTGAGTCTGAATGTGACAGTCTCCGTACAGTCCGGTCTGTTCGTCTGATACATCGCATGTCAGGCCTAGGGGGCGGTAAAACGTCAGTCCCCCAATAGCGGTACAAGTCGTGTCGGAGTGAAGCCCAAAACACCCTGAGATAACATTGGAAACCTACCAGTACATCTCGCTTGCCCTGGCCAGGGACTACTCGTGTAATGGCTCTCCTAGACACAGCGCGATGTCAACCCCCAATACCGGGAGAGACGAATCCTGTCTAACCGTCACTGCCTCCAAGTGCTACGGGACTGCACCCAACCACTACCTGTTTGCACGACTCCTTTGAGCCGTGGTAAGGTAGTGATCAAAGTGCAGTGGGAACACACTTGAGGCGAAGTGCCAGTATCAAGTCAGCGGACTAAGCTATACTCATGTCACCTGGGAACTGATAACTGACGATAGGTATAATACCAACCTGTCAGTTCCCGACGAGTCCTGTCCAGTGTACTCGTAACCCAACGATCACCCGTATACTATCTCCAGTACGACGTACTGATGGCTGTGGGACAGACCATCTCCCTCACTGGGATGAGAAGCGCATACGCTAGTCTACTCCGGAGTATCGATGCCCTGTCTCGATAGTCCTACGACTAGGGACCTGTATAAGGATGTGCTTATAGATTACCCAGCCCCCACTAGTGTGACTGCCATCACAACGCTGGTAGTCAAGCAAAGATCCTAAGGGCTCCACTAATGCGTATAAGTGATATACTGAAATAAACACAAGTACACATTGAAGTAGAAACAAACCAAGTAGCATACTACTATATTGAGCAAGATTGTTTATACAAGGTGAATATCCTAAGCTTCCATCAAGTAATATACAAACTAGTATGATACAGTAATGGCCTCTAGGGCATATACACTAACAGGTTCCTTTGCTAAAGCTATAGCTCCGTTGTTGTCGTAATACAGAGGTATTGGATCAACTATGGTAGGAACCACCTGAAGTTCTGTTAGGAACTTCTTCATCCAGACTGCTTCTTTTGCGGCATCGCAAGCAGCTATATACTCCGCTTCCATCGTCGAGTCAGCAACGGTGTCCTGCTTGGAGCTCTTCTAGCACACTGCCCCTCCATTGAGGGTAAAGACATAACCCGACATGGACTTGGAATCGTCCTTATCACTCTGGAAGCCGGAATAAGCAAAGGCCTCCAACCTGAGGTCTTTTCCGCCGTAAACCAAGAACATCTCCTTAGTCCTCCTCAGGTACTTGAGAATGTTCTTTACTGCTATCCAGTGTTTCTCCCCTGGGTCTGACTGATACCGGCTTACCACGCTTAGTGCGTAAGCTACATCTGGTCTGGTACACAACATCGCATACATTATAGAGCCTACCGCAGAAGCGTAGGGTATAATAGACATGCGTTCCCTTTCCAAATCAGTCTTGGGAGACATCTCTTTGGAGAGGGTGATTCCGTGACAAGCCGGTAGATTACCGCGCTTAGAATCTTCCATACTGAATCTTTTCAGTATAGTGTCGATATACCTGGACTGCGAAAGTCCCAACATCCTCTTGGATCTATCACGATAGATCCGGATCCCCAGAATGTAAGAGGCATCACCCAGGTCTTTCATGGAGAACCTGTGTGACAAGAATCGTTTGACAGATTGTAGCATAGGAATGTCATTTCCTATCAATAGAATGTCATCCACGTACAAGACGAGGAATACGACACTTCTGGCCACAACTTTACTATATATGCACGGTTCATCTGGATTTTTGATAAAGTCATATTCTTTGACTGTCTCATCAAAACAGATGTTCCAACTCCGCGATGCCTGCTTTAGTCCATAAATAGACTTAAGCAGCTTGCATACTTTCCCGCTGCTCCCACTCTGATTGAAACCCTCTGGCTGATCCATATAGACGCTCTCTTCTAAATTTCCATTCAGAAAAGCTGTCTTTACGTCCATCTGCCAGATTTCATAATCATGGAAGGCAGCAATAGCAAGAAGGACCCGAATGGATTTGAGCATAGCCACTGGAGAAAAGGTTTCGTCATAGTCCAAACCAGGTCTTTGACGAAAACCCTTTGCAACAAGTCTAGCCTTATAGGTTTCCACCTGTCCATCTACACCAATCTTTTTCTTGAAGATCCATTTGCATCCTATGGGTTTTACCCCATCTGGAGCAAAGTCCAAAGTCCATACTTTGTTGGTGTACATGGACTCCATTTCGGTTCGCATTGCATCTAGCCATCGTACCGAGTCGCCGCTCTGGATGGCCTGCTGGAAGTCAGTAGGTTCATCATCATCTATGATGCAATCCTCTCTATCCCCGTCTATGAGAAAACCGTAGTATCTCTCAGGCGGATGAGACGGCCTACTACTCCTGCGGAGGGGTGCGGGAATGTTCTGTTCTTCTTGAACCTCTGGTTCTACCAAACTTTCAGTAGTAGCTTGTGGTTCTGGAATTTCTTCCAGTTCTATTTCGCTCCCATTTGTATCCTTTTCTAAAACTTGTTGTTCTAGAAAATGGGCATTACGAGAAACAAAAACCTTTTGTTCCTCTGCGTAATAGAAGCAATATCCCTTGGAGTTCTTTGGATATCCTACAAGCTTACACAGTACTGATCGTGCCTCGAGCTTGTCCACATGCTGCTTTTTTACAAAAGCTGGACATCCCCAAATCCTTATATACTGAAGATAGGGTTTCTTCCCACTCCACATCTGATATGGTGTGGTAGGCACAGTTTTGGTTGGAACTCTGTTCAAAATATATGCCGCTGATTCTAGCGCATATCCCCAGAAAGATCGCGGTAACTCAGCATTACTCATCATGGATCGTACCATATCCAATAGGGTTCGATTCCGTCTCTCCGATACACCGTTGTGCTGTGGAGTGTATGGAGGAGTAAGCTGAGAGAGAATTCCTTTCTCTTTTAGGTAACCTAGGAACTCGGCACTTAAGTATTCTCCACCTCGATCAGATCTCAGTGTCTTAATACTTTTGCCTGTTTGGTTTTCCGCTTCACTCTTGAATTCCAAGAATTTCTCAAAGGCCTCTGATTTATGCTTCATTAAGAAAACATATCCATACCTAGAGAAATCATCTGTAAAAGTAATGAAGTAGGAATAACCACCTCTCGCATGTGTAGACATTGGACCACATACATCACTGTGTATGAGTCCTAAGAGCTCGCTCGCTCTTACTCCTTGTCCAGTAAATGGAGTCTTTGTCATCTTTCCTTTGAGACAAGATTGACAAGTGTCATAAGTTTGATATTCGAACGTGTCCAAATATCCTTCTCTATGCAACTTAGTCAACCTTCTCTCATTGATGTGACCCAGTCTACAATGCCATAAGAAAGCTTTATTCAAATCTGGAGACTTTCCTTTTAGTGTGTTCTGGACGTTGAAAATTTGGAGTTGGTTTAAAACATATATGCCGTTATTTAGAGTACCGGACCCAATCAAACCATGATTAAGGTGGATGTTGACAACATCTCTTACAAACGTGAAATCATAACCTTTATTTGATAACAAGGAAACTGATATGATATTACACGTTAAGCTGGGTACAAAATAACAGTTATGTAAAACCAAAATGTGTCCACTCGTCAATCCTAGGTGATAATCCCCGACGGACGCAGCTCCCACGCTAGCTCCGTTAGCAACCCTGAGGATCATATCACCTTCCTTCAGCACTCTACGGTTTCTCAGTGCCTGCAATGAATTGCAAATATGAGATCCTGATCCGGTATCCAATACCCAGGAAGTAGAGTTGATCGATAGACAATTCTCAATTACAAACACACCTGAAGTCGAAGCCACAGCTTGCTTCGGTTCCTGGTTCTTGGCGTTCCATGCCTTGCAATCCTTCTTCCAGTGCCCTTTCCTGTGACAATGGAAGCACTCATCCTGACCAACTATCGGTACTGCTTTCTTTTTCTTTCCCTTCCCTCCCACCTTACTAACACCTCCTCTAGGTCTGGGTGCGGCCTTCTTCTTCCTTCCTTTGGCCCTAGCCTTGGACCCGGAAGAAGATGAACCGCCAACAAACATAGCGGGTGTTTCCCTTGCCTTCTGCAAGGTGCCCTCCGCACTCCTTAACATGTTCAGGAGTTCCGCAAGTTCAACTTCTTTTCCTTGAAGATTGAAGTTGAGGATAAACTGGGCGTAGGTGGGAGGAAGGGACTGGAGAACAAGGTCTGTATAGAGCTCATTATCCAAAGTCGTCCCAAGGTCTGCGAGCTCTTCTATGTAGCCAATCATCTGTAGGACATGTTCACCTACCGATGACCCGATAGCCAACCTCGCTCGAAACAATTTCTTAGAGGTCTCGTATCTTGCTATACGAGATTGCTCTCCATAAAGTTCCTTTGTATGGAGAAATATGCCATCTAAGGACATATCCTCGTGCCTCCTCTGATGTTCATTGTTCATCGAGGCAAGCACGATGCACTTGGCTCTCGCGCAATCTAATTCCCAGGTTTTGCGGATTTCCTTATCCGCATTGCTGGATTTGGGACCAGGGACAGCAGGTGCCGTAGCGGTGAGGACGTACCCCAGTTTGTCATAGGTCAAAGCCATTTTGACATTCCGCAGCCAATCTTTATAGTTTGGCCCCGTCAGTATATTTTTCTCTAAAAGTAACTTAAGTCCAGTCATATTCAGGGTTGCTGCAATTAGGAGAGAGAGAAGAAAACTCTTTAGCATGATGCTCTTGCAAGTTTAGAGTGGTTTTTAGTTTATCTAAACTGGATGGCTCCCACTGTTTCTCGAATCCTTCCTCAAACCATAAAAGAAGAATTAGCCAAGACTATTCTCACCGTACAATACTTGCTTAACCGTTCAGCCAGGCCGGTGTCGATACTTCGAGGGAGGTTTTCCAACGCTTTCGCGAAGTTCCTTAATTAAATAACCTCTTTTCTCTGGGGGCGTAACCCCGCTGACACTTTTCTGGACACCTACTAGGTTTATAGCATTGATCGTTAAGTAACGAATATCCTGATAAGTAGCATATACTCACAGTAGGATCGGGATCCAAATATCATCGTCTGATAATGTTGTAGGAATGCTACCAACATTCATCAAACTCAAAATGGTATGCATCTCTTTGCAAATTTCAGTTTCTTTAGAAATTCCCGATATGGATTTTTGCCCCATGCTCTTATGACCTTGGCGTTGGTCAAAATGTCATAAGTCACATGTCAAGTTCTACCCATCATTATCTTGTTAATTTGAACCCATTCGTATATATCCCTGACGTTGGCCAAATGATAATACGACTGTCCCAAATCAACTCATCTATCTATGCAACAAATGAATACCCAGCAGCTACCAAACACTATGCCATGACGTTGGCCAAAACTGCATAGCTTGAATACTACTGAATACCCAAATGAAATGACGGAGGGCTACGACTGGTTTTGGCGAAACCGTGAACGTAGTGAACTTGATATATCCGAAGGAACCTGATAGCTTTTAAAAGGAGTGGTTAAATCTCCGCATTTAAAAATATCTGTTTTTAAAAATAACCGAGTGGTTTCTTTTTAAATTGTTCCAACGATTAAAACTTTGGTTTGTTTTACTTTGCATTATAGATAATGCGTCCCATCATTAACCTATCATTGCAGAAAACAACGAAAATACAACGTCCTCTTATGCCATCCGCATTCGCCACGGGGTCCCGTCATCACCCGTTAGGTTTCTTAACTAACGACAGAGCGGGGGCTGGGCTAGGGCGGGTGTAAAACATAAGTGGCGTCTAAATAGCTATCATAAATATAGATATTTTACATTCGTCTGACGCAATGATATTCATTCCAGAACACAGATAAACAATATTGGATTTGCAAGCAATCTGTATTTCTTTTGAGCCTGCAAGAAAAGACAGATTACACAGTTGTGATGAATAGCCGTTACCCCACCCTCGACCCCTACGGGTACGGCAAACTACCCGCCCGGCAGTTTGTGTACCCCACCTTGGGTCAGTCCTAGGAGCAAAAACAGTAAAATGAAATAATACAACGGTGGCTACAACCGCAACCTGGAAGTGCCCCGCGAAAATAATATTACAACAAATTACATTTACAACAAATGAATTAAACAATAACCCATTGCTAACCCCGGCTATACACCACAACAGTCCAATACAGTTTATATGCACAAATAGATATAACCATTTCATAAATGTGCAACCCCCTGCCAACCGACATACTAGCAGTTGGGGAAGGTTTACGAACACATTAAACAATCACAGATATAATCCAATACGCAAATACCGTACAATTTCGATCGATTAAACAACATCAATATTGCTCCAAAATCTGCTCTGTTAAACAGTAACCTGAGCAAATATTAAATATTCCAGAAAACCCCAAATTTCACAGAGAAGCAACAGAAGAAAAATCGGCCGCTGACTCGCCAACTCGGCGGCGTAAGCGCGGCGACTCAGTGGCTGAGGCCGCGGTTCCGCGGCGAGTTGGTCGATTCAGACGACTGTTTTTCTTAGGTGTTCTACTGGTGTCATGTCAAGCTCTCTGAACTCACCTGAAAAATTTTCTGACATCGTTTTAAATTCGACAGAAACTTGCATTTTTTAGGGTTTTCCGGCTTCGTTTTTCCGTTCGAAATTCGTACAAATTTGCGATTAAGTTATTTAGTGTTTAGCGAGGCTCTGATACCACTGTAAGTCGATGTAGTACACCCCAGTACTTATGGGGAGGCGGAATTTACAAAAATAATCAAGTTTAAGGAACGAACATCGACTAACCGCTTGAATCGAAGCTAAACAAATAATAACCGAACACATAGCTATACTAAACTATAGTGTTAAGGTATTATACCTAATGAAAACGGTCCTTCGTCTTTGTGTCCTCCTTTGTTCTCCTCGACCTTCTCTAGGTAGTAGACGATCCACCCGAGAGCAAGACACCAAGCTACACCTCTAACTTGAGGTAACTAATCAACTTTGATTGCTAATCAAAGATGAAAGGATGAGATAGAGTGATGGTTATGGATGCTTAAGTCTAACTAAACCTTTGATCTCAACACATGAGGATTAAGGATTAGTCACTTGAAGATGAGAGCTTGAGGAGAGAGAATGTGAGATAAGATAATGAGATGAGAGAGAGTGTATCATAATATATTATGAAGCATTTTCTAATAATGAGAAAAGAATAAAGAGTGAAGATAAATCATGCTTCATAAAATATCTAGTGGTGATTCATTAGCATGAGTCATTAAGCAATAAATGTGCATTAATGAAATGAATGAATCACCACCATGACTCATAACCTCATTTAATGAATATGACACATAACCCTCCTTAGTCACCATCTTCTAGAAGCTTCTCGAACAATTACGAGAACGCCCTCCGATCCGTAAAAATACGGAAAAACTTTAGACTGTAAAAATCCAATAACCGGATACCAGTAACTGGCTTAAACCAAAGCCGACTGGTAAAAACTGTCCGAAAGTCGTACGTGCGTAAACGCACGTATGCGTCCGAACCCTTTGTCGCAAAACCATGCAACCTCTATATCGTTTCGCCTGGAGTAGGAAACTCTCTGTGTGGGACTCTAGAGACTCGACTACTACGCTGGCAGTGAGTTTAACCACAGACCGCAAGCGGCACTAGCTGTACGTAACGGTCCCCAGGTAGTTGTCGATAAGAAGGCCGATGAGAAAACCCATCCGAACTCCTACTGAGTCTGATGTGACAATCTCTATACAGTCCGGTCCGTTCGTCCAAGACTATCGCATATCGGGCCTAGGGGGCGGCAAGCGTCAGTCCCCTAATAGCGGTATAAGTCGTGTCGGAGTGAAACCCATTACACCCTGAGAAACTACTGGAACCTACCAGCAAATCTCGCTTGCCCTGGCCAGGGACTTTGCGTAATGGCTCTCTGACACAGCACGATATCTACTCCCAATACCGGGAGGGTCGAATCCTGTCTAACCGCCACTGCCTCCAAGTGCTCGGGACTGCACCCAACTGCTACCTGTTTGCACGACTCCTTTGAGCCGTGGTAGGGTAGCAATCTAAGAACAGTGGGACACACTCGAGGCGAAGTAGCAGTGTCAAGTCTGCGGACTACGCTGTACTCATGTCACCTGGGAACTGTTCACTGATGACTGGTATCAAACCAACCAACAGTTCCCTGTGAGTCCTGTCCGGTGTACCCGTAACCTAACGAGCACCTGCATACTATCTCCAGTATGACGTACTGACGGCTGTGGGACAGACCATCTCCCCAACTGGGATGAGAAGCGTACACACCAGTCTACTCCGGAGTATCGATGCTCTGTCTCGATAATCCAACGACCAGGGACCTGAATAAGGATGTGCTTGTAGACTAACCAGCCCCCACTAGTGTGACTGCCATCACAACGCTGGTAGACAAGCAAGATCCTAAGAGCTCTATCAATACGTACACTCACATATTAAGATAGAAAAACCAAGTAGCATACTACCATGTTTAGCAAGACTGTTATATACATGTGAATATCCCAAGCTTCCATTAAGTAATATACAAGCTAGTATGATACAGTAATGGCCTTCTAGGGCATAAACACTAACAATTCCGCCATACTTGATTTCGATATTTTGGGCGATCTATTCGCATGATTGAGTTTTAATGACTGAGTTTCATGATATTTGTTTTCGTGCACCATGGCTGCACCTACTGAGTATTTACATTTTGTACATAGTTATTGCACTTGAGATATGCTTTATACACCGTTGTGTTGATTTATGATTTGTGCAGGTTTATTGCACTTGATTCAGTTTTGAGCCTTGGCTGCACATGTTTCTGATTTCATGGATTGCATACGGCTGATTTGATTTTTGTGCAGATGGTATGCACTCGATTTGGTTTTTGCGCTCGGTATAGCTTACAGGTGCTTGCAGTGCGTGGATACATGTTTTGTGCACACAGTTGCATTCGTTTATGATTTTATACAACTTGGCACACTCGGTGTTGCTTTTTATACACATTTGAGTTATTGATGCATTTCCGTGCACTTGTTGCACCCGATTTGTATTTTGTGCAGTTGTTGCACTAGGTTTTTATGTTGTGCATTGTTGCACCATATTGTATTTCGTGCACGGGATGCACTGTATTTGGTATTTCGTGCACTGGATGCACTGTATTTGGTATTTCGTGCACTGGATGCACTGTATTTGGTATTTCTTGCACTCGATGCACTGGAGTTGGTATTTTGTGCACTTGATGCACCATATTTGTATTTTTTGTGTGATTGTTGCACTGTATTGTATTTCATGCACTGGATGCACCGGATTCATATTTCGAGCATTTGTTGCACCAGCTAGGTATTTTGTGCATTGGTTGCACCGGAATTATACTCCGTACCTTGGTTGCATCCGATTTATGTCTTTGAGCATTTGTGTTACCAGATTTGTGTTTTGTGCGCGTCTGCACTTGATGTTCGTTTTCATGCATGTTACCGCACTAGATACTTATCACGGACTGACGCGCTTGGGTTGGATTTTTGCGCATATTATGCGCTTAATATTGAGTTTTTTGCGCATCGGATGCACTTGATTTAGATTTTATTCATGCATGTTTGATTCTCTTGATTTAGCCTTCATTCGTGCATGACGGATGTACTTGATTTGGATTTTCGCGCATGTTGAGCGCATGATATGAGATATGGTTTTGTGCACACCGGATGCACTCGATTGGAATTTCCATTCGTGCATGTTTGTTTTACTGGATTGAGATTTTGTGCACCACAGTTGCACTCGACTTCGATTGATGACATTCGAGATGTTGATTTGATTCCATGCCTGATATTTTGAGCGATTTATTTGCATGATGGAGATTTTGTGCACCACAGTAGCAATTGACTTTGATTAGTTATCATTCGAGATGTTGATTTTGATTTCATGCCTATGGTATGCATGTGATTTGACTTATACTTTCGGCATAGTTTTCATACACTTTTAGTATTTTGATTCGATTTTGTGCATGCTGATGCACATACTTGTGAGATTATATACCACGGTATACCTGATTTAGATTTGGATTGAGATGTGTTATATACCGTCGATTTCGATTGCGATATTCGATATTGTTTTGTGCACCTTGTGCACTGGATTTGGATTCTTCCGCATATTTGGACGCTTGATGCGATTTTGATGCACACCAGATGCACTCAATCGAGATTCTTCGTGTATATCAGATGCACCTGATATTGTCGTCAGGTACACCCGTTGCCTTTGACAGGTGTTTCGTGCACACCCGTTGCACTTAGATTTTGTTTCTGTGCACATGTATGGCACATTCATGGATTTCGATTTCCGTGCGCATCAAACGCATGTAGCATTCATATGCACATTTTGAGATTGATTTCTTATGGAGCAGTACGTTTTTATGATATTTGCTATTTGTTTTCATACTGAGCAGGACTAGTCAGAGGACAGTACCTGGATATATTTTGCATGCATTGATAGTTATCGAAGGGATTTCCAAAAAGGGAGCTATAGTCTCAGTATTTACCCACGTGTCCGAGATGACACAAAACATTTTATAAAGAAAACCCTTCTAAATAATTTCGAAACGGCGGGACGTACATATTAAACAAAGGATAAGTATATATATAGTTATTTTCTTACAATAGACGTCCTCCACTGTGCCGCGATACGTGCATCGCACGGCAACATGAAAAGTTGGCATGCAGATCTTCCCGATGTTTTAATGATATTTACATGTATAGTTTGATGCATATCATGTTGATTTTCGTATTGGATTGGACATCGATGTCTTCCCTATGACTCCGATGATTGCGGGATGCTTGACAGAGTTTTGATTTTGAGTTATCTGCTCATTGTTCATGCGCATGCATTGCGCTACGATGCATTTTATGTATTGATGATTCCGGAGCCCCGACGACTTGGACTTTTTACTGAAATGTTTTAGTATTTTAGGGGTTTATGTTTAAATTCGGGTACCGAATTTCATTAAGGGGGGAAGATTGTAACATTTCAGAAAAATAAAATATTATTTTGGGGATTTTGATAATTAAATAATATTATATTTAATATTTTAACAAGGCGGTATAATTAAATACCGATAAATTTGGGAAAAATTTATAAAATTATGGAAATTACTGAAATGATGGTGTTTTAAGTGATTTAGGCGAATTATGAATTTTTATGATTAATTATATGCACTTTTAATGCTAATCGCGGTTAAATATCGCTAATCACGCATTAAGCTTGTATTGTGCAAAATATGCACCATATCATTTTTACATTTGTGTTACATTTTCCTACATGGCCTTCTCTTCATTTTCATTCATGGTTTTGGTTTTATATGAGAAAAGAAAAGGAAAGGAAAAGAAAAGAGAAAAGGAAACAAGAAAAAGAAAAGTCAAGAGGTATGGGCATGAGAGAGAGGGTGAGGGGTCAAAGCATGGTCTTGGGTTCTTGTTTCTTTCCTCGTCTTCATCTTCTCCCTCTCTTCTCTTCATGCCATGGCAGCACCTCACACACCCCACCACTACAAACCCTCAAAACATCATCAAGACAAACTCCAAAGCTCATCCCACTTCACAAAAAACTTGCACAAGCCTCCTAGCTACACTTTGGACAAAGAAAAATGGGATTTTGATGCTCTAGGTGATTCTTGAGTCCAAAATGAGGTAATTCTTTCACTTTAAATGTAGAAATTCAACTCTTTTAGCAACCTTGCATGTTTAGATGTGTTAAAGTGGGATTTAGTGCACTTTGGAAATTACTAGAGAGGGTTAGGGTTTAATTTGAGTTGTGTGATGAACTTGTAAGTTCATGTCACGCACCCCACGAGCTCGTAGGGAGGCGGAATATATGAAAAACAATTATCAAAGCTTCACAACACGGACTTGAGCACACGGATCATTTCTAAACCATTACTAGCAAACTACGAGATGTTTAACTACTCGGATTCAAAGTTATACCTCACGTTACTTGTCCTTCGGGTCTTCATCGCTGTCCTCCACACCTCGTAGGCTCTATGGAACATGGGCACCTCAACGGCCTCCTCGAGTCAAAGACGATCCACCCGAGAGTCTATAGTCCGAGCTCCTATCTCGAATCTGAGATAACTATGGCTTCTAAATCGCTAATCTAGAAGTCCTAGAGGGTGTAGAGTAATTAGATGGATTACTTAGTCACTTAAGCCCTAGGATTCTCAACTCATGAGAGCTTTTAGGGTTTGAGGAAGAAGATGATATCTTGTGGAGAGAGAAAGCTTTTGTGATAATAAAATGAATAATACTCATGAAAGATTATAATGAAGCATACAAATATCTTTTGATAAATATCTAGAAATATCTTGTAAGCTTTATTTAATCCTAAGGGTGAATCACCTCATGAGTCATTAAGCATTTAATGAAAACTTACAACTCATCTCTCCACCTCATTTGTGTTTAATCTAAAAAGAAATAAATACAAATGAGTCACCTTCTTCTAGAAGCTTCCCGACAAATTTACGTGACTGCCCCTCCCATCCGTATTTCCGAAAAACACGAATAATCTTTGACTGAATAAATCCATCTGTATAATACTAGAATTTGGCTTAAACCAAAGCCCGCTAGTATTATCTGCCCGATCATAATACGTGCACAAGTGTACGTAAGTGATCGCGGCCCTGACGTAAAACCATACGGCCTCTATACTTTTTGCCCGTGTAGGGAAATTCTCTGTGTGGGACTCTAAAGACTCGACACTACGCTGGCAGTGGGTTTAACCACAGGCCGCAAGTGGTACTAGCCGTACGTAACGGTCCCCAGGTAAATGTCGATAAGAAGGACGATGAGGAAACCCATCCAAACTCCAACTGAGTCTGATGTGACAATCTCCGTACAGTCCGGTCTGTTCGTCTATGACTATCGCATATCAGGCCTAGGGGGGCGGTAAACGTCAGACCCCTAATAGCGGTATAGGTCGTGTCGGAGTGAAGCCCATTACACCTTAAGAAACTACTGGAAGCCTACCAGTAAATCTTGTTTGCCCTGGCCAGGGACTTTGTGTTAGTGTATATGCCCTAGAGGCCATTACTGTATCATACTAGTTTGTATATTACTTAATGGAAGCTTGGGATATTCACCTTGTATATACAATCTTGCTCAAAATAGTAGTATGCTACTTGGTTTGTTTCTACTTCAATGTGTACATGTGTTTATTTTAGTATATCACCTATACACATTAGTGGAGCCCTTAGGATCTTTGCTTGATTACCAGCGATGTGATGGCAGTCACACTAGTGGGGCTGGGTAATCTATAAGCACATACTTATGCAGGTCCCTAGTCGCAGGACTATCGAGACAGGGCATCGATACTCCGGAGTAGACTAGCGCATGCGCTTCTCATCCCAGTATGGGAGACGGTCTGTCCCACAGCCGTCAGTATGTCATACTTGAGATAGTATGCGGGTGCTCGTTAGGTTACGGGTACACTGGACAGGACTCGTCGGGAACTGACTAGTTGGTATTATGCCTATCGTCAGTTATCAGTTCCCAGGTGACATGAGTACAACTTAGTCCGCTGACTTGACACTGTCACTTCGCCTCGAGTGTGTTCCCACTGCACTTTGATTACTACCCTACCACGGCTCAAAGGAGTCGTGCAAACAGGTAGTAGTTGGGTGCAGTCCCGAAGCACTTGGAGGCAGTGACGGTTAGACAAGATTTGTCTCTCCCGGTATTGGGGGTTGACATCGCGCTGTGTCTAGGAGAGCCATTACATGAGTAGTCCCTGGCCAGGGCAAACGAGATATACTGGTAGGCTTCCAGTGTTATCTCAGGGTGTTTTGGGCTACACTCCGACATGACTTGTACCGCTATTGGGGGACTGACGTTTACCGCCCCCTAGGCCCGCCATGCGATGTATCAGACGAACAAACCGGACTGTACAAAGAATGTCACATTCAGGCTCAGTAGGAGTTCAGATGGGTTTCACCTCGTCAGTCTTCTTGTCGGCATCTACCTGGGGACCGTTACGCACAGCTAGTGCCGCTTGCGTTCTGTGGTTAAACCCACTGCCAGCGTAGTGTCGAGTCTTTAGAGTCCCACACAGAAAGCCATTCGCCTTTAGGCAAAAGAGTAGAGGTCGCATGGTTTTGCGACAGGTCGCATGGTTTTGCGACAGGGTTCGGTCACATCCGTGCACTTGTGCACGTACTGTGTCCGGACAGTTAACACTAGCAGGCTTTGGTTTAAGCCAGATCCTAGTGTACCTTTTGGGATTGGATTTATCCAGTTTGTATTCGTGTTCCTCGGAACGCGGATGCGGGTGTGTATGCACAGTTGACGGAGTGACAGAGGCAGAGGATTCTCATTAGGGTTGTTGACCGTTGACAGTTGACTATTGACTTTTTGCTCAACCCTAATGAGAATATGATATGTGATTAACAATTATATTAATTAAGTATTATGGTGACATGGTTATTGAGGGGTTGACATTGTTGACTTGTTGACTTTGTTGACTTGTTGACTTTGTTGAACGGTTGACTAGGCTTGACTAGTTGACCATCATGATGACTATAGCTATCATTTCATGGCAAAGACTTTTGCTTGCTTGCTCTTTTGTGCAAAATGAGTGCATGAAATGATATGGCTATGGTTGCTTAAACCATCACATAATACTTGATTGATATAATGTGTTATGATGATTTTGGATTATGAGAGCCAAATTGAGAAAAGTCTTCTCTCATTCTTTCATGCTCATTCTCTCTCTTGTTCTTGAGCTCTCATCTTCCTCCTCTTGCTCTCCCTCTCTTGAGTCTATGGTTCACTTGTCTCATGAGTTGAGAACCAAGAACCATAGATAAAATCCCATACAAACTCTTCTCTACTCACTCTAGTTCACAAGGTTTAGAAAACCAAGTGAACTAGTTTCTTCAAAGACCGAAGAAGAAGCCAAAGGTAGAAGCTTTCGAGGTGGATCTATCTTCGGCGCAAGGAGACGACGGAGTGAAGCCAATCCGGAAAACCATCGAGGCTTGAAGATGAAGGAGATCAAGAAAGAAAGGTATAACCCCCTAACCGAGTAGTTAACAACTCCTAGTTAGGTTGTTAGTTAGATGTTTAACAAAGATCCGGTTTTGAGTCCATGTTACCACCTCTAGAAAAATCGTTTTTCACCAAATTCCGCATGCCCGAAAGTACCGGGAGAGGTAGCATGGACTTACAGTGGTATCAGAGCCTAGTTAAACTCTATCTAACATGTTAGCAAAGTAGCTAGAAGATCGATCAAAGAAAAAGTCGCAAAACGAACCCCGTTTTTTAAACTTTCTCTCGATTTTAAAAGTGCTGGAAAACTTTTTTGATATACACCAAAAATCGACTCAGGGTTTTCTGAAGAAACTGCAAAAATTTGACCCCCTAACTCAATCAAAGTGCCACGGTTCCGCGGCGGGAGCTTGCTCCCGCCGCGGAACCGCGGCCGAGTTGACTCGGTCATGGGGTTTCTTCTTTGCAGTTTGCTCATAGGGGTATTTTGGGATTTTTGGAATATGTCTTTTTAGCCCAGATTTTCCAGAACGAAAATTTTATGTTTGGGGCCTAAAAATCCGTATTTTTTATCGAACTTCTAAAAGACTTTAGCTGACGGGTTTTTCTGTAATGTGATATTTGTATTGAACGTCTGCTAATCTCTATATGTCGATTAGTGGGGGTTATACAAATCTGTGATCTGTAATGTTGCTGGAATGTGTATATGAATTCATTGGAATGTCGCGGGTGAATAGCCGGGGGTTGTGAGACGAGAGTTTTCTTTTCTTTCAATTCATGTAAATTTGTAAATTGATGTAATAATTATTTGTATGGCCGCACAACCGGGTCGGGGTTGTAGTCGTCATTGTATAATTCCTTTTTACTATTTTTGCTCCTAGGATAGACCCATAGAGGGGGTGCACAAACTACCGGGTATGCCGAAGTTCCGAGTGGCCTACTCACGGAGATGAGGGAGGCTGCTTCGCTTCGGGTACTTGGCGGGTAGTTTGCCGCACCCGTAGGGGTCTTGGGTGGGGTTTTGGCTATTCACCTCGACCGTGTAATCTGCTTTCGTTACAGGCTCGTACGAATTGCAGGTTCCTAGTATATCCAATGTGTTCATCTGTGATCTGAAATGTTTATCATTGCAATATATCTATATATGATATTATTTAGGCGTTGCTTATGTTTTACAGCGGCGCTAGCCCAGCCCCCGCTTTGTCGTTAGTTAAGTAACCTAACGGGTAATGACGGGGCCCCGTAGCGAATGCGAATGGTATAAGCGTACGTCATATTTTGGTTGTTTTCTGCAATGGTAGGATTAAATGATGGGACGCATTAAAAGAACTAATGCAAGAATATCACGCATTAAAAGAACTAATGCAAGATAATAAACCAAGTAAAAGTCGTTGGAACACTTTCGAAAAACCACTCGGTTCTTTTCAAAACCAACTTTTAAATGCGAAGCTTGAGCCACTCCTTTTAAAAGCTATCTTGTTCCATCGACTATATCAAGTTCACTACGTTCACGGTTTCACCAAAACCATTCGTAGCCCTCCGTCGTTTCACATGAATAGTCAATAGTATTCAAGCTATGTATGTTGGCCAAAGTCAAGGCATAGTGATTGGTAGCTATTGGGTGTTCATGTGTAGCATAGATAGATGCGTTGGTTTGGGACAGTCGTACTGTCATTTTTGCCAAAGTCAAGGGTAGGTACGGATGGATTCAAATTAACCTGGATAATGACGAGTAGAACTTGACATGTGACTTATGATATTTTGGCCAAAGTCAAGGTCATAAGAGCATGGGGCAAAAATCCACATCGGGAGTTTCATAAGTACTGAAACTTGCTAGATTTGCATACCATTTGGAGTGTGATGATTCTGGTAGGATTCCTTCAGTTTCGTCACGCGATGATATTTGGATCCCGATCCTACTGTGAGTATATGCTGCTCCTCGGGAAATTTCTCACTTAACGATCAATGCTATAAACCAAGTAGGTGTCTAGAAAGGTGTTAGCGGGGCTACGCCCCCAGGGAAAAGAGGTTATTTAATTAAGGAACTTCGTGAAAGCGTTGGAAAACCTCCCTCAAAGTACCAACACTGGCCTGGCTGAACGGTTAAGCAAGTATTGTGCGGTGGGATTGATCCCGACTAATTCTTCCTTTATGGTTTGAGGAGGGATTCGAGAAACAGTGGGAGCCATCCTGTTTAGACAAATTAAAAACCACTCTAAACTTGCAAGAGTATCATGCTGAGTGTTTCTTCTCTCTCCTAATTGCAGCGACCAATCGAGATGACTGGACTTAAGTTACTCCTAGATAAAAACATACTGACAGGGCCAAACTACAAAGATTGGCTCAGGAATGTCAAAATGGCAATCACTTACGACAAGATGGGGTATCTTCTTACCACCAAAGCTCCCCCTGTCCCTAGTCCCACTTCCAACGTCGCGGATAAGGAAATCCGTAAGACTTGGGAGATTGATAGCGCGAAGGCCAAGTGCCTCGTGCTTGCCTCTATGGACAATGAACATCAGAGGAGGCACGAGAATATGGACCTGGAATCCATATTTCTTCATACAAAAGAACTGTATGGAGAGCAGTCTCGTATCGCAAGATACGAAGCGTCGAAAAAGTTATTTTCGGCAAGGATGGCCGTCGGATCATCAGTAGCAGAACACGTGCTTAAGATGATCGGCTACATTGAGGAGCTCACGGACCTAGGGACCACATTGGAGAGTGAGCTCTATACGGACTTAGTTCTCCAGTCCCTTCCTTCCACTTACGCCCAGTTTATACTGAACTTCAACTTACAAGAAAAAGAAGTTGAACTTTCAGAGCTCCTCAACATGCTGAGGAGCGCAGAGGGCACCCTACAGAAAGGTAGGGAAACATCCACTTTGTTTGTAGGAGGATCATCTTCTTCTAAGTCCAAGGCGAAAGCCAAGGGAAAGAAGAAAAAAGCCCCCGCCAAACCAAGGGGCGGTGTTAGTAAAGTGGATACGAAGGGAAAGGCAAAAGCAACAAAGAAAGCGGGGAAGCTTGTGGATAAGGAAGAATGCTTCTATTGTCATAAGAAAGGACACTGGAAGAATGATTGCAGGGCTTGGAAGGCCAGAACACAGGAATTGAAGCAAGTTGCGGCTTCAGCTTCAGGTGTGTATGTTATTGAAAACTGTCTTCTCAATAAACTCTACTTCTTGGGTATTGGATACTGGATCAGGATCTCATATCTGTAATTCTTTGCAGGCGTTGAGAAACCGTAGGGTTTTGAAGGCAGGTGACATGACCCTCATAGTTGCGAACGGAGCTAGCATGGATGCTAAAGCCATGGGGGACTATCACCTGGGAATGTCAGATGGACATGTTTTGGTTTTGCGTAATTGCTTTTTTGTACCCAACGCAACTTATAATATCATTTCTGTATCTTTGGTTTCTAAATAAGGTTATGAATTTGCGTTTGTAAGAAATGTTGTAAACATTCACCTTAATCAAGTTCTGATTGGGTCAGGTGGTATATACGTATTAAACCAACCACAGATTTTCAATGTCCAGAATACACACAAAAGAAAGTCTCTGGAAATAAATCAGACTTTCTTATGGCATTGTAGACTGGGTCACATCAATGAGAGAAGGTTGACTAAGTTACATACAGAAGGATATTTGAATCCGTTCGAATATCAATCGTATGCCACTTGTCAATCCTGTCTCAAAGGAAAGATGACAAAGACTCCGTTTACTGGACACGGAGTAAGAGCGAGCGAGCTCTTGGGACTCGTACATAGTGACGTGTGCGGTCCAATGTCTACACATGCGCGAAGCGGTTATTCTTACTTCATTACTTTTACGGATGACTTTTCAAGGTACGGTTATGTCTTCTTAATGAAACAGAAGTCCGAAGCCTTTGGAAAGTTCCAGGAATATAAGAATGAAGTAGAAAAACAAACCGGCAAAAGTATCAAGATTCTATGATCGGATCGAGGTGGTGAATACTTGAGTGCCGAGTTCCTGGACTATTTAAAAGAGAACGGAATTCTCTCTCAGCTTACTCCTCCATACACTCCGCAACATAACGGTGTATCGGAGAGATGGAACCGAACCCTATTGGATATGGTACGGTCCATGATGAGTAACGCTGAGTTACTGCGATCATTCTGGGGGTATGCGCTAGAATCAGCTGTATACCTTTTGAACCGAGTTCCCACAAAGACTGTGGCTACCACACCATTTGAGATGTGGTGTGGGAAGAGGCCCCATCTTAATCACATTAAGACATGGGGAAGTCCAGCTTTTTTCAAAAAGCAGCATGCGGACAAGCTCGAGGCACGCTCAGTACAGTGCAAGTTTGTAGGATATCCAAAGAATTCCAAGGGATATTTCTTCTACTGCGAAGAGGAACAAAAAGTTCTTGTTTCTCGTCATGCCCACTTTCTAGAACACCAGTTTTTAGAAAAGGAAATAAGTGGGAGCGCAGTAGAACTGGAAGAAATTCCAGAACCACAGACTATTACTGAAAGCTTAGTGGAACCAGAGGGTTCAAAAGAACAGGACATTCCTACGCCGCTCCGCAGGAGTAGTAGGCAGTCTCATCCGCCCGAGAGATACTACGGTTTTCTCATAGACGGGGATAGAGAGGATGGCATCATAGATTATGATGAGCCTACTAGCTTCCAACAAGTCGTTCAGAGCGTCGACTCGGTAAAATGGCTGGATGCAATGCGGACCGAAATGGAGTCCATGTACACCAACAAGGTATGGACGTTGGACATTTCTCCAGACGGGGTAAAACCCGTAGGATGCAAGTGGATCTTCAAAAGGAAGATTGGTGTAGATGGACAGGTTGAGACCTATAAAGCTAGACTTGTTGCAAAGGGTTTCCGTCAAAGACCTGGCTTGGACTATGACGAAACCTTTTCTCCAGTGGCTATGCTGAAATCCATTCGGATTCTTCTTGCCATTGCTGCTTTCCACGATTATGAGATCTGGCAAATGGACATAAAGACCGTTTTTATAAATGGAAATTTAGAGGAGTGTGTCTATATGGACCAACCAGAGGGTTTCATTCAGAGTGGGAGCAGCGGAAAGGTGTGCAAGTTGCTTAAGTCCATCTACAGACTAAAGCAGGCATCGCGGAGTTGGAACATCTGTTATGATGAGACGGTCAAGGAATTTGGCTTTATCAAAAATCCAGATGAACCATGCATCTATAATAGATTTGTAGCAAGAACTGTAGTATTCCTCGTTTTATACGTGGATGACATTCTCTTAATAGGAAATGACATTCCTATGCTACAATCTGTCAAGGGGTTCTTGTCACACAGGTTCTCCATGAAAGACCTGGATGATGCCTCATACATCCTGGGGATCCGGATCCATCGTGATAGATCCAAGAGGATATTAGGACTTTCACAGTCCAGGTACATCGACACCATACTGAAAAGATTCAGTATGGAAGATTCTAAGCGCGGTAACCTACCAGCTTGTCACGGGATCACCCTCTCTAAAGAGATGTCTCCCAAGACTGATTTGGAGATGGATCGCATGTCTATTATACCCTACGCTTCTGCGGTAAGCTCTATAATGTATGCGATGTTGTGTACCAGACCGGATGTAGCTTATGCACTGAGTGTGGTAAGCTGGTATCAGTCAAACCCTGGGGAGAAACACTGGATAGCAGTAAAGAACATTCTCAAGTACCTAAGAAGGACTAAGGAGATGTTCTTAGTGTATGGCGGAAAATACCTCCAGATCGAGGCCTTTGCTGACTCCAGCTTCCAGAGTGACAAAGATGATTCCAAGTCCATGTCGGGTTTTGTCTTTACCCTCAATGGAGGGGCGGTGTGTTGGAAGTGTTCCAAATAGGAAACCGTTGCAGACTCGACGATGGAAGAGGAATACATCGCTGCATCTGATGCCGCAAAAGAAGCTGTCTGGATGAGGAAGTTCTTGAAAGAACTTCAGGTGGTTCCGTCCATTATTGATCCAATACCTCTGTATTGCGACAACAACGAGGCTATAGCTTTAGCGAAGGAACCCAGGTCCCATCAGAGATCCAGACATATCTTGAGGCGGTATCACCTGATCAGGGAGATCGTAGATCGCCAGGAGATCGAGGTTCGGAGAGTCGCTTCAGAAGATAACACTGCAGATCCATTCAACAAGGCCCTGCCCCAGACTCAGTTCGAGCGGCTGATCGAGATGATAGGTCTTCGATACGCCAGTACACGGCCTTAGTGCAAGTGGGAGATTGTTAGTGTATATGCCCTAGAGGCCATTACTGTATCATACTAGTTTGTATATTACTTAATGGAAGCTTGGGATATTCACCTTGTATATACAATCTTTCTCAAAATAGTAGTATGCTACTTGGTTTGTTTCTACTTCAATGTGTACATGTGTTTATTTTAGTATATCACCTATACACATTAGTGGAGCCCTTAGGATCTTTGCTTGATTACCAGCGATGTGATGGCAGTCACACTAGTGGGGCTGGGTAATCTATAAGCACATCCTTTTGCAGGTCCCTAGTCGCAGGACTATCGAGACAGGGCATCGATACTCCGGAGTAGACTAGCGCATGCGCTTCTCATCCCAGTGTGGGAGACGGACTGTCCCACAGCCGTCAGTACGTCGTACTTGAGATAGTATACGGGTGCTCGTTAGGTTACGGGTACACTGGACAGGACTCGTCGGGAACTGACTAGTTGGTATTATGCCTATCATCAGTTATCAGTTCCCAGGTGACATGAGTACAGCTTAGTCCGCTGACTTGACACTGTCACTTCGCCTCGAGTGTGTTCCCACTGCACTTTGATTACTACCCTACCACGGCTCAAAGGAGTCGTGCAAACAGGTAGTAGTTGGGTGCAGTCCCGAAGCACTTGGAGGCAGTGACGGTTAGACAGGATTCGTCTCTCCCGGTATTGGGGGTTGACATCGCGCTGTGTCTAGGAGAGCCATTACACGAGTAGTCCCTGGCCAGGGCAAACGAGATATACTGGTAGGCTTCCAGTGTTATCTCAGGGTGTTTTGGGCTTCACTCCGACACGACTTGTACCGCTATTGGGGGACTGACGTTTACCGCCCCCTAGGCCCGCCATGCGATGTATCAGACGAACAGACCGGACTGTACAGAGAATGTCACATTCAGGCTCAGTAGGAGTTCAGATGGGTTTCACCTCGTCAGTCTTCTTGTCGGCATCTACCTGGGGACCGTTACGCACAGCTAGTGCCACTTGCGGTCTGTGGTTAAACCCACTGCCAGCGTAGTGTCGAGTCTTTAGAGTCCCACACAGAAAACCATTCGCCTTTAGGCAAAAGAGTAGAGGTCGCATGGTTTTGCGACAGGTCGCATGGTTTTGCGACAGGGTTCGGTCACATCCGTGCACTTGTGCACGTACTGTGTCCGGACAGTTAACACTAGCAGGCTTTGGTTTAAGCCAGATCCTAGTGTACCTTTTGGGATTGGATTTATCCAGTTTGTATTCGTGTTCCTCGGAACGCGGATGCGGGTGTGTATGCACAGTTGACGGAGAGACAGAGGCAGAAGATTCTCATTAGGGTTGTTGACCGTTGACAGTTGACTATTGACTTTTTGCTCAACCCTAATGAGAATATGATATGTGATTAACAATTATATTAATTAAGTATTATGGTGACATGGTTATTGAGGGGTTGACATTGTTGACTTGTTGACTTTGTTGACTTGTTGACTTTGTTGACCGGTTGACTAGGCTTGACTAGTTGACCATCATGATGACTATAGCTATCATTTCATGGCAAAGACTTTTGCTTGCTTGCTCTTTTGTGCAAAATGAGTGCATGAAATGATATGGCTATGGTTGCTTAAACCATCACATAATACTTGATTGATATGATGTGTTATGATAATTTTGGATTATGAGAGCCAAAATGAGAAAAGTCTTCTCTCATTCTTTCATACTCATTCTCTCTCTTGTTCTTGAGCTCTCATCTTCATCCTCTTGCTCTCCCTCTCTTGAGTCTACGGTTCACTTGTCTCATGAGTTGAGAACCAAGAACCATAGATAAAATCCCATACAAACTCTTCTCTAGTCACTCTAGTTCACAAGGTTTAGCAAACTAAGTGAACTAGTTTCTTCAAAGACCGAAGAAGAAGCCAAAGGTAGAAGCTTTCGAGGTGGATCTATCTTCGGCGCAAGGAGACGACGGAGTGAAGCCAATCCGGACAACCATCGAGGCTTGAAGACGAAGGAGATCAAGAAAGAAAGGTATAACCCCTTAACCGAGTAGTTAACAACTCCTAGTTAGGTTGTTAGTTAGATGTTTAACAAAGATCCGGTTTTGAGTCCATGTTACCACCTCTAGAAAAATCGTTTTTCACCAAATTCCGCATGCCCGAAAGTACCGGGAGAGGTAGCATGGACTTACACTTTGCGTAATGGCTCTCCATACACAACACGATATCAACCTCCAATACCGGGTGAGACGAATCCTGTCTAACCGCCACTGCCTCCAAGTGCTTCGGGACTGCACCCAACTACTACATGTTTGCACGACTGCTTTGAGCCGTGGTAGGGTAGTAATCTAAGTACAGTAGGAACACACCCGAGGCGAAGTAGCAGTATCAAGTCGACGGACTAAGATGTACTCATGTCACCTGGGAACTGCTATCTGACGATGGGTATAAAACCAACCTGCAGTTCCCGGCGAGTCCTGTCCGGTGTACCCGTAACCTAACGAGCACCTGCATCCTATCTCCAGTACGCCGTACTGATGGTTGTGGGACAGACCATCTCCCTATGCTGGGATGAGAAGCGCATACACAAGTCTACTCCAGAGTATCTATGCCCTGTCTCGATAATCCTATGACCAGGGACCTGTATAGGATGTTGCTTATAGACTACCCAGCTCCCACTAGTGTGACTGTTATCACAACGCTAGTAATCAAGCAAAGATCCTAACGGCTCTACTAATATGTATAAGCGATACGTTAAAAGAAATATATGCACATATTAAAGTAGACACAAACCAAGTAGCATACTACCATTTTTAGCAAGACTGTCAATACAACTGTGAATATCCCAAGCTTCCATTAAGTAATATACAAACTAGTATGATACAGTAATGGCCTCTAGGGCATAAACACTAACAATCTCCCACTTGCACTAGGGCCATGTACTGGCATATCACAAACCTATCATCTTGAATAGCCTCTCGAACTGCGTCTGAAGAATGGCCTTTGTGAAAGGATCAGCAGTGTTATTCTCCGTATCTACTCTCTTTACCTCGATCTCCCGGCAATCTACGATTTCCCTGATCAGGTGATACTGCCTTAATATGTGACTGGACTTCTGATGGGACCTGGGTTCCTTCGCTAAAGCTATAGCGCCGTTGTTGTCGCAATACAGAGGTATTGGATCAATACTGGTAGGAACCATCTAAAGTTCTGTGAGGAACTTCTTCATCCAGACAGGTTCTTTTGCGGCATCGCAAGCAGCTATGTACTCCGCTTCCATCATTGAGTCAGTAACGGTGTCCTGCTTGGAACTCTTCCAACAGAACACCCCTCCATTGAGGGTAAATACATAACCCGACATGGACTTAGAGTCATCCTGTCACTCTGGAAGCTGGAGTCGGCAAAGGCCTCGATCTGGAGGTCTTTTCCACCATACACCAAGAACATCTCCTTAGTCCTCCTCAGGTAATTGAGAATGTTCTTTACTGCTATCCAGTGCTTCTCCCCTGGGTTTACCTGATGCCGGCTTACAACGCTCAATGCGTATGCTACATCTGGTCTGGTACATAACATCGCATACATTATAGAGCCTACCGCAGAAGCGTAGGGTATAATCGACATGCGAGCCCTTTCCAAATCAGTCCTGGGAGACATCTCTTTGGAGAGAGTGATTCCGTGACAAGCCGGTAGGTTACCGCGCTTAGAATCTTCCATACTGAATCTTTTCAATATGGTGTCTATGTACCCGGACTGCGAAAGTCTCAACATCTTCTTTGATCTATCACGATAGATCTGGATCCCCAGAATGTAGGTGGCATCACCTAGGTCCTTCATGGAGAACTTCTGTGACAAGAATCTTTTGACTGACTGTAGCATAGGAATATCATTTCCTATTAGGAGAATGTCATCCACGTACAAGACGAGGAATACAACAGCTCTCCCTACAATCTTACTGTATATGCATGGTTCATCTGGATTCTTGATAAAGTCGAATTCTTTGACAGTATCATCAAAACAGATGTTCCAACTCTGTGATGCCGGCTTTAGTCCATAAATGGACTTAAGCAACTTGCACACTTTACTGCTGCTCCCACTCTGAATGAATCCCTCTGGTTGATCCATATAGACGCACTCTTCCAAATTACCATTCAGAAAGGCAGTCTTTATGTCCATCTGCCAGATCTCATAATCGTGGAAGGCAACAATGGCAAGAAGGACCCGAATGGATTTGAGCATAGCCACTGGAGAAAAGGTTTCGTCATAGTCCAAACCAGGTCTTTGACGAAAACCCTTTGCAACAAGTCTAGCCTTATAGGTTTCAACCTTTCCATCTACATCAATCTTCTTTCTGAAGATCCATTTGCATCCTACGGGTTTTACCCCATCTGGAGCAATGTCCAAAGTCCATACTTTGTTAGTGTACATGGACTCCATTTCGGTCCGCATTGCATCCAGCCATTTTACCGAGTCGCCGCTCTGAATGGCTTGCTGGAAGCTAGTAGGGTCATCATTATCAATGATGCAATCTTCTCGATCCCCGTCTATGAGAAAACCGTAGTATCTCTCGGTCGGATGAGACTGCCTACTACTTCTGCGGATAGGCGCCGGGATGTCCCTTTCTTCTGAATCTTATGGTTCTACCATACTTTCAGTAACAGCTTGTGGTTCTGGAATTTCTTCCATTTCTATTGCGCTCCCACTCTTCTGATTTTCTAAAAATTCAGCTTCCAAGAAGTGGGCATGACGAGAAACAAAAACCTTTTGTTCATCTGCGTAATAGAAATAATACCCCTTAAAGTTCTTTGGATATCCCACAAACATACACTGTACTGAGCGTGCCTCGAGCTTGTACGGATGCTGCTTTTTTACAAAAGCTGGACATCCCCATGTCTTCAGGTACTGAAGATAGGGTTTCATCCCACTCCACATCTGATATGGTGTGGTAGGCACAGTTTTAGTTGGAACCTTGTTCATAAGATATGCAGCTGATTCTAGTGCATAACCCCAGAAAGATCGCGGTAACTCAGCCTTACTCATCATGGAACGAACCATATCCAATAGGGTTAGATTCTGCCTTTCCGATACACTGTTGTGTTGTGGTGTGTATGGAGGAGTAAGCTGAGAGAGAATTCCATTCTCTTTTAAGTAACCCAGGAACTCGGCACTTAAGTATTCACCACCTCAATCAGATCTTAGTGTCTTGATACTTTTTCCTGTTTGGTTTTCCACTTCATTCTTGTATTCGCGGAATTTCTCAAAGGCCTCGGATTTATGCTTCATTAAGAAGATATGTCCATACATAGAGAAATCATCCGTAAAAGTAATTAAATAGGAATAACCACCTCGCGCATATGTAGACATTGGACCACACACATCGCTGTGTATGAGTCCCAACAGCTCGCTCGCTCTTACTCCGTGTCCAGTAAATGGAGTCTTTGTCATCTTTCCCATGAGACAAGATTCACAAGTAGCATAAGATTGATATTCGAACGGATTCAAATATCCTTCTCTATGTAACATAGTCAACCGTGTTTCATTGATGTAACATAGTCTACAATGCCATAAGAAAGCCTGATTTATTTCCGGAGACTTTCTTTTAAGTGTGTTCTGGACATTGAAAACCTGAGCTTGATTCAATACGTATAAACCGTCATCTAATGTACCGGACCCAATCAGAACGTGATTTAGGTGGATGTGAACTACATCGCTTACGAACGTAAAATCATATCCCTCTCTCGAAAGTGAGGACACTGATATGATATTACAAGTCAAACTAGGTATATACAAACAGTTACGTAGAATTAATATCTGCCCACTTGTCAAGCCTAGGCGATATTCTCCCACTGATTCAGCGTCCACGCTCATTCCGTTCGCAACTCTGAAAGACAAATCACCTACCCTGATAACTCTACGGTTTCTCAAAGCATGTAATGAATTACAGATAGGATATCCTGCTCCGGTATCTAGTACCCAGGAAGTAGAGTTAATTGACAAACAGTTCTCAATCACAAACACACCCGAGGCCAAAGCCACAACATGCTTCGTATCCTGGCTACTGGCTTCCTAAGCCCTGCAATCCTTCTGCCAATGCGCGTTCCCATAACAATAGGAACATCCCTCCTTACCTACACCAAGTCCCGAAACTTTTGCTCTTCCCTTTCCTTCTACTTCACTTACACCGTATATTGTCTTTGTGGAAGTCTTCTTCTTTTATCCTTTGCTTTCGCCCTGGATGCAGAAGAAGAAGGTCCCCCATTAAGAAGAGCGGATGTCTCCCTGGTTTCTTTCAGGGTGTAAGTAGAGGGTAGGGACTGTGGAAATAAGTCAGCATATGACCTGTTTCCCAACGTGGTCTCCAGGTCCGTGAGCTCATCAATATAGCTAGTCATCGTAAGGACGTCGTCCCCTACAGATGACCAGACAGCCAACCTCGCTTGAAATAATTCGTTCGAGGTCTCATATCTTGCGATACGAGATTGCTCTCCATATAAATCTTTGTTATGGAGAAAGATGGAAACTAAGTCCATCTTCTCGTGCTGCTTCTGGTATACACCATCAACTGAAGCCAACACGAGGCACTTGGCATTCGCACTATCCTTTTCCCTTGTCTGACGGATATCCATATCCGCGATGGTGGAAACTGGACCTGGGACGGTGGGGGCTTGAGTAGTAATAGGGTGGTATAGCTTGTCATAGGCAATGGACATCTGGACAAACCTTTGCCAATCATAAAAGTCAGATTCAGTCATATTGTTATCTAGATGTAACCTAGTCATGGTCACATGGTCGTTGCAAAGAGAGAGAGAGAGGGAACACTTTAGCATGATGCTCTTGCAAGTTTAGATTGGTTTTTAGTTTATCTAAACTGGATGGCTCCCACTGTTTCTCGAATCCTTCCTCAAACCATAAAAGAAGAATTAGTCAGGACTGATCTCATCGTAAAATACTTGCTTAACCGTTCAGCCAGGCTAGTGTCGGTACTTCGAGGGAGGTTTTACGATGCTTTCGCGAAGATCCTTAATTAAATAACCTCTTTTCTCTGGAGGCGTAGCCCCGCTGACACTGTTCTAGACACCTACTTGGTTTATAGCATTGATCGTTAGGTGACGAATCTCCTGATGAGTAGCGGATACTCTCAGTAGGATCGGGATCCAAATATCATCGTGCGATAATGCTGAAGGAATCCTACCAACATTATCAAACTCCAAATGGTATGCAATACTAGCAAGTTTCAGTTTCTTTAGAAACTCCCGATGTGGATTTTTGCCCCATGCTCTTATGACCTTGACGAAGGCCAACAAATCATAAGTCACTTGTCAAGTTCTTCCCATCATTATCCCTGTTAATTTGAACCCACCCGTACATACCCTTGACGAAGGCCAACAAGGTAATACGATTGTCCCAAACCAACGCATCTATCTATGCTATATATGAATACCCCATCAGCTACCAAACACTATGCCTTGACGAAGGCTAACAAACATAGCTTGAATACTACTGAACATCCATATGAAATGACGGAGGGCTACGACTGGTTTTGGAGAAACCGTGAACGTAGTGAACTTGATATAATCGAAGGAACCTGATAGCTTTTTTAAAGGAGTGGTTAAAGCTCCGCAATTAAAAATTCTGCTCTTTTTAAAATAACCGAGTGGTTTCTTTTAAATTTGTTCCAACGATTCAACTTTGGTTTGTTTTCTTTGCATTATTATAATGCGTCCCATCATTTATCCTATCATTGCAGAAAACAACGAAAATACAACGTCCGCTTATGCCATCCGCATTCGCCACTGGGCCCCGTCATTCACCCGTTAGCTTACTTAACTAATGACAGAGAGGGGGCTGGGCTAGCGCGGATGCAAAACATAAGCAACGCCTACTAGATATCATATATAGATATTGTACATTCGTCAGACGCAATAATAGGCATTCCAGATCATAGATGAACATTATTGGATATACAAGCAATCCGCGTTTCCTTTGAGCCTGCAACAAAGACGGATTGCACAGTTGTGATGAATAGCCATTACCCCACCCTAGACCCCTACGGGTATGGCAAACTACCTGCCAAGTACTCGAAGTGAAACGGTCTCCCTCAACAACGTGTGTAGGCCACTAAACACTTCAAAGTACCTGGTAGTTTGTGCACCCCACCTTGGGTCTATCCTAGGAGAAGAAAACAGTAAATGAAATAATACAACGGTGGCTACAACTTCAGCCCGGATGTGCCCCGCAAAAGAATATTACATCATATTACAATTTACATCGAATGAAAGAATATAAAAACTCATCTCAAACCCCGACTAATCATCACAACGATCCAATAAAGTTTATATACACAAACCAGTAAAAACCATTACAGAAATGTGCAACCCCCTGCTAACTGATATACTAGCAATTAGGGGAGGTTTATGAACACATAAAACATCACAGATAAAACTGGGTTAGCAAATAACTTAGAATTTCGATCGACAACCTTTTTCTGTCTCTACCCCAAATGCAAGCCAGCACTGAAATAACCTGGGCAGAAACAAAATATACAGGAAAATAGAACACCCAAAAATAAGAGTTACTGTGTAAATACGAGTCAACTCGGAGTTGACTCGGCCGCGGATCCGTGGCGGATCGCACCAATCCGCCGCGCTTCCACGATAGTCTAACCGAGTTAGCTCCTCGTATTTCTCCAGTATTCTTAGAATTCCCTACTGTGAATTTTCCTACCTCTGAAATAATTTTTTCGACTGGTTTAAAATCGACAGAAACTTGAGGGGTCCGGGGTTAAGTTTTCGTGTTTTTCTGACGATCGAAGTTCTAATTAGTTGCTAACAAGCTAGTAAAGGTTTAATAGGCTTTGATACCACTGTAAGTCCATGTCACGCACCCCACGAGCTCGCGGGGAGGCGAAATATATGAAAAACAATTATCAAAGCTTCGTAACACGGACTTGAGGACACGGATCGTGTCTAAACCATTACTAGCAAACTACGAGAGGTTTAACTACTCGGATTCGAAGTTATACCTCACGTTACTTGTCCTTCGGGTCTTCATCGCTGTCCTCCACACCTCGAAGGCTCTATAGAACATGGGCATCTCAACGGCCTCCTCGAGTCAAATACGATCCACCCGAGAGTCTATAGTCCGAGCTCCCATCTCGAATCTGAGATAACTACGGCTTCTAGATCGCTAATCTAGAAGTCTTAGAGGGTGTAGAGTAATTAGATGGATTACTTAGTCACTTAAACTCTAGGATTCTCAACAAATGAGAGCTTTTATGGTTTGAAGAAGAAGATGATATCTTGTGGAGAGAGAAAGTTTTTGTGATAATAAAATGAATAATACTCATGAAAGAATATAATGAAGCATTCAAATATCTCTTGATAAATATCTAGAAATATCTTGTAAGCTTCATTTAATTCTAAGGGTGAATCACCTCATGAGTCATTAAGCATTTAATGAAAACTTACAACTCATCTCTCCACCTCATTTGTGTTTAATCTAAAAAGAAATAAATACAAATGAGTCACCTTCTTCTAGAAGCTTCCCGACAAATTACGAGACTGCCCATCCCATCCGTATTATCGAAAAACACGGATAATCTTTGACTGAATAAATCCATCTGTATAATACTAGAATCTGGCATAAGTGTACGTATGTGATTGCGACCCTGCCGTAAAACCGTACGGCCTCTATACCTTTTGCCCGGTGCAGGGAAACTCTCTATGTGGGACTCTAAAGACTCGACACAACGCTGGCAGTGGGTTTTGTTAGTGTATATGCCCTAGGGGCTATTATTGTATCATACTAGCTTGTATATTACTTAATGGAAGCTTGGGATTTTCACAGTTATATTAACAGTCTTGCTAAACATGGTAGTATGCTACTTGGTTTTATCTATCTTAATATGTTTACGTATTGATAGAGCCCTTAGGATCTTGCTTGACTACCAGCATTATGATGGCAGTCACATTAGTGGGGGCTGGGTAGTCTACAAGCACATCCTTTTTCAGGTCCGTGGTCGTAGGATTATCGAGACAGGGCATCGATACTCCGGAGTAGACTAGTGTATACGCTTCTCATCCTAGTTGGGGGGTTGGTTTATCCCACAGCCATCAGTACGTCGTACTGGAGATAGTATACAGGTGCTCGTTGGGTTACGGGTACACCGGACAGGACTCGCGAGGAACTGTTGGTTGGTATTATACACGTCGTCAGTTAACAGTTCCCAGGTGACATGAGTACATCATAGTTCGTAGACTTGACACTGCAACTTCGTCTCGAGTGTGTCCCACTGTTTTTAGATTGCTACCCTACCACAGCTCAAAGGAGTCGTGCAAACAGGTAGCAGTTGGGTGCAGTCCCGAGCACTTGGAGGCAGTGGCGGTTAGACAGGATTCGTCTCTCCCGGTATTGGGAGTTGATATCGCGCTGTGTCAGAGAGCCATTACGCAAAGTCCCTGGCCAGGGCAAGCGAGATTTACTGGTAGGTTTTCCAGTAGTTTCTTAAGGTGTAATGGGCTTCTCTACGACATGACTGTTGGAGATAGTGCCCACAGAGTCAATTATTGGATCACAGGCATGTGATTGCAATGATTGAGGGAGGAACTATCCCGGTAGGACAGTCTTACTTAAGATGATAATATGCTATCTGGTTTATCTTTATCATCATGAACTGCTTTAGGTAACCTTACAGGTCACTATTACACGTTGATAGATCCCCTAGGATTCTTGCTTGACTGCCAGCAGTATGAGGGCGATCATATATGTGGGAGCTGGAGTCTATAAGCACATCCTTAAAAGGTCCCTAGTCGTGGGAGTTTCGAGACAGGGCATCGATACTCCAGAGTAGACTAGTGTATACAGTCGAGACCCCGACGAGGGGCGGTGGCCGGTCTCATAAGTCACCGGTGTCAGTTAGTTCACCTAAGATGTATACAGGTGCTCATTGGGTTATGAGTACACCGGACAGGACTCGCCGGGGAACATACTAGTTGGTCTTATACCTGACGTCAGATAGCAGTTCCCTGGTGACATGTTCACAGGTTAGTTCATCGACCTGAGATCTTCATTTGTCTCGTGTGAGTTCCCACTGTGCTTTGATTACTATCCTACCACGCTCAAAGGAGACGTGCAAACAGGTTTTAGTTGGGTACAGTCTCGAGCCACATGGAGGCAGTGAGCGGATCTGCAGGGGTTCGTCTCTCCCGGTATTGTGGGTGAGGTCGCGCTGTGTCTAGGAGAGCCATTACACGAAGTCCTTGGCCAAGGAAGGAGATTTACTGGTAGGTATTCCAGTAGTATCTTAGGGTGTTATGGGGCTACACTCCGACACGACTTGTACCGCTTTTAGGGGTCTGACTTTTACCAACCCCCTAGGCCCGCCATGCAATGCTCATAGACGAACGGACCGGACTGTACGGATATTGTCACTGACAGGCTCAGTAGGGTGTCAGGATGAGTTCGCTCATCGACGTCCCTTTTGGTCAATAGCTGGTATCCCGTCACGTATGGCTAATACCTCTGACGTGCTAGTAGTTAAATCCACAGCCATAGTATTGACGAGTCTTTAGAGTCCACCACACACAGTTACTCAAGTTTTGGGCGAAACGCTGTAGAGGCCGTATGGAGATATGGCAGGGTTCGATCAGATACGTGCGGTATTGCACGGATCGTGATCGGACGGTTTTTTACTAGCCGGCTTCGGCTTAAGCCGGATCCTAGTATTAGATAGTGTAGATTTTGTCTCTTTGCATTTGTGTTCAGTGGGAATACAAATGCGGGCATGTATATGCAGTCGCGGGGTTTTCCTGTAATTTATTACGGGATCAATTTTCTGAAGTTGCCAGTTTACATTCTGTTCCGGCCGGTTTTCCTTTGTTCCTTCACGGCCGGACTTTTATGATGGAAAGGGGTTATTTGCAAGTTTGCAAATAACTTATTAAGGAGGGGGTTTCTTGCATTTGTGGCATTATGATAGGTTAAGCATCTTTGCTTTTTCATGATGGCTTAGCATTAATGAGATTAGAATGGATTAGAAGTTGATTTGATATTGTTATCATTGCCTTTTGGATGTGGTCACCCTTTCAACTTTTCCTACACTCACCTCCCTTCTTGCTTGAGTTTTTCTCTTCCTCATTTTTCACATAAGGGGGGCCGGCCACATTGGGAGAGATAGAGAGAGGTTTCATTTTGTATGAGGGAAATTTGATTATCTCATTTTTGCTTGCTACACAAATTTATGAACCTCACTCCAAAGCCCATTCTTGATTCCTCCATCATGGCAACTTCTATAACCTCAAGAGACAAAGTGTTCTATACTACACCTACAGTACCCTTGGACACGTCGGCTTGCCAACTTCGCGCCCGAGTTGCCTAGGTCCAGAGGTGGGAGCCCATAAAAGAAATCGGCTAGGTGGTGCCCGTTTCGACGAGGAGGCGACGACCGGAGATTCCGCAAGGAGATCGGAGTGGAGACGAAGACCGAAGGACACGGATCGCTTGGTATAGCCTTCTATCCCATCTTGTAGTTTGCTAGAGTTAGATTAATGGCCCGATCCGGGATTTTTGTGCGCTGTAGTGCCAGTTTGCAAGTTTCGCAAAGTTTTTCGTTTCCGCGTTTCCGGCGTCGGATCGACTGCCGGGGCGCCGCCGTGCACTTACATTGGTATCAGAGCCATGCCATTAACCTAGCCTATCTTGCTCTAGTATGTTTAGAACTTGATCGAACAAAATTCCCAAAAACCGTATTTTTCTTGCATCAGGTTTCTGTCGAAATCTTTTTAGCTCCAAAAATTTTTCAGGGTGTTGCAGAAATATATGCAGGGTATTCTAAGACTTCTGGAAAAATTTGGTAGCATGATTCGACTTTCCCACCGCGGAACCGCGGCCAAACACATGCATTTGCCGCGGTTCCGCGGCCATAATGACCCCTTGTTGCACCATTTTTTCCAGTGGGTCCTAGTCTGTGAAATGGGGTTTTTGGAACATTCCTTTTGGGCCCAGATTTTCTGTGAGTGCTACAGTAGTGCTTGGGGCCCATTTCGTTAAATTTGTTCGATCGGATATTTTAAACATGCTAGCTCACAGTATTTACATTATATCTGCGACCGTGAATGTCACTTGATCGGTAAATCCTGTCTAACTGCTATAGCCCTTTTAGACGGATTTGCGAACGTGACATTCACGTTGATGTTCTGTGTTGTGCTGTGATATTGCGGATTGGTCGTGGGGATAGCCTGGATGCAATGGTAGTACAGATTTGGTTGTATTATGTACATTTTATTTGCAGGGCGAGCATCCGACATGTGGACTGCCGTCACTGCCTGTTTGTATTATTCTTTTGGGGCACGACCGGGTCAAGGTCGATATACCCGTTGTATGTATATTTTACTTTTTGTACTAGGATTACCCCAAGGTGGGGTGCACGGATAGCCGGGTTCTAGAGGGCAACGGGCCCGCATCTCATGACGTTGAGATGGAGGGGGCTTCACTCTAGAATTGGCGGGCTATTCGCCGCACTCGTAGGGAGTACAGGTTGACCCAGGAGGGGTGCCCAAGTTACCGGATTCTGTGAAGTGCTGGGTGGTCCATTCACGTTTCTGAAGGGGGTTGCCTCGCTTCAGGTTTTGGCGGGTAACTTTCCGCGCCCGTAGGGGTCTAGGATTTCATTGCACAGGCTATCCACACGACCAGGGGAACGTCGGGTTTCAGTAGCGGCTCTATGAAACTCGGGGATCCCAGATATCTGTATTGTTCGGTGATGCTTATTACATTTTTGTGATGTTGTATTTTATCACGCTGATTGAAAACGATTTCGGATTGTGTAGTTGGAAATTGTAAAGAAATCACAACCAAAAATTATTTGACCGCAATCAACTATGGTGTCGGATGTAGATTGTAAGTGAGTGCGGATCGTCCACAGGGATAGTGTAATAGTTCGTCTTTCGAATTAGATGAGTCGAAACTTTAAAGAAAAGAAAACAAAACAATTCATGATTTATATTTGAAGTTCAAGAATTAGAAAATCTAGATCTAATAACAAGAAAAAGATAGAATCAAGAATTGAGAGTTTGATGATTTTTCCAACCAAATATCAAGAATCGAAATGAGGCTCGTAGGAATCGATCGGATCTTTAGATGTGATGCAATCTCAAGATGACGTATTCTCATCCTTCGATGGATTGATACTAGATCGATGATGATCGACGAGAATTAGGGATTTCTAGTGAAACTAGGGTTTCATCATTTATCCCTTGTTCATTCGTCGATATCATTCACATGCTAGCCTCAAGTAAATTCAAGAAACGATCGTAGATCCCTAATTTTGAGCGATCACAATCAAGAAAGCATCGCAACGAAACTAGGTCATCGATTATTGAACTTGCTAGGGTTTACAAAACTCGTAGGACTCAAGAATCGTTTTAAGATTTGTTACATCATCATTCTATTGATCGTCTCGACTCCTCGACGAGCGGAGTTTTACTCAAACATCATCACAAGAATTACAATCATAAATTGAGATCGAATCATGATGCAAGAAATTAAAGAAAGCAAGATAAAAGAATTTCACCTTTTATTTACATAAACAATTTCATTACATTCGCTCAAGAACTACAAGAGGAAGAACTCGATCGTCGATTTGGCTTCGCTCGGCTCCGTGAGTCGCGGATCGGCTTGGATCACTTGCTCGATTGGAGATCGGCTCCGCTCATAAAAGGTTGAAGGGCTTCTTGCTTGATTGGTACTCAAGATCTTGAATTTGGAGTGGAATTAGGGTTAGGGTTTCACACAAGCCTTGTCACTAGACTTGTGGAAGAAGATGAAGAATTGTTGAAGAACGAGGAAGACTAATGAACTAATGAAGAACTAACTAATGATTTATTAGCCTTTAACCCTAGGTCTAGGCTTCTAATTATAGATATCCAAACCCTAGATCTAAGATTTCAAATTTTAAGTTTCCCTCCAAAAGTTTGTTGAGGAAATTTGAATTTCCCTCCAAAAGTTAGTTAGCGGAGAAGCTTCTAGATGTGATTAGTTAGGAGGGAGCTTCTAGAAATAGTTTGTTATGAGCTTAATTAAGATTAGCCTTGCTTAATGATCTTTGCTGATCTGGCAGTAGCTTCGAGATCCTTCTAGAATTTGAAGTATCAGAAAGGAATGTGGGCCCAGAGATACAAATTTTGAACTGAAAATGTCTTGCTGACGTGGCCAAACCGCCGCGGAACCGCGGCGCAAGCCGGCTCCCGCCGCGGTTCCGCGGTGCTTTTGGGGCTTCATGGCCTGGGATTCTGGTTCTGATTTGGGCTGACTTGTGGGCCTTTCTTTGATATATTGATTTTTATATTTCCTTTTGAATTGCTACTAGATCTGAAATCATTGAGTTGGCGTATTTTTGATCAGCTCTTTTGGCTTTGCTCCTGCAATTTCCTGCACAAATCTCGACACAAGTGTTGCGCAAATACAGAGATGATGCGATGCCATGAAATGCAGTCAATTTCCTTAGAAATGCCGGTTTTAAGGTCTAACACATGTAATCTGATATTTTACGACTGTTTTATTAATATGTGAAATATGAATGCCGAACACTTCTAACTGAGTGCAAATGATAGGGAAATTGCCGTGTTAAAAATACATTATTTTCGACTGATCAAATTCCCCCAAACTTAATTTCGATCATCTCGAGCGAACTTTTTATTAAAAAGAAGGAGAAAATAAAGAAAGAGAAAAACTAACTAGCACACTTTCGTAGGCAACACGATTGCACTGAGCACGTGCAACAAGCCTTTAAACCTCTAGGTGTCCCTAGTAGGAGGAGTGTTGTCTCCTGAGGGTTTTCAGCGGATTGCACCCACAAAATCCAATAATAAAAGGAAGATCATGAATATTACATTTAAAGAAAAGAACTGTAAAAGAAAAGCCTTGAAAATTAGGGTTTCCAACTAAGCTAGCTTTTCGGTTGTCATGAGCCCTATCTTAATAGTCATGAAAAGATGTTAGAAATCACGTCCTCCCTCGATAAAATATCGTCTTATTCTTCATTCCTATCATTTTTCCAAACATCGATCATATCACCCTGTGTGTGTGTAAAGGACATCCCTACACCCGGAGAATTCAATTCAAGCTATCATACTCTTGCCCATCAGCCTCAGTACTTTTTAATTAATGAATATTTAGCTGAATTTGCTCACACACTTTCATGCGACCGTTAATACTTCTTGAGGTACTAACCGACCGATTACTCATGTGCTTACTTATTTGGTGTATTTTCCTTGTCTTGCACCACCTTAGGCATAGCAGTGACTCCCAGACCAGTTGGCCTTAGGGAACTAGGTGAAAAGGCACCCTCGCTATATATTTTTTTTATTGCCCTTGGTGATAACAAAACCAGTGTCCATTTTTCTCACCACTTTATATTTTCTTTATTCACTTTTTTTTTATTTCCTTCATACTTTTGGCTTTAAGACAAGAGCATTTCAAGGTATCCTCTACTATCCCAGGCTTTAAGACGTGTGTAAGTGCAAATAGCAGGGTATCAACGTTCAAAATGTTTGGCTTTCCACAATAGAAACTATTTTTCAGACTTATTTTTATCCTCAGATTAGTGACGCCCTTCATCTTACTAACCCTTGGGACAACGGCTCATAACTACTTATTACTAGTTCGTATAAGAAAACTTCTAATTTTCTTGGTTTTCTTAAATTTTTCTAATCTCATGGATGTAATTTTTCACTATCTAATCTTTTATTATCTTATTTATGTACAAAAATATTTTTATAATTTTGAAAAATTTTAAATTTTTATAGGTTTTGAAAAAATGTTTTGTGCTTATGCAAAGTGATATGCAAATGATACGAAAATAAGCACAAACCTCCCCCAAACTTGTTTTCAACAGTGTCCTCACTGTTGCCATCTGCTAAATCTCGAAAAACCTGTAAGCTTGGGAGGAATTTATTAGTGGGGGCAAAATATTTAAGTGAAGATCTTCCCCCAAACTTATTTTTGGCTCATCATTTTGTAAAAAATTTTCTTTTCAAGAGCCAGAAAAATTGCCCTCCCCCAAACTTGAGTTATGCAATGTTAATCTTTTGAAAATCATATGAGGGGGTCAAAAATCAGTGGTCGATGCCAAGCTTTGCAAAGACCGAAAGTTAACACCAACCATTCAAATTTTTTATCAATGCAGTGCTCTGGTTGGTGGAAGAAGAAGTGGGGAAAGGTTAAGTGGTGGAAGAGAGAGTGTGTGGGTCTCATTTTGGAGAGACGATGCAGTGAATGTGATGGATTACTCGCATTCTTTTTACAGTTCAGAAGAAGGGGTGGAGGTTCAATTTCATTGATTGGGAGATGATTCATCTCAACACCCGTGTCATACAAAAATGCGAGTTCATCAGCGAAGATCTCCTCAAAAGTTCCATCAATACCCCGATGAATAATGTCATCATAAAGTGCGGGGTGATCTTCAGACTCTAAAAACGGTTCATAATCAGTGTTAATTGTTGACCCGTACATCTCGGTGGAAGAGTCCCTATGTGTATGATACATAGTTGGGTCAAACAATAACATATGAAAAGAGTCTAGATCAATATCAGGTGGATCATCAAATTCGCTGCTGTCGACATCCATTAAGTCGACAGAACAGACCTGAGCAGTAGGTTCGGAGGGTATACTTCCCAACTTGTAAATGTTCAGCTCTATTGACCTATTCCCGAAGGATAGGGTCATAGAACCATTATGACAGTTGATTATTGCATTGGAAGTGGCCAAAAAGGGGCGACCTAAAATCACCGGAATTTGATTCCGTGGGTTCGCTACAGGCTGTGTATCAATTACAATAAAGACCACAGGGAAGATGAATTTCCCGATTTTTATTAACACATCCTCCAGTTCACCCCTAGGTTTGGTGATAGATCGGTCAGCCATCTGGAGAGTGCAATGGGTTGGCTTCAACTCTCCGATACCTAGTTGCTCATAAACTGAATATGGAAGCAAGTTAACACTAGCGCCAAGGTCTAGTAGAGCACGGTTAATGTGTTTTTCCCCAATAGAAATGGAAATAGTAGGATATCCAGGATCCTTACGTTTCCTCGGTAATTGTTGGGGGAAAGCCGTATCTACTGTTTTTGCCATGAAAATCTTCTTGGGCACCTGAGTCTTCCTCTTCCTAGTGCACAAGTTCTTAAGAGTTTTCGCATAGGACGGAACTTGTTGGATAGCATCTAGGAGAGGGATATTGATGTTAACTTGCTTTAAAATGTTCATAATCTTCACCATATGTGGACTCGGTGTGTTAGCCCTTAACCGATTAGGATAAGGTGCTTTAGCAATAAGCGCTGGGTCCATCATAGGAGAAGGAAGTGTGTGTGGACCCGATCCCAAAATAGAAGTGGGGATCGTCCGTGGAGGAGTAAAAGAGGTGGGCTGAAGTGGCGAGCCTTTTGGGAAACGAAGAATAGGCTCGGAAGAAGGTGGTGGGGTAGAAGAACTGGGGTCAGAATTAGAACTGTGTGTGTAAGGAAAAGTCTCAGCCGGGGTATCATTGATAGATTTTTCAGTGTTATCAATCTTTTCCCCAACGTGATTGTCAAGCACTTTTCCAGATCTTAACGTGATTGCATCCACATGATGTGAATAGCTAGGATTAGATAAAGGTTGAGCTGGAAGTTTCCCTTTTTCTCTTGCATGCATTTCAGCTTTTAGTTGTGCAATTTGTTCTTCCATCGATTTGATATTCTCATTTTGAGAGACAATGATCTTTATCACATTCTCGACGGAAGATTGCAAACTTGCCGTCCCTTGGATGGATTGTTTCATGAAAGTATCCAAGGTTTGTGCTAGTGCAGAGGTATTATCTGTACCGGTCAATTGCAACAAGTTTTCATGTGGTGCAAAAGTGTTGGCCGGATTTTGAAAGTTTTGTGCTTGGAAGGGGTGCTGACTCAATTGAAGTGGTGGCTGCTGTTGTGGTGGAGGGACCCTTTGGAAATGATTCGTGTTTGGAACCGTGTTTTGAGATTGAGATTGGTTCCAAGCAAAGTTAGGGTGATTCCTCCAACCCTGATTATATGTGGAGGAAGATGGATCGTTTCTAGGTCTTTAAAATGCGGCATTGGTATGCTCATGACCTTGAAACGGACATTCTTCCGTCAAGTGAGACAGATCAGAACAGCAGCCACATACAGTTTTGGAGAGTGACATTTGATTTAGGGTGGCGACTAAAAATTTATTTTCCATAGCGTCAAATTTCTTGTGTAAAGCTGAATTTTCAGCACTAATTCCTTTGGAAATATCATTGCCATCCCTACACGATTGACTCACACCCTCCCACTGTAAAGATTTTTCAGCGAAATCTTCTAGAAATTTCCAGGCTTCCCCATCATCTTTAGTCATAAAGTTGCCTTGACACATTGATTCAAGGGACTGTCTTCTGTTAGGATTAATGCCCTCATAAATGATTCGGCACAGTTCCCATCTCGGGATGCCATGATGTGGACATTGGACTAACAGATCCTTGAAACGTTCAAGACATTTGAAAATGTTTCATTTGGAAGCTGGGTGAATTGATAGATTTCGCTACGGACTCGAGCTGTCTTTTGATGTGGGTAGAATTTCTTAAGGAATGCTTTGACGAATTCATCCCAATTTGAAATGGAATGTGTGGTAGTGTTATATAGCCACTTCTCGGCTAAATCGCACAAGGTAAATGGGAGAAGACGAAGACGCAAAGCATCCACAGACAACTGTGAGGTACCCATCATTGCGCATACATTTTCAAATTTCGTGATAAATACGTATGCATCTTCAGACTCGAGACCGTGAAACTTTGATAGAAGGTTG
Source organism: Agapanthus africanus (assembly GCA_030015575.1). Classification (NCBI taxonomy): domain Eukaryota; kingdom Viridiplantae; phylum Streptophyta; class Magnoliopsida; order Asparagales; family Amaryllidaceae; genus Agapanthus; species Agapanthus africanus. The sequence continues at coordinate 276,626,098 of JASDDO010000010.1, read as the reverse complement.
ATGTATTGGGGTTTTATTTGAAAATTTTCCCCGTTGGCTGGTGGAATGGAAAGACAGGTGGAAAGTGGACCTCGTGTAGCATAGCACCTCTCTTGGAAAGAGATGCGAGGTGGATTCTGCGCACCAACGGACGGTGGCAGGGTAGTAGAAAAGAAATTTGATTGAGTAGGATCCATCAGTGTGGGTGTGGTGGTGGGTAAAAGAAAGGGTAAATGTAGAACTACCGACTTTAGGGTCGATGAGGGAAACGCGGACTTAACGGGCACTAGAATCCCGTGTCCAGCCTATCTTGCACTAAAAAGGGTTAGTACAAGTGGCAGAGTGAATTTATAATTAGGGGAAATGATATGAATGCGGTGTTTGTTTTGAAAAGTGGACGGATTTTTGAAAATATGATGCAAATCCCAAAATGCAACAAGCAAAACCCTAGAATCTAGTGGTCACCTAGGTCAAACTCTAGACCGCTCCTAACTGCCAAAAGACAAGTCGCAGGATAAATCCTCCACTGCCTCTTTGTCCCCCTGTGGCCAGGTAAGTGCCAGGTAAGTGGGAAGGTACTCTACTACGTAAGTAGTGGGCCTAATTAATAACCACTAGCCTTCGACACACTTGCCTTAGACACCACAAGAAAACGCGGATAAGCAATGAATTACCTACGGCCTTCTTCTTCCTAAGTGAGCGCGACGGTCCTTAGAGTCATCTCAAGATATTTTTTTAGTTAATTAGGGTAAATGCGGATGCAAAATTTGCGATTTTCGGGGCTTAGGAAGGGTAATGAACTCCCCACCTAATCTGGATTTGGTCTTTGCCCCTTAATATCCGTATTAATATGCAAACAACCAAAAATCAAAACACGCACAAATTGATTTTGCTTTTTGCGCGGCGCTGCGATTATTTGCAAAGAAACCTGCACCAAATGTTAATTGGAGCAGATTTTAGGAAGGAGATAAGAAAGATTGAGATTACCTGAGAATTTAGTGAAGTGACTCAGCAAGGGGGCCGCGGAACCGCCGCGGTTGGTAGGTGTTTGCCACGGAATCGCCTGTAGCAAGATCACTGCATCAAATTTTCACAGAGAGCTTATGTTGGCTCTCTGGAATTTTCACAAAAATTTTATCCAAGCTCCAATGATTCCAGATTTCCTCGCAATCAAATCACAATCCACGTATTAGGGTTTGTGCGAGTTTAGATCTAAAAATTATAATGGAATAAATTTTTCAACTCAAATTTCAAAATACGAACAATTAGCGCACTATCCCCGGCAACGGCGCCATTTGATTGAAAACGATTTCGGATTGTGTAGTTGGAAATTGTAAAGAAATCACAACCAAAAATTATTTGACCGCAATCAACTACGGTGTCGGATGTAGATTGTAAGTGAGTGCGGATCGTCCACAGGGACAGTGTAATAGTTCGTCTTTCGAATTAGATGAGTCGAAACTTTAAAGAAAAGAAAACAAAACAATTCATGATTTATATTTGAAGTTCAAGAATTAGAAAATCTAGATCTAATAACAAGAAAAATATAGAATCAAGAATTGAGAGTTTGATGATTTTTCCAACCAAATATCAAGAATCGAAATGAGGCTCGTAGGAATCGATCGGATCTATAGATGTGATGCAATCTCAAGATGACGTATTCTCATCCTTCGTTGGATTGATACTAGATCGATGATGATCAACGAGAATTAGGGATTTCTAGTGAAACTAGGGTTTCATCATTTATCCCTTGTTCATTCGTCGATATCATTCACATGCTAGCCTCTAGTAAATTCAAGAAACGATCTTAGATCCCTAATTTCGAGCGATCACAATCAAGAAAGCATCGCAACGAAACTAGGTCATCGATTCTTGAACTTGCTAGGGTTTACAAACTCTTAGGACTCAAAAATCATTTTAAGATTTGTTACATCATCATTCTATTGATCGTCTCGACTCCTCGACGAGCGGAGTTTTACTCAAACATCATCACAAGAACTACAATCATAAATTGAGATCGAATCATGATGCAAGAAATTAAAGAAAGCAAGATAAAAGAATTTCACCTTTTATTTATATCAACAATTGCATTACATTCGCTCAAGAACTACAAGAGGAAGAACTCGATCGTCGATTTGGCTTCGCTCGGCTCCGTGAGTCGCGGATCGGCTTGGATCACTTGCTCGATTGGAGATCGGCTCCGCTCATAAAAGGTTGAAGGGCTTCTTGCTTGATTGGTACTCAAGATCTTGAATTTGGAGTGGAATTAGGGTTAGGGTTTCGCACAAGCCTTGTCACTAGACTTGTGGAAGAAGATGAAGAATTGTTGAAGAATGAGGAAGACTAATGAACTAATGAAGAACTAACTAATGATTTATTAGCCTTTAACCCTAGGTGTAGGCTTCTATTTATAGATATCCAAATCCTAGATCTAGGATTTCAAATTTTAAGTTTCCCTCCAAAAGTTTGTTGAGGAAATTTGAATTTCCCTCCAAAAGTTAGTTAGAGGAGAAGCTTCTAGATGTGATTAGTTAGGAGTGAGCTTCTAGAAATAGTTTGTTAGGAGCTTAATTAAGATTAGCCTTGCTTAATGATCTTTGCTGATCTGGCAGTAGCTTCGAGATCCTTCTGGAATTTGAATTATCAGAAAGGAATGTGGGCCCAGAGATACAAATTTTGAACTGAAAATGACTTGCTAACGTGGCCAAACCGCCGCGGAACCGCGGCGCAAGCCGGCTCCCGCCGCGGTTCCGCGGCGCTTTTGGGGCTTCATGGCTTGGGACTTCTGGTTCTGAATTGGGCTGACTTGTGGGCCTTTCTTTGATATATTGATTTTTATATTTCCTTTTGAATTGCTACCAGATCTGAAATCATTGAGTTGGCGTATTTTTGATCAGCTCTTTTGGCTTTGCTCCTGCAATTTCCTGCACAAATCTCGACAAAAGTGGTGCGCAAATACAGAGATGATGCGATGCCATGAAATGCAGTCAATTTCCTTAGAAATGCAGGTTTTAAGGTCTAACACATGTAATCTAATATTTTACGACTGTTTTGTTAATATGTGAAATATGAATGCCGAACACTTTTAACTGAGTGCAAATGATAGGGAAATTGCCGTGTTAAAAAAATATTATTTTCGACCGATCACACGCCTTGAGCGAAATATTATATATTGATATATATACTAGTAGATGTTGTATATGTTTTGCATCCGCGCTAGTCCAGTCCCCGCTCTGTCATTAGTTAAGTAACCTAACGGATGATGACGGGACCCAGTGGCGAATGCGGATGGCATATATGTACATCATTATTTTCGTTCTTTATTGGTGTGATCAATTGATGGGACTGCGTTGATTCGGATCAATGCAAGATAAACAAACCTATTCTGATGTTGGAACTTTTTTCAAAAAGCTGTTATTGCAAGGGCGTTCTCTTTTGTTTTGCACAGTGGTATTCAGTTGGAATATCCTGCACCTCAGTCGACGAGGCAAGGGCCAAGATCCCTTCTCCGGGAGTGACCCCTTGGACAGAAGTTTGCGTCAGGGCAATAACTTCACTTTAGCCGATTACTTTTGCTTTGCATCGTGGTATTCAGTTGGAATATCCTGCACCTCATTCTACGGGGAAAGAGCCGAGATCCCTTCACCGGGAGTGACCTCTTTAGTAAAGGTTTTCGTCACTATATTTTTATAAAGCTATCCGGTTCCTTCAACGATATCAAGTTCATTACGTTAAAGGTTTTCGCCAGAAACCATTCATAGCCCTCCGTCGTTTCATATGGATAGTCAATAGTATTCAAGCTGTGTTTGTTGGCCAATGTCAAAGCACAGTGATTGGTAGCTATTGGGTATTCATATGCAGCATAGATAGATGCGTTGGTTTAGGACAGTCGTACTGCCTTGTTGGCCAAAGCCAAGGGTAGGTACGGGTGGGTTCAAATTAACCTGGACAATGGCGGGTAGAACTTGACATTTGACTTATGATTTGTTGGCCAAAGTCAAGGTCATAAGAGCATGGGGTGAAAATCACATAGGGAGTTTCTAAAGAAACTGAAACTTGCCAGATATGCGCATACCTTCTGGAGTGTGATAATGTGAGCGGATTCCGTCACGTTATCATGCGATGATAGTTGGATCCCGATTCCTACTGATGAGTTGGTTTACTCCTCGGGTGATCCCGACTAATTCTTCTTTCAGGTTTGGAGAAGAATTTGTGGTTACAGTGGGAGGTTTCCAGATTAGATAAAGTGATAACCATTCTGATCTAGGCTAGAGTGCACGCTGAGTGTTTATTTTCTCTCTCTCTTTGGCAGCGACCATTGACCCGACCCTAAGACTATGACTCAGTGACCAAAATTAACCGAACCTTCTTTAACACTGGCTTTTGGATTGTCAGAGTTGCAAACCTTATTGCCAGCCCTACTTTTACCCTTTTCTCCGGGACACCCCGTATTACTTCGAACGTCCACTTCCATTGGACAAAACCATCGTATGGTTATATACGAACTCGAAGGAATTCGAGGATGGCTTCCGGTTCTGGAGAAAACGAATAAGACTATTCAGTTGTCTTTTCCTTTTTACCTTCTCTCAGGTTGCGAGTGCTCCTTGGATTAGGACGGTACACCCATTACGCAAATTGGATAGTCTTCTTCCAAACCATAGGCTGGTGCCGAACGGTAGGGAATAAAGAAAGCCAATTAGCTTAACTAAGGTATACAGAAGGTATTAAGTAAAGACAAATAAAGGGATTAGAAGGAGGGCAAAGTAAAATGCGACTGCTATTCACGACCAAACCAAGTATTTCATTACCACTCCCACTTCACCTTTGTATTTCTCCAGGACACTCCGTATCACTATGAAGATCCACAGTTTATTTGGATACTCCATCGTATGGTTATATACGAACTCGAAAGGAACTTGTTCCAGTTCGGGGATGGATTCTGGTTCAGGAGAAATAGGAATAAGGTTTATTCGGTAGTCTTTTATCTTCACCTTCTCTCGCATTGCGAGTGCTCCTAGGATTAGGACAGTACACCCATTTTGCTTATTGGATAGTCTTCTTCCAAACCATAGGCTGGTGCCGAACGGTAGGGAAGGAAGAAAACCATTTAGCCTAAAAGGGTGTACAGAAGGTAATGACTAAAGACATATAAAGGGATTTGGAGAGATGGCAAAGAATTATACGGTTACAGTTGTGAATCTGGATAATGGAAGAGGCATTACTAGGAATACCCGGATACCCCATTGAAACATTTCAATGTTTCAGTTTCACTGTGTACCGTTAAAAGAAAACTGATTTCCCAATTAGACACTTGCTCCAGGATATGTATTTACCAGGTTTGATTCTCACATCTGTATGGTTTTACAGATGATGATGTAAGTCGATGTAGTACACCCCAGTACTTATGGGGAGGCGGAATTTACAAAAACTTATCAAGTTTAAACAACGAACATCGACTAACCGCTTGAATCGAAGCTAAACTCTAAATAACCGTATTCTAAAGTTTCATCTCACAAGTGATTAGGGATTATACCTAATGAAACCGGTCCTTCTTCTTTACGTCCTCCTTTGTTCTCCTCGGCCTTCTCTAGGTAGTAGACGATCCACCCGAGAGCGAAACTCCAAGCTAAACCTCTAACTTGAGGTAACTAATCAACTTTGATTGCTAATCAAAGATGAAAGGATGATAAAGAGTGAAGGTTATGGATTGTTTAGTCTAACTAATCCTTTGATCTCAACACATGAGGATTAAGGATTAGTATCTTGAAGATGAGAGCTTGAGGAGAGAGAATGTGTGATATGATAATGAGAGAAGAGAGAGAGTGTATCATAATATTATGAAGCATTCTTATTATGAAATAATCAATAAAGGAAATGAATAAGCATGCTTCACAAAATATCTTGTGATGATTCATTAACATGAGTCATTAAGCAATAAATGTGCATTAATGAAGTGAATGAATCACCACTATGACTCACTCTCTTTCCAAAACAAACCTCCTTAGTCACATCTTCTAGAAGCTTCTCGAGTAATTACGAGAACGCCCCTCCGATCCGTAAAAATACGGAAAAACTTTAGACTGTAAAAATCCAATAACCGGATACCAGTAACTGGCTTAAACCAAAGCCGACTGGTAAAAACTGTCCGAAAGTCGTACGCGCGTAAACGCACGTATGCGTCCGAACCCTTTGTCGCAAAACCATGCAACCTCTATATCGTTTCGCCTGGAGTAGGAAACTCTCTGTGTGGGACTCTAGAGACTCGACTACTACGCTGGCAGTGGGTTTAACCACAGACCGCAAGCGGCACTAGCTGTACGTAACGGTCCCCAGGTAGTTGTCGATAAGAAGGCCGATGAGTAAACCCATCCGAACTCCTACTGAGTCTGATGTGACAATCTCCATACAGTTCGGTCCGTTCGTCCAAGACTATCGCATATCGGGCCTAGGGGGGCGGCAAGCGTCAGTCCCCTAATAGCGGTATAAGTCGTGTCGGAGTGAAGCCCATTACACCCTGAGAAACTGCTGGAACCTACCAGCAAATCTCGCTTGCCCTGGCCAGGGACTTTGCGTAATGGCTCTCTGACACAGCACGATATCTACTCCCAATACCGGGAGGGACGAATCCTGTCTAACCGCCACTGCCTCCAAGTGCTCGGGACTGCACCCAACTGCTACCTGTTTGCACGACTCCTTTGAGCCGTGGTAGGGTAGCAATCTAAGAACAGTGGGACACACTCGAGGCGAAGTAGCAGTGTCAAGTCTGCGGACTACGCTGTACTCATGTCACCTGGGAACTGTTCACTGACGACTGGTATCAAACCAACCAACAGTTCCCTGTGAGTCCTGTCCGGTGTACCCGTAACCTAACGAGCACCTGTATACTATCTCCAGTACGACGTACTGACGGCTGTGGGACAGACCATCTCCCCAACTGGGATGAGAAGCGTACACACTAGTCTACTCCGGAGTATCGATGCTCTGTCTCGATAATCCAACGACCAGGGACCTGAATAAGGATGTGCTTGTAGACTACCCAGCCCCCACTAGTGTGACTGCCATCACAACGCTGGTAGACAAGCAAGATCCTAAGAGCTCTATCAATACGTATACTCACATATTAAGATAGAAAAACCAAGTAGCATACTACCATGTTTAGCAAGATTGTTATATACATGTGAATATCCCAAGCTTCCATTAAGTAATATACAAGCTAGTATGATACAGTAATGGCCTTCTAGGGCATAAACACTAACAATCTCCCACTTGCACTAGGGCCATGTACTGGCATATCGTAGACCAATGATCTCGAGTAGCCTCTCGAACTGAATCTGAGGAAGGGCCTTCGTGAATGGATCAGCAATGTTCTCTTCTGAAGCAACTCTCCGAACCTCGATCTCCTGACGATCAATGATCTCCCTGATCAGGTGATACCGCCTCAAGATGTGTCTGGACTTCTGATGGGACCTTGGTTCCTTTGCTAAAGCTATAGCTCCGTTGTTGTCACAATACAGAGGTATTGGATCAACTATGGTAGGAACCACCTGAAGTTCTGTTAGGAACTTCTTCATCCAGACTGCTTCTTTTGCGGCATCGCAAGCAGCTATATACTCCGCTTCCATCGTCGAGTCAGCAACGGTGTCCTGCTTGGAGCTCTTCCAGCACACCGCCCCTCCATTGAGGGTAAAGACATAACCCGACATGGACTTGGAATCGTCCTTATCACTCTGGAAGCCGGAATCAGCAAAGGCCTCCAACCTGAGGTCTTTTCCGCCGTAAACCAAGAACATCTCCTTAGTCCTCCTCAGGTACTTGAGAATGTTCTTTACTGCTATCCAGTGTTTCTCCCCTGGGTCTGACTGATACCGGCTTACCACGCTCAGTGCGTAAGCTACATCTGGTCTGGTACACAACATCGCATACATTATAGAGCCTACCGCAGAAGCGTAGGGTATAATAGACATGCGTTCCCTTTCCAAATCAGTCTTGGGAGACATCTCTTTGGAGAGGGTGATTCCGTGACAAGCCGGTAGATTACCGCGCTTAGAATCTTCCATACTGAATCTTTTCAGTACAGTGTCGATATACCTGGACTGCGAAAGTCCCAACATCCTCTTGGATCTATCACGATAGATCCGGATCCCCAGAATGTAAGAGGCATCACCCAGGTCTTTCATGGAGAACCTGTGTGACAAGAATCCTTTGACAGATTGTAGCATAGGAATGTCATTTCCTATCAATAGAATGTCATCCACGTACAAGACGAGGAATACGACACTTCTGGCCACAACTTTACTATATATGCACGGTTCATCTGGATTTTTGATAAAGTCATATTCTTTGACTGTCTCATCAAAACAGATGTTCCAACTCCGCGATGCCTGCTTTAGTCCATAAATGGACTTAAGCAGCTTGCATACTTTCCCGCTGCTCCCACTCTGATTGAAACCCTCTGGCTGATCCATATAGACGCTCTCTTCTAAATTTCCATTCAGAAAAGCCGTCTTTACGTCCATCTGCCAGATTTCATAATCATGGAAGGCAGCAATAGCAAGAAGGACCCGAATGGATTTGAGCATAGCCACTGGAGAAAAAGTTTCGTCATAGTCCAAACCAGGTCTTTGACGAAAACCCTTTGCAACAAGTCTAGCCTTATAGGTTTCCACCTGTCCATCTACACCAATCTTTTTCTTGAAGATCCATTTGCATCCTATGGGTTTTACCCCATCTGGAGCAAAGTCCAAAGTCCATACTTTGTTGGTGTACATGGACTCCATTTCGGTCCGCATTGCATCTAGCCATCGTACCGAGTCGCCGCTCTGGATGGCCTGCCTGAAGTCAGTAGGTTCATCATCATCTATGATGCAATCCTCTCTATCCCCATCTATGAGAAAACCGTAGTATCTCTCTGGCGGACGAGACGGCCTACTACTCCTGCGGAGGGGTGCGGGAATGTTCTGTTCTTCTTGAACCTCTGGTTCTACCAAACTTTCAGTAACAGCTTGTGGTTCTGGAATTTCTTCCAGTTCTACTTCGCTCCCACTCTTCTGATTTTCTAAAAATTCAGTTTCTAAGAAGTGGGCATGACGAGAAACAAAAACCTTTTGTTCCTCTGCGTAATAGAAATAATATCCCTTGGAGTTCTTTGGATATCCCACAAGCTTACACAGTACTGAGCGTGCCTCGAGCTTGTCCACATGCTGCTTTTTTACAAAAGCTGGACACCCCCATGTCCTAAAATGTTTTAGACAGGGTTTCTTCCCACTCCACATCTTATATGGTGTGGTAGGCACAGTCTTGGTTGGAACCTGGTTCAAAAGATATGCCGCTGATTCTAGCGCATAACCCCAGAAAGATCGCGGTAACTCAGTATTACTCATCATGGATCGTACCATATCCAATAGGGTTCGATTCCGTCTCTCCGATACACCGTTGTGCTGTGGAGTGTATGGAGGAGTAAGCTGAGAGAGAATTCCTTTCTCTTTTAGGTAACCTAGGAACTCGGCACTTAAGTATTCTCCACCTCGATCAGATCTTAGTGTCTTAATACTTTTGCCTGTTTGGTTTTCCGCTTCACTCTTGAATTCCAGGAATTTCTCAAAGGCCTCTGATTTATGCTTCATTAAGAAAACATACCCATACCTAGAGAAATCATCTGTAAAAGTAATGAAGTAGGAATAACCACCTCTTGCATGTGTAGACATTGGACCACATACATCACTGTGTATGAGTCCTAAGAGCTCGCTCGCTCTTACTCCTTGTCCAGTAAATGGAGTCTTTGTCATCTTTCCTTTGAGACAGGATTGACAAGTGTCATAAGATTGATATTCGAACGAGTCCAAATATCCTTCTCTATGCAACTTAGTCAACCTTCTCTCATTGATGTGACCCAGTCTACAATGCCATAAGAAAGCTTTATTTAAATCTGGAGTCTTTCTTTTTAGTGTGTTCTGGACATTGAAAATTTGGAGTTGGTTTAACACATATATGCCGTTATTTAGAGTACCGGACCCAATCAAACCATGATTAAGGTGGATGTTGACAACATCTCTTACAAACGTGAAATCATAACCTTTATTTGATAACAAGGAAACTGATATGATATTACACGTTAAGCTGGGTACAAAATAACAGTTATGTAAAACCAAAATGTGTCCACTCGTCAATCCTAGGTGATAATCCCCGACGGACGCAGCTCCCACGCTAGCTCCGTTAGCAACCCTGAGGATCATATCACCTTCCTTCAGCACTCTACGGTTTCTCAGTGCCTGCAATGAATTGCAAATATGAGATCCTGACCCGGTATCCAATACCCAGGAAGTAGAGTTGATCGACAGACAATTCTCAATTACAAACACACCTGAAGTCGAAGCCACAGCTTGCTTCGGTTCCTGGTTCTTGGCGTTCCACGCCTTGCAATCCTTCTTCCAGTGCCCTTTCCTGTGACAATGGAAGCACTCATCCAGGCCAACTACCGGTGCTGTAAACTTTTTCTTTCCCTTCTTTCCCACCTTACTAACACCTCCTCTAGGTCTGGGTGCGGCCTTCTTCTTCCTTCCTTTGGCCCTAGCCTTGGACCCGGAAGAAGATGAACCGCCAACAAACATAGCGGGTGTTTCCCTTGCCTTCTGCAAGGTGCCCTCTGCACTCCTTAACATGTTCAGGAGTTCCGCAAGTTCAACTTCTTTTCCTTGAAGATTGAAGTTGAGGATAAACTGGGCGTAGGTGGGAGGAAGGGACTGGAGAACAAGGTCTGTATAGAGCTCATTATCCAAAGTCGTCCCAAGGTCCGCGAGCTCTTCAATATAGCTGATCATCTGTAGGACATGTTCACCTACCGATGACCCGACAGCCAACCTCGCTCGAAACAATTTCTTAGAGGTCTCGTATCTTGCTATACGAGATTGCTCTCCATAAAGTTCCTTTGTATGGAGAAATATGCCATCTAGGGACATATCCTCGTGCCTCCTCTGATGTTCATTGTTCATCGAGGCAAGCACGATGCACTTGGCTCTCGCGCAATCTAAATCCCAGGTTTTGCGGATTTCCTTATCCGCATTGCTGGATTTGGGACCAAGGACAGCAGGTGCTGTAGCGGTGAGGACGTACCCCAGTTTGTCATAGGTCAAAGCCATCTTGACATTCCGCAGCCAATCTTTATAGTTTGGCCCCGTCAGTATATTTTTCTCTAAAAGTAACTTAAGTCCAGTCATTTTCAGGGTCGCTGCAATTAGGAGAGAGAGAAGAAAACTCTTTAGCATGATGCTCTTGCAAGTTTAGAATGGTTTTTAGTTTATCTAAACTGGATGGCTCCCACTGTTTCTCAAATCCTTCCTCAAACCATAAAAGAAGAATTAGCCAAGACTATTCTCACCGTACAATACTTGCTTAACCGTTCAGCCAGGCCGGTGTCGATACTTCGAGGGAGGTTTTCCAACGCTTTCGCGAAGTTCCTTAATTAAATAACCTCTTTTCTCTGGGGGCGTAACCCCGCTGACACTTTTCTGGACACCTACTAGGTTTATAGCATTGATCGTTAAGCGACGAATATCCTGATAAGTAGCATATACTCACAGTAGGATCGGGATCCAAATATCATCGTATGATAATGTTGAAGGAATCCTACCAACATTCATCAAACTCCAAATGGTATGCATCTCTTTGCAAATTTCAGTTTCTTTAGAAATTCCCGATATAAGTTTTTGCCCCATGCTCTTATGATCTTGACTAAGGGCCAACAAATCATAAGTCACATGTCAAGTTCTGCCCATCATTATCCTGTTGATTTGAACCCATCCGTATACTCTTGACTAAGGGCCAAACAAAGTAATACGACTGTCCCAAACCAACTCATCTATCTATGCAACAAATGAATACCCCAGCAGCTACCAAACACTATGTCTTGACTAAGGGCCAAACAAACATAGCTTGAATACTACTGACCATTCATAAGAAATGACGGAGGGCTACGACTGGTTTTGGCGAAACCGTGAACGTAGTGAACTTGATATAACCGAAGGAACCTGATAGCTTTTAAAAGGAGTGGTTAAATCTCCGCATTTAAAAATATCTGTTTTAAAAATAACCGAGTGGTTTCTTTTAAATTGTTCCAACGATTTAAACTTTGGTTTGTTTTACTTTGCATTATAGATAATGCGTCCCATCATTAACCTATCATTGCAGAAAACAACGAAAATATAACGTCCTCTTATGCCATCCGCATTCGCCACGGGGTCCCGTCATCACCCGTTAGGTTACTTAACTAACGACAGAGCGGGGGCTGGGCTAGCGCGGGTGTAAAACATAAGTGACGTCTAAATAGCTATAATAAATATAGATATTTTACATTCGTCTGACGCAATGATATTCATTCCAGAACACAGATAAACAATATTGGATTTGCAAGCAATCTGTATTTCTTTTGAGCCTGCAAGAAAAGACAGATTACACAGTTGTGATGAATAGCCGTTTACCCCACCCTCGACCCCTACGGGTACGGCAAACTACCCACCCGGCAGTCTGTGTACCCCACCTTGGGTCAGTCCTAGGAGCAAAAACAGTAAAATGAAATAATACAACGGTGGCTACAACCGCAACCTGGAAGTGCCCCGCGAAAATAATATTACAACAAATTACATTTACAACAAATGAATTATTCAATAACCCATTGCTAACCCCGGCTATACACCACAACAGTCCAATACAGTTTATATGCACAAACAGATATAACCATTTCAGAAATGTGCAACCCCCTGCCAACCGACATACTAGCAGTTAGGGGAGGTTTACGAACACATTAAACAATCACAGATATAATCCAATACGCAAATACTGTACTTTTCGATCGAATAAACAACATCAATATTGCTCTAAAATCTGCTCTGTTAAACAGTAACCTGAGTAATAATTAAATATTCCAGAAAACCCCAAATATCACAGGGGACCCACCCAAAAAAATTGAGCTCATGACTCGGCAACTCGGCCGCGGAAGCGCGGCGGATCGGTGGGATCCGCGGCGCTTCCGCGGCGCTACAGTCGAATCATGGGCTCGAATTTCTTGGGTGTTCTCCTGTGGCCATGTCAAGCTCTCTGAACACACAAGAAAAATTTTAGGACTTCATTTTAAGTTCGACAGAAACTAAACAGAATTAGGGTTTTCCGGCTTCGTTTTTTCGTTCGAAATTCGTACAAATTTGCGATTAAGTTATTTAGTGTTTAGCGAGGCTCTGATACCACTGTAAGTCGATGTAGTACACCCCAGTACTTATGGGGAGGCGGAATTTACAAAAACTTATCAAGTTTAAACAACGAACATCGACTAACCGCTTGAATCGAAGCTAAACTCTAAATAACCGTATTCTAAAGTTTCATCTCACAAGTGATTAGGGATTATACCTAATGAAACCGGTCCTTCTTCTTTACGTCCTCCTTTGTTCTCCTCGGCCTTCTCTAGGTAGTAGACGATCCACCCGAGAGCGAAACTCCAAGCTAAACCTCTAACTTGAGGTAACTAATCAACTTTGATTGCTAATCAAAGATGAAAGGATGATAAAGAGTGAAGGTTATGGATTGTTTAGTCTAACTAATCCTTTGATCTCAACACATGAGGATTAAGGATTAGTATCTTGAAGATGAGAGCTTGAGGAGAGAGAATGTGTGATATGATAATGAGAGAAGAGAGAGAGTGTATCATAATATTATGAAGCATTCTTATTATGAAATAATCAATAAAGGAAATGAATAAGCATGCTTCACAAAATATCTTGTGATGATTCATTAACATGAGTCATTAAGCAATAAATGTGCATTAATGAAGTGAATGAATCACCACTATGACTCACTCTCTTTCCAAAACAAACCTCCTTAGTCACATCTTCTAGAAGCTTCTCGAGTAATTACGAGAACGCCCCTCCGATCCGTAAAAATACGGAAAAACTTTAGACTGTAAAAATCCAATAACCGGATACCAGTAACTGGCTTAAACCAAAGCCGACTGGTAAAAACTGTCCGAAAGTCGTACGCGCGTAAACGCACGTATGCGTCCGAATCCTTTGTCGCAAAACCATGCAACCTCTATATCGTTTCGCCTGGAGTAGGAAACTCTCTGTGTGGGACTCTAGAGACTCGACTACTACGCTGGCAGTGGGTTTAACCACAGACCGCAAGCGGCACTAGCTGTACGTAACGGTCCCCAGGTAGTTGTCGATAAGAAGGCCGATGAGTAAACCCATCCGAACTCCTACTGAGTCTGATGTGACAATCTCCATACAGTCCGGTCCGTTCGTCCAAGACTATCGCATATCGGGCCTAGGGGGGCGGCAAGCGTCAGTCCCCTAATAGCGGTATAAGTCGTGTCGGAGTGAAGCCCATTACACCCTGAGAAACTGCTGGAACCTACCAGCAAATCTCGCTTGCCCTGGCCAGGGACTTTGCGTAATGGCTCTCTGACACAGCACGATATCTACTCCCAATACCGGGAGGGACGAATCCTGTCTAACCGCCACTGCCTCCAAGTGCTCGGGACTGCACCCAACTGCTACCTGTTTGCACGACTCCTTTGAGCCGTGGTAGGGTAGCAATCTAAGAACAGTGGGACACACTCGAGGCGAAGTAGCAGTGTCAAGTCTGCGGACTACGCTGTACTCATGTCACCTGGGAACTGTTCACTGACGACTGGTATCAAACCAACCAACAGTTCCCTGTGAGTCCTGTCCGGTGTACCCGTAACCTAACGAGCACCTGTATACTATCTCCAGTACGACGTACTGACGGCTGTGGGACAGACCATCTCCCCAACTGGGATGAGAAGCGTACACACTAGTCTACTCCGGAGTATCGATGCTCTGTCTCGATAATCCAACGACCAGGGACCTGAATAAGGATGTGCTTGTAGACTACCCAGCCCCCACTAGTGTCACTGCCATCACAACGCTGGTAGACAAGCAAGATCCTAAGAGCTCTATCAATACGTATACTCACATATTAAGATAGAAAAACCAAGTAGCATACTACCATGTTTAGCAAGATTGTTATATACATGTGAATATCCCAAGCTTCCATTAAGTAATATACAAGCTAGTATGATACAGTAATGGCCTTCTAGGGCATAAACACTAACAGATGAGTGGGAGTAAGTTATTGGGAATTAGGTGATCATACTCATTATATCGGAATTCGTTGTAATTGGTGATATTTGAGGAAGTCATCTGGGTTGTTTGCCGGACGGCAAATATTTGGTTTTGAATATCCGTTGTTGTGCACCAATTTCAAATTGATATATCTGTACGTCTATTTTTATAGAGTGAGATATACCTTTTTGAAATTATGTCTATGACATTTACCTATATCAGTGGATTGTTAAGTAAGGAGCATTAAACAGCAGTGTAATTCTTCATAACCATAGTACAGTTTTCAACCTACGACAAACATGGAATGAGTTATTACACTCAAGGGACTTATACAGAGTATTGTATGTTGTCCAGTGTCTATGAGGACAGAGGGGTTGGTACTCGTACTATATTCTGTTTACTTGTGAATTCTCTAGTTCTTAGACATATGTTTAGTAGAAATGCAAAGTCTAAGTTTGAGAAGTTATAGGTATAAGAATAAAGTAGAGAACCAGGTATTGCAAGTATCGGGATTCTTCAAGGTGATCGAAGATGTAGATACTTGTGTATGGTATTCAGTTGATAGTAATGATTAAGAGAACTTGCTTCTTTTTCAGGTTAGTCATAATTGGAAGTATTCCTAAGTTGAGTAACGCTGATCGGGATCCTTCCATTTAGTTAACATGCACTGGAGACAGCGGCATGATTTGAATCTGGTTCAATTAAATCAGTGCCTCTGGTTCTATATTGGATATAGAACAATTCATATTTTGACATTGTCAAGGTACGGGGAGTTGTCTGGCTTATACTTAAAACCAGACTCTGGATAACTCAAGGCACGTTTCTGTAATGGCTGTTTGTGGGTTGACCCAGGCTATGGCGAGGGTTGATTTTCTACCATCGGGAAGATCAATAGTGATATTGTTCTTGACTCGCCACAGTTTTGATAAAAATAGATTTTTTTTTCTTCAGAAAACAGTAGTGGGAGTATGGTAGAACTGGAAGTGATTCCAGAACCGCAAACGATTACTGAAGATTTGATAAAGAACCTAAAGATTCAATCTGGTTTGACATTCCATTGGCCACTCCGCAGATAAGATGGGTAACCTCAGGCACCCGAGAGGTACTCAGTTAGCCTCAAGGACGGTGACAGGGAAGTTCTTGTTTACCCGGACATACCATTGTTGTTGCTCCAGACTGTGAGACCCGGCAGGAGGATGAGTATAGAGTCGTTCTAAACTAGTTTTAGAAGTGCACATTTATATGACTCTGCCAGAGGCTTGTCGTAGTCAGTGGGAGCAACGGAAGCATTGGTGGACAAGTAGCTTATGTCTATTTATAGACTAAAGCAGATATAGCGGAGATAGATCATCTATTTCTGATGTGACAGTCATAGGTTTGACTTCATCAGAATAGGGGATGGATCTGTTAAGAAGGTAGTAGGGTGTGATGTCCTGGTATTTGGATGACATACACAGAGTAGGAAGTGATATTCCTATACTACGTTCGGTTATACTTTGGTTGTCACACAGTGGTTTCTCCACATAACAATTGGATATTATATCAGACATTCTGGTTACTAGATCTATGGTTTTAGATCTAGATTTGGGTGGTTTCCCAATCTGGATACTTGACAGCATTCTATGAGTATTTAGAATGGACGACTCCTGGCACGGTAGTATACCTGCAGGTGATGGGGTCACCATCTCTAAAGGTGTCTTACAGACTGAAGGGGAGAGGGATACGCATGATTGGCAGATCACTTGCTTAGGCAATTGAGTTGATCATGAGATGTCAAGTACCACACCAGATGTTGTTTTTGCAGTAGATGCAATAAGTTGATATTGATCCAATCCTTGAGAAACAGTCGGAAGCAGTTTTAGAACATAAGTTGATGTTCTAGGGATATGATAACAGCATTCTTCTTGAGGAGACAGTTATCATTCCAGGCTTCCAAGGTGACCTGGATGGCAGAGTGGCTGTCAGAGTTATAGTTTTCCTTCTGATGAGGGGCGGTATTTTGGACAGATGGTCTAGGTGGATACTGAGGGAAGGATGGTGTAGGATACTGATTAAGTTCAGTTATCGATACAGTCTAAGAAGTTTGGATTTGGAGTTCATTTATGAGTTAGGTCCCATCAGACATCCAAACATATTCTAAGACAGGTATTGCTCATTTCAGGAGATGGCTTTCTCCGCGAACTTTAGATATAGAGAGACATAGAAAGTAACATCAGAGAGGATCCACTCACTGAGGCTATTCCTCGAATGCAATAGTTTCGCAAACGAGCTTTGTGAGACTGACTAGTAGAGGAGTTGGGTGTTCGGTATCACATGGGCTGTGAGTATGCGACATCGCAATAATTAGCCTTGAGTTCAAGTAGGAGATTGTTGGAGATAGTGCCCTCAGAGTCAATTATTGGATCACAGGCATGTGATTGCAATGATTGAGGGAGGACCTATCCCGGTAGGACAGTCTTACTCAAGATGATAATATGCTATCTGGTGTATCTTTATCATCGTGTACTGCTTTAGGTAACCTTACACGTTGATAGAGCCCCTAGGATTCTTGCTTGACTGCCAGCAGTATGAGGGCGATCATATACGTGGGAGCTGGAGTCTATAAGCATATCCTTAAAAGGTCCCTAATCGTGGGAGTTTCGAGACAGGGCATCGATACTCCAGAATAGACTAGTGTATACAGTCGAGACCCCGACGAGGGACGGTGGCCGGTCTCACAAGCCACTGGTGTCAGTTGGTTCACCTAAGATGTATACAGGTGCTCATTGGGTTATGAGTACACCGGACAGGACTCGCCGGGAACATGCTAGTTGGTCTTATACCAGACGTCAGATAGCAGTTCCCTGGTGACATGTGTACAGGTTAGTTCATCGGCCTGAGATCGTCATTTCTCTCGTGTGAGTTCCCACTGTGCTTTGATTACTACCCTACCACGCTCAAAGGAGACGTGCAAACAGGTTTTAGTTGGGTACAGTCCCGAGCCACATGGAGGCAGTGAGCGGATCTGTAGGGGTTCGTCTCTCCCGGTATTGGGGGTGAGGTCGCGCTATGTCTAGGAGAGCCATTACACGAAGTCCTTGGCCAAGGAAAGAGATTTACTGGTAGGTATTCCAGTAGTATCTCAGGATTTTATGGGGATACACTCCGACACGACTTGTACCGCTTTGGGGGGTCTGACTTTTACCAACCCCCTAGGCCCGCCATGCGATGGTCATAGACGAACGGACCAGACTGTACTGATATTGTCACTGACAGGCTCAGTAGGGTTTCAGGATGAGTTCGCTCATCGACGTCCCTTTTGGTCAATAGCTGGTAGCCCGTAACGTATGGCTAATACCTCTGACGTGCTAGTGGTTAAATCCACAGCCATAGTATTGACGAGTCTTTAGAGTCCACCACACACAGTTACTCAAGTTTCGGGCAAAACGTTGTAGAGGCCGTATGGAGATATGGCAGGGTTCGATCAGATACGTGCGGTATTGCACGGATCGTGATCGGACGGTTTTTTACTAGCCGGCTTTGGCTTAAGCCGGATCCTAGTATTAGATAGTGTAGATTTTGTCTCTTTGCATTTGTGTTCAGTGGGAATACAAATGCGGGCATGTATTGTAGGGTTGCTAGGCATGCGCACAAGGGTCTACGAGGCATCAACCATGCCCGATTAAAAATTTAGCCGTGCCGAACAACCCGAATACGGATCTTTAAACTAGAGATTAGGCGAAAACTAGCATGTTAACAACTTTAACACTAAGTGAGAGGGATTACAACCTTTGTAGATCCTGTCCTTCACTTCATATGCTCCGTGTTGTGGTCCCTTCGCTGTGATCATCGGGTTCCGGACTCTCGAGAGGTTCCACGAAGAGAAAGATGCAACCTTTGCTTCCGATCTTCAATACTAAGATGATCTACCTTGAAGTTCCGTTAACAGAAGCTAACATTCATGAAATGATGTGAACACCCTCATCTAAATGGCAAGGGAAGATGAGGATGATGAAGTAGAATTTTTGCTCTCTTTATTTATCTTTTTCTCACATTTATTCATCACTTGAAGAAAATCTAGAAAGCTTTTTCATGAAGAGAATGAATGAAGAAGATGAACAATTTCATGATAATTCTTTTGTGATGAATAGAAAACGAAAATGATATGATGAATAATGCAACCATGGTTGACTAAACCTATGTAGAGAATTAACTAGGGTTAGGGTTTGGGTTGGGTTAAAGCATGAGTCACTTACAAATATCTTTCACAAAACAAAACCAAAACCTTCTAGAAACATCTAGAAAGCTTAACCCTAATCCAAACCCTAATCATGTTTAAACTCCACTAAACAAGTTGCATTAGTTATCATATCATGTTACAATATTATATATCACATATATAATATTTATCGTAACAAAATAAAATAATACATTTAACATATATCGCATATATATCAATGTATTACCCGAGTGAGAAAAAGAATCTTTTAGTGAGCAAATATTAGTTAATGTAATTTAATATATCATATATATTATTATACATTAAATTATCGAATCAACACTTGATCCGAAAATCCGGCTATATCGCATATAACCGACTAATATTTATCCGTACCGATTCATCGAATCAACACTTGATCCGATGACGCGGCTGATATCAAATATCGCGAGAATAGAATACGGGTATCTCATATCGCATTATCCTCGGTCCCGCACATATCACATATGTGCTCCTACTCCGTTTTTCCTGAGCCAAGGAACCTCTGTGTAGGACTCTAAAGAATCGTCAATACGCCGGCAGTAGGTGATGATCATATCAAACACCCACAAGCTGCAAGCGGTCAGCTAAACGTAACAGCCACCCAGGTATTGAGCGCTCAGAAGATCAACAAGCAAGCCTGTACATTCTCCTGTGAATCCAAACAGTAACTGATCAGTCGAAAATATTGCATATTTTTACCGGCAATTTCCCTATCATCTGCATTCATATAGAAGTGTTCGGCATCAGTATTCTGCATATTAGCAAATCTATCACAGATTATCAGATTACATGTATTCGACCTTAAAACCGGCATTTCTAGGGAAATTGACTGCATTGCATGGCATCGCAATATTTCTATATCTTGCAACCCGTGTTTCGAAGTCTGTCCAGGAAAAGAGAAGCTTGCTCGATCATTACACCGCTCAAAAGATACGTCAACTCAACTAAACTCAAATCTGGTATCAACACAGAAGGGAAAACACAAATCAAAACATCAGAGAAAAGCCTAAACAGCAGTACAAGACCACTACAGAAGACACAGATCCCAAGGAGCCCACATGGCCGCGCATCCGCGGCCATAGCCTTCTTATGCCGCGGAAGCGCGGCTCATTGGTGATGTCATCAAGCCAAAATTGCAGCACAACTCCTACATCAGGGTCCACTGTTCAAAAATGCATGACATTTTCCAGAACACTCCAGATACTTCTACCAGTTCAGCAAACACTTTGTGCTTCATTAAACTAGCCTAATCATTCTAGAACTTTCCCTAAACCCTAGCTTAAACCCTAAGCTAGTTCCTAACAAACTCTTTCAACAAACTTTGGGAGGAAAAGTTCCAATTCAAACCTAACCTAGGGTTTGGGAGTTCTATAAATAAGACCCTAGGCTCATTGTCCACAATTATTCAATCTTTTGGAAAGCTTAGAAAAATCTATCTCTTTCTTCATCCCCTCTTCCTCAAGTTTAGTGAGAGAGCTTGTAGGAAACCCTAACCCTAATCTAAGCCAACATCAAGAATCCCGAGTACCCATTAAGCAAGAAGCCTTACAACCTTTAGGAGCGGAGCCGATCTTCAACAGAGCAAGCGATCCGAAGCCGATCCACGACTCACGAAGCCGAGTGACGCCCGATCAACAATCTTGATTCTTCTTCTTGTAGTTCTTGAAGCAAATGTAATAAAAAATTGTTGAGATAAATAAAGGTGATATTTCTTTTATCTTGTTTTCTTTAAATTCCGCATCATGTTATCTTTACAAATCTTAAATATTGTCTTTGTGGTGATGTGTGAATAAAACTCCGCTCGTTAAGGAGTCGAAAAGATCTTTAGTATGATGATGTAACAAATTTGCAATCGATTCTTGAATCCCACGAGTTTGTAAACCCAAGCAAGTTCAAGAATCGACGACCCAATTCGTTGCGATGCTTTCTTGATCGACATCGCTCGAGATTGGGGAGTTCCGATCGCTTCTTGAAATTGCTAGAGGCTAGAATATAAATGGTATCCTCGAAAGAACAAGGGTTAAGAGATGAAACCCTAATTTCATCAAGAAAGCCCTAACTCTCGTCGATCACCATTGATCTAGTATCAATTCTTCGAAGGACAAGAACACGAAATTTTTTAGATTACATCACATATAAAGATCCGATCGATTCCTACGAGCCTCTCTCTTATTCTTGACTGTTGATTGGAAATACTATCGAAACCTGATTCTTGATTGTTTATAGTTTCTTGATTCTTTAATAGAGAATAGTGACACTCGAATACAAATCATTCTTGAATCATGTTTTCTTTTATTGTTGCTTAACATTTCATTTCAAACGTATCAAAATACAAACGAATCGTGCAATCCCTGTGGACGATCCGCACTCACTACAAACTACATCCGACACCGTAGTTTGATTGCGTTCAATATAATTTTTTGATTGTCGATACCTTTTACATATACACGTCAGAAAATACATCAATCAAAATGGCGCCGTTGCCGGGGACATTTTGATTCGATACGACACATCCGAAATTTACATCAATCAAAATGGCGCCGTTGCCGGGGATTACGCGCTAATTCGTTTACATTTTATAGTTTGAAGTGAAAGAATTATTACATTGTTACTTCTTGAAATCAAAATTTGTACAAACTCTTATACGTGTGTTGTGAATTGATTGCAAGGTGATCTGGAGCATTCTGTGCTGTGGAAAAATTATTTGGGATATACCAGAAAGCTGTAGATAGCAACAGGAAGCATCTGTTGAAATCTTGTACAGTGATCTCACTGTTTGAGCGCTGAAGCGCGGCTAATACCCACCAAGTGCGGCGGTTCCGCGGCTTGGTGAAGGGTTCTCTGGAAAATTTTTGGTGCAGGTACTTTCTTGCTCTCTCCCCTCACCCTTTTTAGCTCCAACTAATCTTTTCTGCAGGATTCTTTGCAAACAATAGCTGCGCCGCAAAAGCAAATTAAAATTGTGCGTGATTTTGTTTTTCTTGGTTGTTTTGCATTATAAATACGGAATTTAAGGGGCACGGCCAAATCCAAATTAGGTGGGGATTTCATTACCCTTCCTAGGCCCCGAAAACCACCAAACTTGCATCCGCATTGACCCACATTAACTAAAAGAAATCTAGAGATGACTCTAAGGACTGTCGCGCTCATTTAGGACAAGAGACGGCCGTGGGTAATTCATTGCTTATCCGCGTTTTCTTGTGGTGCCTAAGGCGAGTGTGTCTAAGGCTAGTGGTTTTTAATTAGACCCACTACTTACGTAGTGGAGTACCTTCCCACTTACCTGGCACTTATCCGGCCACAGGGGGACAAAGAGGCAGTGGAGGATTGATCCTGCGACTTGTCTTTTGGCAGTTAGGAGCGGTCTAGAGCCGGACCTAGGTGACCATTAGATTCTAGGGTTGTGTTGCTGCATTTGGTTTGTCGCATCATTTTTTTCAAAATCCGTTCCTTTTTCAAAAGCAAACACCGCATTCATTTTACCCCTAATTATAAGCCAACGCTGCCACTTGTACTAACCCTTTTTAGACAAGATAGGCTGGACACGGGATTCTAGTGCCCGTTTAGTCCGCGTACCCTTTATCGACTCCGAAGTCGATAATTCTCCATTTACCTTTTCTTTACCTACTACCACACCCACACCGATGGATCCGAATCCATCAAACTTCTTTAACCCTAATCTGCCACAGTCCGTTGGTGCGCAGAATCCTCCCCACATTTCTCTCCAGGAAAGATGCTATCCACATAGAGGTCCTCTTTCGACCTGCTTATCCACACCACCAGCCAATGGGGATAACTTTGAGATTAAGCCCCAGTATATCAATCTTTTACCCAAATACCACGGACTCGAGACCGAGGACGCTTACGTTTTCATTACCAAATTTGAAAACGTATGCGCAATGATGGGTACGTCACAACTTTCAGTGGATGCGATGCGTCTACGACTTTTTCCATTTACATTGTGCGATATAGCCGAGAAGTGGCTATATAACACTACCGCACATTCTATTACGAATTGGGAAGAATTCGTCGCTGCATTCCTTAAGAAATTTTACCCAATCCAAAAGACGGCTCGAATTCGTAGCGAACTGAACCAATTTGCCCAGCTCCCTAACGAACCATTTTCAAAATGCTTTGAACATTTCAAGGATCTATTGGTTCAATGTCCTCATCACGGCATCCCGAGATGGGAGCTTTGCCGAATCATATATGAGGGCAGTAACCCTAGCACTAAACAGAGCCTTGAAAATATGTGTCAAGGTACATTTATGACTAAGGATGATGGGGAAGCTTGGCGATACTTAGAAGAGTTCGCTGAAAAATCACTACTGTGGGAGAGTGGAACCCAACCATTGAATAGGGGTGGCGTACACCAAATAGATGTGTCCATAGGTGTTCGAGCAGAAATGGCAGCAATGCAAAAGAAGCTCGACGCTATGGAACACAAATTTGCAGCAGCCTCCCTAAACTCGGTATCACTCCCCAAAACTGTTTGTGGGTGTTGTTCTGATCCGTCACATTTAACGGAAGAATGTCCATTAAACTCGGCGTTTCAAGGTCACGAGCATTCTAATGCCGCATTTCAACGACCTCAAAACGATCCATATTCTTCCACGTACAATCAGGGTTGGAGGAACCACCCGAATTTTGCTTGGAACCAAAATCAATCTCAAAACACGGTTCCAAACACGAATAACTTTCAAAGGGCTCTTCCTCCACCACAACAGCAACCCCTTCAACTCACTCAGCACCCCTACCAGTCACAAAATTTCCAAAACCAGGGCAACAATCCTGCACAGTCTAATCCTATGCAGTTGCCCTGTTCTGACGAGTTTTCTCAATTCACTCAAACCATGAAATCAATTTTATCAAATTTCATGGAGGTTTCGACTGAGGTTAGATCTTCCGTCAGTGAGATAAAGAAAAACTCAGCGTCACAAGCTGAGAGTATTAGAACGATGGAAGCTGAAATCGCACGCCTCAAAGCTGAAATGAGTGTGAGAGAAAAAGGGAAACTTCCCTCTCAACCCCTACAGAATCCTGGGCATTACAATGTAAATGCCATCACAACGTTGAGATCGGGAAGAGTGCTGAATAATAATGTCGGGGAAGATATTGATAATACTAAAAATCATATCAACACCCCGGCTGAGACCTTTCCACACACACACACTTCTCCTTCTAATCCTTCTTCTTCTACCAAACCACCTTTTAGCGAGCCTATTCTCCATTTCCCTTTAGGCTCAACACCTTCACCCAACCCTTATAGTTCTCCACAGACGGTCCCCACACCTCTTTTGGGATCTCGTCTACCCCCCTTTCCTTCTCCTATGATGGACCCTGCGCTTATTGCGAAAGCTCCTTACCCGAACCGGTTAAGGGGTAACAGAACGAGTCATCATATGGAGAAAATTATAGAAATGTTTAAACAGGTTAACATCAATATCCCTCTCCTAGATGCGATTCAACAAGTCCCCGCTTATGCGAAAATTCTTAAGGACTTATGCACTAGGAAGAGGAAGACTCAAGTGCCGAAGAAGGTCTTTATATCTAATAATATCAGCACTGCTTTTATTCCCCAGCTACCAAAGAAATGAAAGGACCCAGGATGTCCTACAATATCGATTTCTATTGGGGGTAAAAACATAAATCGTGCTCTTTTAGACCTTGGCGCGAGTGTTAACCTGCTCCCTTATTCTGTCTATGAGCAACTAGGGATTGGAGAGCTGAAACCTGCTCATTGCACTCTCCAGATGGCAGACCGATCTATCACCAAACCAAGGGGTGAATTAGAGGATGTGTTGATTAAGGTCGGGGAATTTGTTTTCCCTGTAGACTTCATTGTGCTCGACACACATCCTGTAGCAAACCCCGGGGCCAAATTCCGGTGATTTTAGGTTGTCCTTTCCTTGCCACTTCCAACGCTGTTATAAACTGTAGAAATGGTTCAATGAACTTATCATTTGGAAATATGACCATTGAACTAAATATCTACAAAGTTGGAAGTCAGCCATCAGAACCTAGTGCTCATATTTTAGATGTGTGCTCTGTCCATGAGATCGCTCCCGATAGTTGTGGAGCCGAGGAACTTTGCTTTACTGATCTCGATGACATTACCATATCTCTTCTTGATCTTACACCTGATCTTAGTGAGGACACTTTACCTGCACTTGAGTCCTGCACTTCTGACTTTTCTCCACCCGAGTCTGTATCTTTCACAGGCTCTGAGCTTCTTTGTAAATCCAAAAATCAATCTGTGATACCTCCTTCTATCATTTCTCCGCCTGAATTAGATCTAAAAATGTTACCCTCTCACCTTAAATATGCATATCTTGGTGAGAACGAGACTTTACCGGTTATAATATCCGCTTCCCTTGCATCAGAGTAAGAGAATGCACTTTTATCGGTATTAAGATCTAACAAAGAAGCGTTTGGTTGGAGTATGGCGGACATCAAAGGGATCAGTCCCTTGATAGTTGAACATCATATAAATGTGATGGATGATGCCAGACCAACCCGAGAACCACAGAGACGGTTAAATCCCGTCATGAAGGAGGCGGTCATGAAAGAGATCGTCAAATGCTTAGATAGTGGTATTATATACCCCATCTCCGATAGCCAGTGGGTAAGTCCTATACACGTCGTTCCTAAGAAATCCGGCATCACAGTTATCACAAATGAGGCGAATGAGTTGATTCAGACACGCACCCAAACTGGGTGGCGTGTATGCATCGATTATAGAAAACTCAACGCTGCTACGAGGAAAGATCATTTTCCTCTACCATTTATTGATCAGATGCTGGAACGCTTAGCGGGACGACAGTACTATTGTTTCATGGACGGTTACTCAGGCTATAATCAGGTCCCCATCGCCAAAAAGGATCAAGATAAAACCACTTTTACTTGTCCTTTTGGTACCTTTGCTTACAGTCGCATGCCCTTCGGGCTATGCAATGCTCCCGCTTCCTTTCAGCGGTGTATGATGGGGATATTCTCTGATATGGTAGAGAATTTCCTGGAGATCTTTATGGACGACTTTTCGATTTTTGGAGATTCTTTTTCCGAATGCCTAGCGAATCTGGACGCTGTTCTTACTCGATGCAAAGAGAAGAACTTGACTTTGAACTGGGAAAAATGCCACTTTATGGTCCAAGAAGGAATAGTCCTTGGACATGTCATTTCACAGAAAGGCATTGAGGTTGACAGAGCTAAAGTAGATGTCATTCAAAATCTCCCTCATCCCAAAAGCGTCAAAGATACTCGCTCTTTCCTTGGCCATGCGGGCTTTTATAGGAGATTCATAAAGGACTTTAGCAAAATTGCTAGACCTTTAACACTACTCCTGGCCAAGGATATGACCTTCCACTTTGACTCGGATTGCGAGACAGCTTTCGACTCACTTAAACACTCACTCACTTCAGCCCCCGTTTTATCATCACCAAACTGGGACTACCCCTTTGAGCTGATGTGTGACACATCTGATTTTGCAGTAGGTGCTGTCCTAGGACAACACATTGAAAAGATACCACACGTGATTTATTATGCTAGTAAGACCCTGAATGATGCGCAAATCAATTATACAACCACAGAGAAAGAACTTTTAGCGGTTGTATTTGCATTAGAAAAATTCAGGCCTTACTTAATCGGCTCACCTATAGTTGTGTATACTGACCATTCCGCTTTAAAACATCTTCTGGCGAAGAAAGATGCAAAAGGTCGACTAATACGTTGGATCCTTCTGTCACAAGAATTCGATCTTGTTATCAAAGATAAGAAAGGATGTGAAAACATAGTAGCTGACCACCTTTCACACATCGTGTCTTCCCCTGTGACCCTGCCGATCAATGACTCGTTCCCTGACGAACAACTCTTGAGCGTATCCTCTGAACCATGGTTCAGGGATATTGTGAACTTTCATGCCACGGGACTTATACCGAGCGATTGGTCAAAACAGGAAAAATACCGCTTTCTATCCCAAGTAAAACACTATTACTGGGACGAGCCCTATTTGTTTAAATATTGTCCTGATCAGATCATTCGCCGATGCATCCCGAATGAAGAGTTCAAGAGTGTTCTTTCATTTTGTCATGATCAGGCCTGTGGGGGTCACTTTGGTCCTAGAAAAACAGCGGAAAAGGTTTTGCAATGTGGATTTTATTGGCCGACCTTATTCAAGGACGCATTTGAGCATTGCAAAACCTGTACACAATGTCAGTATACGGGTAGAATATCCCAAAGGAATGAAATGCCTCAGCAACCCATTCTGGTTGTTGAAATGTTTGATGTTTGGGGCATAGATTTTATGGATCCTTTTCCCAACTCCTTTGGGAATCTGTACATATTGCTGGCGGTTGATTATGTCTCCAAATGGGTAGAAGCCATTCCAAGTCGCACTAATGACAAGAAAGTTGTCATTAAGTTCTTGAAAGAGAATATCTTCTCGCGATTTGGACACCCACGCGCTATTATTAGCGATAATGGGACACACTTCTGCAACAGATCTTTCGAGACTCTGATGCGGAAATACTCAATCTACCACCGACTTTCTACACCCTATCACCCCCAAACAAGCGGGCAGGCTGAGATCTCAAACAGTCAAATCAAACTTATCCTGGAGAAAACTGTTGCTAAAAATAGAAAAGACTGGTCGACCAAATTGACGGATGCTCTTTGGGCATTCAGGACTGCATATAAGACCGACCTAGGAATGTCTCCATATAGGATAGTGTTTGGTAAAGCATGTCATCTACCTGTTGAGATAGAACATAAAGCATTGTGGGCTATAAAGGAAATAAATTTTGATCTAAACCTTGATTGCAACTTTCGGAAGCTGCAACTTAACGAGCTAAGCGAACTCCGCGATGAAGCTTATGATAATGCTGTAATCACAAAGAATAGGACTAAGGTTTTTCACGATAAAAACATTTTAAGGAAAACATTTTCACCTAGTCAACAAGTCCTTCTTTATGATTCACGATTACACCTTCACGCGGGTAAGCTCCGATCTCGTTGGAAGGGACCTTTTGTTGTGCGGTCTGTATACCCGCACGGGGCAGTAGAAGTAGAAAATGTTAAAAACGGCACTGTTTTCAAAGTAAATGGACATAGACTAAAGCCATATTTTTCCACTGACCCCACGGAGGAGCTCTTGTTCTTACAAGAGCCAGTTTATTTGGATTAAAATTCCTCCGTCTCACCTTCATGTCCAGTATATCATTGCATCATTTTTTTGAATGAAGGTGAGTAAAAGATAAGTTTGGGGGAAGTGCTTCACTTATATATTTTGCCCCCACTAATAATCCCCCCAGTCTTACAGATTTTTGTAGGTATAGCTGTCGGCAACAGTGAGGACACTGTTGAAAACAAGTTTGGGGGAGGTTTGTGCTTATTTTTGCATCATTTGCATATCATCTGCATAAGCACAAAACATTTCTTTTGAAAATCTATAAAAATTTAAAAATTTTCAAAACCCATAAAAATTTAAAAATTTTCAAGTATAAAAATAATTTTAATATTTACACTTTTTTGTATATAAATAAGATAATGAAAGTTTAGACAGTGAAAAATTACATCCATGAGATTAGAAAAATTTTAGAAAACTAAGAAAATTAGAAGTTTTCTTATACGAACTAGTAATAAGTAGTTATGAGCCATTGTCCCAAGGGTTAGTAAGATGAAGGACGTCACTAATCTGAGGATAAAAATAAGTCTGAAAAATAGTTTCTATTCTGGAAGCCAAACATTTTGAATGTTGATACCCTGCTATTCGCACTTACACACATCTTAAAGCCTGGGATAGTAGAGGATACCTTGAAATGCTCTTGTCTTAAAGCCAAAAGTATGAAAAAAAATATTTTGAAAGTGGTGAGAAAAATGGACACTGGTTTTGTTATCACCAAGGGAATTAAAAAAATATATAGCAAAAGGGTGCTTCTTCACCTAGTGCCCTAAGGTCAACTGGTCTGGGAGTCACTGCTATGCCTGAGGTGGTGCAAGACTAGGAAAATACACCAAGTTAGCAAGCACATCAGTAATCGGTCGGTTAGTACCTCAAGAAGTATTAACGGTCGCATGAAAGTGTGTGAGCAATCTCGTTTGTCAAAAGTACTGAGGCTGATGGGTAAGAGTATGATAGCTTGAATTGAATTCTCCGGGTGTAGGGATGTCTTTACATACACGCAGGGTGATATGATCGATGTTTGGAAGAAAGATAGGAATGAAAAATAAGACGTTGTTTTATTGAGGGAGGACGTGATTTCTAACATCTTTTCATGACCGTTAAGATAGGGCTCATGACAACCGAAAAGCTAGCTTAGTTGGAAACCCTAATTTTCAAGGTTTTTCTTTTACAATTCTTTTCTTTAAATGTAATATTCATGATCTTTCTTTTATTATTGGATTTTGTGGGTGCAATCCGCTGAAAACCCTCAGGAGACAACACTCCTCCTACTAGGGACACCTAGAGGTTTAAAGGCTTGTTGCACGTGCTGAGTGCAATCGTGTTGCCTACGAAAGTGTGCTAGTTAGTTTTTCTCTTTCTTTATTTTCTCCTTCTCTTTTTAATAAAACATTCGCTCGAGACGATCGAAATTAAGTTTGGGGGTATTTGATCAGTCGAAAATATTGCATATTTTTACCGGCAATTTCCCTATCATCTGCATTCATATAGAAGTGTTCGGCATCAGTATTCTACATATTAGCAAATCTATCACAGATTATCAGATTACATGTATTCGACCTTAAAACCGGCATTTCTAGGGAAATTGACTGCATTGCATGGCATCGCAATATTTCTATATCTTGCAACCCGTGTTTCGAAGTCTGTGCAGGAAAAGAGAAGCTTGCTCGATCATTACACCGCTCAAAAGATACGTCAACTCAACTAAACTCAAATCTGGTATCAACACAGAAGGGAAAACACAAATCAAAACATCAGAGAAAAGCCTAAACAGCAGTACAAGACCACTACAGAAGACACAGATCCCAAGGAGCCCACATGGCCGCGCATCCGCGGCCATAGCCTTCTTATGCCGCGGAAGCGCGGCTCATTGGTGATGTCATCAAGCCAAAATTGCAGCACAACTCCTACATCAGGGTCCACTGTTCAAAAATGCATGACATTTTCCAGAACACTCCAGATACTTCTACCAGTTCAGCAAACACTTTGTGCTTCATTAAACTAGCCTAATCATTCTAGAACTTTCCCTAAACCCTAGCTTAAACCCTAAGCTAGTTCCTAACAAACTCTTTCAACAAACTTTGGGAGGGAAAGTTCCAATTCAAACCTAACCTAGGGTTCGGGAGTTCTATAAATAAGACCCTAGGCTCATTGTCCACAATTATTCAATCTTTTGGAAAGCTTAGAAAAATCTATCTCTTTCTTCATCCCCACTTCCTCAAGTTTAGTGAGAGAGCTTGTAGGAAACCCTAACCCTAATCCAAGCCAACATCAAGAATCCCGAGTACCCATTAAGCAAGAAGCCTTACAACCTTTAGGAGCGGAGCCGATCTTCAACGGAGCAAGCGATCCGAAGCCGATCCACGACTCACGAAGCCGAGTGACGCCCGATCAACAATCTAGATTCTTCTTCTTGTAGTTCTTGAAGCAAATGTAATCAAAAATTGTTGAGATAAATAAAGGTGATATTTCTTTTATCTTGTTTTCTTTAAATTCCGCATCATGTTATCTTTACAAATCTTAAATATTGTCTTTGTGGTGATGTGTGAATAAAACTCCGCTCGTTAAGGAGTCGAAACGATCTTTAGTATGATGATGTAACAAATTTGCAATCGATTCTTGAATCCCACGAGTTTGTAAACCCTAGCAAGTTCAAGAATCGACGACCCAATTCGTTGCGATGCTTTCTTGATCGACATCGCTCGAGATTGGGGAGTTCTGATCGCTTCTTGAAATTGCTAGAGGCTAGAATATAAATGGTATCCTCGAAAGAACAAGGGTTAAGAGATGAAACCCTAATTTCATCAAGAAAGCCCTAACTCTCGTCGATCACCATTGATCTAGTATCAATTCTTCGAAGGACAAGAACACGAAATTTTTTAGATTACATCACATATAAAGATCCGATCGATTCCTACGAGCCTCTCTCTTATTCTTGACTGTTGATTGGAAATACGATCGAAACCTGATTCTTGATTGTTTATAGTTGCTTGATTCTTTAATAGAGAATAGTGACACTCGAATACAAATCATTCTTGAATCATGTTTTCTTTTATTGTTGCTTAACATTTCATTTCAAACGTATCAAAATACAAACGAATCGTGCAATCCCTGTGGACGATCCGCACTCACTACAAACTACATCCGACACCGTAGTTTGATTGTGGTCAATATAATTTTTTGATTGTCGATACCTTTTACATATACACGTCAGAAAATACATCAATCAAAATGGCGCCGTTGCCGGGGACATTTTGATTCGATACGACACATCCGAAATTTACATCAATCAGTAACACTCCCGTACAGTCCGGTCTCGTCGTCTGATATGTCGCATATCTCGCCTAGGGGTGGTAAACGTCAGACCCTAGTAGCTTGATAAGTCGTGTCGATATGAGGTCTATAACAGTTCGACAAACTACTGATAACACTTACCAGTAAATCTCAGCAACCCTGGCCAGAGATTTCCGGTTATAGCCAATCGAACACAGCATAACATCAACTCCCTATACCGGGAGAGACGAATCCCCTCCTATCGCTCATTGCCTCCATATGATTCGGGACTGTACCCAAAAGACACCTTTTTGCACGCCCTCTTGGACGTGGTATGATGGAAATCAAAGCACAGTAGGAATCACACAAGACTCTTTGACGATCTCGGGTCAACAGACTACTCTGTACCAGTGTCACCGGAGAATTGCCATCTGACGTGAGGTATAATACCATCTAGGAGTTCTCGGCGAGTCCGTCCAGTGTACCCAGTCTCCACTGAGCACCCGTACACCATCCTTGATGTCAAACACCGATGGATATGGGATCATCCATCGCCCATCATATGGGTCAAGCTGCGTATACGCTAGTCTACTCTGGTGTATCGATGCCCTATCTTGATACACCCTCGACTAGGAACAGTTATAGGATGTACTCGTCGACTACCGTGGCCCCACTAGTATGATCTCATCATAGTCGCAGTAGTCGAGTACATATCCTAAGGGCTTTATCAACATGTAATATAGAGACAATCTGAGTACATGTTAAGATAAAGTACAACCAGATAGTATACTATCATGTCGAGCAAGAAAGTCCTCCCTATATATGTCCTAGCATCCACTACAATATACATCGTATGTACAGTAATGGCCTCTAGGGCATACATATAACTAACAATCTCCCACTTGCACTAGGGCCATCTGTTATGGTATCGCATACCCAACAATTAGCTGCGGTTGAAGTATCCTATACTCAACCATCCCATAAAAGTCTCTACTGGGAAAAAGGCCTTTATGAGTGGATCCGCGCTGTCGTCCTCTGTGTCTACTCTCCTAACCTCGATCTCCCTGGAGATCAACCATCTCCATGATCAGGTGATACTGCCTAAGAATTATATCTGGATTTCTGATGGGACGGTAGTTCCTTGGCTAAAGCCACAACTCCATTGTCACACAATGGTAGGAACGAAGTTCATCTCATGAACTTATATATATCCAGACTGCCTCTTTGGTAGCATCCTTGGTAACGATGTATCTTGCCTTTAATCGTCTAGTAAGTCACGGTATCTAGCTTGGAACTCTTCCAACATATCGTCCCTCCACTGAGGGTAAAGACAATGCCTGCGACTGACATTCAGTCGTTCTTATCACCCTGGAACCTTTCCAGTGATTCTTCCCAGGATCGATTGATAACATCTCACTAAAACTAGTGAGTGTCCTAACATCCAATTAGATCTATCTCATAGATCCAAAACCCAGGATTTAGAAGGTATCACTTTGATCCTATATGGAGAATCCTTGTGATAAGCGGAGATTGACCGAGCGTAGCATAGGAAACTCCTTCCCTATCAAGAGTATATCATCCACGTACTCTACGAGGATCACCACCATACTCTCTACTACCTTTTTGTATATACAAGGTTCATCTACCATTTTGATGAAGTCAAACTCTTTGATTACCACATCAAAAAAAGGTTCCAACTCCGCGATGCCTGCTTTATCACATAAAACATCTTGCACACGTTTCCGCTGCTCCCATTGTCTACGAAGCCCTCTGGCTGTGTACTTATAGACGTTCTCTTCTAAAACATCATTTAGAAAAGCAGTCATGACACCCAACCACCAGATATCATAGTCATGGTATGTAGCCGTGGCAAGTAGGATCTGGATGGACTTAAGCATAGCTTTGAAAGTCTCAACTTTTCCATGTACACCAAGTAATCTTCTCAATATATACTCGCTCCTGATGGGGATTTAACCCTTCAGATAAAGCAACCAAAGTCCATACTTTGTTGGTGTATAAGGATTCCATCTCAGATCGAAAAGCATCCAGCCATTCTTACAGAGTCCCACTCCTGATGGCCAGCTCGAAACTAGTTGGGTCATCATCTCATGATGCAATCCTCACTCCCACTGTCATAGAGAAACCGAAGTATCTCTCAGGTGGGTGAGGAACCCTACTAGATCGGTGGAGAGGCTGAGGTTCGTTGGAAACTATTGAATCCCTTGGTTCTACCAAATCATCAGCTGCGTTTTGTATAGATGGAACCTTTCCAGTTGTACATAACAGACATTGCCTCGAGCTTGTCCGGATTTTGCTTTTAGACATAGGCCGGACAACCCCAAATCTTAACAAACTTAAGATATGGGCTGTTCCCATTCCATATCACATATGAAGTGGTAGGCTGCTGATTTGATTTGAACCCTATTCAATAGGTATGCAACTTCACAAGTGCATAACTCCCTAAAGGAAATAGGAAACTCAGTAGTACTCATCATAGAGCACACCATATCACATAGGGTGCTATGGCTCCATCCCGATATACCAACGTGCGGTGGTATATACGGAGGAGTAATGCTGAGAGAGAATCTCATTCTCCTTTAGAATAGTCCAGGAATCCCGTGCTCAAGTATTCTCCTCCTTGATCTCATCAAAGGACATAATACTTATACCCGTATTTGGTTCTCTACTTCTAACTTATATTCTGTGAATATCTCAAAAGGTTCGGACTTATGTTTCAACAGGAACACACGTCTGAATCTTGAGAGATTATCGTAGAATGTAATGAAGTACAAAGAACCGGTCTTGGCATGTGTAGACAGGGGACCTTCATACATCAGCATGTATCAATCCCAAAAGTTCACTAACTCTTTCTCTGTTTCCAATAAACAGAGCTATAGTCATCTTATCTTTGTGACATGACCGGCAAGTTTCACAAGATGTAAATTCAAACAGATTTAAATATGCATCTAAATGTAACTTAGCTAGCCGGGTCGCATTGATATGACCTAGTCTACAATGCCTCAAGAAGGATTCGTTCATTTCTGAACTCTTCCTCTTGTGTGTGTTCTGTATACTAAGAACTGTGGTTTGATTTAGAACGTCAATGCTTTTAGATAACGTGCCTGAACCGATCAACTCTTGATATAGGAAATGTTCAAAACATTATCCAACAATACAAAATTATATCCTTCTTTAGTAATAAAGAGACTGATATGATTTTGTATATCAGGTTCGGTATCTAATAACATTTGTTCAGAATCAATGTATTCTGGTAATACAGGGTGATAGTGACCAACAGACTTGGCTGCAACACTTGCACCGTTTTCTGTCTCATGAAACTTATCACCCGTTCTCAGTTCTCTACCTATCTGTAGCCCATGTAACAGATTACATATGCGGGATCCTGATCCGGTATCACATACCCAGGACGTAAAGGATACTGAGAAACAGTTCTCTGTAATGAACACACCCGAAGATGATGCATCAACATGCATTTTCTTCGTTTGGGCGGCACAGGAAATCTGGTATTCCCCAATTTCCTGCTTTATCTTATAACAATTATAAGTTGGAGCGGGACTAACGTTCCCCAGCTCAGTATAACAAGCGGGTTCGGTCAATATATCTGTTTTATTATCTTGATTAAGGCGTGATATGGTCGCTATCTGGAGAGAGAGAAGAAAATACTCAGCGTATGCTCTTGCAAGATTAGATTGGTTATCTAATATATCTAATCAGGATGTCTCCCACTGTTTTCATTAAATCTTCCTTCAAACCCTAAAAAGAAAGACTAGCCGGGATTAATTATACGCTACAAGTTCGCCAATCTTTCGGCCAGGCCAGTGTCGGTACTTTGAGGGAGGTCCCCCGTGCTTTCGCACGAACCTAATTAAAGTAAACCTCGTTTTCCCAGAGGCGTAACCCCGTTAACACCTTTCTAGAAACCTACTTGATCGGCTAATTGTAATGTGTAAAACTCTCCCAGGAGTAACTCTTACTCGCAGCGGGTATCGGGATCCAACTATCTCATAGAAGGTATGCAATCTCATCGCAAATTTCAACACTTGAAATTCCCAATAATATTTTACCCCTAGCGTCCTATGACCTTGACGAATGCCAAACCACCCATAGTCCGCTAGCCAAGTTCAACCCGTACATTTCTTGATTGAATTAAACCCACCCGCACGACCCTTGACGAATGCTAAACAACGCCGTACGAATACCCTAATCCAATCGCATCGTATGCTAGCAGATAGGCATTAGTTAGCTACCGTACACTACGTCTTGACGAATGCCAAACTACCGCAGCACGAATACTAAGTAGTACTTATCTGAAATGACGGAGGGCTATGACGGGTTTTTAAGAAAACCCTTTGCGTAATGAACTTGATATCGTTGTAGAATCGAGTGATTTTAAATGGAGTGTTTTTGAGGCCTTTCTAGTTTTGCTAATGGGGTCACTCCCGGTGAAGGGATCGTCGGCCCTTTCCTCATCGAATAAGGTGCAGGATATTTCATAAATACCACTATGCAAAGCAAAACTCTAAAAGCAATCAAAAGATAAACCGAGTTTGTAGCATCTGCCAGTTATCGCTAAAGGAGTCACTCCCGGTGAAGGGATCTCGGTCCTTTCCTTATCGAATAAGGTGCTGGATGTTCTACAAGGAACACCGCTATGCAAAGCAAGAACTAGAGCTACCAGTTTTTATAAACAAGTTTCTACAACATCTTGGGTTTCATTTATTTCATTAATCTCATTAATGAAGTCCCATTTTATTATGCTTCACAAGCATCTCATTTGAAACGAAATCTGCAATATAACATATATCTTATATATATAATATAAACATTCGTCTCAGGCAGTAATATGATCTCATCACAGAACATTGCAGCAGAAGAACATATATGAAATATTGGATATACTAGGACATCCGTGTTTTCAATACGAGCCTGTATAAAACACGGATTCCACGGTCGCGATGAATATCCAAACCCACATCCCTAGACCCCTACGAGAGCGGCAAGTAACACTGCCAATTCTAGGGTTAGGAGACCCGGTCTCGACTCCTCGAGATGGTCTCCCACTGGACCCTAGAACCCGGTTACTTGTGCTCTCCGCCTTCGGTCTACCTAATGCGGAAAAGTAAATAATATACAACGGTGACATCTTCCGCTACCTGGAAGTGCCCCAATAAAAGAATATTACATACAAATGAATTTTACATGAATGAAAAAGAAAAAAACTCTCATCTCACATAAAACCCCCGGCTATTCAAACGCGACGATCCAATATAACATATCACCGCAACACATAATATCACATATCATCAACGTAAGCAAGTATGCGTATCCCGATTGTCGTTGATGTATAGCAACGAAGCCGGCGATACACCACATACTACGCTTACGGTCACAGAAAAGAGAGTGTAAAACTACAACAGTTGGAATCCGCAACTTCTTTAGACATCGCATGCCTAACCAAATGAATTCCTTAGACATCGCATGCCTAACAATTATAAACCTCGCATTTTAGTCTCATTATCGAAAACTCTTTTCAATATCAAGTCGGGCAATTCAACAAGATTCCCGACGTCCTGATCGAATGCTCGTCGCAAACTTTAGTAGACGGCCGCACCCCTGGATGCCGTCGACGAAGTGCACCAAGGCGGAACACCGCTACCGCGAGCACCCGAACGGATGCTTTCGGCGACGGGGTTCTCCTACAGTCACTTGGTCGGGGCTATGGGGCGTAGCTGTCTATTAAGTTTACCCGGCGAGTATCCGCGTACGCTACATGATTGCAACGGACTTTTGATCACATCAAAATTCCATGGCAACCGATCAATTTGAGACTAAACTGCTAGATTTATAATATTCAAATTAGTTATCTCATAACTACCTGTGGATTCCAAATATTGTATCACATTCTAGATAAATAGACAAAGTTAAACTTTCCGATCGAATCATCAAACACCCAAGCTTTCCCCAATATATCTCAACACTTGAAATCAGTTTAAAAACATCCATCACATGCCACAGTACCAATGGTCCAGCCATAGAAGGGTCAAGCCAACGCCTCACATGTGGCACGCCGTACTGCCCCAAACCCTAAGGTTCAAAAGGCAGTTCAAGACGGTCACATAATCGAGTTAAGGTTTGTTGTCTTCTAGAGGGTCCACCGCGTTACTTGCACGACTTAGAACGTTCTTAAACACGAGAAAAAATCCAACTTTTGAAAAAATTTCCGACAGGGGAAAAAGTGAGTTATTGATATCCGTTCGAACTTTTTAACAGTTTCTAAAATTATCCGGACAAACCAAACAAAGTTAAAATATCCGATCGAAACAACGATTCCCCAATACACCCCAGAAAATTCAACTGTTGAATAAATATTAAAAATTCCCATAAAACTCAGCACTGTGAAAGAGGAATTACTGTGCAAAATAGGAAGGGTGACATCATCAAATGGCCGCGGAACCGTCGCATAAGCCAGGCTTCTGCCGCGGTTCCGCCGCACTTTTGACGAATTAGCCCCATGAATTTCACAGTAATTCTAATAAGACCCTGCTGAATTTTTTAGAAAATTTTAATCTGGAAAAAACCAGTTTTCAGAAAAAGTCCAGAGAGCATATTCGGGTTAGGGTTTTGATTCGATGGGGTTTCAAACGTCGTCTAGACTTCGTCTAAGGCTCTAGCTAGGCTCTGATACTACTGTAGGGTTGCTAGGCATGCGCACAAGGGTCTACGAGGCATCAACCATGCCCGATTAAAAATTTAGCCGTGCCGAACAACCCGAATACGGATCTTTAAACTAGAGATTAGGCGAAAACTAGCATGTTAACAACTTTAACACTAAGTGAGAGGGATTACAATCTTTGTAGATCCTGTCCTTCACTTCATATGCTCCGTGTTGTGGTCCCTTCGCTGCGATCATCGGGTTCCGGACTCTCGAGAGGTTCCACGAAGAGAAAGATGCAACCTTTGCTTCCGATCTTCGATACTAAGATGATCTACCTTGAAGTTCCGTTAACACAAGCTAACACTCATGAAATGATGTGAACACCCTCATCTAAATGGCAAGGGAAGATGAGGATGATGAAGTAGGATTTTTGCTCTCTTTATTTATCTTTTTCTCACATTTATTCATCACTTGAAGAAAATCTAGAAAGCTTTTTCATGAAGAGAATGAATGAAGAAGATGAAAAATCTCATGAGAATTCTTTTGTGATGAATAGAAAAAGAAAATGATATGATGAATAATGCAACCATGGTTGACTAAACCTATGTAGAGAATTAACTAGGGTTAGGGTTTGGGTTGGGTTAAAGCATGAGTCACTTACAAATATCTTTCACAAAACAAAACCAAAACCTTCTAGAAACATCTAGAAAGCTTAACCCTAATCCAAACCCTAATCATGTTTAAACTCCACTAAACAAGTTGCATTAGTTATCATATCATGTTACAATATTATATATCACATATATAATATTTATCGTAACAAAATAAAATAATACATTTAACATATATCGCATATATATCAATGTATTACCCGAGTGAGAAAAAGAATCTTTTAGTGAGCAAATATTAGTTAATGTAATTTAATATATCATATATATTATTATACATTAAATTATCGAATCAACACTTCATCCGACAATCCGGCTATATCGCATATAACCGACTAATATTTATCCGTACCGATTCATCGAATCAACACTTGATCCGATGACGCGGCTGATATCAAATATCGCGAGAATAGAATACGGTATCTCATATCGCATTATCCTCGGTCCCGCATATATCACATATGTGCTCCTACTCCGTTTTGCCTGAGCCAAGAAACCTCTGTGTAGGACTCTAAAGAATCGTCAATACGCCGGCTGTAGGTGATGATCATATCAAACACCCACAAGCTGCAAGCGGTCAGCTAAACGTAACATCCACCCTGGTATTGAGTGCTCAGAAGATCAACAAGCAAGCCTGTACATTCTCCTGTGAATCCAAACAGTAACACTCCCGTACAGTCCGGTCTCGTCGTTTGATATGTCGCATATCTCGCCTAGGGGTGGTAAACGTCAGACCCCAGTAGCTCGATAAGTCGTGTAGATATGAGGTCTATAACAGTTCGAGAAACTACTGATAACACTTACCAGTCAATCTCAGCAACCCTGGCTAGGGATTTCCGGTTATAGCCAATCGAACACAGCACAACATCAACTCCCTATACCGGGAGAGACGAATCCCCTCCTATCGCTCATTGCCTCCATATGATTCGGGACTGTACCCAAAAGCCACCTTTTTGCACGCCCTCTTGGACGTGATATGATGGAAATCAAAGCACAGTGGGAATCACACAAGACTCTATGACGATCTCGGGTCAACAGACTACTCTGTACCAGTGTCACCGGAGAACTGCCATCTGACGTGAGGTATAATACCATCTGGGAGTTCTCGGCGAGTCCGTCCAGTGTACCCAGTCTCCACTGAGCACCCGTACACCATCCTTGATGTCAAACACCGATGGATATGGGATCATCCATCGCCCATCATATGGGTCAAGATGCGTATACGCTAGTCTACTCTGGTGTATCGATGCCCTGTCTCGATACACCCTCGACTAGGAACAGTTATAGGATGTACTCGTCGACTACCGTGGCCCCACTAGTATGATCTCATCATAGTCGCAGTAGTCGAGTACATATCCTAAGGGCTTTATCAACATGTAATATAGAGAAAATCTGAGTACATGTTAAGATAAAGTACAACCAGATAGTATACTATCATGTCGAGCAAGAAAGTCCTCCCTATATATGTCCTAGCATCCACTACAATATACATCGTATGTACAGCAATGGCCTCTAGGGCATACATATAACTAACATGTATATGCAGTCGCGGGGTTTTCCTGTAATTTATTACGGGATCAATTTTCTGAAGTTGCCAGTTTGCATTCCGTTCCGGCCGGTTTTCCTTTGTTCCTTCACGGCCGGACTTTTATGATGGAAAGGGGTTATTTGCAAGTTTGCAAATAACTTATTAAGGAGGGGGTTTCTTGCATTTGTGGCATTATGATAGGTTAAGCATCTTTGCTTTTTCATAATGGTTTAGCATTAATGAGATTAGAAGTTGATTTGATATTGTTATCATTGCCTTTTGGATGTGGTCACCCTTTCTTCTTTTCCTACACTCACCTCCCTTCTTGCTTGAGTTTTTCTCTTCCTCATTTTTCACATAAGGGGTGCCGGCCACATTGGGAGAGATAGAGAGAGGTTTCATTTTGTATGAGGGAAATTTGATTATCTCATTTTTTCTTGCTACACAAATTTATCAACCTCACTCCAAAGCCCATTCTTGATTCCTCCATCATGGCAACTTCTATAACCTCAAGAGAAAAAGTGTTCTACACTACACCTACAGTACCCTTGGACACGTCGGCTTGCCAACTTCGCGCCCGAGTTGCCTCGGTCCAGAGGTGGGAGCCCGTAAAAGAAATCGGCTAGGTGGTGCCCGTTTCGACGAGGAGGCGACGACCGAAGATTCCGCAAGGAGATCGGAGTGGAGACGAAGACCGAAGGACACGGATTGCTTGGTATAGCCTTCTATCCCATCTTGTAGTTTGCTAGAGTTAGATTAATGGCCCGATCCGGGATTTTTGTGCGCGGTGGTGCCGGTTTGCAAGTTTCGCAAAGTTTTTCGTTTCCGCGTTTCCGGCGTCGGATCGACGGCCGGGGCGCCGCCGTGCACTTACAACGAATTATACCGCTTTTAGGGGACTGGCGCTGGCCGCCCCTAGGCCCGATATACGATAGCCCTAGACGAACAGACCGGACTGTACGGAGATTGTCACATCAGGCTCAGTAGGAGTTCGGATGGGTTTCCTTATCGGCCTTCTTATCGACATCAACCTGGGGACCGTTACGTACAGCTAGTGCCGCTTGCGGTCTGTGGTTAAACCCACTGCCAGCATAGTAGTCGAGTCTTTAGAGTCCCACACAGAGAGTTTTCCTGCTCCAGGCGAAACGATATAGAGGTCGTATGGTTTTACGACAAGGGTTCGGACGCATACACGTTTAAACGCACATACGATGTTCGCACAGTTTTTACTAGCCATCTTTGGTTTAAGCCAGATTCTAGTATCGGATTTTTGGATTTATACAGTCTAAAGTTTTTCCGTGTTTTCACGGATAGGAGGGGCGTTCTCGTAATTTGGCGGGAAGCTTCTTGAAGGATGATGACTTGAGGGTTTAGGTGACATAAGCATTTATTGATTTAGTGACTCATTTGTGTGATTCATTCATGTCATTAATGATGCATTAAATGGTTAATGACTCATGTAATGAGTCACACTTAATGAATAAATGAAGCATGATGATTAATCATTTTATTTATTTATTTTGATAAATGATTATGCTTCATATATTCAAGAAGAGTTATTATTTCATTATCATTCTCATCCTCACCTTCTCTCTCCTCAAGCTCTCTCTCTTCAAACCCTAATCCTACCCTCTCATGTGTTGAGATCAAGGATTAGAAAGACTAATTAATCCATATCCATACTCTATATCACCTAGGTGACTTTGATTGGCAACTAGAGAAACCTAGTTACCTCAAGATTAGAGGCAAAGCTTGGAGTAGAAGCTCTCGGGTGGATCGTCTATTACATAGAGGAGGCCAACGAGGAGGTAGATAACGAGAAGAAGAAGGACACGGTTCATTAAGTATAATCTTCTTCCATAGTAGTCAACAACTCTTATGTTAGTGTTAGTTATAGTTTAGCAAAGATCCTTTCGGTTAGTCGATGTTGCTTCAAACTATAAAGATTTTTTTTCATATTTCCGCTTCCCCGCAAGTCGTGGGGTGTACAACGTCGACTTACAGGTTTAACCACAGGCCGCAAGCGGTACTAGCTGTACGTAACGGTCCCCAGGTAAATGTCGATAAGAAGGACGATGAGAAAACCCATCCGGACTCCAACTGAGTCTGATGTGACAATCTCCGTACAGTCCGGTCTGTTCGTCTATGACTATCGCATATCAGGCCTAGGGGGGTGGTAAACGTCAGACCCCTAATAGCGGTATAAGTCATGTCGGAGTGAAGCCCATTACACCTTGAGAAACTACTGGAAGCCTACCAGTAAATCTCGTTTTCCCTGACCAGGGACTTTGCGTAATGGCTCTCCATACACAGCGCGATATCAACCCCCAATATCGGGAGAGACGAATCCTGTCTAACCGCCACTGCCTCCAAGTGCTTCGGGACTGCACCCAACTACTACCTGTTTGCACGACTCCT
Source organism: Agapanthus africanus (assembly GCA_030015575.1). Lineage (NCBI taxonomy): Eukaryota > Viridiplantae > Streptophyta > Magnoliopsida > Asparagales > Amaryllidaceae > Agapanthus > Agapanthus africanus. Next base: position 276,583,010 of record JASDDO010000010.1, on the reverse strand, counting down.
TTGATCCGTGGTAGGGTAGTAATCTAAGTACAGTAGGAACACACCCGAGGCGAAGTTCCAGTATCAAGTCGACAGACTAAGCTGTACTCATGTCACCTGGAAACTACTATCTGACAATGGGTATAAAACTAACCTGCAGTTCCCAGCGAGTTCTGTCCGGTGTACCCGTAACCTAACGAGCACCTGCATACTATCAAGTCTTTAGAGTCCCACACAGATGGTTTCCCTGGTTCAGACGAAATGATATAGTGGCCGTATTTTGATACGTGCAGGGTTCTGATCGAATGATAATACTAGCCGGCTGAGGATTAAGTCGGATAATTAAATCAAGTATTGATTTAATAATTTACATATACATATTTTGATATGTATATTCTATTGTTATTCGGACTTTCGATCTGACGGTTGATAATACTAGCCGGCTTAGGATTAAGCCGGATTATTAAATCAGGTATTGATTTAATAATTTACATATGCATATTTCGATATATATATATTATAGTCGTATGTTCTTTGTATTATTCTACCTCATTGGGTATTCGTATTTTCATACGAATACGGGTATGTATATATGGTAGAGTGTATTCTGTATTTATACGGAAAACATTCTAGAAGAAGGACACCTCATTTCCATGTTTTTTTTATTGAAAATTGAAATGAGGTGGAGGAGTGAGGTGGCAAGGAGAATGGTGAGAAGCATGGTTGAATAGGGTGGACAAATGAATTTATAATTCATTTGTCTATACTATTCAAGTATGATGGCTTTATATTATTGCAAAATATCATTTGATAAAACCATGCTTGGATATTTGTTTTATGATTAGATTTTCATTTTCACCATTCTCTTTCTCTCACCATTTTCTGGAGCTCCTTCTTCCTCTTCACCCTACACTCTCATGAGTTGTGAATCAAGGGTGAAGAGAGGTAGAAATATTACCAGAACAAAATAATACATCACTAGACACTCTAGATTAGCAAGCTAGAGCCTTTAGTTGCTCTACTAGGTTTTTTGAGTGGAGCTAGAGCCATGAACCGCATCTCTCGGGTGGATCATCTTCGACGAAGGAAGACCGGAGATCAATCTCGATCATGAAGATCCCATGGAGCTAAGGATGAGGGTAGAAGACCGAAGGACACGAATCATTCGGTATAACCCTACTATCATAGTAGCTAATTTACTCAAGTTTACTAATTTAATGTTTGATTAGATTCTAGGGAGTCGTTTCTAGTGCCAAGTTTTTTAAAAGTAAAGTTTTTCGTTCCGTAACGGCTTCAGTTGGTGGGGACGCTAGGAACCCCAACACTTTGATTACTACCCTACAATGGCTTTAAAGAGTCATGCAAAAAGGTAGTTTTTGGGTGCAGTCCCGAAGCACTTGGAGGTAGTGAGTGATAAAGGTGATTCGTCTCTCCCGGTATTGGGAGTTGATATCGTACAGTGCACAGTTGGCTATCGCCACAAGACTTAAGCCCTAGCGGATGAGATTTAATGATGGGGTTCAGTAGTTTCTCGATTGGTGATGGGCTTGATACTGACACAACTTATCAGGTTATCAGAGATCTGACGTTTACTACCCCTAGACCTCATATGTGATACTCCCATATGAACATACCGGACTGTACGGTGAATGTCACTTATTGGCTCAGTTGGGGTTTTTGGACGAGCTTGCCTGTCTATCTCCTTTTTTAAAGATACCTGAGTAGCCGTTACGTACAGCTAGTGTCACAGACGTGCTTGTGAGTTTTTCAGGGTTTTCTTTAGGTAACTCACTGCCAGCGTATTGTCGAGTCTTCAGAGTCCCACACCGAAGGTTTCTGAGTTTGGGCGAAACGATGTAGTTGAGGTACGGTGGTACATATGGGAGTCCGATTGAAACTAGTGTATTTTATATACCGATGGAAATTGAACGTTTGGTAATACTAGCTAGTATTTTGGAAATACGGATATTAAATCAAGTGTTGATTTAATATATCAATACATATATTGGATATATGTATTTACTAGTATTATCTCACTTTATTTATTTTCCCTAATATTGCATTTATTTGCACATGATATATATATTTCAATATATGTATAAGGATATGTTAACATTATACTAGTATTATGTTACATATGTATACATATACTAATTTATATAAATTCCTTTATTCTTTGGTCCACTTTAGTTATGTTGTGCTATGGGATAGCATATGTTTTCCTACTCACTTGAGATTGACAAGTGGAGGGAAGAGAAGAGGGTGGAAACTTGGAGATTGGATGAGATCCTATGGTTGAGATCATTTAAGAGTTATGTTAAGTATTTCTTTTATGAGAATTACCTCTCATAATTCTAATGAGCTCTCTCTCTCTCTCTCTCACCTCCTTCCTATTCAAGCTCTCTAGTTTTCCTCTCAAATCCATGGAAAAAGAAAATTAATTAGGGAAAAATAATTAAGGTGCAGGAAACTACATTCTAGGATCCTCAGCTTAGCAACCTAAGCCTCCTAGTTCTTCCAAGTTGTGGAAGTGAAGCTAATGCAAAGAGCTTTTTAAGTGGATCATCTATGACCAAAATAGATCAAGATCAAGCTTGTTCTATGGACCTATAAGGAGTTCAACCCAAGTTATGGAGCACTTGAAGATACTACAAAGGTTGTAGTCTCAACCATGTAGCTAAACTTCTTCTTTCATGTTGCAAGATCAAACCTTTAGCCATAGGCTCCTAGTTGTAGACTTTGAGCTCTCTTGAATTTTTGAAATCTATGCTATCTTACTTTATAAATCATAGTAAAGAGCTCATAATATACTTTCATGGTATCGAGCCAAACTAAAGATTTGAACTTGTTTGGATGACTTTAGAATTCAGAAACCCCACTTTATGAAAACTAGGTTATAAAAATTTACATGAAATGCTCTCGATTTAAGTTATGCCGGAACCACCGGATTCTTGGTTTGGACCATGAATTTTTTGTAGCCTAACGATAACCCAAACCACCAAATTTGTTCTCGGTTCAGCCCCGATTCGAGGCCGAATTGAGGCCGATTCAGCCCCGGAATGGGTGCTTGATTAGCCACTGGATCAGCACCCGTTTGGGGCTTTATCGGGTCTGTTTCACCCCGTTTCGGGGACGATTACGTGCAAAAATGAAGGGATTAACAATGTTCGATTACGTGCAAAAATGAGGGGATTTTCATGGCTGGGGGCACTTGAATTTCAATGTTTGGAAATTATGAGTGCCCACTTCGTGGGTTTATTAAATCTAGTAGTCGTATTTTGGTTTCTTCTGTGATTATAAGTATTAATATGCGGTGGTAAATCCCAATCTCATTGCTATATGTTCGATGACATAGAGATTGCTCATATGATACTTATATTATGATGATGTTTGATATGAAATAGATGTGATCGTCGTGATGAATGGCCCGGGATTTTATATGAGATAAGAGTTTTATATTTTGATGTATATTTATATTCGGGATGAGCTGACCGACATCTGACCGCAGTTACCACCTCTTGTATAATATTTTTGGGGCACGCCTTGGTTTTGGATGTAGTCTCCTTGTATGTAATTCTCATTTTCGGTACCTAGGATAGACACAGGAGGAGTGCTCAAGGAGCCGAGTTTTAGAATCCAAAGGGTGGCCATCTCGAGCAGTCGAGACTGGGTCACCTAATTCTAGAATTGGTTAGGTTTCTTGCCGCACCCGTAGGAGTCTTAAGGTTTGGGTATTCAGCTATTCATCACGACCGTGGAATCCATTTTTTCTTTAGTGGCTAAAATGAAAAATAGAATTCCTACTATATCCTCTATTTCATGTATATGTTTGCTTCTGCTGCAATTCTGTGATATTATCATACCTGCGATGAATACCTATATATATTATATATAATAAATGCTATTTATATTTAGCATCTGCGCTAGTCCTGCCCTTGCCCTACCGTAAGTTAAGTAACGTTATGGTGAAGACCGAGGCCCTGTGGCGAATGTAGATGGCATAAATGTGCGTTCTATTTTCATTGTTTCTAGTGTGATAGGAATTAATTGATGGGACCGCATTAATCCTAATTAATGCAAGAAAGCAATCCTAATAAAAGATGATGTTGTCGGAATCTCTGTTTTAAAAACTATAGTCGTAATCTTTCACTTTGCATAGCGGTATTCAGTTAGGAATATCCCGCACCTCATTTTAGGAGGGAAGAGCCTTGATCCCTTCACGGGGATTACGCTCTTAGGAAAAAGTTTGTTTTACTATTACCCACTCGGTTTTCTTCAAAACCACTCGTTTTCAGAGCAGAACCTAAACCACCCCTTTTCAAAACTATATGATTCCTTCAACGATATCAAGTTCAATATGTTAAAGGTTTTTCGCCAAAAAACCATTCTTAGCCCTCCGTCATTCTAATAAGTAGTGCTTAGTATTCGTGCTACGTATTTTGTTATTTAGTAAAGAGGTAGTATACAGTAGCTAAGTGGTGCTTGTTTGTAGTATTAGATACGATTGGTTAGGCCAGTCGTGCGGTCTTTTTGATCTTTAGTCAAGGATTCATACGGATGGGTCTAATGCAGTCACGATATGGAAGGTTGAACTTGACTAGGTACCTTTGACATTTTGATCTTTAGTCAAGGTCACTAGGTGTTGGGTTTCAGGTGCCCGCGGCGCGGAAGCCGCAGCCGATGCGGAAGCGAAAACACAAATTTATGCGAGCACCGAACGCACGTAAAATCCAAGATACGGTCCAATAACCTAAACTAGCTAATTAAGAGTGTAAGGGTTGAGAAACTACAACTTTTGTCGCGTGGCCACCCAATTGTGGAAGAACCCTCCAAGCTCGTATCCGCCGGGATCGCGCTTGAAAATCGACCACTCTCGCCAAAGACGATCCACCCGAGGGAAACCGGAAGAGGCTCTAACCGATGATCCAGACTTTCCAGGTGTGGATGGTCGGTGATGTACGGATATTTCACTAAATTTTTCTCTCTTTTGTCTCAAGCTCATGAGAGCAAGAGGAGGAAGAAGAAGGAGAAGACATGAGGAGATGGTTGCTCACTCTTGCAACCATGAAGCATGAGACATGAGATGAAGAAAATTATCAAGTCCAAATAAAAAGGAATAGCTACATAAAACACAACTATGATGCAATAGTGCACAAATTAAATGCACATAACAATCCAAGTCATACCACTTTATTTATCCCGTGTCACCATACCTCCACCTCATTTTCTTATTTAATTTTCTAAAAAGAAAATCAAATATGAGGTGTCCTTCTTCTAGAAGCATTCCCATATAAATACGGAATACTTCACCTGGTATATGTATCGCTACATATACGCGTATCTGTATAAAAATACGGATAGCACCAAAGAGAGAAAGCGAATAGTGAACAATAATACTAAAATATATGTATCAAAATAAATATATAAATTATTAAATCAAAACCTGATTTAATAATCCGGCTTAATCCTAAGCCGGCTAGTATTATCAACCGCCCTATTAAAGTCAATGTATCCAGTACACGTATTTAATCGGACCCCTGCACGTACCAATGTACGGCTCCTACATTTGTCACGTGAACCAGGAAAACCCTATGTGTGGGACTCTAAAGACTCAAAAATACGCTGGAAGTGGGTTTAACCATAAGCACGTCAGCGGCACTAGCTGTACGTAACGGCTACCCAGGTACTTGTCGAAAGGGGGTCGACAATCAAGTACGTCCTTACCCTACTGAGCCTGAATGTGACAATCTCCGTACAGTCCAGTCTCTTCGTCAAAGAGTATCGTATATCGGGTCTTGGGGGTGGATAACGTCAGACCCCTACTAACCCGATAAGTCTTGTCTGTATCAAGCTCATCACCAACAGAGATACTACTGATCAACTATCAATAAATCTCATCCACCGTGGCCACCGATTTCTGGTGATAGCCAACTAAACACAGCGCGACATCAACTCCTAATACCAGGAGAGAAGAATCCCTGATAGTCGACCACGCCTCTATGTGGCTCGGGACTATACCCAAATAAAACCTGTTTGCACGACTTCTTTAAGCCGTGGTAGGGTAGTAATCAAAGTACAGTGGGAAATCACACGAGACAAATGACGACTTCAGGTCAAAGGACTAACCTGTGCTCATGCCACCTGAGAACTTCTATCTGACGATAGATATAATACCATCTAGAAGTTTTCGGCGAGTCCGTCCAGTGTACTCACTTCCAGAGAGCACCTGTATACTATTTTAGGTGACACAACACCAATGGCTTGTAAGACAGGCCACCGCCCCTCGTCGAGGTCTAGAAGCGTATACACTAGTCTACTCTAGAATATCGATGCCCAGTCTTGATACTCCCGTGACTAGGGACATTTAAGGATGTGCTTATGGACAACCCAGCTCCCACATATATGATTGCCATCATAATACCGGTTGTCAAGCAACAATCCTACGTGCTTCATCAATGATGAAGAAAAACTAGATAGCATACTATCATCTCGAGTAAGACTGTTATACATGTATAAGTCCTTCCTCAATTATCATAATCGCTTACTTGTAATCATAATAATTGCCTTGAGGGCACTATATCCAATACTAGGGTCTTAAGGGAAAAAACTGTAGGGTTCCTAGGCACTCTCAAGAGGTCTCACAAGGCATCAACCATGCCAATTTCAAATTTTACAAGTGCCGAGAAACTCTAATACGGATCGTTAACTAGAATTTTAGGCGAAACATTGAACTAGTTAACAACTTAACTAAAGATAAGAAGCTACAACCTTTGTAGATCTGGTTATCCACTTCCTTAGCTCCACGTAGTCGTCCCCTCGCTGTCCATCTCGAATCCCGGACTCTTGCATCGGCTTCATCGGAGAAAATGAGCGGACTAGTCGTCGGCTACGATGCCGAAGATGATCTACGTCGAGGTTACACAAGATCAAGCTCCAACTTCACCAAGTTGTGAAACTTGTGAAGAAAACACCCTATACTACTTGTCAAGAGGTAGGGGGTGAAGAAATAGGAGGTGGGTTCACATTAGAATTGGATTTCTCACACTTTTGCTCAAGATGCCATTAATGGTGGCAACCTTTTTCTTGAAGAAGAAGATGATGAAGAAGATAGAATATGATAAGTGTTGAAGAATAAATGAAAAAGAATTCATTCTTATCATATTCTCAACCATAGTTAAGTGTAGAGAATGAACTAGGGCTAGTTCAAATGGTTAGGGTTAAGCATGAGACAAGAATGGTGACTAAGTCAAAGCTTCATGAATCTTCAACTAAAAACAAACAAAGCCACCATTCATGTTTATCTATCAAAAATGAATAAACAAATAAATAAATGAATAAGCAAAACCCTAATCATCAACTTAACCATGGTTTAATTCTTTGCACTTAACCAAATAAGCATGTATCATCAAACATGATACAATCATGTGCACAAAAGTATATCACATATACAACTTGCACATCCAAGTGAGAAAATCCATTTAAAGTGAACCAATACTAGTTAATGCAAAGTAATATATCAAATATATAATTATACATTAAATCATTAAATCAACACTTGATTTAACGATCCGGTCATATTGCATATAACCGACTAGTATCCTATGTATCGTCTTATCGAATCAATCCTTGATTCGATATCTAGGTTATATCGCATATAACCAATCGATACATTCATCGCGAGAATGGAATACGGTATCACATACACGCATTATTCTCGGTCCTGCACATATCTCATATGCGCTCCTATTTCGTTTCGCTTGAGCCAGGAAACCTCTGTGTAGGACTCTAAAGACTCGTCAATACGCCGGCAGCAGATGATGATCATATCAAGCACCCACAAGCCACAAGCGGTCTGCTAAACGTAACGGCCACCCGGGTATTGAGCGATCAGAAGATCGACGAGCTAGCCCGCTCACACTCATGTGAATCAACCAGTGACACTTACCGTATAGTCCGGTCTGTTCGTCTGATATGTCGCATATCAAGTCTAGGGGTGGTAAACGTCAGACCCCAATAACCGATAAGTCGTGCCGATGTGAGGCTCATAACGGGTCGAGAAACTACTGGTAACACTTACCAGCAAATCTCTGATCAGCCCTGGCCAGGGACTTCTCTGTTACGGCCAATTGAGCACAGCGCAACATCAACCCCCAATACCGGGAGAGACGAAACCCCTCCTATCGCTCATTGCCTCCATGTGACTCGGGACTGTACCCAAAGACCACCGTTTTGCACGCCCTCATGGACGTAGTAAGGTGGAGATCAAAGCACAGTGGGAATCACACAAGACTCTATGACGATCTCGGGTCTACAGACTAACCTGCACAAGTGTCACCTGAGAACTGCCATCTGACATGAGGTATAATACCATCTGGGAGTTCTCGGCGAGTCCGTCCAGTGTACCCAGTCTCCACTGAGCACCCGTATACCATCTCTGACGTCAAACACCAATGGATATGGGATCATCCATCGCCCATCTCATGGGTCGAGAAGCGTATACGCTAGTCTACACTGGTATATCGATGCCCCGTCTCGATACACCCACGACTAGGGACCTTGAAGGATGTACCTATGGACTACCATGTCCCCACCAGTATGATCTGCATCATAATCCAGGTAGTCAAGTACACATCCTAAGGGCTTTACCAACATGTAACTATAAGACAGTTTAAAGAGACAAGTGTACATGTTAAGATAAAGAGCAACCAGATAGCATACTATCATATCGAGCAAGAAAGTCATCACTATATATGTCCAAGCATCCAATATAATATACATCATCTGTACAATACTGGCCTCTAGGGCATACATACAACTAACAATCTCCCACTTGCACTAGGGCCAGCTGCTGTAGTATCGCATACCGAGCATCCCGAAGAGTCTCTCAAACTGTATCTAGGGAATGGCCTTCGTGAGTGGATCCGCCGTGTTGTTCTTCGTGTCAACCCTCCTGACCTCGATCTCCCGGCGATCAACTATCTCCCGGATCAGGTGATACCGCCTCAGAATATGCCTGGATCGCTGATGGGACCTGGGTTCCTTGGCCAAAGCCACCGCTCCATTGTTATCGTAATACAAAGGTATTGGATGCTCAATGGATGGAACCACACCAAGTTCAGTAATGAACTTCTTGATCCAGACAGCCTCTTTAGCAGCATCGTTGGCAGCGATGTATTCAGCCTCCATCGTCGAGTCTGCCACGGTTTCCTGCTTGGAACTCTTCCAGCTAACCGCCCCTCCGTAATGGGTAAAGACAAATCCCGACTGCGACTTAGAGTCGTCCTTATCACTTTGGAAGCTCGAATCGGTAAAGGACTCCACTTGGAGTTCTCCGTTACCATACACCAAGAGCATCTCTTTAGTCCTTCGCAAGTACTTGAGAATGCTCTTCACAGCTGTCCAGTGACTCTCTCCAGGATCAGCTTGATACCTGCTCACTACACTTAGTGAGTATGCTACATCGGGTCTGGTACATAGCATCGCGTACATGATAGAGCCTACAGCCGAAGCATAGGGTATCCCTTGCATGCGAGCTCTCTCCAAATCAGTCTTGGGAGACATCTCTTTGGAGAGAGTGACTCCAGAGATCGTGGGCATGTTCCCACGCTTGGATTCTTCCATACTAAACCTCTTTAGTATGGTGTCAATGTACCTGGATTGGGACAATCCCAATATCCGTTTGGATCTATCTCTATAGATCCTAATTCCCAATATGCAGGAGGCATCACCAAGATCTTTCATTAAGAATCTTTATGATAAGAAGAGCTTGACCGATTGCAGCATAGGAATATCATTTCCTATCAAGAGTATGTTGTCCACGTACAATACTAGGAAGACAACCTTACTCTCTGCTACCTTCTTGTATATACATGGTTCATCTGGGTTTTTGACGAAATCAAACTCTTTGATAACGACGTCAAAGCAGATGTTCCAATTCCGCGATGCTTGCTTTAATCCATAAATGGATTTAAGCAGCTTGCACACCTTCCCGCTGCTCCTACTGTCTACGAAGCCCTCTGGCTGAGTCATGTACACGCACGCTTCTAAATCACCGTTTAGAAAGGCGGTCTTAACATCCATTTGCCAGATTTCGTAGTCATGATATGCAACGATGACAAGCATGATCCGGATGGATTTAAGCATAGCCACTGGAGAAAAGGTTTCGTCATAGTCCATACCTGGTCTTTGACGAAAACCTTTTGCAACAAGTCTAGCTTTGAAAGTCTCCACTTTCCCATCTACACCAAGTTTTTTCTTGAAGATCCACTTGCTCCTAATGGGTTTTACCCCTTCAGGAGCAACTTCCAAAGTCCATACTTTGTTGGTGTACATGGATTCCATCTCGGACCGCATAGCATCCAGCCATTTCACTGAGGCCCTACTCGTGATGGCCTGCTCGAAGCTAGTTGGGTCATCATCCTCCATGATGCAATCCTCGCTCCCACCATCCATGAGAAAACCGTAGTATCTCTCAGGTTGGCGAGGAACCCTACTAGATCGGCGGAGAGGCTGAGGTTCATTGGGAGCTACTGAATCCTCTGGTTCAACCAAATCTTCTGTCGTAGTCTGTATTGCTGGACCCTCTTCCAGTTCTACCTCCTTGCCACTAATCTCTTTTTCAAGAAATTCCTTTTCTAAAAAGGTGGCATGTCGAGAAACAAACACCTTTTGTTCCTCGGTGTGGTAGAAGATATACCCGCGCGAATGTTTGGGATATCCAATAAACTTACACAGAATGGACCTTGCCGCGAGTTTGTCCGGATTTTGCGTTTTTACATATGCCGGACAACCCCATATCTTAACATAATTAAGAAATAGTCTCTTTCCTTTCCATATCTCATATGGAATGGTTGGCACGGATTTGGTGGGAACCATATTCAATAGGTCTGCAGCTGTTTCCAGTGCATATCCCCAGAAGGAAATAGGTAACTCAGCTGTGCTCATCATAGAGCGCACCATATCTAATAGGGTGCGATTCCTCCGTTCTGATACAGCGTTGTGCTGTGGTGTATATGGAGGAGTCAGCTGAGAGAGAATCCCATTCTCTTTTAGGAAGTCCTGGAATTCATCGCTCAAGTATTCACCTCCTCGATCAGATCGTAGGATTTTAATACTTTTTCCGGTTTGGTTTTCTACTTCTTGTTTATATTCTCTAAATTTCTCAAAAGCTTCTGATTTGTGTTTCATCAAGAACACATATCCGAATCTAGAGAGATCGTCAGTGAATGCAATGAAGTATGAAGAACCATCCCTGGCATGTATAGACATATGACCGCATACATCACTATGTATCAGTCCCAAGAGTTCAGTAACTCTTTCTCCGTGTCCCGTAAATGGAGTTTTGGTCATCTTGCCTTTGAGACATGACTGGAAAGTGTCATAAGATGAAAATTCAAACGGATTTAAATATCCATCCTTATACAACTTAGCTAGTCGTGTCGCATTGATGTGACCCAGTCTACAATGCCACAAGAAGGATTCGTTCATTTCAGAACTCTTCCTTTTGTGTGTGTTTGTTATGCTCAGAACTGTTGATTGATTTAGAACGTAAATTCCATTGCACAGCGCGCCTGATCCAACCAACTTTTGGTTACGGAAAATGTTCATAACATTGTCCTGTAATACAAAATTATATCCCTCTTTACTCAACAAAGAAACCGATATAATGTTGCATATCAGGTTCGGCATGTAATAGCATTCGTTCAGAACTAATGTATTACCAGTTGGTAATGCAAGGTGATATTCCCCGACAGTCTTAGCTGCAACAATTGCACAATTTCCAACTTTAATTTCTTTATCACCTTCTCCAAGTTCTCTACCTTTCCTAAGCCAATGTAACTGATTACATATATGGGATCCTGACCCGGTATGTAATACCCAGGACGTGGAGGAAATGGAGAAACAGTTCTCTGTAACGAACACACCCGAAGAAAATGCATCATCATGTACTTTCTTCATTCGGGTGGCATGGGAATCCTTCTATTCCCCTATATCCTGTTCAGTCCTATAACTCTTATAAGAAAGAACGGAACCAACGTTCCCCAGCACAGTATAACATGCGGGTTCGGTCAATACATCCATATTATTATCTTGATTAGGGCATGAAATGGTCGCTACCTGGAGAGAGAGAGAGAAGAAAACACTTTAGCGTATGCTCGTGCAAGATCAGATTGGTTATTATCTTATCTAATCAGGATGGCTCCCACTGGTTTTTATCAAATCTTCCTTCAAACCCAAAAAGGAAAGACTAGCCGGGATTAATTACACACTACAAGTTCGCCAATCTTTCAGCCAGGCCAGTGTCGGTACTTTGAGGGAGGTCCCCCGTGCTTTCGCACGAACCTAATTAATGTAAACCTCGTTTTCCCAGAGGCGTAACCCCGTTGACACCTTTCTAGACACCTACTTGATCGGCTAATTGTAATGTGCAAAACTCTCCTAGGAGTAACTCTTACTCGCAGTGGGTATCGGGATCCAACTATCTCATAGAAGGTATGCAATCTCATTGCAAATTTCAACACTTGAAATTCCCGATAATATTTTGCCCCTAGCGTCCTATGACCTTGACGCAGGCCAACAAACCATAGTACGCTAGTCAAGTTCAACCCGTCATTTCCTGATTGAATTAAACCCACCCGCACGACCCTTGACGCAGGCCAACAAAGTCGCACGACTACCCTAATCCAATCTGCATCATATGCATAAGCAGATAAATACTAGTTAGCTACCGCACACTACGCCTTGACGCAGGCCAACAAACGTAGCACGAATACTAACCACTACTTATCTGAAATGATGGAGGGCTACGACAGGTTTTTCTGAAAACCTATTGCGTAATGAACTTGATATCGTTGTAGAATCGAATAATTTTGAAATGGAGTGTTTTTGAGGTTTTTTCTAGTTTTGCTAAAGGGGTCACTCCCGGTGAAGGGATCGTCGGCCCTTTCCTCGTCGAATGAGGTGCGGGATATATCATATATATCACTGTGCAAAGCAGAAACTATAGAAGCAATCAAAAAACAAACCGAGTGTGTAGCATCTGCGAGTTATTGCTAAAGGAGTCACTCCCGGTGAAGGGATCTCGGTCCTTTCCTCGTCGAATGAGGTGCGGGATATATCATATATATATCGCTGTGCAAAGCAAGAACTGTAGCTACCTGTTTTATTTAAAATTTGATTCCACAACATCTTAGGTTTCTTTTCTTTCATTAATCACATTAATGAAGTCCCATCATTTAAGTACCTAAACATCACAGATAAATACGACGTACACTTATGCCATCCGCATTCGCCACGATGTCCCCCCGTGCACCGTTAGGTTAGGTAACTAACGACAGAGCAGGACAGGGCTAGTGCGGGTGCAAAACATAAGTAACGTCTATATAATATATCATATATACTATATACTGTATCCATCAGAACATATCAAATGATCACATCACAGATATCGCAGCAGAAAATCTCATATGAAATATTGGATATACTAGGACGTCCGTGTTTTCAATACGAGCCAGTATAAAACACGGATTCCACGGTCGTGATGAATAGCCAATCCCACATCCCTAGACCCCTACGAGAGAGGCAAGCAACCCTACCAATTCTAGGGTTAGGAGACCCGGACTCGACTCCTCGAGATGGTCTCCCACTGGACCCTAGAACCCGGTTACTTGTGCTCCCCTCCTTGGGTCTATCCTAATGCGGAAAAGTAAATAATATACAAAAGGTGACTACTTCCGCAACCTGGAAGTGCCCCAATAAAAGAATATTACATACAAGTTTTTTACATGAATGAAAATGAAAAACACTCATCTCACATAAAAACCCTCGGCTGTTCAAACACGACAATCCAATATAACATATCCAGCAACACATAACATCACATATCATCAACGTAAGCAAGTACGCATACTCCAATTGTCGTTGACGTATAGCAACGAAACCGGCGATATCGACATCTACACTTACGGTCACAGAAAAGAAAGTGTAAAACTACAACAGTTGGAATTCGCAACCTCTTTAGACATCGCATGCCTAATCAAGAAATACTTAGACATCACATGCCTAACAATTACAAACCCCGCATTTTAGTCTCATTATCGAAAACTCTTTTCAATATCTAGTAAGACTAAACCGCTAGATTTATAACATTCATTCAGTTATCTCATAACTGTGTGTGAATTCCAATTATTGTATCCCATTCCGGATAAATAGAAAATATTAAACTTTCCGGTCGAACATTCGAACACCCAAGTTTTCACGAAACCGTTCAACACATGAAATAAGTTCAAAGACATTCACTTCATGCCTCAGTACCAACGGTCCAGCCGTAGAAGGGTCAAGCCAACGCCTCACATGTGGCACGTCGTACTGCCCCAAACCCTAAGGTTCAAAGGGTAGTTCAAGACGGTCACATAATCGAGTTAAGGTTTGTTGTCTTCTAGAGGGACCATCGCGTTACTTGCACTACTTAGAACGTCATTAAACTACGGAAAATTCCAACAATTGGAAATTTCCCGGCAGGGGAAAGATTGGGTATTTATATCCGGTCGAACTTTTTAACATATTGTAAAATTATCCGGAAAAACACACAGACAAAGTTTGATAATCCGATCGAATCTCTGATTCCCAATACAACCCCAGAATACTCAACTCTGAAGTCATAATAAAAATACCCAGAAAATATAGCACTGCAAAATAGGAATTACTGTGTAAAATTCATTGGACAAGGCGACAGTACGGCCGCGGAACCGCTGCATGAGCAAGCTCATGCCGCGGAACCGCGGCGGTATAATGGACTTAGCTGCTCGATTTTCACAGTAACTCTTATAAACACCTGCTGATTTTTCTGCATATTTTTAATTCACAAAAAACCAGATTTTAAGAAAATTTCCAGAGAGCATTTTGGATGTTGGTTTCGATGTTCGTTCGGATTTCAAACGTCGTCTACTCATCGCCTAAGGCTCTAGCTAGGCTCTAATACCACTGTAGGGTTCCTAGGCACTCTTAAGAGGTCTCACAAGGCATCAACCATGCCAATTTCAAATTTTACAAGTGCCGAGAAACTCTAATACGGATCGTTAACTAGAATTTTAGGCGAAACATTGAACTAGTTAACAACTTAACTAAAGATAAGAAGCTACAACCTTTGTAGATCCGGTTATCCACTTCCTTAGCTCCACGTAGTCGTCCCCTCGCTGTCCATCTCGAACCCCGGACTCTTGCATCGGCTTCATCGGAGAAAATGAGCGGACTAGTCGTCGGCTACGATGCCGAAGATGATCTACGTCGAGGTTACACAAGATCAAGCTCCAACTTCACCAAGTTGTGAAACTTGTGAAGAAAACACCCTATACTACTTGGCAAGAGATAGGGGGTGAAGAAATAGGAGGTGGGTTCACTTTAAAATTGGATTTCTCACACTTTTGCTCAAGATGCCATTAATGGTGGCAACCTTTTTCTTGAAGAAGAAGATGACGAAGAAGATAGAATATGATAAGTGTTGAAGAATAAATGAAAAAGAATTCATTCTTATCATATTCTCAACCATAGTTAAGTGTAGAGAATGAACTAGGGTTAGTTCAAATGGTTAAGGTTAAGCATGAGACAAGAATGGTGACTAAGTCAAAGCTTCATGAATCTTCAACTAAAAACAAACAAAGCCACCATTCATGTTTATCTATCAAAAATGAATAAACAAATAAATAAATGAATAAGCAAAACCCTAATCATCAACTTAACCATGGTTTAATTCTTTACACTTAACCAAATAAGCATGTATCATCAAACATGATACAATCATGTGCACAAAAGTATATCACATATACAACTTGCACATCCAAGTGAGAAAATCCATTTAAAGTGAACCAATACTAGTTAATGCAAAGTAATATATCAAATATATAATTATACATTAAATCATTAAATCAACACTTGATTTAACGATCCGGTCATATTGCATATAACCGACTAGTATCCTATGTATCGTCTTATCGAATCAATCCTTGATTCGATATCTAGGTTATATCGCATATAACCAATCGATACATTCATCGCGAGAATGGAATACGGTATCACATACACGCATTATTCTCAGTCCTGCACATATCTCATATGCGCTCCTATTTCGTTTCGCTTGAGCCAGGAAACCTCTGTGTAGGACTCTAAAGACTCGTCAATACGCCGGCAGCAGATGATGATCATATCAAGCACCCACAAGCCGCAAGCGGTCTGCTAAACGTAACGGCCACCCGGGTATTGAGCGATCAGAAGATCGACGAGCTAGCCCGCTCACACTCCTGTGAATCAACCAGTGACACTTACCGTACAGTCCGGTCTGTTCGTCTGATATGTCGCATATCAAGTCTAGGGGTGGTAAACGTCAGACCCCAATAACCGATAAGTCGTGCCGATGTGAGGCTCATAACGGGTCGAGAAACTATTGGTAACACTTACCAGCAAATCTCTGATCAGCCCTGGCCAGGGACTTCCCTGTTACGGCCAATTGAGCACAGCACAACATCAACCCCCAATACCGGGAGAGACGAAACCCCTCCTATCGCTCATTGCCTCCATGTGACTCGGGACTGTACCCAAAGACCACCGTTTTGCACGCCCTCATGGACGTGGTAAGGTGGAGATCAAAGCACAGTGGGAATCACACAAGACTCTATGACGATCTCGGGTCTACAGACTAACCTGCACAAGTGTCACCTGAGAACTGCCATCTGACGTGAGGTATAATACCATCTGGGAGTTCTCGGCGAGTCCTTCCAGTGTACCCAGTCTCCACTGAGCACCTGTATACCATCTCTGACGTCAAACACCAATGGATATGGGATCATCCATCGCCCATCTCATGGGTCGAGAAGCGTATACGCTAGTCTACACTGGTATATCGATGCCCCGTCTCGATACACCCACGACTAGGGACCTTGAAGGATGTACCTATGGACTACCATGTCCCCACCAGTATGATCTGCATCATAATCCAGGTAGTCAAGTACACATCCTAAGGGCTTTACCAACATGTAACTATAAGACAGTTTAAAGAGACAAGTGTACATGTTAAGATAAAGAGTAACCAGATAGCATACTATCATATCGAGCAAGAAAGTCATCTCTATATATGTCCAAGCATCCAATATAATATACATCATCTGTACAATACTGGCCTCTAGGGCATACATACAACTAACAAAAACTACATCGGAAGTTTCAAATATACGGGAAACTTGCTAGTTCTGCATACTTTCTGGAGTATGGTGACTAGAATAGCTTCCATCTAGGTTATCACATAAGGATAGTTGGGTCCCAATCCCACTGTGAGTAATAGTTACTCCCCGGGAGAGTTTTTCCCTTTGCAATTAGCTAAATCAAGTAGGTGTCTAGAAAGGTGTCAGTGGGGCAACACCTCTAAGAAAAAAAGGTTATTTTAAATTAAGGAGTTTCGCGAAAGCGTTGGAAAACCTCACTCGAAGTACCAACACTAGCCTGGCTGAACGATTAAGCGAACTTGTAGGATGCGATTAATCCTGGCTAATTTTCCTTTTATAATTTGAAGGAAAATTTAAGGAAACAGTGGGAGCCATTATGTTTAGATAAATTAATAATCTATACTTGAAAGAGCATACGCTGAGTATTTTATTTTCTCACTCTGCAGATAGCAACCATGTCACGCCTTAACCAAGATAATAAAATGTATGACTTGATCGACCCGAATTCTTATTCGAGGTAGGGAAATGTCGGTTCAGCTCTAACTTGTGACAACTTTCATGGGTATGAGCAAGGGAAAGAGGAATGCAAGGATTCCTAAATGACCCTTATGAAGAAGAAGTATACAATTACATCTTTTTCGGATGTTCTTATAATTAAGAACTATTTTTTGGTTAGTCCTACCTCCTGAGTACTAGATACCGGATCAGGATCTCATATCTTTAATTTATTACAGGAACTGAAAAAAAGTATGATGGTTGGACCTAGTGATATGTCCCTCAGAGTAAGGAACGAAGCACAAGTTGATACTGCTGCCGTCGGTGAATATCACATGGTGTTGCCAAGTGGCAACACTATATTTTGAACAAATGCTACTATGTACCTTCTATTCTTTGGAACATTATATCAGTTTCTTTACTAGATAAAGATGGATATAATTTTGTTCTAGATAGAAATATCATGAACATTTATCTCAATCAGGTATTGGCTGCAGAAGGTACACTTTGTAATGGTATCTATGTTCTTAATCAAAACACAATTTTCAGTATACAGAACACACGCAAGAGGAAGAGTTCAAAAACGAACAAAGCATGCTTGTGGTATTGTAGACTTGGTCAAATCAATGAGAAAAGACAAGCCAAGTTACATAAAGATGGATACATGAATTCGTTCGAGTTTGCAACTTATGAAACCTGCCAGTCTTGTCTCAAGTGAAATATGACCAAAGCTCCATTTACGGGACACGGAGAAAGAGCTGCAGAGCTCTTGAGACTCATACACAGTGATGTGTTTATTCCATTGTGAAAGTATGTGGTATAATGGTCGAAACAATTGCGGACCAAGCGGAAGAAAAAAAATCAAAATTTTCAAGTGAAGGCATACACTGATTGGTGTAAAGATCAACAATTACAAGCCATTGTAAAAATAAAAGATAGTATAGTCTAGAGGCTACAACCTTTATAGCTCATTAGCCACCTCTTCTTGGACTCCGGCTGGTCTCCACAAAGCCCGAAATAAGCTTGCTCGATGATCTACTTGCTGAAGATGATCCATCTTGAGATAACTCCAAGAAAACCTTTAGCTTCAAATTGATCTCATCAAAATGAAGCAACCCACTAATTAAACTTGCCAAGGATGATTAGTAGAAAATGTAGAATAATTAGCTCACATAATTTTTCTCTTTTCTTTTTCCACTTTCTCAATTGAAGAAAATCAAGAAAGATAGCCATAGAGAATGAGAGTATAAGAATAAGAGAATGGCTTAAGATGAGAACATATCCATGTAAAATGAGTCATCAAAGAAAACACCTCATGAATTCTACAACCATCCAATTCTCAGGACTCATTTCCTTTTAGAAATAAACAAAATAATAAATATGTTCTCATTTTAACCTATATAAGTCTCATACACCCACCACTAATATATCAACATACATTACATAATATTTATATCAAATATAAATATTAATTAAGAGAAGAAAATAATAAAGTGAGCATGATACTAGTTAATATATAAATATATCAATATATATTTAATTATTAAATCAACACTTGATTTAATAATCCGGTTATATCAGATATGTACCGTCTAATATCATTAAACACCCAATTAAAATACGTGTATCACATACACGTGTTTAATCGAATTCTTGCACGTATCCTCAAATGTGCGCTACATCATTTCGACCGTGCTGGGAAATCTCTGTGTGGAACTCTAAAAACTTGACAATACGCTGTTGGTAGGTTAGGATCATATCCATAGCCCACAAGCACGTCAGCGATACTAGCTGCATGTAACGGCTACCCATGTATTGATCGAAAAAAGGTCAACGAGTAAGCTCATCTGAACCCTGCAAAGTCTATCAGTGACAATCGTCGTACAGTCCGGTCTCTTCGTCTAAGAGTATCGCATATCGGGTCTAGGGTTTGGAATCTGTTAAAACACAATAACTCGATAAGTCGTGCGACATGGGACTCATAACCAATCGGAGATACAACTGATAACACTTATAGATTTATCTCCACTACGATGGCTATCGACTTGTGGTTGTAGTCATGTCCTGCATACCGCGACATCAACTCCCTATACCGGGAGAGACGAATCCTCTCGACTGCTCACTACCTCCATGTGCTTCAGGACTATACCCAACAAAATCTTGTTTGCACGACTCCTTTGAGCCATGGTAGGATAGAAGTCTAAGTATAGTGGGAATACATATGAGACACTAAGGCGATCTCAGGTCCTAGGGACTATCCTGTACCCATGTCACTAGAGAAATGCTAACTGATATTGATATATCATAAACTAGGAGTTCTCGGTGAGTCCATCAAGTGTAACTCATCCAATGAGCAACTATATACAATCCTTGATGCCAAACACCAACTAGCCTCAATGAGTGGACCCGGCACAGCGCATATCTCTGTTTCTCCCTCAATCTCAATTTCGCGGAGATCAAATATCTCCTGAATTGAGCGATACCTACCTTAGTATTTTCTTGGACAGACGATGGGATTATGTTCATATATGAACAATTATATCCAGCGAATTCTCAGACGGCATCCTTTGCTGATTCACAATCCGCATCCAGCGCCACGACTACCTCAGTATCCCACTTGGAACTATTTCCAATATACTGATCATCAAAAGAGGGTAAACTTATAACTTGCGACAGATGTTCTGTCTTCTATGTTACCTGGGAAGTTAGAATCGGTAACCATCTTCTTCAGAAGGCTGCCATTACCATATTCCAAGAACATCAAATACTCTTCACTGGTACCCTATGTTTCTCCAGGATTAGACTGATATCTATATGCTATATGGAGAAACACTTGTGACCACCATTGTTTTACCGATTGTAGCATAGGAACATCACTTCCTATCATGAGTATGTTATCCACATACTATATGAGAAATCTGACAACAATCCCTACTATCTGCTTACAAATATCAGGTTCATCTCCTAATTTGATGAAGTTAAACACTTTGACCATGACATCAAAATAGACGATCCGTCTCGGCTATACCTGCTTTAGTCTATAAATAGACTAAAATGACGTACACACCTTCTGCTGCTCCCACTGACTACGATAACCCCCTGGCAGAGTCATATATACGCACACTTCTAAATCATTATTTAGAAAGACGTTATAGTCATCCATATGCCAGATATCACGGTTTTAAAAAACAGCAGTGACAAGTTATATCCGTATGGACTTCAGTACAGACACTGAAGTAATAATTCATCATAATCCACATCGGGTATTTGATGAAAACCGTTTACTACAAGTCTAGCTTTATTAGGTTAGTTCCTTTCCATTTGCACCGAAAGATCTACCTGCTCCTTATGGGTTTTACCCCTTTCAGGAGACACAACAAAGTCCATACTTTGTTGCAGTGCATGGAGTCCAACTAGGATAACTCGGCATCCATCCATCAGTCGGAAGTCGTCACTTCCCATGGTCTACTGATAACTAGTAGGGTCATCATCACATGATGCAAGCCTCCTTGTCATCGTCATCGAAGAAACCGTAGTACCTCTTAGGTGGCTGAGATCACCTACCAAACCTGCGGAGTTGGCTAATGTTTGTCAGGGTCAATTGAATCCCAGGTTCTACTAAATTTTCAATAACCGTTTGTTGTTTTGGAATCACTTTCAGTTCTACTAAACTCCCACTAATTTCTTTTGCACGAAATTCCTTTTCTAAAATGGTTGTGTGTCGAGAACAAAACTTTTGATCCCGAAAATGGTAAAAAGTTAATCCCTTGTCTATGCACAGGATAACCTACAAACTGCTATTACTAAAACGTGCCTTGAGTTTATCCGAATTCTGGTTTTAAGCATAAGATGGACAACTCAACATCTTAACAATCTTAAGATGATAACCCATTCTATATCACATATAGAATTTGAGGTACTGATTTAGGTGGAACTAGTATCAATTGATATGCATCTATTTCTAGTGCATCCCTTAAACGAAAAATGCTTTACATTATTACTCATCAAGGAGTGCACTCACGGATGAGTAATCTGAGAGTGAATTAAATTCTCGATTATATAACTACGGAATACCTGGCATAAGTATCCACATCTTCGAATACTTCGAAGAATCTTGATACTTCCAATGTTTGGTTCTCTACTTTATTCTCATATCCTATGAACTTCTTATAATCTTTGGACTTTGTATTTCAAAAAGAATGCGTGTCTAAAACTAGAGAACTCATAGTAACACGGAATGAAGTATGAGTACCAATCCCTTGTCAAGATGGACACTGGACAACATACATATCCCATTGTTCAATGCACCTTACCCAATCATCAAATGATAAAAGCAAATGTTCATAACATAATTTTTCAAAATTTATATCCCACTTTATCAAATAAAGAGACGAATATTTGAGTTTTTAAAGGTTGGTGCATAATAATAGATATTCAAAACCAAAAGTTTGCCAAAAGGCAAAACCAGGCGATTTCCCCAATAGAAACTATTGCTCCGATTTCCGACATTGAGGATAAAATCATCTTTTCTAATACTCTAATCCTTCTCAGCATCTTTAACAATTTACATATGTGTGATATTAATCCGGTATCTATATACTCAGGAGTCAGAGTTAATTGGAAAACTATTTTCGATTACAATCACATAGAAAAACATGAAACATCAAAATGTTTCAAGGGGTGGCCAGGCATTCCAAGTCATGCCTCTTTCACTACTCAGGATCACAACAGTAATTATATTTTCCTTTCTGCTCACTTCAACCCCTTTTGGACGTCTTTCTTTCTTGCCTTGTGTATACCGCACTTATGCTAGTTGGTTTTCTTCTTACCCTTCCTGTCAGCTCCAGCATCGGGATTGGAAGAAGACTATCCAACAAGTGTAAATGGTATATTCTCCTTATTTAAGTATACGGTGCAATGGTCGCAACAATTGCAAACCAAGCGGAAGCAAAGTCTCCACCTCTCTTTTATAGCGCGTTAGCCACCTCTCCTTGGACTCCGACTGGTCTCCACGAAGCTCGGAACAAACTTGCTCGATGATCTCCTTGACAAAGATGATCCACCTTGAGATAACTCCAACACAAGTTTTAGCTTCAAATTGATCTCATCAAAATGAAACAACCCACTAATTAAACTTTCTAAGGATGATTAGTAGAAAATGTAGAATAATTAACTCACTTAATTTTTCTCTTTTCTTTTTCCACTTTCTCACTTGAAAAAATCAAGAGAGATAGCCATGGAGGATGAGAGTGTAAGAAGAAGAGAATGTCTTAAGATGAGAAGATATCCATGTAAAATGAGTCATCAAAGAAAACACCTCGTGAGTTCTACAACCATCCAATTCTCATGACTCGTTTCCTTTTAGAAATAAACAAAATAATAAATATGTTCTCATTTTAACCCATATGAGTTTCATACATCCATCACTAATTTATCAACATACATTTATAATATTTATATCAAATATAAAAATTAATTAAGAGAAGAAAATAATAAAGTGAGCATGATATTAGTTAATGAAAGTCTACACTAGAACCACCACTGGGTTTTACTAAGCATCAACCATGTTATTTTAAAAAAATCTTGGTGCTAAGCTACACTAACCAAGAATCTTAACTAGATGATTAGGGTTTAAGTTATGATATCACAAAAACTATTTTAAGTGAAAAAGATTACAACCTTTGAAGATCGTGTCCTTCACTTCTAAAGCTCCGTGTTGTAGTCCATATTATTCCTTTAGGCTCTACTTGAAGAATGAACGAGATTCCTTTGCGATCTTCGTGTCGAAGATGATCCACCCGAAGCTCCTCTAATTTAAGCTACCTCTTCACTAAACTTTCTTTAGCGAAGGAAACACCCTAAACATAAGTGCTTATCAAGTGTAGGATGGTGATGTAGGGGTTCTAAGCTCACTTAGATTGGTCCAAAGCCATATGGTTCACATCACTTGTGAGGGTTTATGGCTTTGAGGTAGAGGAAGAAGAAGATGGAGAGAGCTAGAGAGAAAATGAGCTAAGGCTTCAAAAAAAGGATGAAGTGTTGAATGGCTCTCAATCTTGAACTCACTTATTGAAGTATGAATAATTTCCAATAATAAAACTCAACCGTACTTCAATAGTGTTCACAAACAAATAAACAATTCAATAAAGCCATGCTTCACCCATCCATCAAATATCTCCTCAATTTCCACCTCTTTTTCTATTTTCCAAAAAATAGAAAATCCATCCATGCTACATAATATATATACATATATCATATATATATATATATATATATATATTGAGAGTAGAAAATAATTAGTGAGTAATAATATTAGTTAATATATAATTATATCAAATATAAATATATATCATATTATTAAATCAACACTTGATTCAATAATCCGGTTATATCACATATAACCGACTAATATTATTTATCTGTATATCACATTATCAAATCATTACTTGATTCAATAATCCGGTTATATCATATATAACCTAACCGATATCAAATAACCGCCAGATTAGAATACGGTATCACATACTCGTATTTAATCAGTCCCCGCACATATCAGCATATGTGCCCTACTTCGTTTCGCTTGAACTAGGAAACCTCCGTGTGGGACTCTAAAGACTCGTCAATACGCCAGTAGTAGGTAATGATCACATCAGTTACCTACAAGCCGTCAGCGGTACTAGCTGGACGTAACGGCTACCCAGGTATTGAGCGATTAGAAGATCAGCAAGCAAGCTTGTCCAAATTCCTATGAAACTTATAAGTAACACTTACTGTACAGTCCAGTCTTTTCGTCTGATATGTCGCATATCAAGTCAAGGGGTGGAATCGTCAGACCTCAGTAACTTGAAAAGTCATGCCGATGTATGGCTCATAACGGTTCGAGAAACTACTGATAGCTCTTATCAGTAAATCTTATCAGCAGCCCTGGTCAGGGACTTCCTGTTATCGCCAATCGAGTATAGCGCAACATCAACTCCCTATACCGGGAGAGACGAAACCCCTCCTATCGCTCACTGCCTCCATGTGACTCGGGACTGTACCTAAAATCCACCTGTTTGCATGACTCCTTTGAGACGTGGTAGGAAAGAAATCAAAGTACAGTGGGAACCACACAAGGCTCTATGATGATCTCGGGTCTACAGATGTCACGACCCGAAAGGTACGGAGCGTGACCGGCACTTAAATTACGGAACGTCTCGAGGCGTACGTAATCTAAGTAAGCCAAAGCCCAGAAAACAAAACCAAATAAATCAGTAGAGTGAAGGAAAAACAAATTTAAATCATGTAGTTTAGTAACTTAAGCCGAAATATGCATTTTTAAAATCTCAAGTCTTTTCTAAAAATTTCGGCAGAGTCTCCTTTGTAAAAACTGACCCCAAACGGGTACAAACCTGATAAAGCATATATATAATGAATAAAGGCATCCCCAAGCGGGAGCTAGCTCTTCGTCAATCGACGGTCACAACCACGCAAGCAATATAATATACAACGCCGAAGGGCGAGGATCAAAACTCAAAAGAAACCCAAAATCAACATGAAAACCATAATAATACAACGCGCGACCCTAAGATCGAAATAATATACACTGGTCATCTATCTCTATCAAATATACAAGTCTGGTTGAAGGAGTTTTACTAGACACAACTGAAATAAATAACTGTACAAGGGTGGCTACGATGAGAGTGAACCCACCTACCAAAGCAATCACTCGGAATGAACAGCGTGCCAGCAACTGTAATGAAACATGTACGTCAAACCTGCAATAAATTGTGGCACAACGGGGGTGAGTTGCCAACTTGTAAGTAGAAAACATCACAGAGCAGAAATCGCATGTATGACGCTATCCTAGGCCATATCAAGTAATATCCTCAATAAATATCTTGATACATCTACATATAAGTGTGATACCACGTGCTCGTGTCCGTGCCTCAGATAGCCACATATCAGATATATGATGTATGAATGCATTACTAATGGAAACCGAATACATCATGAATAAGACCACTGTTTTCTTTATTTATGAGATTTCTATATGTATATCAATCGAGTAACATCAATGAAATCAACAGAGAATCAGTGTCAAGCATCGACACAAAACATAAATCTTAGTATCTTAATATCAATTCTCAATATCTCAATATCTCAAATCTCAATATCTCAGGCACCGTCTATCCGGATCGACCCATATCATCTAATCACACGACCACGGTCGGTATCCTCTGGATATCCGCCACGCCAAACAATCACCGGTAGGAAGTCTGCCCCTGTCGGGCTCATCGTCTACAACTCGAGCTTCTTGCCCCGGGGTACCTTACCGGGTCCACAATGTACCCGAGACGGTTCATCCGGCTCCTCAAATCGGGTCTCGAAATCCAATAGCAATCATGAAACAATGGTGGACGACTCATACATCACGAGAAAACCGCAACTTGCATTTTAAAAAGAGGGAGAGAGAGAGAAGTTTATATATATTCTTGCGGTTTTCCCCCCAAATCCAAACATCTTATGGAAATCCGAAATTCAAGAATCAAGAGTAAGTAAACAGTGAATATCGGCATAAATCTCCATAATGCTGCATGACCAATGAGTATATGAATGCAATGATATCATGCAATGAATGCAATAGTTAAACTAGCATAAGGAAGCTATAACATGTTGCGACTATCAGCTAGCAAGCTATGTCAATGAAACGGCATTTTCTAAAGTGTATGTGACATGGCAATTACCGATGAAGATGTGTGTGAGCCGGAAAGCGAGTGTACGTGGAGCATACGCATCATCGGTAATGGTGCTGGTGTCGTAACAACATGGTTTCATAATCACTAAGTACACAATAACATGCAATGAGGCGATACCAACATAATAAAGGCAATTGAATAGTAAATGCAACAATAATATGCGGAACATGAATAAAAACGTAACAGTAAGGAATCGACCTTACTATACATGTGATATACTGTTTTGCCGTTTGAAATAGTACGACTCATGGTATTTTGAAAATAAGGGCTACGATGTTTTAAGAAAAGGTACATCTTTTGAAATATCCGTATCATCCCTTGGTATGTCTTTAAAATTCTTACGATTCATTAGTTTTAGAAATAGGTATGACTCAGGTCCAGTCTAACATCTACTAAGTAAACTACAGGTCTAACTAACAACCAATCGAAAGGGGTATGGAAACCACCTAAATCTGAGTCGATATATATATACAAATATATATAATAGTCGGTGATCCCGCCTCAATAGTACCACGTACGATACAATATATCATATGACATTCACGAGTCAAGAGTGTGGATCTATCATCAATATATAGCTCGTACGGTAAATCCATCATACGGCATCCCAATCTGGATACGGGTCAATATCATATTTATCTCAATATTCATCTGGTATTCACATCATCACATATCGTGAGCAGGGGGGTATCAAAGTCTAGTATACTACTAATATTAATAACATAAATGTACACGTGCGTGTGAATACACATCGCCTAAAGATCCGCTATAATATCACGTCGTATTTTCTAATACGAACCAAATCACATCACCGATCTCATGGCATCAAGCCCAATCTCGTCGACTCATCTCCAACCATCATCCACTATCCTCATTATCAGTACATACCTATATGTACATACTTATATACCATCTCATCCACACATCTAGGTATTCCATATAACCTTGTATAATAATAACAGACCACGTGTGTGCACGTATGTGTGTGTCAATCTTTTACTCTAAGGTCTTGCGACTAATAAATGAACTAAAATCTCTTTCCTCCAAATTTCACTATATCCAACCCATGATCACTTAATACCTTTCTTTCCAAGTATTCACATTTCACCTATATACATATAATATCACATATGTCTTACGAAATTTGTGGGGGTGCTATACGTCATCCACCCGACTTCCCCCGTAGATATAATCTACTCACTTGGTTCTCGCTTGCCGAAATCGATATCTCCACGCGCTTTCTTTTCGTCTCGAAGTCCTCGTGAGGGCACCTACGTATCATAACACATCGTATCGCATTAAAATCCAATTCATGACCAAAACGACACACGAATCTCATATACGTCAAAACCTATGGTTTGCTTCTCAAATCAACCCAAAAACCCTCGACATCGGCGTACAAATGCCGAGTGATCGAGAAAAACTCAAACGCACCATTCGTGGTTTAACAACACACTAAATATATATATGAAATAGAGTTTAAATCATCAAAACTTCAAATTCGCTTTAAAAGCTAATTTTTCGAAACTTTAGTAAGCAACAATTGCCAATTTAGTTCAAATCTAGTTGTTTTAACAATTCTAGCGGCTACAATGTTCACTAAATATCTTGATTAAGCCACCCAAACAATTTCCATAATTTAATCTCATCAATTTTTCGTTAAACCCAAAATTCTAGTTTGCAAAATTTATCCAATTTTAACAATTTCATAGTAAAAATGCACAAACAACAATTTAGCTTGGTTTTGCATGATCTAAAGTATTAAAGTATAATTTATAATGTTAATAATGTCATGAATACCCTAATTAGATTTTTATCTCAATTATTTAATCAATTTCCAAAAACCTCGTTTGCAAAATTAGCAAAATTTTAAACTAACAATTAGCAACTAGTAACTAGCTTTGCATTTACATGTCTTAAGATCTTAAATACAACACACAACCATAATCCAAATACTCAAAACCCTAATTATCATTTAAACCCCATTCTTGAATTTCCAAGTTTTGAAATTAAAACCTAATTAAGCATCTAATTAGCTAAATTCAAGTAATTAAACAACAAATTAAGCAAAAGGTTATGATTATACCTCATAAGCTTGAGATCAAACTTGCAAAAATCTTAGCCTCCAACAATGGTTTCATGCTCCATAATCCATGCTTGATTAATCCAAGAATAATGGATAGAGTTTAATGATGAATTAAGGTGACTTTGTGATGATTTTTGAGGTATAAATGAAGAGTTTTGGAGTGAAAAGGAGGTGGGGAAAATTTGGGGCAGCAAGAAAGGGAGGGGCTCGGCCAGTAGCTTCAAGGGAGGGAAAGAGAGAGGTGTGGGTGAGTATGAGGTCAAATCGACCCATACCTCACATGTATACATCCATGCTTCTTTTCTTTATTCTATTCTTTGTCCTTTGCTTTCTTTTTCTTAAATTTGAGTGGTAAATTGGGTGAGAGGCTACTACCCATGTGCAGGCCAGAAAAAGAGAGGGGGGGAGAGAGAGTGTGAGGTGTGTGTGTGTGAGGAAACATGATAAATATTATACCCCAATTTCGATTTACATTATTTTCACTATTTAAGACTTTTTCTTATGCATTTTCTAAAACCATCTTGGCAACTTCTTTTCATTTCAAAAACAATATTTTACATGTTAGTTTAATGTGTCAAGATGCCCAAAATTTGTATCAACCCAGTCCAATTTGTAATTATCCCTAATTAAATGTATTAGTGACGGCTTAAAATAATATTAAAATAACTAATTTCGGAAAAATTTTCAGTAAACTAGAATTTTTACAAGTGGCTCAATAAACTCCAAATACTAGCAATTACATAGCTAGAATATGTATATTTGATTTTATATTAAAAGATATTTATATTTTGATTTTTACGAAAAACACCCGTTATTTTACCGATTCTCCGAAATTTCACCTAAACGATTTTCAAAACGTTACAATCTTCCTCCCTTAAAGAAATTCGGTCCCCAAATTTAAATTAAAACTCCCCCAAATACTAAAACATTGCAGTAAAACAATCAAGTCGTCGGGGCTCCGAATTCATAAATACATAAAACACATGCATGCGCATGAAAAATGAGCATATAACTCAAAATAAAAACCCCGTCAAGCATCCCGCAATCATCGGAGTTATGGTAAAGACACCAATGTCAAGATCCAATAAGAAAACCAACATGATATACATCCTTAAAACATCTGGAAGAAATGCATGCCAAGCCTTTTGCAAATCGCTGTGCGATGTGTGTATCACTGCACAGTGGTGAACGTCCATTGTGAGAAAATAACTATATATATATATATATATATATCCTTTGTTTAACATACACGTCCCGCCCTTTTGAAAACAATTTAGAAGGCTTTCCCTTGTAAATAGTTTTGTGTCATCACGGAAACATAGGTAAATACTGAGACTATAGCTCCTCTTTTGAAATCCCTTCGATAACTATCAATGCATGCAAAAATATACTCAAGTACTGTTCTCTGACTAGTCCTGCTCAGTACTAAACCAAATAGTAAATATCATAATAACATACTTCTCAAAATCAATTCCAAACTGTATATAAGAATGACACGTGCGTCTGGTGCGCATGGAAATTGAAATCAATGAATGTGCCCTACGTGTGCACAGAATAAAATTTAACTGCAACGGGTGGGCACGAAACACCTGTCAAAGGCAATGGGTGTGCCTGACAGCAACATCAGGTGCATCTGATATGCACGAAGAATCTCGATATAGCGCATCTGGTGTGCACCAAAATCGCATCTCATAACATGCGCCCAACATACGCGAAAATCCAAATCAGGTGCATCCCTCATGCACAAATAAAATCTAAATTATGTGCATTCAACAAGCACGAAATCACGAAATCCAATATCAAGTGCCGAACATGCGCAAAATCCAATCCGGTGCACAAGGTGCACAAAATAAATATCGAGTATCATAATCGAAATCGACGGTATACATCACATTTCAATCCAAATCCAAATCAGGTATACCGTGGTATATAATCTCACAACTATGTGCATCAGCGTGCACAAAAGCAGATCAAATACAAAAAGTGCATGAAAACTATACTAAAAGCATAAGTCAAATCACATGCATACCATAGGTATGAACTCAAAAATCAATATCTCGAATGACATCAAATCGAAGTCAGGTGCAACTATGGTGCACAAAATCTCAACCATGCAATTAAATCGTCCAAAATATCAAATCAAAGATGGCGGAAATATTCCCGCTCTAGCACATCCTCTAAAAATCTCTGGCCGACTGTCATGGTCACTCATAACATGTCTCGTCGACGATGCCGAACTCTGGCCAACTGGGTGTGCGTCATATGACCGCTCCTGGGTCCAGGTCTTCTCGTTTAGTATTTCTAGAAAGATTTTGTCGGGGTCTCTCCCAATCTCGTTTCTGCCGAACTGCCCGGAAGTTATCATCTCTTACTAAATCTATATCTTGTTCTGGAACAGCTGCATACTCATCGTGACTCCTCCTGGAAGATATATTCATATACAACGCCTCTGCATATGTATCACATCTCTGATGTCAGCGGAGTGGAACGTCACCTCATCACGATCTCGTACGAACCTCTTACTCCACTTTTCTCTAATGTCGACTGATTCGGACTCGTCTCCTCGTGGTTGCATGGACAGCGCTCCAACGGCTATACTCATATCTGGAGTCTCCCAAGCAATGTATCCCATCACATGATATCCGAAAGATGTCGAAATTTTCGATCGATTCGTCGAGGTTCCATAATCTCCCAAGAGCTCATCATCTTGGGTACAGTTTAATAGTATCGAATATATGCCACATCACCTATGGACCAACCGTAGAAGGGAAAACCCAAGCCTCACTAATGGCACCTCTGAACTGCCACAACCCTAAGGTTCACCGGCGTTCCATGGTCATTAAGTCGAGTTAGGGTTTCATTCTTCTAGAGGGTCTGTAGAATTATTTGCATTGTTTTCCGAATACTTAAACTTGGAAAATGGGTTCCTGACATTCGATCGTCTATATCGACTCTCAACGTATCAGCGTGAAGTCGTCTCTAGCTGGAATCAATCAACCTGATGACCTCACATCGGGGTAGGCAATGAATCACATGTCCTAGTCTTTCATCTTTGGTGACTAGCGATTCTTCTATCATATCTCGAAGTATAACTCGTGCGGCATTAGCTTCAAATATCTGGGGCGATATCTTTTCATTCGCCGAAATCACTGGCTCATTCGTCCGCACGCTGAACAGTGCCTCAATCATCAAAATAATCTGTGCCTTGACGGTCATCACAATCTGGCTGGCCTCTATCAGTGGCTCAATCCTCTGGTGCTGATCTGCACGACCGAGTAATCTTGTAACAGCGATCCATCAAACGCTCATGGCGTGAAAACACAATAAAACGACGCCTCTATATGCAATCTTATGTCCCTGGAATCACGCCCTGGTCAGTCATCGTCCGTGACGAGCTCGTGCTGACCGCAACTATAGCCGTAGCTCTCTCGGCCCATGTAACCTTGGTAACAAAACAATAACTGGTACTGATGAGGATAGATCATAGGAATGAATATAATACTGTGCAAAGAAATGTACATCCTAAGGCTTCTTAAGCGGAGTATCGTATCGTAAGTATGCCGCGGAACATACACACGGTACGTCACTCTATTAAAGTCACCTACTCCATCAACCAAGGGTCATCCTACACTCCGAAGGTAAAACCTAACGCTCTGATACCAACTTTGTCACGACCCGAAAGGTACGGAGCGTGATCGACACTTAAATTACGGAACGTCTCGAGGCGTACGTAATCCAAGTAAGCCAAAACCCAGAAAACAAAACCAAATAAATCAGTAGAGTGAAGGAAAAACAAATTTAAATCAACTAGTTTAACAACATAAGCCGAAATATGCATTTTTAACATCTCAAGTCTTTTCTAAAAATTTCGGCAGAGTCTCCTTTGTAAAAACTGACGCCAAACGGGTACAAATCTGATAAAGCATATATATAATGAATAAAGGCATCCCCAAGCGGGAGCTAGCTCTTCGTTAATCGACGGTCACAACCACGCAAGAAATATAATATACAACGCCGAAGGGCGAGGATCAAAACTTAAAAGAAGCCCAATATCAACATGAAAACCATAATAATACAACGCGCGACTCTAAGATCGAAATAATATACACTGGTCATCTATCTCTATCAAATATACAAGTCTGGTTGATGGAGTTTTACTAGACACAACTGAAATAAATAACTATACAAGGGTGGCTATGATGCGTGTGAACCCACCTACCAAAGCAATCACTCGGAAGGAAAAGTATGCCAGCAACTGTAATGAAACATGTACGTCAAACCTGCAAGAAACTGTGGCACAACGGGGGTGAGTTGCCAACTCGTGAGTAGAAAACATCACAGAGCAGAAATCGCATGTATGATGCTATCCTAGGTCATATCAAGTAATATCCTCAATAAATATCCTGATACATCTATATATAAGTGCGATACCACGTGCTCGTGTCCGTGCCTCAGATAGCCACATATCAGATATATGATGTATGAATGCATTACTAATGGAAACCGAATACATCATGAATAAGACCACAGTTTTCTTTATTTATGATATTTCTATATATACATCAATCGAGTAACATCAATGAAATCAACAGAGAATCAGTGTCAAGCATCGACACAAAACATAAATCTCAGTATCTCAATTTCAATTCTCAATATCTCAAATCTCAATATCTCGGGCTCCGTCTGTCCGGATTGGCCCATATCATCTAATCACACGACCACGGTCGGTATCCTCCGGATATCCTCCGCGCCAAACAATCACCGGTAGGCAGTCTGCCCATGTCGGGCTCATCGTCTACAACTCGAGCTTCTTGCCCCGGGGCACCTTACCGGGTCCACCATGTACCCGAGACGGTTCATCTGGCTCCTCGAATCGGGTCTCAAAATCCAACAGCAATCATGAAACTCATGGTGGATGACTCATACATCACGAGAAAACCGCAACTTGCATTTTAAAAAGAGGGAGAGAGAGAGAAGTTTATATATATTCTTGCGGTTTTCCCCCAAATCTAGAAATCTCATAGAAATCTGAAATCTAAGAATCAAGAGTAAGTAAACAGTGAATATCGGCATAAATCTCCATAATGTTGCATGACCAATGAGTACATGAATGCAACTGATATCATGCAATGAATGCAATAGTTAAACTAGCATAAGGAAGCTATAACATGTTGCGACTATCAGCTAGCAAGCTATGTCAATGAAATGGTATTTTCTAAAGTGTACGTGACATGGCAATTATCGATGAAGATGTGTGTGAGCTGGCAAGAGAGTGTACGTGGAGCATACGCACCATCGGTAATGGTGCCGGTGTCCTAACAGCATGGTTTCATAATCACTAAGTACACAATAACATGCAATGAGGCGATAACAACATAAAAAAGGCAACTGAATAGTAAATGCAACAATAATATGCGGAACATGAATAATAACGTAACAATAAGGAATCTACCTTACTATACATGTGATATACTGTTTTGCCGTTTGAAATAGTACGAATCATGGTATTTTGAAAATAAGGGCTACGGTGTTTTTAAGAAAAGGTACATCTTTTGAAATATCCGTAGTATCCCTTGGTATGACTTTAAAATTCTCACGATTCGTTGGTTTTGGAAATAGGTATGACTCAGGTCCAGTCTAACATCTACTAGGTAAACTACATGTCTAACTAACAACCAATCGAAAGGGGTATAGAAACTACCTAAATCTGAGTCGATATATATATATATATATATATATATATATATATATATATACATATATATAATAGTCGGTGATCCCGCCTCAATAGTACCACGTACGATACAATATATCATATGACATTCTCGAGTCAAGAGTGCGGATGTATCATCAATATATAGCTCGTACGGTAAATCCATCGTACGGCATCCCAATCTGGGTACGGGGCAATACCACATTTATCTCATTATTCATCTGGTATTCACATCATCACATATCGTGAGCAGGGGGTACTGATCTAAGTCTAGTACACTACTAATATCATCAACATAAATGTACACGTGTCTGTGAATACACATCGCCTAAAGATCCGCTATAATATCATGTCGTATCTCCTAATACGAACCAAATCACATCACCGATCTCGTAGCATCAAGCCCAATCTCATCGACTCATCTCCAACTATCATCCACTATCCTCATTATCAGTACATACCTATATGTACATACCTATATACCATCTCATCCACACATCTAGGTATTCCATATAACCATATATAACGATAACAGACCACGTGTATGCACGTATGTGTGTGTCAATCCTTTACTCTAAGGTCTTGCGACTAATAACTGAACTAAAATCTCTTTCCTCCAAATTTCACTATATCCAACCCATGATCACTTAATACCTTTCTTTCCAAGTATTCACATTCACCTATATACATATAATATCACATATGTCTTACGAAATTTGCGGGGGTGCTATACGCCATCCACCGTAGATATAATCTACTCACCTGGTCCTCGCTTGCCGAAATCGATGTCGCCACACGCTTTCTTGTCGTCTCGAAGTCCTCGTGAGGGTACCTACATATCAAAACACATCGTATCGCATTAAAATCCGACTCATGACCAAATCGACACACGAATCTCACATAGGTCAAAACATATGGTTTGCTTCTCAAATCAACCCAAAAACCATCGACATCGGCGTACAAACACCGAGTGATCGAGAAAAACTCAAACGCACCATTCTTGGTTTCACAACACACTATATATATATATATATATATATATATATTAAATAGGGTTTAAATCATCAAAACTTCAAATTCGCTTTAAAAGCTATTTTTCCGAAACTCTAGCAAGCAACAATTGCCAATTTAGTTCAAATCTAGTTGTTTTAACAATTCTAGCGGCTACAATGTTCACTAAATATGTTGATTAAGCCACCCAAACCATTTCCATAATTTAATCTCATCAATTTTTCATTAAAACCAAAATTCTAGTTTGCAAATTTTTCCAATTTTTCCAATTTCATAGTAAAAATGCACAAACAACAATTTAGCTTGGTTTTGCATGATCTAAAATATTAAACTATAACTTATAATGTTAATAATGTCATCAATACCCTAATTAGATTTTTATCTCAATTATTTAATCAATTTCCAAAAACCTAGTTTGCAAAATTTGCAAAATTTTAAACTAACAATTAGCAACTAGTATCTAGCTTTGCCTTTACATGTCTTAAGATCTTAAATACAACACACAACCATGATCCAAATACCCAAAAACCTAATTAGCATTTAAACCCCATTCTTGAATTTCCAAGTATTGAAATTAAAACCTAATTAAGCATCTAATTAGCTAAATTCATGTAATTAAGCAACAAATTAAGCATAAGGTTATGATTATAACTCACAAGCTTGAGATCAAACTTGCAAAAATGTTAGCCTCCAATAATGGTTTCATGCTCCAAGCTCCATGCTTGATTGATCCAAGAATAATGGATAGGGTTTAATGATGAATTAATGTGACTTTGTGATGATTTTTGAGGCATAAATGAAGAATTTTGTAGTGAAAATGAGGTGGGGAAAATTTGGGGCAGCAAGAGGGGGAGGGGCTCGGCCAACAGCTTCAAGGGAGGGAAAGAGGTAGGTGTGGGTGAGTTTGGGAGGTCAAATAAAGAAAATAAGACCCATACCTTACATGTATACATCCATGCTTCTTTTCTTTAATCTATTCTTTGTCCTTTGCTTTCTTTTTCTTAAATTTGAGTGGTAAATTGGGTGAGGGGTTGCTGCCCATCTGCAGGCCAGAAAAAGAGAGGGGGGAGAGAGAGTGTGAAGTGTGTGTGTGAGGAAACATGATAAATATTATACCCCAATTTCGATTTACATTATTTTTACTATTTAAGCATTTTTCTTATGCATTTTCTAAAACCATCTTGGCAGCTTCTTTTCATTTCAAAAACAATATTTTACATGTTTGTTTAATGTGTCATGATACACAAAATTTGTATCAACCCATTCTAATTTGTAATTATCCCTAATTAAATATATTAGTGACGGCTTAAATAATTAATTTCGGAAAAAATTTCAGTAAACTAGAAATTTTACAAGTGGCTCAATGAACTCCAAATACTTGCAATTACATAGCTAGAATATGTATATTTGATTTTATATTAAAAGATATTTATATCTTGATTTTTACGGAAAACACCCGTTATTTTACCGATTCTCCGAAATTTCACCTAAACGATTTTCAAAACGTTACAACAGACTAATCTGTACCAGTGTCACCAGAGAACTGCTATCTGACGATAGGTATGGTACCATCTAGGAGTTCGCGGCGAGTCCTGTTCGGTGTACCCATTCTCTAATGAGCACCTGTGTACAATCTTTGATGTCAAACACCAATGGTTATAGGATCAACCATCGACCACATACAGGGTCAAGAAACGTATACACTAGTCTACTCTGGAATATCGATGCCCTGTCTCGATATTCCCTTGACTAGGAACTGTTAAAGGATGTGCTTGTAGATTACCCATGTCCGAGTAGTATGATCCGCATCATAGTCCTGGTAGTCAAGCAAACATCCTAAGTGCTTTATCAACATGTATCAGAGAGACAGTTTAATAATACAAGTGTACGTATTAAGATAAAGAGCAACCAGATATCATACTATCATGTCGAGCAAGAAAGTGCTCTATATATATCTCTAAGCATCCACTATATCATACAATAATGGCCTCTAAGACATACATATTCCTAACAATCTCCCACTTGCACTGAGGCCAGTTGTTATAGTATCTCATACCCAACATCCCAAAATGTCTCTCAAACTGCGTCTGGGGGAGGGCCTTCGTGAGTGGATCCGCTACGTTGTCCTTCGTGTAAACTCTCCTGACCTTGATCTCCCGTCGATTTACTATCTCCAGGATCAGGTGATACCACCTAAGAATATGTCTGGATCTCTGATGCGATCGGGATTCCTTGGCCAAAGCCATAGATCCATTGTTATCACAATACACAGGTATTGGATGCTCAATGGATGGAACCACACCAAGTTCAGCAATGAACTTCTTCATCCAGACAGCCTCTTTGGCAGCATCGTTGGCAGCGATGTATTCGGCCTCAATCGTCGAGTCTTCTACGGTATCTTGCTTGGAACTCTTCCAACATACCGCCCCTCCATTGACGGTAAAGACAAAACCCGAGACCGACTTACTGTCGTCCTTAACACTCTGGAAGCTCGAATCGGTAAAGGACTCCACTTGGAGTTCACCTTTACCATACACCAAGAACATTTCTTTAGTCCTTCTCAAGTACTTAAGAATGTTTTTCACAGCTGTCCAGTGCTTTTCCCCAGGATCTGATTGATACCTTCTCACTACACCTAGTGAGTAAGCTACATCCGATCTGGTACATAACATCGAATACATGATAGACCCGACTGCAGAAGCATGGGATATCCCTTGCATGCGAGCCCTCTCCACATCAGTCTTGGGAGACATCTCTTTGGAGAGAGTGATTCCTGAGCAGGCGGGTAAATTACCACGCTTAGATCCTTCCATACTAAACCTCTTTAGTATGGTGTCAATGTACCTGGATTGGGACAATCCCAACATCTGTTTAGATCTATCTCTATAGATCTTTATCCCTAGGATATAGGAGGCATCACCAATATTTTTAATGAAGAACTTGTGTGATAAGAGGAGCTTGACCAAGTGTAGCATAGGAACATCATTTCCTATCAAGAGTATGTTATCCACGAACAATACGAGGAAGACAACCTTACTCTCTACAATCTTCTTGTATATACAAGGTTCATCTACGTTTTTAATGAAGTCAAACTCTTTGATAGCTTCATCGAAACAGATGTTCTAGCTCGGCGATGCCTTCTTTAATCCGTAGATTTATTTAAGCAGCTTGCACAAGCTTCCGCTGCTTCCACTGTTTACGAAGACCTCTGGTTGTGTCATGTACACACTCTCTTCTAAATCACCATTTAAAAAAGCGGTCTTGACATCTATCTGCCATATTTCGTAGTCATGGTACGCAGCAATGGCAAGTAGGATCCTGATGGACTTAAGCATAGCGACAGTAGAAAAAGTTTTATCATAATCGACACCCGGTCGTTGACGAAAACCTTTTGCTACAAGTCTATCTTTGAAAGTCTTAACTTTTCCATCAACACCAATTTTCTTCTTAAAGATCCACTTGCTCCCGATGGGTTTTACCCCTTCAGGAGCAGCTTCCAAAGTCCACACTTTGTTTGTGTAAATGGATTCCATCTCAGATCGCATAGCATCCAGCTATTTCACGGAGTCTCCACTTGTGATGGCCTGCTCGAAACTAGTTGGATCATCATCTTCCATGATGCAATCCTCGCTCCCACAGTCTATGAGAAAACCGTAGTATCTCTTTGGTGGATGTGGAACCCTACTAGATCTGCGGAGTGGCTGAGGTTCGTCGGGGACTATTGAATCCTCCGGTTTTACCAAATTGTCGGTTATAGTTTTTGTAGCTGGAACTTCTTCCAGTTCTACCTCATTACCAATAATTTCTTTCACAAGAAATTCATTTTCTAAAAAGGTGGCATGTCGAGAAACAAACACCTTTTTTTTCTCGGTGTGGTAGAAGATATACTCTCGCGAATGTTTGGGATATCCTACAAACTTGCACAGAAATGACCTTGCCTCGAGCTTGTCCGTATTTTGTGTTTTCACATAAGCCGTACAACCCTATATCTTAATAAAATTAAGGCACGGTCTCTTCCCTTTCCATATCTCATATGGAGCGGTAGGCACGGATTTGGTGGGAACCATATTCAATATTTATGAAGCTGTCTCAAGTGCATATCCCCAAAAGGAAATAGGTAGCTCAGCATTACTCATCATAGAGCGCACCATATCTAATAGGGTGCGATTCCTCCGCTCTGAAACTCCATTGTGTTGTGTTGAGGAGTAAGCTGAGAGAGAATCTCATTCTCTTTTAAATAGTCTCGAAACTCCGTGCTCAAGTATTCTCCTCCCCGATCGGATTGAAGGGTTTTAATAATTTTATCCATCTGGTTCTCAACTTCGTACTTATATTCTTTGAATTTCTTTAAAAACTTCAGATTTGTGTTTCAACAAGAACATATGTCCAAATCTTGAGAGATCATCGGTGAATGTAATAAAATACGAGGAACCATTTCTGGCATGTGTGGACATAGGACCGCATACATCACTATGTATCAGTCCCAAAAGTTTAGTAGCTCTTTCTCCGTGTCCAGTAAACGGAGTTTTTGTCATCTTGCCTTTGAGACATGACTCGCAAGTTTCATAAGATGTAAATTCGAACGGATTCAAATATCCATCTTTATGCAACTTTTCTAGTCTTGTCGAACTGATATGGCCTAGTCTACAATACCACAAGAAGGCTTCGTTCATTTCTTAACTTTTCCTCTTATGTGTGTTCTGTACGTTTAGAACTGCAGTTTGATTTAGAACGTATATACCGTTAGATAACGTACCAAACCCAATCAATATTTGATTTAGGAAAATGTTCATAACATTATCTTCCAATACAAAGTTATATCCTTCATTATGCAACAAAGAAATTGATATAATATTGCACATCATATTTGGTACGTAATAACAGTCGTTCAGAATCATTGTATTACCATTTGGTAATACCAGGTGATATTCGCCAACTGTTTAAGCTGCAACAATTGCTCTATTCCCTACTTTTAGAGACATATCACCCTTTCCCAGTTCTCTGCCTCTTCTTAGGCCATGTGACAAATTACAAACGTGGGATCCTGATCCGGTATCCAATACCCAGGACATAGAGCAAACTGAGAAACAGTTCTCGGTAACGAACACACCCGAAAAAGATGCATCATCATGCTCCTTCTTCGTTCAGGTTGCGTGAGAATCCTGATATTCCCCTATTCCTTTCTCAGACTTATGACAGTCATAAGAAAAAGCGAAACCAACATTCCCCAGCCGAGTATAATAAGTGGGTTCAGTCAATACATCTATATTATTATCTTGATTAAGACGTGTCATTGGTCGCTACAGGGAGAGAGAGAGAGAGAGAGAAGGAAAACTCTTTAGCGTGCGCTCTTTGCAAGATTAGATTGGTTATTATCTTATCTAATCAGGATGGATCCCACTATTTTTTATCAAATCTTCCATAAAACCATAAAAGGTAAGATTAGCCTGGATTAATTACACCCTACAAGTTCGCCAATCGGTCAGCCAGGCAGGTACTGGTACTCCGAGAGAGTCTCCTTATGCTTTCGCATGAAACTAATTAAATAACCTCGTATCCTCAAGGGCATAACCCCCTTAACATCTTTCTTAGACACCTACTAGATCAGCTAATTTTAAAGTGGAAAACTCTCCCAGGAGTAACTCTTACTCGCAGTGGGTATCGGGATCCAACTATCTCATAGAAGGTATGCAATCTCATTGCAAATTTCAACACTTGAAATACCCAATATCTGTTTTTACCCCTAACGACTTATGTCCTTGGCTATGGTCAACAAATTATAAGCGCTAGCCAAGTTCGACCCGTTATTTCGTGATTGAATTAAAACCACCCGTACGACCCTTGGCTAAGGTCAACAAAGCCATACGACTACCATAATCCAATCACATCACATGCTGCAGATAAGCACTAATCAGATACCACACACTACGCCTTGACGGAGGCCAACAAACGCAACACGAATACTAAATAGCACTTATCTGAAATGACGGAGGGCTACGCTGGTTTTTAAGAAAACCTTTAGCATAATGAACTTGATATCGTTGTAGAATCTAGTGATTTGAAAAATAGCAGTTTTACGCTCCGCTTTTAAAATCGAGTAGTTTTCAAAACAAACCGAATGAATTGTAGCATTTGCTAGTTTTGCTAAAGTGTTCACTCCCGGTGAAGGGATCTCGGCTCTTTCCTCATCGAATAAGGTGCTGGATATTCATCAAGGAATACCACTATGCAAAGAAAGAACGAGAAAAGCTATCAAAACAAAAATCGAGTGGGTTGTTGCGTTTGCTAGTTTTGCTAAATAGGTCACTCCCAGTGAAGGGATCTCGGCTCTTTCCTCATCGAATGAGGTGCTGAATATTCACCAAGGAATACCACTATGCAAAGCAAGAACTAGAGCTACCTTTTGAAAATTTTGATTCTACAACAACTTTAGGTTTCTTTTCTATCCGTTAATCTCATTAATGAATTCCCATCATTTATGTTTCCCTAAACATCACAAAAAAGAAATGAAAAATAGAACGTACACTTATGCCATCCGCATTCGCCACGGGGCCCCGTCATGCACCGTTAGGTTACTTAACTAACGGCAGAGCGGGGGCAGGACTGGCGCGGGTGCAAAACATAAGCAACGTTAATTATATATATTATATATAGCATTCGTCTCACGCAGTTATATGATCACATCACAGAACACAAGCAGCAGAAGTCAACAAATGAAATATTGGATATATCAGGAGGTCCGTATTTTAAATTCATCCAGTAATGAAAAACACGGATTCCACGGTCGTGATGAATAGCCAAACCCACATCCCTAGACCCCTA
The DNA here is from genome assembly GCA_030015575.1 of Agapanthus africanus. NCBI lineage: Eukaryota > Viridiplantae > Streptophyta > Magnoliopsida > Asparagales > Amaryllidaceae > Agapanthus > Agapanthus africanus. Next base: position 276,540,953 of record JASDDO010000010.1, on the reverse strand, counting down.
CCAGAGCGGCAAGCAACCCTGGCAATTCTAGAGTTAGGAGACCCGGTCACGACACCTCGAGATGGTCTCCCACTGGACTCTAGAACCCGGTTACTTGTGCTCCCCGCCTTGGGTCTATCCTAATGCGGAAAAATAAATAATATACATCAATGGTGACATCATCCTCAATCCGGAAGTGTCCCAATAAAAGAATATTACATACAATTTTACATGAATGAAAATGAAAAACTCTCATCTCACGCAAAAAAACCCCGGCTATTCAATCACGATGATCCAATATAACATATCACATCAACACATAACATCACATATCATCAACGTAAGTAAATATACGTATCCCGAATGTCGTTGACATATAGCAACGAGATCGGGGATACCCCACATATTACACTTATGGTCGCATAAAAGAAATGAAAAACTAAAATAATTAGAATCCGCAAATTCCTTAGACATCATAAACCCGGAATATCTCATATTCCGAATTTCATGCCAAACCCTATAAATATTGCATTTTTGTCTCAAATTGAAAACTCTTTTCATAAGCAGTCAGATAATTCAACAAGATTCCCGACTATGTGTTCGCGTACTATACGCGATTGCGACGGAGTTTTGATCCGAATCGAAACTCCGTGGCAATCGATTAACCGAGACTAAAATGCTAGATTTGTAATTAGAAAACTAGTTTTCACAAAACTAATTAAATGTGGATTCTAAATATTGTATCACATATCAATACTTAAACCCGAAACGATGTTTAAAACATGACTACGAAACACTCCGAATAGCCCCTTAACAAAGTTAACATCACATGCACTTTTCGGAAAAACAAACATAACGTGAAACCCTAAAACCATCATATCAAAACACCAAAGAAATGCGAGCATAAAAAGATATAGGGGGACCGGCCAGGCCGGGTATTTTGGCAATCTCGTCGGCCATATTTTCAAGTTTGGTGCTAGTGTTTCTCTCGTGTTCTAGTTACATCACATGTAACATTCTACAATTGTTTAAAAAAAAAATCAAAGGACTTTTAAAAATTCGACAAAAACTTGGTTTTAAGGTTTCGGTTTTCGGAGTTGTTTCGGTTTCATGATTCTAATTATATCGTATAATCTTAAAGCTTTGGCTATAATACCATGAAAGTATACCCTAGCACCACCACTGTGTTTTACTATGTATCAACCATGCTATTTTTAAAAAATCTTGTTGCTAAGCTACACTAACCAAGAATCTTAACTAGATGGTTAGGGTTTAAGCTATGATATCACAAAAACTATTCTAAGTGAAAAAGATTACAACCTTTGAAGATCGTGTCCTTCACTTCTAAAGCTCCGGGTTGTAGTCCCTACGACTCCTCTAGGCTCCACTTAAAGAATGAACGAGCTTCATTCGCGATCTTTGTGTCGAAGATGATCCACCCGAAGCTCCTCTAATTCAAGCTACCTCTTCACTAAACTTTCTTTAGTGAAGGAAACGCCCTAAACTCAAGTGCTAATCAAGTGTAGGATGGTGAAGTAGGGGTTATAAGCTCACTTAGATTGGTCCAAAGCTATATGGTTCACATCACATGTGAGGGTTTATGGTTTTGAGGTGGAGGAAGAAGAAGATGGAGAGAGCTAGAGAGAAAATGAGCTAAGGCTTCAAAAAAGGATGAAGTGATGAATGGCTCTCAATCATGAACTCACTTATTGAAGTAAGAATATTTTCCAATAATAAGACTCAACCGTACTTCAATAGTGTTCACAAACAAATAAACAATTCAATAAAGCCATGCTTCACTCATCCCTCAAATATCTCCCCATTTTCCACATCTTTTTCTATTTTCCAAAAAATAGAAAATCCATCCATGCTACATATAATATATATATGTACATATATATATACACACACATATATATATATTAAGAGTAGAAAATAATTAGCGAGCAATAATATTATTTAATATATAATTAAATCAAATATAATTATATATCATATTATTAAATCAACACTTGATTCAATAATCCGGTTATATTACATATTACCGACTAATATCATTTATCTATATATCACATTATCAAATCAACACTTGATTCAATAATCTGGTTATATCACATATAACCTAATCGATATCAAATAACCGCCAGATTAGAATACGGTATCACATACTCGTATTTAATCAGGCCCCTGCACATATAAGCATATGTTCCCTACTTCGTTTCTCTTGAACTAGGAAACCTCTGTGTGGGACCCTAAAGACTCGTCAATATGCCAGCAGTAGGTAATGATCACAACAGTTACCTACAAGCCGTCAGCGGTACTAGCTAAACGTAACGGCTACCCAGGTATTGAGCGATTATAAGATCAACAAGCAAGCTTGTCCAAACTCCCATGAAGTCTATAAGTAATACTTACCGTACAGTCCGGTCTCTTCGTCTGATATGTTGCATATCAAGTTTAGGGGTGGAATCGTCAGACCCCAGTAACTTGATAAGTCATGTCGTTGTATGGCTCATAACGGTTCAAGAAACTACTGATACCTCTTATCAGTAAATCTCATCAGCTTCCCTGGCCAAGGACTTCTTATTATAGCCAATCGAGCATAGCGCAATATCAACTCCCTATACCGAGAGAAACGAAACCCCTCTTATCGCTCACTGCCTCCATGTGACTCGAGACTGTATCCAAAATCCACCTGTTTGCACGACTCATTTGTGTCGTGGTAGGGAGGAAATCAAAGCACAGTGGGAACCACACAAGACTCTATGACGATCTTGGCTCTACAGACTAACCTGTACCAGTGTCACCAGAGAACTGCTATCTGATGATAGGTATGGTACCATCTAGGAGTTCTCGGCGAGTCCTGTTCGGTGTACCCATTCTCTAATGATCACATGTGTACAATCTTTGATGTCAAACACCAATGGTTATGGGATCAACCATCTCCCCCATACAGGGTCAAGAAACATACACACAAGTCTACTCTGGAATATCGATGCCATGTCTCATTATTCCCTCGACTAGGAACTGTTAAAGGATGTGCTTGTGGACTATCCAAGTCCCGATAGTATGATCCATATCATAGTCATCGTAGTCTAGCAAACATCTTAAGGGCTTTATCAACATGTATCAGAGAGACAATATACTAATACAAGTGTACATGTTAAGATAAAGAGCAACCAGATAGCATACTATTATGTCGAGCAAGAAAGTCCACTATATATATGTCCAAGCATCCACTATATCATACAATAATGGCCTCTAGGTCATACATATTCCTAACTGTTAATACATAAATATATCAATATATAAATATATATTTAAATATAAAATCAACACTTGATTTAATAATCAGGTTATATCATATATATACCGGCTAATATCATTAAACACCCGATTAAAATACCTGTATCACATACACATGTTTAATCCAATTCTTGCATGTATCCTCATATGTGTCTTACATCATTTCGACTGTGCTGGGAAACCTCTGTGTGGAACTCTAAAATCTCGACAATACGCTGGTGGTAGGTTAGGATCATATCCATAGCCCACAAGCACGTTAGCGGTACTAGCTGCATGTAACGGCTACCCATGTATTGATCGAAAGAAGGTCAACGAGTAAGCTCATCTGAACCCTGCAAAGTCTATCAGTGACAATCGTCGTATGTCCGATCTCTTCGTTTATGAGTATTGCATATCGGGTCTAGGGTTTGGAATCTATCAGACAACAATAACTCGATAAGTCATGCGATAGAGGACTCATAACCAACCGGAGATACAACTGATAACACTTATCGGTTTATCTCCACTGTGATGGCCATCGACATGTGGTTGTAGTCATGTCCTGCACATCACGACATCAACTCCCTATACCGGGAGAAACGAATCCCCTCGACTTCTCACTGCCTCCACATGCTTCGGGACTACACCCAAAAAACCTGTTTGCATGACTTCTTTAAGCCATGGTAGGATTGAAGTCTAAGTACAGTGGGAACACACATGAGACACTATGGTGATCTCAGGTCCTAGGGACTACCATGTACCCATGTCATCAGAGAACTGCTACCTGACATTGGTATATCACAAACTAAGAGTTCTCGATGAGTCCGTCCAGTGTAACTCATCCAATGAGCACCTGTATACAATCCTCGATGTCAAACACCAATAGTTGCAGGATCAGCTATCACCCTCCAACCGGATCAGAAAACGTACACACTAGTCTAAACTGGAGTGTTGATCTCCAGTCTCTATACTCCTATGACTAGGGACATTTAAGGATGTGTTTATCGACTACCCATACCCTACTAATATGAACTCCATCATTACCTTGGTAGTCAAGAAAAATCCTAGGGCTTTATCTCACGTCTAAACGATATGTGATAGTGAATAAAACGCATCACGTGAAAGATAAAGACAAACCAGATAGCATACCATCATCTCGAGTAATATTGTTCTCTCATATAGGTCCTCCTTCAATTATAATAATTGCCTTGAGGGCGCCTATATTCAACACATTGTCTACAAATGCACAACGTGGGTTCTCCTACTTCATTACATTCGCTAACGATCTCTCTCAATTCGGATATGTGTTTCTTTTGAAACAAAAATCTGAAACTTTCAAGAAATTCAAATAATCTAAAAATGAAGTAGAGAACCAGATTGGAAAAAGTATTAAGATATTTCGATCTGATAGAGGAGGGGAGTACTTGAGTATGGAATTCCAAGGCTATCTAAAAGAGAATGGAATTCTCTCTCAGCTTACTCTTCCGTATACACTACAGCACAACGGTGTATCGGCGCGTAGAAATCGTACCCTTTTGGATATTATTCGCTCCATGATGAGTACTGCTGAGTTATCTCTATTATTCTAGGGATTTGCACTTGAGATAGTAGCATATCTATTGAATCAAGTTCCTTCCAAATCTTTGGCCAAGACTCCATATGAATTATGGAGTGGAAAGAAACCATGTATTAAATTTGTTAAGATATGGGGTTATCCGGTTTATGTTAAAAAGGACAATCCGGACAAACTCGAGGCACATTCAGTGTTGTGTAAATTTTTGGGATACTCTAAGCATTCATGAGGACATCTATTCTACCATGTAGAGAAATAAAAGATTGTTATCTATAGAAATACCACTGTTCGGCACGATTTATTACATTTTAATACCACTCATTTCCTATCATTTTGTCAATAAACAGTGCTATCTAATCTGTGACTGCTCATTAGTACAGATTATAGGCACACATGCAAAAAAAAACTGGAGACGGTACATAACTTACACTGAAATGACGGTTTTTAACCAGAATTGTAAACAGGACAGATAACATATCAAGTCATTGAGTTTTGCAAACAAATTAAGTTGTGTACAATTAATAATTGGTTTTGGTCTAACAAGATCATATGTGAACAAGTATTGGATCATGTGTGAACAAGTATTGGATCATATGCACCAAGTGGGCATGAACTATCACCAAGTGGGCAAACACCGTCATTGTGCTTTGCATGTGGATACACAAGTGGATGTGCAAGTGGAGTATTTGGAAAAGAATTGATTTGAAGTGTGAACACTACACATACCCACTTGATCACTTCTCTGTTCATTACTCCAAATTTCACCCATATGTAAATTAAAAGAATTTGCAACTACAGGGAGATACTCAAGTGACCATAAGACCAATGCACCAAGGTGGGCCCCAGACTCCACACTTAGGCCGCCAATTAATTCCTCTTGGCCGCAAATTGCAGCCAAGACAGAGCCAAATGGGCCTGTCCAAGTTTGGTGGGTCCCTTGTGATATATTCAGTACACTTGTATATGCGATTTTTGATATTAAGTTGCCTATATATAGCAGGTCTCAGATTAAATTATGGGTTGGCTTTTGGAGTGAGAAAAACAGTTTGTAACTCTTGATAGCTTCTTCTTCTTTTCTCTTTGAGCTCTCACTTGAGTGCTCCATTAAGGAGGTTGAAGTTGCTATCTACCTTGTAGCTCAAGCGCTCCACTTTTGTGAATAAAGAACTTGCACTTTCTTTTTGTTTAACTTCTTGTTCTAGTTCTTGTGTTTTCTGTTTTTCTTTTCTTGTGTTTCATTTTCTATTTTGTAAAGTTTGAGTAATCTTTGTGGTTGTGGTGATGGTGAGAATGTGAGATGAATGTCTTTTCTTTCCTCCTCCTCTTGTGAATGTTTAATGTGCTTAAAATAGGATTGTAACTTCAAGATTTCTTAATGGTAAATATTTGATATGGTATTTAGTTTCTATGGTTACTTGGTAACCTACAACTTATACCCTATACTCTCAATTGATCTCTTATGCAATGTTAAGCTTAGAATCAACTAGTGTTAAGGTTGCTAAGTGTTTAGATAGGGTATGTTACATGACGCCCTTCATTAGCATATATCCTATACTATCACCCCACAAATAGCAATCTTAATCCTAACTCTACTTCTTATGAGCTAATTTATTTATCTATAATGTTGTATGCATGCTAACCCTTGTGCTTACTGTTGATACACCATACTCCGACATACAAATGGTAAGTGAGAACGTAACGGACCAGTTTCATTCCACGCGTTGCAACTTCAATATCTTAATGGTTTGTGTTTCGCTACCATCTTGAAATACCATGCTTCACGTCGGAATCAACACAAGGAGGAAACAACTCATGATCAAGAGAGCGTCAAAGAAATCGCCGCGATTCAACCTTCCGAACCGGAGCCACGACCACTTTTCTTAACTTTGCACTATATTTTCTTGTTATTCTTGATTTCGTGACGAACCCAAATTCTCTATCTTTGAAACTTTAACGACAGCTTCTAATCACCAATTCCCTGTGGATCGACCCGTACTTGCCGGCTCACTACAATGCCCCGTGCACTTGCCGTTTATAAATTTTAAAATGAGACCGAACATGCGTGCACCGCATTTCCAAAACCATTTCTTTCAAAACTACAAAGACGCGCGCGGGTGAGGTCTCAACAAGTTTTTGGCGCCGTTGCCGAGGAAGCGGTAGTCATTAGGGGTTGTTATTTATGGTTCAATTGTATATACAAACTAACAAACTAATTTTAACTAAAAAAAATTCAAAACCAAAACATAAATCTAACTTTTCTAACTTTGTTCTCTGTCTTTTTGATCTGCTGTCACTTAGAGTTTAATTATAAAATTTTGCATATAAAATTAGGACACTTATTTGACTAGAAGCACACGGTACAAATTTGGAGCACCATCTCAAAAGGTTGGCGCCAATAAATTCAAACTGGCCGCAAATTGCGGCCCCACCTGCTCCATTTGCTCCAAAATTTTTGTGTTTGCTTCTTTGTCCCATTTTTGCTCCATTCTTATATGCAAAATTTCACAATTGTGTGTGCAGCTAATTGGCCATATATATCACTTTTTATACTAAATATTGTATTTTCCGACATTTTCAGATTTCAACGGAATTACGAGCAGTGATCGTAAGGAGCAAGGCTCATTTTCGATAACAAGGTGTTAGTGAAGTATAGTATCAAAGATCCAGGTAGTTTTACCCACGCAAGCGAACATTCAAGTACTCGTGGATCACTTAAACGGTGGTTTCTTAAACCCAAAATCATATCGGTACGTATTTTTCTAACACCTTCTCTCAAATCTGACACATTCCACTATTATATTTTCTGCAGGATTCTTCGCAAAATTTGCAGCCAATAGAAATGAGAACTAACCCGTATTTATTACAGCGCTTAAGCCTAAAACGAAAAAGATTTGCATGATTGATTGATTTGCTTAAATTCTTTTATTGATTTGCGCATTTGCAATTTAATACGGATATTAAGGGAACAAGAACCAAACAAGATACGGAAAATGATTTCATCACCTTTTTCCGTAGCCCACAAATCACAAAAATGCATTTTTGCATACTCACAGTAACTTTAAAAATCAATTAGAACTTTGATCTTAAGGATTCGCGCTCAATAGGGCAAGTTAATTGTGTTTGGAATACCGCTTAATATTATATTGTTCAAGAGGTGTCTAAGCAAGTGTTCACGGCACAACCGCCAAAAGAGAAAGGGTTATTCTAATTAAGAAATTTCGTGAAAGCGTTGGAAAAACTCCCCTTATCTCTGCACTTACCTGGCTTCTTGATCCGTATATCTTGAGTCCGTTTCTCGACACAATTTTACTTCAACAATCAGGTTCTTGCGCAGGTCGAATTGACTTGGCATAACATAGACTGTTAAGGGTGTGATATTCTTTGTTTTTGTTTGTGAATGCTTGTTGATATGGGTGATACACAGTTTAATTCGATTTTTCACGATCCAAATTCTTTTGTTTATACACATACCCAATTTTTGTTCAAATTGCCAAGATTTTTCCCATATTTTTGAAAACTGTCCTTTCTTAGGGGGTGGCCAACCATCCTAGAATTTTTATATCGGTCACCCACCTAGCACTCTTGAACCCAATCCCATTTCAAACATAGATCAAATGATTGAAAGCTTAGAGAAATAGGTCGACAAGATGACTTCTTTAACATCACTACCATCACAACCCTTCCTTCCAGAAATAGTTGACACACAATAGGGTATGATAGTGAGATGGATGCTAGGTTGACCGTCTTAGAGAATGGTTTAGAAGTGACGATTGCATTCGAGAATCAAACAGTTTCGATGCTAGCCATGTTCATACAACAATCTGATCAATTGTTTCACACTCAAGCTCAATCATTGGCTAGAATCGACGAACAAGTCAAAAATTTAGCTGTGAAGATTCTAGGGAGTGAACACAGTCAATTTGAAACCGATAATGCCAATATCTGTCAGTTAGGAAGTCACCTGAGAGAAAAAAATGATCAAACAAATTTTGATGATTTCATAGATAATGATGATATAATTTATTTGACTAAGTGTTATCAGAACAAGTAAGAAAACCCTCTGAGTCAGTCTGACACTATCCTTCAGGTACCAAATAGGCCTTTTATCACTTGTGATATTGAGGATAGTTTAACTGATATACTACTTGAAGATGAGATTCTTGCATCGACTGATATTATCGAAAAAAAAATAGAGGAGGAAACTTGTGAATTTGACGGGTATGGTTGGGACATATTGTTAGAGAAAATTAAGGATATGGAACCCACGCCTTTAGTTTTACCAATTAAAGAAGTGTTTGACAAAACTTTAGAGTGGGAATCTACATTTTTAGATGACATGAACCTACCCATATGTGAATGTGATAAGGGAGAACTCATTTTGGTATATGTGAGCCGTATTAAGGAGAATATGATTGTAGAGGATTGTAAGGAGGAAGACAACCTTAAGAAACATTCTTTCATGCCGAGTTTTGAGGAGATATTTACGGATGAACTTGATAATCTTTGTGAGTTTGAGCCAGGATCACTTTGGGAACATCCTACGGACCTTTTTTTTGCTGAACTTTTTGAGGATGAACTCCAGTTTTTAAATAAATCTGACATCGAAACTCAACACATGCTTCTTGAACATACAATTCATTCGGGCAACAATTCTTTGACTCCTTCAAAACTTCGTCTTCGCATTCAACGTTTTCTGATCCCTACTTTCACACACCCATACCCATTACTAACATCTAACCATACCACTAACATGTACATTTTCTTTTTCTTTTTCTTATACCTTTTCTTTTACCAGCCCTGACCTTATATCGACAAATTTTTTGAATGGTTGTTACTAATTTCTGGAATAACGCAATATCTGAACTTGTAATGATTGTAATTAGCACTTAGATTTTTCTTTTTGTGAATAAAAACTCACCCTGATGGCTAAGTCTAGCAACTGGAGACGGGGGAAACGATGATGACATCGTCAAACTCAGGTTTGGGGGTGAGCACTCCGTTTACAATTTGTGCATCATGCGTAAATTTTGCATTACATATATATTGAAAAAACCCATAAAAAATTGAAAATTTTTCAAAACATAAAAACTTGGTCATCAAGATAGCTAGCGGGGAAACTTAAATTCGAAGTCTGACGGTTTAGTTGATAAGATAGAAACAACTATATTCTTTTCGAGAAATTGAAAACCCGAAAGATAACCCTCCTCTGAGTTTAACCGTAGCTATTATATATCTTTTATATTACTTTATGTAGGGTTACTAGGAACACTCATGAGGTTCCACAAGGCATCAACCATGCCAAAATCAAATTTTTATGTGCCTAACAACCCTAATCTAGATCGATTACTAGAGGTAAGGCGAAACTAAAAGCAAGCAAACAACTTTACTAATAAGTGAAAAGGATTACAACCTTTGTAGATCCGGTCCTTCACTTCTAAAACTCCGTGTTGACGTCACTTCGCTGCGATCATCGGGATCCCGGACCCTAGCGATGGTTTCATCGAAGAAATGAGCGGGCTAGGTCGTTGACTTCGAGGCCAAAGATGATCTACGTCGGGGAGACTCAAACTCAAGCTATTTCTTCACTTGGTCAAGAACTTTGTGAAGAGAACACCCTATACTACATGGCAAGTGGTAGAGGATGAAGAAATAGGAAGTGGGTTCACTTTGGATTTGGATTTCTCACTCTTTTTCTTCACTTGAAAATTTTCAAGAAAGCTTTCTTCACATCAAGAAGAAGATGAAGAAGAAAAGAATATGAATAAAAATAATTATCAAAATGAATAATCAAGTGAAGTCTATCATGTTGCAACCATGGGTGAGTAAACCATTGTAGAGACTAAACTAGAGTTTAGGTTGATGGTTAGGTCAAAGAACAAAACAAAATGGTTAGACTTTTTCAAAGATGCTAAAAAGCTTCATGAAGCTTCAAGCATAAAATAAAGAAAGCCACCATTTTATTTTTGCCAAAATAAATAAAATCCTAACCATTAACCTAAACATGGTGTAAGTCATACACACACCCAAGTTTGCATGTATTATCAAACATGATACAAATTAGTGCACAAAAATATATCACATATACAACTTGTGCACAAAAAGTGAGAAAGACAATCTTAAGTGAACCAATACTAGTTAATGTAAAGTAATATATCAAATATATAATTATACATTAAATCATTAAATCAACACTTGATTTAATGATCCGGTCATATTGCATATAACCGACTAATATCTAGTGTATCAATGTATCGAATCAACACTTGATTCGGTAACCCGGCTATATCTCATATAACCGTCCGATGATACAAATCACGAGAATAGAATACAGTATCACATACTGGTATTATTCTCGGTCCCGCACATATCTCATATGCGCTCCTATTTCGTTTCGCTTGAGCCAGGAAACCCCTGTGTAGGACTCTAAAGACTCGTCAATACGCCGGCAGTAGGTGATGATCATATCAAAGACCCACAAGCCGCAAGCGGTCTGCTAAACGTAACGGCCACCCGAGTATTGAGCGATCAGAAGATCAACGAGCAAGCCTGCTCACACTCCTGTGAATCCAACCAGTAACACTTACCGCACAGTCTGGTCTGTTCGTCTGATATGTCGCATATCTGGCCTAGGGGTGGTAAACGTCAGACCCCAGTAGCTCGATAAGTCATGCCGATGTAAGGTCCATAACAAGCATGAAACTACTGATAACACTCACCAGTAAATCAGTGCAACCCTGGCCAGGGATTTCTAGTTATGGCCAGTCGAGCATAGCGCAACATCAACCCCCAATACGGGAGAGACGAATCCCCTCCTATCGTTCATTGCCTCCATGTGAATCGGGACTGTACCCAAAAACCACCTGTTTGCACGACTCAGTAGAGCCGTGGTAGGGTGGAAATCAAAGCACGGTGGGAGACACACAAGACTCTATGACGATCTCGGGTCAACAGACTAAGCTGTACCAGTGTCACCAGAGAACTGCCATCTGACGTGAGGTATAATACCTTCTGGGAGTTCTCGGCGAGTCCGTTTAGTGTACCCAGTCTCCACTGAGCACCCGCATACCATCTCTGATGTCAAACACCAATGGATATGGGATCATCCATCGCCCATCACATGGGTCGAGAAGATATACGCTAGTCTACTCTGGAATATCGATGCCCCGTCTCGATATTCCCATGATTAGGAACATTGAAAGATGTACTCATGGACTACCCAGGCCCTACTAGTATGATCTACATCATAGTCCTGGAAGTCGAGCACACATCCTAAGGGCTTTATCAACATGTAATAGAGAGACTGCAAGTATACATGTTAAGATAAAGAGCAACCAGATAGCGTACTATCATGTCGAGCAAGAAAGTCCTACCTATATATGTCCCAGCATCCACTACAATATACATCTCATCTACAGCAATGGCCTCTAGGGCATACATATAACTAACAATCTCCCACTTGCACTAGGGCCATCTGTTGCAGTGGTTGCAGTATCACATACTCAACCATCCAATATAAGTCTCTCTCTGGGAAAAGGCCTTTGTGAGTGGATCCGCCGTGTTGTCCTCTGAGTCTACTCTCCTAACCTCGATCACCCTGGAGATCAACTATCTCCATGATCAGGTGATCCTGCCTCAGAATATGTCTGGGTCACTGATGGGACCGGGGTTCCTTGGCCAAAGCCACACTTCCGTTGTCACACAATGGTAGGAACCTAGTTCATCTCATGAACTAATATACACCCAAACTTCCTCTTTGGTAGTATCTTTGATAGCGATGTCACTAGCTTTTATCGTCTAGTCCGCCACGGTATCTCTCTTGGAACTCTTCCAACATACCGTCCCTCCACTGAGGGTAAAGACAATGCCTGCGACTGACATTCAGTCGTCCTTATCACACTGGAACCTTTCCAGTGATTCTCCCCAGGATCAACTGATACCATCTCACTACAACTAGTGAGAATCCTAACATCCATTTAGATCTATCTCATAGATCCAAAACCCAGGATTTAGGAGGTATCATTTTGATCCTATATGGAGAATCTATATGATAAGAGGAGATTGACCGAGCGTAGCATAGGAAACTCTTTTCTTATCAAGAGTATGTTGTCCACGTACAATACGAGGATGACCACCTTACTCTCTACTACCTTTTTGTATATACAAGGTTCATCTACCATTTTGATGAAGTCAAACTCTTTGACTACCACATCAAAACAGACGTTCCAACTCCGCGATGCCTGCTTTATCCTGTAAAGCAACTTGCACACGTTTCCGCTACTCCCACTGTTTATGAAGCCCTCTGGCTGTGTACTTATAGACGTTCTCTTCTAAATCAGTATTTAGAAAAGTAGTCATGACACCCAACCACCAGATATCGTAGTCATGGTATGTAGCAATGGCAAGTAGGATCCGGATGGACTTAAGCATAGGCACTGGAAAAAGGTTTTATCATTATCCACGCCTGGTCGATGACTAAAACCTTTAACAAGTCTAGCTTTGAAAGTCTCAACTTTTCCATCTACACCAAGTAATCTTCTCAAGATATACTTGCTCCTGATGGGGATTTAACCCTTCAGATATAGCAGCCAAAGTCCATACTTTGTTGGTGTACATGGATTCCATCTCAGATCGCTAAGCATCCAGCCATTCTTACAGAGTCCCAACTCTTGATGGCCTGTTCGAAACTAGTTGGGTCATCATCTCATGATGCAATCCTCGCTCCCACTGTCATCGAGAAACCAAAGTATCTCTCAGGCAGGTGAGGAACCCTGCTAGATCGGCGGAGAGGCCAAGGTTCGTTGGGGACTATTGAATCCTTTGGTTCTATCAAATCATCAGCTGTAGTTTGTATAGCTGGAACTCCTTCCAGTTCTACAGAACTGACCTTGCCTCGATCTTGTCCGGATTTTGCTTTTGACATAGGCCGGACAATCCCTAATCTTAATTTACTTAAGAGATGGGCTTTCCCATACCATATCTCATATGGAGTGGTAGGCAGTGATCTGATTCGAACCTAATTCAATAGGTATGCAGCTTCTTAAGTGCATAACCCCCAAAAGGAAACAGGTAACTCAGCAGTACTCATCATAGAGCGCACCATATCATATCGATTGCTCCGTCCCGATACACCGTTGTGCTGTGGTGTATTCAGAGGAGTAACACCGAGAGAGAATCTCATTCTCCTTTAGAATAGTCCAAGAATTCCATGCACAAGTATTCTCCTCCCTGATCTCATCATAGGACATAATACTTATACCAATATTGGTTCTCTACTTCTAACTTATATTCGGTGATTATCTCAAAAGTTTCGGACTTGTGTTTCAACAGGAACATGTGTCTGAATCTTGAGAGATCATCAGTGAATGTAAGGAAGTACAAAGAACCGGCCCTGGCATATGTAGACTGTGGACCTTTTTACATCACTATGTATCAGTCCCAAGAGTTCACTAACTCTTTCTCTGTTTCGAGTAAACAGAGCTATGGTCATCTTATCTTTGTGACATGACTGGAAAGTTTCATAAGATGTAAATTCAAACTGATTTAAATATGCATCTAAATGTAACTTTAGCTAGTCGGGTCACATTGATATGACCTAGTCTACAATACCTCAAGAAGGAATCGTTCATTTCTGAACTCTTCCTCTTGTGTGTGTTCTGTACGTTAAGAACTGTGGTCTGATTCAGAATGTATATGCTTTTAGATAACGTGCCTGAACCGATCAACTCTTGATATAGGATATGTGCAAAACATTATCTAACAATACAAAATTATATCCTTCTTTAGTAAATAAAAAGATTGATATGATGTTGTATATCAGGTTCGGTATCTAATAACATTCGTTCAGAATCAGTGTATTTTGGTAATACAGGATGATAGTGACCAACAGACTTGGCTGCAACACTTGTACCGTTTTCTGTCTCATTAAACTTATCACCCGTTCTCAGTTCTCTACCTTTCTGTAGCCCTATGTAACAGATTATATTTGCGGGATCCTAATCCGGTATCTAATACCCAGGATGTAGAGGATACAGAGAAATAGTTCTTTGTAATGAACACACCCGAAGAAGATGCATCATAATGCACTTTCTTCGTTTGGGCGGCACGGGAATTCTGGTAATCCCCAATTTCCTGCTCGGTCTTATAACAATTATAAGTTGGAGCGGGACCAACGTTCCCCAGCTCAGTATAACAAGCGGGTTCGGTCAATACATCCATATTATTATCTTGATTAAGGCGTGACATGGTCGCTACCTGGAGAGAGAGAGAAGAAAACACTCTGCGTGCACTCTTGTAAGATTAGATTGGTTATTTATTTTATCTAATCAGGATGGCTCCCACTGTTTTTATCAAATCTTCCTTCAAACCCTAAAAGGAAAGACAAGTCGGGATTAATTACACTCTACAAGTTCGCCAATCTTTCAGCCAGGCCAGTGCCGGTACTTTAAGGGAGGTTTCCCGTGCTTTCGCACGGACCTAATTAAAGTAAACCTCGTTTTCCCAGGGGCTTAACCCCGTTGACACATTTCTAGACACCTACTTGATCGGCTAATTGTAAAGTGCAAAACTCTCCCAGGAGTAACAATTACTCGTAGTGGGTATCGGGATCCAACTATCATATAGAAGGTATGCAATCTCATTGCAAATTTCAACACTTTAAACTCCCGATAAAGGTTTTTACCCCTAGCACTTATGATCTTAACTATGGTCAACAAATCATAAGCACTAGTCAAGTTCTACCTGTCATTTCGTGATTAATTATACCAACCCACATGACCCTTAACTAAGGTCAACAAATTCACGCGACTGTCCTAACTAATCGCATCATATGCGGTGTAGGAAGACATCACTTAGCTACCGTACACTGTGCCTTGACTATGGTCAACAAACACAGCACGAATACTAAGTACTCTACTTCCTAAAATGACGGAGGGTTGCAGATGGTTTTTATGAAAACCTTTAACGCTTTGAACTTGATCTCGTTGCGGAATCAAATGGTTTTAAAAATGGAGTTCTTTTGAGGCTTTTACTAGCTTCGCTAAAGAGGTCACTCCCGGTGAAGGGATCTCGTCTCTTTCCTCATCGAATGAGGTGCAGGATATTCACAATACCACTATGCAAAGCAAAAACTAGAAAAGCAGTCAAAAGACAAACCGAAGGTTGTAGCATCTGCTAATTTTTGCTAAAGAGGTCACTCCCGGTGAAGGGATCGTTGGCTCTTTCCTTATCGAATAAGGTGCTGGATGTTCTACAAGGAACACCGCTATGCAAAGCAACAACTAGAGCTACCTGATTTTTGAAATTCGATTCCACAACATCTTTTAGGTTTATTTTCTTTCATTAATCTCATCAATGAATGTCCCATCATTTAATTCCACCTAAACATCACAAATACAACGTACTCTTATGCCATCCGCATTCGCCTCGATGTCCCGTCTGCACCGTTAGGTTAGGTAACTAACGGCAGAGCGGGGCAGAGCTAGCGCGGGTGTAAAACATAAGCAGCGTTTATATAATATATCATATATACTATATACAGTATCAATCTGAACATATCACATGATCACATCACAGATAACGCAGCAGAAAATATCATATGAAATACTGGATATACAAGGACGTCCGTGTTTTATTTTGAGCCTGTATAAAACACGGATTCCACGGTCGTGATGAATAGCCAATCCCACACCCCTAGGCCCCTACGAGAGCGGCAAGCAACCCTACCAATTCTAGAGTTAGGAGACCCGGACTTGACTCCTCGAGATGGTCTCCCACTGGACTCTAGAACCCGGTTACTTGTGCTCCCCGCCTTGGGTCTATCCTAATGCGGAAAAGTAAATAATATACAATGGTGACATCATCCTCAACCCGGAAGTGCCCCAATAAAAGAATATTACATACAAGTTTTTTACATGAATGAAAATGAAAAACACTCGTCTCACATAAGAAAAAACCCGGCTATTCAAACACGACGATCCAATATAACATATCCAGCAACACATAACATCACATATCATCAACGTAAGTAAATATGCCCATCCCAATTGTCGTTGACATATAGCGAAGAAACCGGCGATATCACATATTACACTTACGGTCGCAAAAAAGAAAGTGTAAAACTACAACAGTTGGAATCCGCAATTTCCTTAGACATCGCATGCCTAATCATATGAATTCCTTAGACATCGCATGCCTAACAATTATAAACCCCGCATTTTAGTCTCAAAATCGAAAACTCTTTTCAATATTAAGTCGGGCAATTCAACAAGATTCCCGACAACTTGAACGAATGCTCGTCGCAAACTTTAGTAGACGGCCTCACCCCCGATACCGTCAACGAAGTGCACTAAGGCGGAACACCGCTGCGGCGAGCATCCGAACAGATGCTTTTGGCGACGGGGTTCTCTTACAGTCACTTGGTCGAGGCTATGGGGCATGGCTATCTATTAAGTTTACCCGGCGAGTATCCGTGTACGCAACGTGATTGCGACGGACTTTTGATCACATCAAAATTCCGTGGCAACCGATCAAGTGAGACTAAACCGCTAGATTTATAACATTCAAATTAGTTATCTCATAACTACTTGTGGATTCCAAATATTGTATCACATTCCAGATAAACAGACAATATTAAACTTTCCGATCGAACAATCAAACACCCAAGTTTTCCCGAAAAGCTCAACACTTGAGGGGAGTTTAAAAACATCCATTTCATGCCACAGTACCAACGGTCCAGCCGTAGAAGGGTCAAGCCAACGCCTCACATGTGGCACGCCGTACCGCCCCAAACCCTAAGGTTCAAAAGGCAGTTCAAGACGGTCACATAATCGAGTTAACGTTTGTTGTCTTTTAGAGGGTCCATCAAGTAACTTGCACTACTTAGACGTTCTTAAACAATGGAAAAATCCAACACTTGGAAATTTCCCGGCAGGGGAAAAAGTGAGTTATTTATATCCGGTCGAATATTTTAACACGTTCTAAATTACCCGGAAAAACAAAATAAACAAAGTTAAATAATCCGATCGAATCATCGAGTCCCCAATACACCCCAGAAAACTCAACTGTTGAATACAGATTAAAAATTCCCAGAAGAAACAGGAAACTGCTACGGGTATTACCGTAGAAAATGAAGCGCCTAATCATCACATACGGCCGCGGAACCGCCGCCAGAAGTAGGGTAAGGCCGCGGTTCCGCGGTGCCACTGTAGCGTTAGGTTGTCGTTTTCTCCAGTTTTTCTTAGAATTTCCTGCTCTATTTTCTGAGGATTTTTAATTAAGAAAAATCCACTGTTTTAAAAAATGTACAGAGAAGGGTGTAGTTTAGGGTTTCGGGGTTCGATCGGGTTTCTAACTTCGTCTACACTTCGCCTAAAGCTCTAGCTAGGCTCTGATACCACTGTAGGGTTACTAGGCACACTCATGAGGTTCCACAAGGCATCAACCATGCCAAAATCAAATTTTTATGTGCCTAACAACCCTAATCTAGATCGATTACTAAAGGTAAGGCGAAACTAAAAGCAAGCAAACAACTTTACTAATAAGTGAAAAGGATTACAACCTTTGTAGATCCGGTCCTTCACTTCTAAAGCTCCGTGTTGACGTCCCTTCGCTGCGATCATCGGGATCTCGGACCCTAGCGATGGTTTCATCGGAGAAATGAGCGGGCTAGGTCGTTGACTTCGAGGCCGAAGATGATCTACGTCGGGGAGACTCAAACTCAAGCTATTCCTTCACTTGGTCAAGAACTTTGTGAAGAGAACACCCTATACTACATGGCAAGTGGTAGAGGATGAAGAAATAGGAAGTGGGTTCACTTTGGATTTGGATTTCTCACTCTTTTTCTTCACTTGAAAATTTTCAAGAAAGCTTTCTTCACTTCAAGAAGAAAATGAAGAAGAAAAGAATATGAATAAAAATAATTATCAAAATGAATAATCAAGTGAAGTCTATCATGTTGCAACCATGGGTGAGTAAACCATTGTAGAGACTAAACTAGAGTTTAGGTTGATGGTTAGGTCAAAGAACAAAACAAAATGGTTAGACTTTTTCAAAGATGCTAAAAAGGTTCATGAAGCTTCAAGCATAAAACAAAGAAAGCCACCATTTTATTTTTGCCAAAATAAATAAAACCCTAACCATTAACCTAAACATGGTGTAAGTCATACACACACCCAAGTTTGCATGTATCATCAAACATGATACAAACTAGTGCACAAAAATATATAACATATACAACTTGTGCACAAAAAGTGAGAAAGACAATCTTAAGTAAACCAATACTAGTTAATGTAAAGTAATATATCAAATATATAATTATACATTAAATCATTAAATCAACACTTGATTTAATGATCCGGTCATATTGCATATAACCGACTAATATCTAGTGTATCAATGTATCGAATCAACACTTGATTCGGTAACCCGGCTATATCTCATATAACCGTCCGATGATACAAATCGCGAGAATAGAATACAGTATCACATACTGGTATTATTCTCGGTCCCGCACATATCTCATATGCGCTCCTATTTCGTTTCGCTTGAGCCAGGAAACCCCTGTGTAGGACTCTAAAAACTCGTCAATACGCCGGCAGTAGGTGATGATCATTGTCACGACCCAAAGTTTGGCCCGTGACCGGCACTTAACCACGTAACGTCTACAGGCGTAACGCGACTAAGTGAACCGAAAACCCAGAAATCAAACCAGCAAAAGTATAGAGTGTTATAAGTTTTAAATGAAAGCACTTACTAACATGTTAAGAAATCTAAGTAAATAATCACCAAGATAGCAATATATGACGCCGGAGCAAAGATCAAGATCCACGAGTGGGAACATCACAGATAGAATAAACAGCAAGGTACAGTCGACTCACAACAAGCACGGCCCCAGAAAACAAATAATATACATCATCGTCCTCACACTGTCTCTAAGTCAAATACATACATGGTAGATGGAGAATACTAGATACAACAATATACATAACTAAAAGATAAACAGATACCGCGCAAAACCCACCTATCAGCAAAAGAGCTAGTACACCAACTATGGGGGTATCTGTGTCAAAAGATGCAAAACGTAGCCTGCCGCGACTACTCCGAAGGGCAACCTGCAAATACTGTGGCACAACGGGGGTGGGTTGCCAACTCGTGAATAGAGGTAACATATAAAGGTAATCGCGAGCATGCACGTACTGCGCTACTCTATCATATGCCAACAGATAATATCAATGCGTGATGAGCAGTATGTGCAATAATCATGCAAGTGCTCTATCAGGTAATATAACTACAGGATGAGGTACAATAATAAATGCTGAGCATGGGCAATATAACATCTACACGGAATTTCAACGTGGAATATATAATCGGTGTCCATCAATGCACCCAGGTCCCCCAAATAGCTCAGGCGCCGGCACTCTCATCGGCCCTCTAATCCTGTAAATCTCTGAGAATCACGAGTGTCCAACATCGGCACCCAAATATCATAAGTACTCGTGTCCAGCATCGACACGCAAATCCTCATCCATCGGGCCCCGTCAGTCCGGGTCAGCCCACGGGCTCCGTCTGCAGAATCGGCCCTCGGCCCCGGCAGTACGGATCATCCCGCATCCATCTATCGAATCTGATCAGTATCCTCCGGATAACTGTCAGGTCCAACCAATCACCGGTAGGTAGTAGTCCCTCTGCCAGGCTCACCGTCTACTACACAGCGAAACCGTTCTCGTCCTGGGGTACCATACCGGGTCCACCATGTACCCATAATCGGCCTCATCCAGCTCCTCGATTCGGGTTCACATATATCACTCTAGCACCGAGGAAACACATGGTGGACGCACCGAAATATCATATCAAGGGAACCGGGTTTTTAAAATGATTACATATTTGAAATAGCCACGGTTCCCAAATCCAGAAATCACATGTAATCCAAACCAATATGCAAGTCAATGATCCGATGTGATATATGCATCAAGTATGAATATCATGTCAAGTCACATAAAGACGAGCTACAACATAATGATCCGATGTGATATATGCATCAAGTATGAATATCATGTCAAGTCACATAAAGATGAGCTACAACATAATGATCCGATGTAAATTCTACAGTGTGAGTGTCATGGCAATTACTAACGGTGTGTGTGTAACATGCAGGATAGTGCTCGTGCAACATGAACCGTTAGTAAGGGTGCGGTGTTCTATCAATTCTAGTTTATATACATACATCAGGGAATGTGGTATACACTAAATAGTAGCCATGAAGAGTCAATGTATGGAAATGTAGCTATAAGATCCTATCAGCCCTGACGTAGAACGCCATGCGGGCGATATCCCCGTAGATGTTAAATCTACTCACCGTAGTCTCTCGCTAGGTATAGCCGACGACTTGTTCCCTTCCTTCGCGGCGTCCGTCGCACTCGCGTGTGGATACTAGAATTTCACAATATATCACACATAAGCTCAAAACCGTACAAACACGACATTAAAGGCGAACTAGTAACTCGTGTCGTGAACCAAGCGCGCGTGTGCGCGATACGCTAAAACGTGCAATTACGTGCCTGAAGCCACTCCGACGCGTCGCGATACGCAGAAACCCCCAAACCCACACACGTATCACGCGTGTCGCGAAAGATTAAAAATACGGAAAATAGGGTATTCTACTCCATATTTTGATACAGAACAGATATTACAAATATATATATACCAAAATAACCCACATAGCAGCAGACTCCAGTGGACCAAATCCCAACCCCCATCTCACCCATCGGCCGCAAATTGCAGCCAGAACGATTATTCCGGCGGCCTCACTTAGGAATTGGGCCCTCAGGTTTGGTGTGTGCACTCTATACCCCCCATACATACTACAGAAATATCTAGTTTCACTGTGAAATATCTCGGGTAGTAGCAGATCCTACAGAGCCTTAAATCAAGTTAAAATCCACACTTTTTGCACTAAAATGGAACTTTATGATATTTCTATGCAAACTGAAACAAAACTGGCCTAAAATAGTTCTAACAACACATAATAGAGCTAACCAAGCTAACAAAACCCTAATCTAACATATGAATCACAAATATCCTTTAATATCACTAAAAATGCACAAAAATGTGATTTTTGCTTAAGAATACTACAAGTTTATGGAAAAGGAGTGCTAACATGAGTTAATACCTTCAAAAGACCCTATGAAACACCAAAAATTCCAGCTTTTGCATCAAGTGTGGAGACTTGCCTCCAACCACCTCAAAAAGCCCCTTTTCCCATGGTTTTTGTGAAGGAAAATGTGTTGTTTTGTGTAGGCTTTGAATAGATATCAAAGGGAAGTGAAAAGGGAATGAAAAGGTGATGAATTTCTGGTGTTGTTGCTGCCTCTCTGCAGAATTTCCAGAAATGAGAAAAGAGAGAGAAGAGAAAATGGGTCAAAAGTCAAGTGTTCACCTAACCACCATACTTCTATTTTTCTATTGCTAAATGAATTATTAAAAAGGGGTTTGACTTGCTATACTTATTCCTTTTAAAAAAAAGGTGGGGATAAATTATCAACCATGCAAAAAAGGAATGGTTAACACTTTAAACCTAAGTCTCAAAAATGGCTAAGTGTGCATGTGTACACTACATAAGGAAATTTTTCCAATTAGGGTAAACCCGACTAAAATAACTAATAATCCTATGTACACATATATAATAACACACACAATTACTAATTAATCAAGGAAAACATTCTAACGAACTTCCAAAGTCTTACAATCTACCCCCATAAGGAAATTCGGTCTCCGAATTTAAAAATCTAACTACACGCACCCTCAAAAAGATGGGGATACCTCTTCCTCATCTCGCTCTCGGTCTCCCAAGTGACCTCCTCTCTGCTCGGACCACGCCAAAGAACCTTGATGGACGGTATGTCCTTCGATCTCAATTTCTTCACTTGTCGATCCAAAATCATCACCGGCTGCTCTGCATAGGAAAGGTCGCACTCAAGCTGGATCGTCGGGTGCTGAATCGCATGCGAAGGATCATGAAGATATCTGCGGAGCATCGAAACATGAAATACGGGGTGCACGTCTGGAAAACTGGGTGGAAGGGCCAACCGATACGCAACTTCACCAACATGCTCGAGGATCTCGAAGGGGCCCACAAATCTGGGGCTAAGCTTCCCCTTCTTCCCAAATCTCATCAAACCTTTCATTGGGGAGACCCTCAAGAAAACATGATCACCAACAGAAAACTCAAGTCTGCGCCAACGACGGTACGCATAAGATCTCTGCCTACTCTGGGCTGCTCTCATCTTATCGTGAATCAACTGGATCTTCGCGGTCGTCTCATCCGCAATCTGCGGCCCTAGGATATTGCCCTCACTGAGCTCTGTCCAACAAGCGGGCAATCTGCATCTCCTCCCATAACGAGCCTCAAACGGTGACATCTGAATGGTCTCCTGGTAGCTGTTGTTGTAGGAAAACTCTACTAAGGGTAAATGATGATCCCAGCTACCTCCAAAGTCTAAGACGCAAGCTCTAAGCATGTCCTCGAGAGTCTGAATAGTCCGCTCTGACTGTCCGTCGGTCTGCAGATGAAATGCTGTGCTGAAACTCAAACGAGTACCCAAGTCCTCCTGAAATCTCTGCCCTAGCCGGCTGGAAAACTGGGTGCCTCTGTCGGACACGATACATGTCGGAACTCCATGCAGTCGTACAATCTCGTCGATGTAAACCTGGGCATACTGAACAAATCCGAAAGTCGTGTTCACCGGTAGGAAGTGAGCCGCTTTCGTCAAACGATCCACGATCACCAAGATGGAGTCATACCCTTGACTAGTCCTGGGTAGACCCACAATGAAGTCCATAGAAATCTACTCCCATTTCCTTTCCGGAATGGGTAACGGCTGTAGCTCTCCCGTGGCCTCTGGTGCTCAGCCTTGACTTGCTGACAAGTCAGGCATCTCGACATAAGATCTACGATGTCTCTCTTCATTCCGTCCCACCAGTAAACACCTCTCATATCATGGTATATCTTGGTGGAACCGGGATGAACACTATATACCGATCGATGTGCCTCCTCAAGAATCTCATGCCGCAGTCCCTCAGCATCTGGTACGCACAGTCTACCCCAACAGTAGTATCCCCTGATCATCGATCGCGAACTCGGGAAATCTTCCCTGTCCAATCTGTGCCCTGATCTCTGAACATCGATCATCACTGTGTTGTGCCTCATGATACGGTCGAGCAACTGTGGGCGTGCACGAACATGCGCAATCTGTCCTCCGATCGGCGTAAACTCGAACTGTACCCGGCTGTCGCATAAGATCTGCCAATTTGCCGATGACTGCTTCTGTACTGTGCTCAAATAAGATAGACTACCCCCGAGCTTCCTGCTCAAAGCATCGGCCACTACATTAAACCCTGCCCGGGCGATACCAGATCTCACAATCGTAGTCCTTCACAAACTCCATCCATCAGCGCTGTCTACGGTTCAGGTCGCGCTGCTGAAACATATACTTTAAGCTCTTGTGATCAATGAATATCTGGCATGACTCGCCATATAGGTAATGTCGCCAGATCTTAATTGCAAAGGCCACTGCAGCCATCTCTAAATCGTAAGTGGGGTAATTCTGTTAATGTTCTTTAATTGCCGCGAAGCATACGCGATCACCCTGTCATGCTGCATCAGTACGCACCCTAGCCCCACTCGTGAAACGTCACAGTAGACCACAAATCCGCATGATCCTGAAGGCAATGATAGCACTGGTTTCGTAGTCAGTAGAGCCCGTAGCTGCAGGAAACTGTGCTCACACTCCTCCGTTCTATCGAAGCGAACTCCCTTCTGGGTCAACCCGGTCAAAGGTGTAGCAATGCGAGAGAAGTCCTGCACGAATCGCCTGTAGTAGCCTGCCAGCCCTAGAAAGCTGCGAACCTCCGTCACTAACGTGGGTCTAGGCCAACTCTGAATGGCGTCAATCTTCCTCGGGTCTACACATATACCATCTCGTGTGATCACGTGCCCCAAGAAGTCTACGCTGTCTAGCCAGAAAGCACACTTTGAGAATTTGGCGAAAAGCTGATGTTCCCTCAAGGTCTGCAGTGTAATCCGCAGGTACTGCTCGTGCTCCTCTCTACTCCGAGAAAACACCAAGATATCGTCAATGAACACTATGATGAACAGATCAAGATACGGCCGGAAAATACGGTTCATCAAGTCCATGAATGCTGCTGGCGCGTTGGTGAGTCTGAACTACATCACCAAAAACTTATAATGGTCGTAGCGCGTGCGGAAAGCTGTCCTAGAAATGTCCTCCTGTCGAACCTGCGGCTGATGGTAGCCTGATCGCAAATCGATCCTCGAAAAGTATCCTATCCCCTGAAGCTGGTCGAACAAATCGTCGATGCATGGCAAAGGATACTTGTTCCGCACGGTCACCCTGTTCAGCTGGCGGTAGTCGATACACAAACGCATACTGCCGTCCTTCTTCTTGACAAACAGGACTGGAGCACCCCACGGAGAAACAATGGGTCGAATAAGTCCCTTATCCAGCAAATCTTGCAACTGACCCTTCAATTCTCTAAGTTCCGCCGGGGCCATCCGATAAGGCGGTACAGAAATAGGCCCCGTGCCAGGAACCAAATCAATACAGAAAGAAATGTCACGCTCGAGCGGTATCCCAGGAAGCTCGTCAGGTAACACATCAGGGAACTCGCTAACAACCGGCACCTGATCCAACGGAACCACTATCGCTCTAGTATCGCAAACATAGGCAAGAAATCCCTGACATCCCTTCCTCAAAATCTGTTCCACGTGAAAAGAAGAAATCACACTGTGAGGGGTGGCACCACGGTCCCCCAACACAACAAAAACCGACTCACCGGGAAAACAAAATCTAACTGTCTTCTCGCGGCAGTCAACAGAAGCATAGCACGTGGCTAACCAATCCATGCCCAAAAGAACGTCGAAGTCCAACATCTCAAGAAGGATCAAATCGACCGGCAACTCACTCTCGCCAAAACGGACGGTACATGATCGGAACACGTGACTAGCGACAAACAACTCTCCCACGGGAGTAGTCACAACTAGCGCCTGATCAAGCAAACCGGACTCTCTACCCAAACTCGGCACAAAGTGTGTGGATACGTACGAGTACGTGGAAACATATGAGCACAAGGATCCGGATCAGACAATACGTGTGCAACAAAGGACATACTGAAAGAGTACCTGAAAGCTCTGGGTTGGACGCCCTCACGTCCCGATGAGTCGAATCGAAAACTTGTGCATGTCCTTCATCTGCGACTGACCGAACTCCTCCTCTACTAACCTGA
Source organism: Agapanthus africanus (assembly GCA_030015575.1). Lineage (NCBI taxonomy): Eukaryota > Viridiplantae > Streptophyta > Magnoliopsida > Asparagales > Amaryllidaceae > Agapanthus > Agapanthus africanus. Next base: position 276,514,819 of record JASDDO010000010.1, on the reverse strand, counting down.
CCCCTCTACGCGAACCCTCCGCGTCCACGACGTCTCAGAATACGACCCTGACGTGGTGTGAAGGAACACTGCCTGATGAGGTGTTGAAGGCTCCCACATCGTAAACATCTACGCGCTGGCTGCCGTCCTCCCTGGAGATGAGAGCCAAACAACTGTCCTCGTCCTAAGCCTCTGCTCTGGGCTGGTACACCAGTAAAATTCCTCAACTGTTCTGGAACTCTCACGGTCTCTGGAAGACGTGTCCCGTAAACTGGGGCTGCCTCCACCGGTGCTATGTAGGGGACGGAATACTGCATGATGATCGCAAGGAACAACTAGGTAACAGGGGTGACAACCACCTGTCACTGCGCTCGAACGACCTCCACCAACGAGCTCATCGCCTGGCGCAAGCCCTGCATCTCTACCATTAGTCTAGCGATCTGAGCTGTCGTAGGGGGAACAATCTATCCTGGTACAACAGGAGTACTACTCGGATCAGTCCTCATCTCAGATGAATCAACTCGAACCTCGGCTCTCACGGCCGCTCTCTGCACCCTCGTAGTCCTTGGCGGCATAATGGCTGAAAAGAAGGTAGGATTCGATGAGGATACAGAAATTGAATCGCAAGGATGTATACAATCATGAAGGAATTTCAATCAATAAGTCCTAAGGTCGCTTAGGCGGAGTACCGTGTCGTGAGTATGCCGCGGAACATACGCACGCTACGCCACTCTGCTGCAGCTACCTACTCCATCATACCAGGGTCATCCTACACTCTGAAGGTAAAACCTACGCTCTAATACCAATTTTTTCACGACCCAAAGTTTGGCCCGTGACCGGCACTTAACCGCGTAACGTCTACAGGCGTAACGCGACTAAGTGAACCGAAAACCCAGAAATCAAACCAGCAAAAGTATAGAGTGTTATAAGTTTTAAATGAAAGCACTAACTAACATGTTAAGAAATCTAAGTAAATAATCACCAAGATAGCAGTATACGACGCCGGAGCGAAGATCAAGATCCACAAGTGGGAACATCACAGATAGAATAAACAGCAAGGTACAGTCGGCTCACAACAAGCACGGCCCCAGAAAACAAATAATATACATCATCGTCCTCACACTGTCTCTAAGTCAAATACATACATGGTAGATGGAGAATACCAGATACAACAATATACATAACTGAAAGATAAACAGATACCGCGCAAAACCCACCTATCAGCAAAAGAGCTAGTACACCAACTATGGGGGTATCTGTGTCAAAAGATGCAAAACGTAGCCTGCCGCGACTACTCCGAAGGGCAACCTGCAAACACTGTGGCACAACGGGGGTGAGTTGCCAACTCGTGAATAGAGATAACATATAAAGGTAATCGCGAGCATGCACGTACTGCGCTACTCTATCATATGCCAACAGATGATATCAATGCGTGATAAGCAGTATGTGCAATAATCATGCAAGTGCTCTATCAGGTAATATAACTACAGGATGAGGTACAATAATAAATATTGAGCATGGGCAATATAACATCTACACGGAATGTCAACGTGGAATATATAATCGGTGTCCATCAATGCACCCAGGTCCTCCAAATAGCTCAGGTGCCGGCACTCCCATCGGCCCTCTAATCCTGTAAATCTCTGAGAATGACCAGTGCCCAACATCGGCACCCAAATATCATAAGTATTCGTGTCCAGCATCGACACGCAAATCCTCATCCATCGGGCCCCGTCAGTCCGGGTCAGCCCACGGGCTCCGTCTGCGGTATCGGCCCTCGGCCCCGGCAGTACGGATCATCCCGCATCCATCTATCGACTCTGATCAGTATCCTCCGGATAACTGTCAGGTCCAACCAATCACCGGTAGGTAGTAGTCCCTCTGCCAGGCTCACCGTCTACTACACAGCGAAACCGTTCTCGTCCTGGGGTACCATACCGGGTCCACCATGTACCCGTAATCGGCCTCATCCAGCTCCTCGATTCGGGTTCACATATATCACTCTAGCACCGAGGAAACACATGGTGGACGCACCGAAATATCATATCAAGGGAACCGGGTTTTTAAAATGATTACATATTTGAAATAACCACGGTTCCCAAATCCAGAAATCACATGTAATCCAAACCAATATGCAAGTGAATGATCCGATGTGATATATGCATCAAGTATGAATATCATGTCAAGTCACATAAAGACGAGCTACAACATAATGATCCGATGTGATATATGCATCAAGTATGAATATCATGTCAAGTCACATAAAGATGAGCTACAACATAATGATCCGATGTGATATATGCATCAAGTATGAATATCATGTCAAGTCACATAAAGATGAGCTACAACATAATGATCCGATGTAAATTCTACAGTGTGAGTGTCATGGCAATTACTAACGGTGTGTGTGTAACATGCAGGATAGTGCTCGTGCAACATGAACCGTTAGTAAGGGTGCGGTGTTCTATCAATTCTAGTTTATATACATACATCAGGGAATGTGGTATGCACTAAATAGTAGCCATGAAGAGTCAATGTATGGAAATGTAGCTATAAGATCCTATCAGCCCTGACGTAGAACGCCATGCGGGCGATATCCCCGTAGATGTTAAATCTACTCACCGTAGTCTCTCGCTAGGTATAGCCGACGACTTGTTCCCCTCCTTCGCGGCGTCCGTCGCACTCGCCTGCGGATCCTAGAATTTCATAATATATCACACATAAGCTCAAAGCCGTACAAACACGATATTAAAGCTGAACTAGTAACTCGTGTCGTGAACCAAGCGCGCGTGTGCGCGATACGCTAAAACGTGCGATTACGCGCCTGAAGCCACTCCGACGCGTCGCGATACGCAGAAACCCCCAAACCCACACTCACGTATCACGCGTGTCGCGAAAGATTAAAAATACGAAAAATAGGGTATCTACTCCAGATTTTGATACAGAACAGATATTACAAATATATATATACCAAAATAACCCACATAGCAGCAGACTCCAGTGGACCAAACCCCAACCCCCATCTCACCCATCTGGCCGCAAATTGCGGCCATAACGATTATTCCGGCGGCCTCACTTGGGAATTGGGCCCCCAGGTTTGGTGTGTGCACTCTATACCCCCCATACATGCTACAGAAAAATCTAGTTTCACTCTGAAATATCTCGGGTAGTAGCAGATCCTACAGAGCCTTAAATCAAGTTAAAATCCACACTTTTTGCACTAAAATGGAACTTTATGGTATTTCTGCGCAAACTGAAACAAACCTGGCCTAAAATAGTTCTAATAACACATAATAGAGCTAACCAAGCTAACAAAACCCTAATCTAACATATGAATCACAAATATCCTTTAATATCACTAAAAATGCACAAAAATGAGATTTTTGCTAAAGAATACTACAAGTTTATGGAAAAGGAGTGCTAACATGAGTTAATACCTTCAAAAGACCCTATGAAACACCAAAAATTCCAGCTCTTGCATCAAGTGTGCAGACTTACCTCCAACCACCTCAAAAAGCCCCTTTTCCCATGGTTTTTGTGAAGGAAAATGTGTTGTTTTGTGAAGGATTTGAATAGAGATCAAAGGGAAGTGAAAAGGGAATGAAAAGGTGATGAATTTCTGGTGTTGTTGCTGCCTCTCTGCAGAATTTCCAGAAATGAGAAAAGAGAGAGAAGAGAGAAGAGAAAATGGGTCAAAAGTCAAGTTTTCACCTAACCACCATACTTCTATTTTTCTATTGCTAAATGAATTATTAAAAAGGGGTTTGACTGGCTATTCTTATTCCTTTTTTAAAAAAAGGTGGGGGTAAATTATCAACCATTCACAAAAGAAATGGTTAACACTTTAAACCTAAGTCTCAAAAATGGCTAAGTGTGCATGTGTACACGACATAAGGAAATTTTTCCAATTAGGGTAAAGCCGACTAAAATAACTAATAATCCTATGTACACATATATAATAACACGCAAAATTACTAATTAATCACGGAAAACATTGCAAAGTATGATGCAGAATGATGCGTAAATAAGCACAAACCTCCCCCAAACCTGTTTACAACAGTGTCCTCACTGTTGCCATCTGTTAAATCTCAGAAACCTGTAGACTTGGGAGGAAATTTATTAACGGGGGAAATAATATACGAACATGAAAATATCCCCCAAACTTATTCTTTTCACTCACCTCCATTCTAAAGATGTGACAAAATTACCAAGTCATGGAGGTGAGGTGGAGGAAAATCAGTCATTATAAAGCGGCTCCTGTATAAACAGGAGCTCCTACGAGGGGTCAGTGGAAAAAAACGGTTTTAGTCTATGTCCATTTACTTTGAAAATTGTACCGTTTTCAACATTTTCAACCTCAACTGCCCCGTGCGGGTATACATTCTGCACAACAAAAGGTCCTTTCCACCGAGATTTTAGCTTACCCGCATGAAGATGGAGACGTGAATCATAAAGAAGGACTTGTTGACCAGGTGTAAAAGTTTTTCTCAAAATGTTTTTATCGTGAAATACCTTATTCCAGTTCTTTACAATTACAGCATTATCATAAGCTTCATCGCGGAGTTCGCTTAGCTCGTTTAATTGCAGCTTCCGAAAGTTGCAGTCTTGATTTAAGTCACAGTTAAGTTCTCTAATGGCCCACATTGTTTTATGCTCAATCTCGACCGGAAGGTGACAAGCCTTTCCAAACACTAGTCTGTAAGGAGACATACTGTTCAGTTGATAAAACTGCACATTTGTTATTACATTTTTCCTACAATTTTCATATTAAAAAAGGAATTTATTATAATATATCGTACATATGAGGGTTTATGTGTAAAAATAATATTTTCCATGTGTTGATATATTATAATTAGCATTTGGTAGGAAAATGTATGCAAATAATTTCATTGACCAAATCCTAGTAGAACAAAGTCTACTAAATATTATTTAAGTTGTTGTGCAGAATTTTTTCAAGTTGTGCAGAATTTTTCAAGACTAGAATCAAAGAAATCAAGTTGTTGAAGAAGACTTGCCTAATTAAGAAGCAAAACTTGGAGACCAAGTCTGGCAGCAACCACGAGAAGATTTCCATGATACAAAGGTTCCTAGGATCGCCAAATGTCACAGAGAGCCGGCCCAAGAAGTTTGATCAACGGCCATGATAATAAGGCCGTGGATCCGCGGCATTAGCCCCTTGATGCCGCGGATCCGCCACGTTAAAGTGGAGTTAAGGGATTGAATTTTTTGGTAGGGCTGTAACTACCATTCCCCAATTTAGGCATCTAACCTTCTGGCTTTGGGATTATAAAAAGGGACCGAGAGCCTCTTGGAAAATTTATCAAGCCGACGAGATCACGAAGTCCCAGACGGCTCACGCATCCAGGCTGATCATCAACTGTTCGTCTACCTCCTTAGAAGAGATCGAGAAGCAACTAGAAATTGTAATCATTTTCTAAGGATTCAAGTGTAATGAATATTGTTGATTAATAAAGGTAGCTTTCTTTTTCTTATTCTATTTCTTCGTAGTTTAATTATGCAATTTCTTTCCATCTCTTCTTCTCCCAACATGCGCGAGTAATTCTCCGCTTGTTAGGGTTCGTAGGATTAGGGTAGGCTAATGGATGATGAACATCCTTAAACCCTTTTTAAGTCCTATAAAGTTTATGAACTTTATCAAAAGAATCATTAACATCCTAATCGGGCGCGCTAACAATTCTTTGTTAATTCCGACCGCAATTAGAGATTAGATTAATGATTGTTTTGATAAAGGCTAGATATGAACGGAGTTCCGTGTCGAGATAAGGGTTAAGAGTGGGATTCCTTTTCCCTCCAGAAACCCTAATCTACACGCATCACCGTCGTTCTAGTTTTAAATCTATTAAAGGATAAAAAGGGTAACTTTTAATTAATCATCCATAACTACTAAATCCTAACGAACCCTACAAGCCCTCTTATTATATTAACTACATCCCTAAAATAATTTAGATCTATATATTTTGCATTCTTGCTTAAAGTAGATCTAGAAATCTTTTCACAAAATTCTTTATTCCTCCTCTCTTTTTCATCATATCTAAAGTAAGAGTAAAAGATTCAACGTTTCCCTGAGGACGACCCGTACTCATCTCAGTCTAGCTATACGCGACACCGTTATTGATTACGGTTAACTACAAAAACACTTTTTCGTATCAATCAAATGGCGCCGTTGCCGGGGATACGTGCGTAATTTTTTATTTTTACTATTTGTGTTGAATTCTTAGACGATTTATATCATTATTAACACAAAACTGCAAATTGCATATTTAACGATTTCTGGGTGAATTTTGTAAGGAGATCTGGAGTCACAGAATTGAGGAAAACAGAAGACAGAGATATTCTTAGAAATCCAGAGGAGCAAAGGAGGCAACAGAAAATTTTTCATCAACCGATCCATCCACCTCGCGGCGGAACCGCGGCACAAAGGGGCTTCTGGCGGCGGAATCGCGGCAGGTTAGAGGGATTGGGGCTACAGAACTCTCTGGTAAGATTCTCAAATCCTTCTCTCTCCTCTCAAATTCAATAAAATCTATTTTCTGCAGGATTCTTTGCAAAATAGCGCCACTCAAAAATCTTTTTGCAAAAGTTTTGTGATTGGTTTTGGTTTGCATATTTAATACGGACTTTAAGGGGCAAAGACCAAATCAAGATTAGGTGGGGATTTCATCACCCTTCCTAAGCCCCACAAATCACAAACTGAGCATATAGATCAACCCTTCATTAATTTAAAAAATATCTAGACCAGACTCTAAGGACTGTCGCGCTCAATAAGGACCGAGGAAGGTCGTGGGTAATCTATCGTTTATCCGCATTACTTTTGTAGTGCCTAGGCAAGTGTGTCAAAGGCTAGTGGTTTTTAATTAGGCCCACTACCGTGGTTCCTGTAGGGTTGCTATGCACGCGCACAAGGGTCTACGAGGCATCAATCATGCCCGATTAAAAATTTAGCCGTGCCGAACAACCCGAATACGGATCTTTAAACTAGAGATTAGGCGAAAACTAACATGTTAACAACTTTAACACTAAGTGAGAGGGATTACAACCTTTGTAGATCCGGTCCTTCACTTCATATGCTCCGTATTGTGGTCCTTTCGCTGCGATCATCGGGTTCCGGACTCTCGAGAGGTTCCACGAAGAGAAAGATGCAACCTTTGCTTCCGATCTTCGATACAAAGATGATCTACCTTGAAGTTTCGTTAACACAAGCTAACACTCACTAAAATTGAGTGAACACTCTCATCTAAAGGGCAAGAGAAGATGAGGATGATGAAGTAGGATTTTTGCTCTCTTTATTTATCTTTTTCTCATATTTATTCATCACTTGGAAAAAATCTAGAAAGCTTTTTCATGAAAGAATGAAGGAAGAAGAAGATGAATAATAATCAATTATCCTTTTTTGATGAATAGAAAGAATTAATATGATAAATAATGCAACCATGGTCAACTAAACTCATGTAGAGAATTAACAAGGGTTAGGGTTTGGGTTAGGTTAAAGATGAGTCACACACAAATATCTTTATCATGACAAAATGAAAAGCTTTTAGAATCAACTAGAAGAATTAACCCTAATCCAAACCCTAATCATGTTTAAACTCCACAAAACATGTTGCATTAGTTATCATATCATGTTATAATATTATATATCACATATATAATATTTATTGTAACCAAATAAAATAATACAATTAACATATATCGCATATATATCAATGTATTATCCGAGTGAGAAAAAGAATCTTTTAGTGAGCTAATATTAGTTAATGCAATTTAATATATCAAATATATTATTATACATTAAATTATCGAATCAACACTTGATCCGACAATCCGGCTATATCGCATATAACCGACTAATATTTATCCGTACCGATTCATCGAATCAACACTTGATCCGATGACCCGGCTGATATCAAATATCGCGAGAATATAATACGGTATCACATATCGCATTATCCTCGGTCCCGCATATATCACATATGCGCTCCTACTCCGTTTTTCCTGAGCCAAGAAACCTCTGTGTAGGACTCTAAAGAATCGTCAATACGCCGGCAGTAGGTGATGATCATATCAAACACCCACAAGCTGCAAGCGGTCAGCTAACTGTAACAGCTACCCAGGTATTGAGCGCTCGGAAGATCAACAAGCAAGCCTATACATTCTCCTGTGAATCCAAACAGTAACACTCCCGTACAGTCCGGTCTCGTCGTCTGATATGTTGCATATCTCGCCTAGGGGTGGTAAACGTCAGACCCCAGTAGCTCGATAAGTCGTGTCGATATGAGGACTATAACAGTTCGAGAAACTACTGATAACACTTACCAGTAAATCTCAGCAACCCTGGCCAGGGATTTCCGGTTATAGCCAATCGAACACAGCACAACATCAACTCCCTATACCGGGAGAGACGAATCCCCTCCTATCGCTCATTGCCTCCATGTGATTCGGGACTGTACCCAAAAGCCACCTTTTTGCACGCCCTCTTGGACGTGGTATGATGGAAATCAAAGCACAGTGGGAATCACACAAGACTCTATGACGATCTCGGGTCAACAGACTACTCTGTACCAGTGTCACCGGAGAACTGCCATCTGACGTGAGGTATAATACCATCTGGGAGTTCTCGACGAGTCCGTCCAGTGTACCCAGTCTCCACTGAGCACCCGTACACCATCCTTGATGTCAAACACCGATGGATATGGGATCATCCATCGCCCATCATATGGGTCAAGATGCGTATACGCTAGTCTACTCTGGTGCATCGATGCCCTGTCTCGATACACCCTCGACTAGGAACAGTTATAGGATGTACTCGTCGACTACCGTGGCCCCACTAGTATGATCTCATCATAGTCCCAATAGTCGAGTACATATCCTAAGGGCTTTATCAACATGTAATATAGAGACAATCAGAGTACATGTTAAGATAAAGTACAACCAGATAGCGTACTATCATGTCGAGCAAGAAAGTCCTCCCTATATATGTCCTAGCATCCACTACAATATACATCGTAAGTACAGTAATGGCCTCTAGGGCATACATATAACTAACAATCTCCCACTTGCACTAGGGCCATCTGTTGTGGTATCACATACCCAACAATTAGCTGTGGTTGAAGTATCTCATACTCAACCATCCCATAAAACTCTCTACTGGGAAAAAGGCCTTTGTGAGTGGATCCGTGCTGTCGTCCTCTGTGTCTACTCTCCTAACCTCGATCTCCCTGGAGATCAACCATCTCCATGATCAGGTGATACTGCCTAAGAATTATATCTGGATTTCTGATGGGACGGTAGTTCCTTGGCTAAAGCCACAACTCCATTGTCATACAATGGTAGGAACGAAGTTCATCTCATGAACTTATATATCCAGACTGCCTCTTCGGTACCATCATTGGTAACGATGTATCTTGCTTTTAATCGTCTAGTATGTCATGGTATCTAGCTTGGAACTCTTCCAACATACCGTCCCTCCACTGAGGGTAAAGATAATGCCTGGGACTGACATTCAGTCGTCCTTTTCACCCTGGAATCTTTCCAGTGATTCTCCCCAGGATCGATTGATACCATCTCACTACAACTAGTGAGTATCCTAACATCCAATTAGATCTATCTCATAGATCCAAAACCCAGGATTTAGGAGGTATCACTTTGATCCTATATGGAGAATCCTTGTGATAAGTGGAGATTGTCCGAGCGTAGCATAGGAAACTCCTTCCCTATCAAGAGTATGTCATCCGCGTACTCTATGAGGATCACCACCATACTCCCTACTACCTTTTTGTATATACAAGGTTCATTTACCATTTTGATGAAGTCCAACTCTTTGACTACCACATCAAAACAGATGTTCCAACTCCGCGATGCCTGCTTTATCACATAAAACATCTTGCACACGTTTCCGCTGCTCCCACTGTCTACGAAGCCCTCTGGCTGTGTACTTATAGACGCTCTTTTCTAAAACATCATATAGAAAAGTAGTCATGACACCCAACCACCAGATATCGTAGTCATGGTATGTAGCCGTGGCAAGTTGGATCTTGATGGACTTAAGGATAGCTCCTTAGAAAAGGTTTCATCATAATCCTTACCTGGTCAATGATGCAAACCTTTAACAAGTCTAGCTTTGAAAGTCTCAACTTTTCCATGTGCACCAAGTAATCTTCTCAAGATATACTTGCTCCTGATGGGGATTTAACTCTTCAGATAAAGCAACCAAAGTCCATACTTTGTTGGTGTATAAGGATTCCATCTCAGATCGATAAGCATCCAGCCATTCTTACAGAGTCCCACTCCTGATGGCCAGCTCGAAACTAGTTGGGTCATCATCTCATGATGCAATCCTCGCTCCCACTGTTATAGAGAAGCCGAAGTATCTCTCAGGTGGGTGAGGAACCCTACTAGATCGGCGGAGAGGCTGAGGTTCGTTGGAAACTATTGAATCCTTTGGTTCTACCAAATCATTAGCTGCAGTTTGTATAGCTGGAACATTTCCAGTTCTACATAACAGACCTTGCCTCGAGCTTGTCCGGATTTTGCTTTTAGACATAGGCCGGACAACCCCAAATCTTAACAAACTTAAGATATGGGCTCTTCCCTTTCCGTATCACATATGAAGTGGTAGGCAACTGATTTGATTTGAACCCTATTCAATAGGTATGCAACTTCACAAGTGCATAACTCCCTAAAGGAAATAGGAAACTCAGTAGTACTCATCATAGAGCACACCATATCAAATAGGGTGCTATTGCTCCACCCCGATACACCATCGTGCTATGGTGTATACGGAGGAGTAATGCTGAGAGAGAATCTCATTCTCCTTTAGAATAATCCAGGAATTCCGTGCTCAAGTATTCTCCTCCTTGATCACATCAAAGGACATAATACTTATACCCGTATTTTTGGTTCTCTACTTCTAACTTACGTTCTGTGAATATCTCAAAAGGTTCGGACTTGTGTTTCAGCAGGAACATATGTCTGAATCTTGAGAGATCATCAGAGAATGTAATGAAGTACAAAGAACCGGTCTTGGCATGTGTAGACAGGAGACTTTCATACATCAGCACGTATCAATCCCAAGAGTTCACTAACTCTTTCTCTGTTTCCAATAAACAAAGCTGTGGTCATCGTATCTTTGTGACATGACTGGCAAGTTTCACAAGATGTAAATTCAAACTAATTTAAATATGCATCTTTATGTAACTTCAGCTAGTCGGATCGCATTGATATGACCTAGTCTACAATGCCTCAAGAAGGATTCGTTCATTTCTAAACTCTTCCTCTTGTGTGTGTTCCGTATACTAAGAACTGTAGTTTGATTTAGAACATCAATGCTTTTAGATAACGTGCCTGAATCGATCAACTCTTGATATAGGAAATGTTCAAAACATTATCCAACAATACAAAATTATATCACTTCTTTACTAATAAAGAAACTGATATGATGTTGTATATCAGGTTCGGTATCTAATAACATTCGTTCAGAATCAATGTATTCTGGTAATACAGGGTGATAGTGACCAACAGACTTGGCTGCAACACTTGCACCGTTTTCTGTCTCATGAAACTTATCACCCGTTCTCAGTTCTCTACCTATCTGTAGCCCATATAACAGATTACATATGCGGGATCCTGATCCGGTATCACATACCCAGGACGTAAAGGATACTGAGAAACAGTTCTCTGTAATGAACACACCCGAAGATGATGCATCAATATGCACTTTCTTCGTTTGGGCGGCACGGGAAATCTGGTATTCCCCAATCTCCTACTCTGTCTTATAACAATTATAAGTTAGAGCGGGACCAACGTTCCCCAGCTCAGTATAACAAGCGGGTTCGGTCAATATATCTGTATTATTATCTTGATTAAGGCGTGATATGGTCGCTACCTGGAGAGAGAGAGAAGAAAACACTCAGCGTATGCTCTTGCAAGATTAGATTGGTTATCTAATATATCTAATCAGGATGTCTCCCACTGTTTTAATCAAATCTTCCTTCAAACCCTAAAAGGAAAGACTAGCCGGGATTAATTACACGCTACAAGTTCGCCAATCTTTCAGCCAGGCCAGTGTCGGTACTTTGAGGGAGGTCCCCTGTGCTTTCGCACGAACCTAATTAAAGTAAACCTCATTTTCCTAGAGGCGTAACCCCGTTAACACCTTTCTAGACACCTACTTGATCGGCTAATTGAAATGTATAAAACTCTCCCAGGAGTAACTCTTACTCGCAGCGGGTATCGGGATCCTGTAGGGTTCCTTGGCACGCTAATGAGGTCTCACAAGGCATCAACCATGCCAATTTCAAATTTTACGGGTGCCGAGAAACCCTAATACGGATCGTTAACTAGATTTTTAGGCGAAACAAGTAACTAGATAACAATTTAACTATAAGAACGGAAATACAACCTTTGTAGATCCGGTCCTCCACCTCCATAGCTCCGCAATGAAGTCTCCTCGCTGTCCAAATCGAATACCGGGCTCTAGCGTCGGCTTTATCGGAAAAATGGGCGGGCTAGGTCATCGACTACGATGCCGAAGATGATCTACGTCGAGGCATCACAAGATCAAGCTCCCACTTCACCAAGTCATGAAACTTGTGAAGAAAACACCCTATACTACTTGGCAAGAGGTAGAGGATGAAGAAATAGGAGGTGGGTTCACTTTAGAATTGGATTTCTCACTCTTTTCATCAAATCACCATTGATGGAAGCAAGGTTTTCTTCATGTGAAGAAGAAGAAGATGAATCTTATGATAAGTCGTTTTCAAAAAGAAAATAAAAACAATACTTATCATAATCCAACCATGGTCAAGTGTAGAGAATAGACTAGGGTTAAGTGGAATGGTTAGGGTTAAGCATGAGACAAAATGGTGACTTAGTCAAAGCTTCATGAAGTTTCAACATGCATCCAAAGAAAGCCACCATTTTTCTTTATGCTTATAATTTTCCAAAAAGAATAAATAGATAAATAAATGAATAAATAAGTAATGGATAAACAAAACCCTAATCATTAGTTTAACCATGGTTTAATTCTTTACACTTAACCAAGTAAACATGTATCATCAAACATGATACAATCATTTGTACAAAAAGTATATCACATATACAACTTGTACATTTAAGTGAGAAAATCCATTTAAAGTGAACCAATACTAGTTAATGCAAAGTAATATATCATATATATAATTATACATTAAATCATTAAATCAACACTTGATTTAACGATCCGGTCATATCGCATATAACCGACTAGTATCCTTTGTATCGGCTTATCGAATCAATACTTGATTCGATAACTAGGTTATATCGCATACAACCAATCGATACATTCATCGCGAGAATAGAATACGGTATCACATACACGCAACATTCTCGGTCCCGCACATATCTCATATGCGCCCCTATTTCGTTTCGCTTGAGCCAGGAAACCTCTGTGTACGACTCTAAAGACTCGTCAATACGCCGGCAGCAGGTGATGATCATATCAAACACCCACAAGCCGCAAGCGGTCTGCTAAACGTAACGGCCACCCGGGTATTGAGCGATCAGAAGATCGACAAGCAAGCCCGCTCACACTCCTGTGAATCCAACCAGTAACACTTACCGTACAGTCCGGTCTCGTCGTCTGATATGTCGCATATCTCGCCTAGGGGTGGTAAACGTCAGACCCCAATAGCTCGATAAGTCGTGTCGATATGAGGTCTATAACAGTTCGAGAAACTACAGGTAACACTTACCAGTAAATCTCAGCAACCCTGGCCAGGGATTTCCGGTTATAGCCAATCGAACACAGCGCAACATCAACTCCCTATACCGGGAGAGACGAATCCCCTCCTATCGCTCATTGCCTCTATGTGATTCGGGACTGTACCCAAAAGCCACCGTTTTGCATGCCCTCTTGGACGTGGTAAGGTGGAAATCAAAGCACAGTGGGAATTACACAAGACTCTATGACGATCTCGGGTCTACAGACTAACCTGTACCAGTGTCACCAGAGAACTGCCATCTGACGTGAGGTATAATACCATCTTGGAGTTCTCGGCGAGTCCGTCCAGTGTACCCAGTCTCCACTGAGCACCCGTATATCATCTCTGATTTCAAACACCAATGGATATGGGATCATCCATCGCCCATCTGTATGGGTCAAGAAGGTATACGCTAGTCTACTCTGGTATATCGATGCCCCATCTCGATACACCCACGACCAGGGACCTTGAAGGATGTACTTATGGACTACCATGTCCCCACTAGTATGATCCACATCATAGTCCAGGTAGTCAAGTACACATCCTAAGGGCTTTACCAACATGTAACAGAGAGACAATCGGTATACACGTTAAGGTAAAGTGTAACCAGATAGCATACTATCATGTCGAGCAAGAAAGTCCTCCCTATATATGTCCAAGCATCCACTACAATATACATCCTATGTACAGTAATGGCCTCTAGGGCATACATATAACTAACAATCTCCCACTTGCACTAGGGCCATCTGTAGCAGTGGTTGAAGTATCTCATACTCAACCATCCCATAAAAGTCTCTCTCTTGGAATAGGCCTTCGTGAGTGGATCCACCGTGTTATCCTCTGAGTCTGCTCTCCTAACCTCGATCACCCTGGAGATCAACTATCTCCATGATCAGGTGATACTGCCTCAGAATACGTCTGGGTCACTGATGGGACCGGCGTTCCTTGGCATAAACCACAACTCTATTGTCTCACAATGGTAGGAACGTAGTTCATCTCATGAACCATTATACACCCAAACAGCCTCTTTGGTAGCATCTTAAGTAGCGATGTATCCTGCCTTTATCGTCTAGTATGTCACGGTATCTAGCTTGGAACTCTTCCAACATACCGTCCCTTTACTGAGGGTAAAGACAATGCCTGCGACTGACATTCAGTCATCTTTATCACCCTGGAACCCTTCCAGTGATTCTCCTCAGAATCGTTTGATATCATCTCACTACAACTAGTGAGAATCCTAACATCTAATTAAATCTATCTCATAGATCCAAAACTCAGGATTTAGGAGGTATCATTTTGATCTTTTATGGAGAATCATTGTGATAAGCGGAGATTGACCGAGCGTAGCATAGGAAACTCCTTCCCTATCAAGAGTATGTCATCCACGTACTCTACGAGGATCACCACCATACTCCCTACTACCTTTTTGTATATACAAGGTTCATCTACCATTTTGATGATGTCAAACTGTTTGACTAACTCATCAAAACAGATGTTCCAACTCCGCGATGCCTGCTTTATCACATAAAACATCTTGCACACGTTTCCGCTGCTCCCACTGTCTACGAGGTCTTCTGGCTGTGTACTTATAGACGTTCTCTTCTAAATCAGTATTTAGAAAAACAGTCATGGCACCCAACCGCCAGATGTCGTAGTCATGGTATGTAGCCGTGGCAAGTAGGATATGGATGGACTTAAGCATAGATCCTTAGAAAAGGTTTCAACATAATCCATACCTGGTCAATGATGCAAACCTTTAACAAGTCTAGCTTTGAAAGTCTCAACCTTTCCATGTTCACGAAGTAATCTTCTCAAGATATACTTGCTCCTGATGGGGATTTAACCCTTCAGATATAGCAACTAAAGTCCATACTTTGTTGGTGTATAAGGATTCCATCTCAGATCGCTAAGCATCCAGCCATTCTTACAGAGTCCCACTCTTGATGGCCAGCTCGAAACTAGTTGGGTCATCATCTCATGATGCAATCCTCGCTCCCACTGTCATAGAGAAACCGAAGTATCTCTCAGGTGGGTGAGGAACCCTACTAGATCGGCGGAGAGGCTGAGGTTCGTTGGAATCTATTGAATACTTTGGTTCTGTCAAATCATCAGCTGCAGTTTGTATAGCTGGAACATTTCCAGTTCTACATAACAGACCTTGCCTCGAGCTTGTCCGGATTTTGCTTTTAGACATAGGCCTGACAACCGCAAATCTTAACTGACTTAAGAGATGGGCTCTTCCATTTCCATATCACATATGAAGTGGTAGGCATCTGATTTGATTCGAACCTAATTCAATAGGTATGCAGCTTCTCAAGTGCATAACTCCCTAAAGGAAATAGGTAACTCAGTAGTACTCATCATAAAGCACACCTTATCAAATAGGGTGTATCTGCTCCGCCCCGATATACCATCTGGCTATGGTGTATACGGATGAGTAATGCTGAGAGAGAAACTCATTCTTCTTTAAAATAGTCCAAGAATTCCAAGCACAAGTATTCTCCTCCTCGATCACATCAAAGAACATAATACTTATACCCGTATTTTGGTTCTCTACTTCTAACTTATATTCTGTGAATATCTCAAAAGGTTCGGACTTGTGTTTCAACAGGAACATATGTCTGAATCTCGAGAGATTATCAGAGAATGTAATGAAGTATAAAGAACCGATCTAGGCACATGTAGACAGGGGACCTACATACATCCACATGTATCATCCCAAGAGTTCAATAACTCTTTCTCTGTTTCCATTAAACAGAGCTGTCGTCATCTTATCTTTGTGACATGACTGGCGAGTTTCACAAGATGTAAATTCAAACTAATTTAAATATGCATCTTTATATAACTCTGCTAGTCGGGTCGCATTGATATGACCTAGTCTACAATACCTCAAGAAGGATCCGTTCATTTCTGAACTCTTCCTCTTGTGTGTGTTCCGTATACTAAGAACTGTAGTTTGATTTAGAACATCAATGCTTTTAGATAACGTGCCTGAACCGATCAACTTTTGATATAGGAAATGTTCAAAACATTA
Organism: Agapanthus africanus; assembly: GCA_030015575.1. Taxonomy (NCBI): domain Eukaryota; kingdom Viridiplantae; phylum Streptophyta; class Magnoliopsida; order Asparagales; family Amaryllidaceae; genus Agapanthus; species Agapanthus africanus. Next base: position 276,498,049 of record JASDDO010000010.1, on the reverse strand, counting down.
TCCAACAATACAAAATTTTATCATTTCTTTACTAATAAAGAGACTGATATGATTTTGTATATCAGATTCGGTATCTAATAACATTCGTTCAGAATCAATGTATTGGTAATACAGGGTGACAGTGACCGACAGACTTGGCTGCAACTCTTGCCCCGTTTTCTGCCTCATGAAACTTATCACCCGTTCTCAGTTCTTTACCTATCTGTAGCCCATGTAACAGATTACATATCTGGGATCCTGATCCGGTATCATATACCCAGGACGTAAAGGACATTGAGTAACAGTTCTGTATAATGAACACACCCGAAGATGATGCATCAGCATGCACTCTCTTCGTTTGGGCGGCATGGGAATCTTGGTATTCCCCTATTTCCTGCTCTGTCTTATAACTATTATAAGTGGGAGTGGGACCAACGTTCCCCAGCTCAATATAACAAACTGGTTCGGTCAATTTATCCGTTTTATTATCTTGATTAAGGCGTGACATGGTCGCTACCTGGAGAGAGAGAGAAGAAAACACTCAGCGTGCGCTCTTTCAAGAATAGATTGGTTATTATATTATCTAATCAGGATGGCTCCCACTGCTTTTTATCAAATCTTCCTTCAAACCCTAAAAGGAAAGACTAGCCGGGATTAATTACACGCCACAAGTTCGTCAATCTTTCAGCCAGGCCAGTGTCGGTACTTTGAGGGAGGTGCCCCGTGCTTTCGCACAGACCTAATTAATGTAAACCTCGTTTTCCCAGAGGCGTAACCCCGTTGACACCTTTCTAGACACCTACTTGATCGGCTAATTGTAATGTGTAAAACTCTCCCAGGAGTAACAATTACTCGCAGCGGGTATCGGGATCCAATTATCTCATAGAAGGTATGCAATCTCATTGCAAATTTCAACACTTGAAATTCCCGATAATATTTTGCCCCAAACGATCTATGACCTTGACAAGGTCAACAAACCATAGACCGCAAGTCAAGTTCAACCCGTCATTTCTTGATTGAATCAAACCCACCCGCACGACCCTTGACAAGGTCAACAAGGCCGCACGACTACCCTAACCCAATCTGCATCATATGCATAAGCAGATAAATACTGGTTAGCTACCGCACACTGCGCCTTGACAAGGTCAACAAACGCAGCACGAATACTAAACAGGACTTATCTGAAATGACGGAGGGCTACGACAGGTTTTTCTGAAAACCTATTGCGTAATGAACTTGATATCGTTGTAGGATCGAATGAATTTTAAAATGGAGTGTTTTTTAGGCTTTTCCAGTTTTGCTAAAGGAGTCACTCCCGGTGAAGGGATCGTCGGTCCTTTCCTCGTAGAATGAGGTGCGGGATATATAATATATATCACTGTGCAAAGAAGAAACTCTTAAAAGCAATCAAAAGACAAACCGAGGGTTGTAGCATCTGCCAGTTATTGCTAAAGGAGGCACTCCCGGTGAAGGGATCTCGGTCCTTTCCTTATCGAATAAGGTGCAGGATATATCATATATACCGCTGTGCAAAGCAAGAACTGTAGCTACCTGTTTTATTTTGAAATTCGATTCCACAACATCTTAGGTTTCTTTTCTTTCATTAATCACATTAATGAAGTCCCATCATTTAAGTACCTAAACATCACAGATAAATACGACGTACACTTATGCCATCCGCATTCGCCTCGATGTCCCCTCGTGCACCGTTAGGTTAGGTAACTAACGGCAGAGCGGGGTAGGGCTAGCGCGGGTGTAAAACATAAGTTACGTCTATATAATATATCATATATACTATATACAGTATTTATCACAGAACATCACATGATCACATCACAGATAACGCAGCAGAAGAAACATATGAAATATTGGATATACTAGGACGTCTGTGTTTTCAATACGAGCCAGTATAAAACACGGATTCCACGGTCGTGATGAATAGCCAAACCCACACCCCTAGACCCGTACGAGAGCTGCAAGCAACCCTACCAATTCTAGAGTTAGGAGACCCGGACTCGACTCCTCGAGTTGGTCTCCCACTGGACTCCAGAACCCGGTTACTTGTGCTCCCCTCCTTGGGTCTATCCTAGTGCGGAAAAGTAAATAATATACATCAACGGTGACAACTTCCGCAACCTGTAAGTGCCCCAATAAAAGAATATTACATACAAGTTTTTACATGAATGAAAATGAAAAACACTCATTTCACATAAAAACCCCCGGCTATTCAAACACGATGATCCAATATAACATATGCAGCAACACATAACATCACATGTCATCAACGTAAGTAAATATGTGCATCCCAATTGTCGTTGACATATAGCAACGAAACCGGCGATATCACATATTACACTTACGGTCACAGAAAAGAAAGTGTAAAACTACAACAGTTGGAATCCGCAACCTCCTCAGACATCGCATGCCTGACCAAATGAATTCCTTAGACATCACATGCCTAACAATTATAAACCCCGCATTTTAGTCTCTATATCGAAAACACTTTTCAATATCTAGTCGGGCAATTCAACAAGATTCCCGAAAATCTGATCGAATGCTCGTCGCAAACTTTAGTAGGCAGCCGCACCCCCGATACCGTCGACGAAGTGCACTAAGGCGGAACACCGCTACCGTGAGCACCCGAACGGATGCTTTCGGCGACGGGGTTCTCCTACAGTCACTTGGTCGGGGCTATGGAGTGAGGCTGTCTATTAAGTTTACCCGGCGAGTATCCGCGTACACTACGTGATTGCGACGGACTTTTGATCACATCAAAATTCCGTGGCAACCGATCAAGTGAGACTAAAGTGCTAGATTTATAACATTCATTCAGTTATCTCATAACTATTTGTGAATTCCAATTATTGTATCCCATTCCAGATAAATAGAAAATGTTAAACTTTCCGATCGAACAGTCAAACAACCAAGTTTTCCCGATACAGCTCAACACATGAAATAAGTCTAAAAACATTCAGTTCTTGCCTCAGTACCAACGGTCCAGCCGTAGAAGGGTCAAGCCAACGCCTCACATGTGGCACGCCGTACTGCCCCAAACCCGAAGGTTCAAAGAGCAGTTCAAGACGGTCACATAATCGAGTTAAGGTTTGTTGTCTTCTAGAGGGTCCATCGAGTTACTTGCACTACTTAGAACGTCGTTAAACTACGGAAAAATCCAACACTTGGAAATTTCCCGACAGGGGAAAAATTGGGTATTTATATCCGGTCGAACTTTTTAACATATTCGGAATTATCCGGAAAAGACACATAGACAAGATTAGACAATCCGATCGAATCCACGAGTTCCCTAAACAACACCAGAAAACTCAACTGTAGAGTAAATATTAAAATATCCCAGAAAACTCAGCATTAAAATAAAGAAATTACTGTGCAAATATGGTGGAGTAAAGAGACATATTGGGCGCGGAACCGCCGCAGAAGCCATGCTTCTGCCGCGGTTCCGCCGCGTTTTAATCGAATCATGAGTACGGGCTCTACAGTAATTCTTCAAATTCCCTGCTGATTTTTCTGCATATTTTTAATTTCGAAAAATCCACAAATCCAGAAAAAATCCAGAGAGCATTTTGGAGATGGGGTTTCGGTTCGATCGGACTTCAAACGTCGTCTAGACTTCGCCTAAGGCTCTAGAGAGGCTCTGATACCACTGTAGGGTTCCTTGGCACGCTAATGAGGTCTCACAAGGCATCAACCATGCCAATTTCAAATTTTACGGGTGCCGAGAAACCCTAATACGGATCGTTAACTAGATTTTTAGGCGAAACAAGTAACTAGATAACAATTTAACTATAAGAACGGAAATACAACCTTTGTAGATCAGGTCCTCCACCTCCATAGCTCCGCAATGAAGTCTCCTCGCTGTCCAAATCGAATACCGGGCTCTAGCGTCGGCTTCATCGGAAAAATGGTCGGGCTAGGTCATCGACTACGATGCCGAAGATGATCTACGTCGAGACATCACAAGATCAAGCTCCCACTTCACCAAGTCATGAAACTTGTGAAGAAAACACCCTATACTACTTGGCAAGAGGTAGAGGATGAAGAAATAGGAGGTGGGTTCACTTTAGAATTGGATTTCTCACTCTTTTCATCAAATCACCATTGATGGAAGCAAGGTTTTCTTCATGTGAAGAAGAAGAAGAAGAAGAAGATGAATCTTATGATAAGTTGTTTTCAAAAAGAAAATAAAAATAATACTTATTATAATCCAACCATGGTCAAGTGTAGAGAATAGACTAGGGTTAAGTGGAATGGTTAGGGTTAAGCATGAGACAAAATGGTGACTTAGTCAAAGCTTCATGAAGTTTCAACATGCATCCAAAGAAAGCCACCATTTTTCTTTATGCTTATAATTTTCCAAAAAGAATAAATAGATAAATAAATGAATAAATAAGTAATGGATAAACAAAGCCCTAATCATTAGTTTAATCATGGTTTAATTCTTTACACTTAACCAAGTTAACATGTATCATCAAACATGATACAATCATTTGTACAAAAAGTATATCACATATACAACTTGTACATTTAAGTGAGAAAATCCATTTAAAGTGAACCAATACTAGTTAATGCAAAGTAATATATCATATATATAATTATACATTAAATCATTAAATCAACACTTGATTTAACGATCCGGTCATATCGCATATAACCGACTAGTATCCTTTGTATCGGCTTATCGAATCAATACTTGATTCGATAACTAGGTTATATCGCATACAACCAATCGATACATTCATCGCGAGAATAGAATACGGTATCACATACACGCATCATTCTCGGTCCCGCACATATCTCATATGCGCCCCTATTTCGTTTCGCTTGAGCCAGAAAACCTCTGTGTACGACTCTAAAGACTCGTCAATACGCCGGCAGCAGGTGATGATCATATCAAACACCCACAAGCCGCAAGCGGTCTACTAAACGTAACGGCCACCCGGGTATTGAGCGATCAGAAGATCGACAAGCAAGCCCGCTCACACTCCTGTGAATCCAACCAGTAACACTTACCGTACAGTCCGGTCTCGTCGTCTGATATGTCGCATATCTCGCCTAGGGGTGGTAAACGTCAGACCCCAATAGCTCGATAAGTCGTGTCGATATGAGGTCTATAACAGTTCAAGAAACTACAGGTAACACTTACCAGTAAATCTCAGCAACCCTGGCCAGGGATTTCCGGTTATAGCCAATCGAACACAGCGCAACATCAACTCCCTATACCGGGAGAGACGAATCCCCTCCTATCGCTCATTGCCTCTATGTGATTCGGGACTGTACCCAAAAGCCACCGTTTTGCACGCCCTCTTGGACGTGGTAAGGTGGAAATCAAAGCACAGTGGGAATCACACAAGACTCTATGACGATCTCGGGTCTATAGACTAACCTGTACCAGTGTCACCAGAGAACTGCCATCTGACGTGAGGTATAATACCATCTTGGAGTTCTCGGCGAGTCCGTCCAGTGTACCCAGTCTCCACTGAGCACCCGTATATCATCTCTGATGTCAAACACCAATGGATATGGGATCATCCATCGCCCATCTGTATGGGTCGAGAAGGTATACGCTAGTCTACTCTGGTATATCGATTCCCCGTCTCGATACACCCACGACTAGGGACCTTGAAGGATGTACTTATGGACTACCATGTCCCCACTAGTATGATCCGCATCATAGTCCAGGTAGTCAAGTACACATCCTAAGGGCTTTACCAACATGTAACAGAGAGACAATCAGTATACACGTTACGGTAAAGTGTAACCAGATAGCATACTATCATGTCGAGCAAGAAAGTCCTCCCTATATATGTCTAAGCATCCACTACAATATACATCCTATGTACAGTAATGGCCTCTAGAGCATACATATAACTAACAGATCCAACTATCTTATAGAAGGTATGCAATCTCATTGCAAATTTCAACACTTGAAATTCCTAATAATATTTTACCCCTAGCAGCTATATGACCTTAACATAGTCAACAAATCATAAGTGCTAGTCAAGTTCAACCCGTCATTTCCCGATTGAATTAAACCCACCCGCACGACCCTTAACATAGTCAACAAAGTCGCACGACTACCCTAATCCAATCGCATCATATGCTTATACAGATAAGCAATAATCAGCTACCGCACACTACGCCTTAACATAGTCAACAAACGTAGCACGAATACTAACTAGTACTTATCTGAAATGACGGAGGCTACGACAGGTTTTTAAGAAAACCTTTGCGTAATGAACTTGATATCGTTGTAGAATCGAGTGATTTTAAATGGAGTGTTTTTGAGGCTTTTCTAGTTTTGCTAAAGGGGTCACTCCCGGTGAAGGGATCGTCGGCCCTTTCCTCGTCGAATGAGGTGCAGGATATATCATATATATCACTATGCAAAGCAGAAACTATAGAAGCAATCAAAAGACAAACCGAGAGTTGTAGCATCTGCCAGTTATTGCTAAAGGAGTCACTCCCGGTGAAGGGATCTCGGTCCTTTCCTTATCGAATAAGGTGCTGGATGTTCTACAAGGAACACCGCTATGCAAAGCAAGAACTAGAGCTACCAGTTTTTAAACAAGTTTCTACAACATCTTAGGTTTCTTTTATTTTCATTAATCTTATTAATGAAGTCCCATTTTATTATGCTTCACAAGCATCTCTTTTGAAACGAAATCTGCAATATAACATATATCTCATATATATAATATAAACATTCGTCACGGGCAGTAATATGATCTCATCACAGAACATTGCAGCAGAAGAACATATATGAAGTATTGGATATACTAGGACGTCCGTGTTTTCAATACGAACCTGTATAAAACACGGATTCCACGGTCGCGATGAATAGCCAAACCCACATCCCTAGACCCCTACGAGAGCGGCAAGTAACACTGCCAATTCTAGGGTTAGGAGACCTGGTCTCGACTCCTCGAGAAGGTCTCCCACTGGACCCTAGAACCCGGTTACTTGTGCTCCCCTCCTTGGGTCTACCTAATGCGGAAAAGTAAATAATATACAACGGTAACATCTTCCGCAACCTGGAAGTGCCCCAATAAAAGAATATTACATACAAATGAATTTTACATGAATGAAAAAGAAGAACTCTCATCTCACATAAAACCCCCGGCTATTCAGAACGCGACGATCCAATAGAACATATCACAGCAACACATAATATCTCATATCATCAGCGTAAGCAAGTATGCGTATCTCGATTGTCGTTGATGTATAGCAACGAAGCCGGCGATACACCACATACTACGCTTACGGTCACAGAAAAGAAAGTGTAAAACTACAACAGTTGGAATCCGCAACCTCCTTAGACATCGCATGCCTAACCAAATGAATTCCTTAGACATCGCATGCCTAACAATTATAAACCCCGCATTTTAGTCTCATTATCGAAAACTCTTTTCAATATCAAGTCGGGCAATTCAACAAGATTCCCGACGTCCTGATCGAATGCTCGTCGCAAACTTTAGTAGACGGCCGCACCCCCAGATGCCGTCGACGAAGTGCACTAAGGCGGAACACCGCTGCCGCGAGCACCCGAACGGATGCTTTCGGCGACGGGGTTCTCCTACAGTCACTTGGTCGGGGCTATGGGGCGTAGCTGTCTATTAAGTTTACCCGGCGAGTATCCGCGTACACTACGTGATTGCGACGGACTTTTGATTGCATCAAAATTCCGTGGCAACCGATCATTTGAGACTAAACTGCTATGTTTATAATATTCAAATTAGTTATCTCATAACTACCTGTGGATTCCAAATATTGTATCACATTCCAGATAAATAGACAAAGTTAAACTTTCTGATCGAATAATCAAACACCCAAGATTTCCCCAATATATCTCAATACATGAAATTAGTTTTAAAACATCCATCACATGCCACAGTACCAATGGTCCAGCCGTAGAAGGGTCAAGCCAACGCCTCACATGTGGCACGCCGTACTGCCCCAAACCCTAAGGTTCAAAAGGCAGTTCAAGACGGTCACATAATCGAGTTAAGGTTTGTTGTCTTCTAGAGGGTCCACCGCGTTACTTGCACGACTTAGAACGTTCTTAAACACGAGAAAAAATCCAACTATTGAAAAATTTTCCGACAGGGGAAAAAGTGAGTTATTGATATCCGTTCGAACTTTTTAACAGTTTCTAAAATTATCCGGACAAACTAAACAAAGTTATAATATCCGATCGAAACAACGAGTCCCCAATACAACCCAGAAAATTCAACTGTTGAATAGAAATAAAAATACCCAGAAGAATCAGGAAGTACAGACGGTCATTACTGTGCAGAAACTAACCATCAATCAACAGTAACGGCCGCGGAACCGCCGCCAATGCGATGGTTTGGCCGCGGTTCCGTGCTTAAATAGTTGAGTTAGGGTGTCGTTTTTCACAGTAATTCCTAAAATACCCTGCTGAATTTTTTAAGTATTTTTAATATGAAAAAAATCACAGTTTTGAAAAATTTCCAGAAACTAGGGTATATCGGGTTTTCCGGGTTCGATCGGACTTTAAACTTCGCCTAGACTTCGCCTAAAGCTCTAGCTTGGCTCTGATACCACTGTAGGGTTGCTATGCACGCGCACAAGGGTCTACGAGGCATCAACCATGCCCGATTAAAAATTTATCCGTGCCGAACAACCCGAATACGGATCTTTAAACTAGAGATTAGGCGAAAACTAACATGTTAACAACTTTAACACTAAGTGAGAGGAATTACAACCTTTGTAGATCCGGTCCTTCACTTCATATGCTCCGTGTTGTGGTCCCTTCGCTGCGATCATCGGGTTCCGGATTCTCGAGAGGTTCCACGAAGAGAAAGATGCAACCTTTGCTTCCGATCTTCGATACAAAGATGATCTACCTTGAAGTTTCGTTAACACAAGCTAACACTCACTAAAATTGAGTGAACACTCTCATCTAAAGGGCAAGAGAAGATGAGGATGATGAAGTAGGATTTTTTCTCTCTTTATTTATCTTTTTCTCATATTTATTCATCACTTGGAAAAAATCTAGAAAGCTTTTTCATGAAAAAATGAAGGAAGAAGAAGATGAATAATAATCAATTATCCTTTTATGATGAATAGAAATAATTAATATGATAAATAATGCAACCATGGTCAACTAAACTCATGTAGAGAATTAACAAGGGTTAGGGTTTGGGTTAGGTTAAAGATGAGTCACACACAAATATCTTTATCATGACAAAATGAAAAGCTTCTAGAATCAACTAGAAGACTTAACCCTAATCCAAACCCTAATCATGTTTAAACTCCACAAAACATGTTGCATTAGTTATCATATCATGTTACAATATTATATATCACATATATAATATTTATTGCAACCAAATAAAATAATACAATTAACATATATCGCATATATATCAATGTATTACCCGAGTGAGAAAAAGAATCTTTTAGTGAGCTAATATTAGTTAATGCAATTTAATATATCAAATATATTATTATACATTAAATTATCGAATCAACACTTGATCCGACAATCCGGCTATATCGCATATAACCGACTAATATTTATCCGTACCGATTCATTGAATCAACACTTGATCCGATGACCCGGCTGATATCAAATATCGCGAGAATATAATACGGTATCACATATCGCATTATCCTCAGTCCCGCACATATCACATATGCGCTCCTACTCCGTTTTCCCTGAGCCAAGAAACCACTGTGTAGGACTCTAAAGAATCGTCAATACGCCGGCAGTAGGTGATGATCATATCAAACACCCACAAGCTGCAAGCGGTCAGCTAAATGTAACAGCTACCCAGGTATTGAGCGCTCGGAAGATCAACAAGCAAGCCTGTACATTCTCCTGTGAATCCAAACAGTAACACTCCCGTACAGTCCGGTCTCGTCGTCTGATATGTTGCATATCTCGCCTAGGGGTGGTAAACGTCAAACCCCAGTAGCTCGATAAGTCGTGTCGATATGAGGTCTATAACAGTTCGAGAAACTACTGATAACACTTACCCGTAAATCTCAGCAACCCTGGCCAGGGATTTCCGGTTATAGCCAATCGAACCCAGCACAACATCAACTCCCTATACCGGGAGAGACGAATCCCCTCCTATCGCTCATTGCCTCCATGTGATTCGGGACTGTACCCAAAAGCCACCTTTTTGCACGCCATCTTGGACGTGGTATGATGGAAATCAAAGCACAGTGGGAATCACACAAGACTCTATGACGATCTCGGGTCAACAGACTACTCTGTACCAGTGTCACCGGAGAACTGCCATCTGACGTGAGGTATAATACCATCTGGGAGTTCTCGGCGAGTCCGTCCAGTGTACCCAGTCTCCACTGAGCACCCATACACCATCCTTGATGTCAAACTCCGATGGATATGGGATCATCCATCGCCCATCATATGGGTCAAGATGCGTATACGCTAGTCTACTCTGGTGCATCGATGCCCTGTCTCGATACACCCTCGACTAGGAACAGTTATAGGATGTACTCGTCAACTACCGTGGCCCCACTAGTATGATCTCATCATAGTCCCAGTAGTCGAGTACATATCCTAAGGGCTTTATCAACATGTAATATAGAGACAATCAGAGTACATGTTAAGATAAAGTACAACCAGATAGCGTACTATCATGTCGAGCAAGAAAGTCCTCCCTATATATGTCCTAGCATCCACTACAATATACATCGTATGTACAGTAATGGCCTCTAGGGCATACATATAACTAACAGTTCCTTCCCACTTACCTGGCATTTACCTGGCTATAAGGGTAGTACGGAAGAAGTACAAGATTGATCTTGCGGCTTGTCCTTTGGAAGTCTAGGAGCGGTCTAGAGACTGGACCTAAGTAACCTTAGTTCTAGCGTTGCTTGTGCATCTTAGGGTGATTTGTCTTGAGTCCCACATTTTTCAAAACAAGCCAATTTTAAATCACACACACTGCCACTTGCACTAAACCCGCTTAGTGCATGCTCGGCTGGACATGGGATCCTAGTGCCCGTCTTGTCCGCGTTCCTGCTATCGACGCCGAAGTCGGTACTTCTTTATCTCCTTTTCCCCCACCACACACCACAACCGAGATGGACGGCACTCCATCAGATTATAACACCACGCTGCCACCGCCCATAGGTGCGCAGAATCCACCGCGCATCTTTCTCCAAGAGAGATGCTATCCTATCCGTGGTCCTCTTCCCACTTGTCTATCTCTTCCACCACCTAACGGGGATAATTTTGAAATTAAACCCCACTACATCAATCTGCTGCCCAAATTTCACGGGCTTGAGTCGGAAGACGCGTACGTTTTCATCACCAAATTCGAAAACGTATGCGCAATGATGGGTACTTCACAATTGACTTTAGATGCTATGTGCTTACGTCTTCCCCCATTCACACTATGCGACTTGGCAGAAAAATGGCTTTATAATACTGCCGCACACTCTATCACTAATTGGGATGAATTCGTCATAGCATTTCTTAAGAAGTTTTACCCCAACCATAAGACTGCCCGTGTTAGAAGCGAGATCAACCAGTTCACCCAGCTTCCCAATGAACCATTTTGGAAGTGCTTTGAACGTTTCCAAGATCTGCTTGTCCAATGTCCTCATCATGGAATCAATAGATGGGATTTATGCCGAATTATTTATGAGGGCATTAATCCAGTGACAAAGCAGATGCTTGAAACAAATTGTCAATGCAATTTCATGTCTAAAGACGACGGTGAAGCTTGGAAATATCTGGAAGACCTTGCTGAACACACTTTGCAGTGGGAAAGCATAAGACCGCCTTCTTCTAAGGGAAGTATTCATCAGCTCGATGTTTCCATCGCAGTAAAAGCCGAAATGGCAGGGATACAGAAGAAACTCGACGCTATTGAAAACAAGTTCTCATCATTCTCCCTAAATCAGGTCACGCTTCCTAAGACCGTCTGTGGTTGCTGTTCGGATCTTTCACACTTAACGGATGAATGTCCTATGAATGCATCGTTTCAAGCTAATGCTGCTTTTCAGCAGCGACCTAGAAACGACCCTTATTCTTCCACGTACAATCAAGGATGGAGGAATCATCCTAACTTTTCTTGGAACCAAAACCAACAAAGCAATTATCAAAGACCTCCTCCACAACAACCACAACCACAGAATCAGCCCCCCTTTCAGTCACAGAATTTCCAAAATCCGGCCAACATTTCTACACCACAAGTGGCCGGTACTAACAACTCACTTGCATAAACTTTGGATATGTTCATGAAACAATCCATGCAAATTTCGGCTGAGATGAGGTCTTCTATTGATACCTTAACGAAAAACTCCGCCTCCCATGGTGAGAGTATTAAATCATTAGAAAACCAAATCGCACAGTTAAACGCCGCAATGAGTGCGAGAGAAAAAGGGAAACTCCCATCTCAACCCATACCTAATCCTGGCCACTCAGAAAGTTATAATGTGAGTGCTGTTACCACGTTGAGATCAGGAAAAGTGCTGAATAACCGAGTAGGTGAGCAATGTGATGATAGTGACACCAATGATACCCCAGCTTCTTCTTCTTCCCCTAATTCGTCTAGTCTCCCACCTTCACCCGAGCCTATTCTCCGTTTTCCCCAAGGCTCGAACCCTTCGTCCATTTCGCCAAATCTATCTAAGTCGATTCCCACTCCAGTTTTGGGATCGAATCCGTCCCCACAATCCTCTCCAACGTTGGACCAAACCCTTATTGATAAAGCACCTTATCCAAACAGGTTAAGGGGCAACAGACCAAGTCCACAAATGGAGAAGATTGTGGAAATTTTTAAGCAAGTTAACATAAACATTCCTCTCCTAGATGCTATTCAACAAGTTCCGTCATATGCGAAAATCCTAAAGGACTTGTGCACTAGGAAGAGAAAAGTTCAAGTACCTAAAAAAGTTTTCCTTGGGAGTAATGTGAGCACTGCTTTTACACAACAACTACCCAAGAAACGAAAGGACCCCGGAAGTCCTACAATTTCAATTTCTATTGGGGGTAAAAATATTGATCGTGCTCTACTCGATCTAGGTGTTAGTGTTAACTTGCTTCCGTATTCTGTTTATGAGCAATTAGGGATCGGAGAGTTAAAACCTGCGCATTGCACTCTTCAGATGGCCGATCGATCTATCACCCAACCAAGGGGTGAGCTAGAGGATGCATTAATCAAAGTCGGGGAATTCATATTCCCTGTGGACTTTATTGTTATAGATACACAACCTGTGGCAAACCTACGCAATCAAATCCCGGTGATACTCGGTCGACCCCTTTTGGCCACTTCCAACGCAGTAATCAATTGTAGAAACGGCTCTATGACCCTATCCTTTGGAAAGAAGTCAATTGAGCTTAACATTTACAAGTTGGGAAGTGAACCCTCCGAACCCTATGCTCATGTATATTCTGTGGAATTAATGGATGTCGACAGCAGCGAATATGATCAACCTCATAATTCTGACTCTTTTCATATGATGTTGCTTGACACCGACTCTTCCACCAAGTTGTTCGGGTCAACATCTAACGCTGATGAGGAACTTTTTATAGAGTCTGACGATCACCCCATTTTTTCTGATGACATTATTCTTAGGGGTATCGATGAAAGCTTTGAGGAAATTTTCGCTGATGAACTCGCATTTTTACAAGACACGGGTGTTGAGATAAATCAACTCCAAGATGAAGAAATTGGACCTCCACCCTTTCTTTTGGACAATCATGATAATGCGAGAAATCCATCATTACTATCACTGTGTCGTCTCTCCAAATTGAGACGCAGTCCTTTTCCATTACACCTCTTATCACCTCCCTACTTCTTCACGTCAAAAGGTAACATGTTCTTCCACCAACCTTGGTGCTTCATCGATAAAATTTTTGAATGGTTGGTGTTGACCTTCGGTCTTTGCAAATCTTGGCATTGACCAATAACCTTGACCCCCTCGTGTGATTTTAAAAGATTAAAATTGTTTAACTCAAGTTTGCGGGGTGGTATATTTTGGGCTCTTGAAAGAAAATGATTTTTACAAAATTGTGAGCCAAAAATAAGTTTGAGGGAGGATTTTCACTTTCATATATTCTTGCCCCCATTAATAATTTCCTCCCAAGTCTACAGGTTTTTGAGCTTAACGGATGACATCAGTGAGGACACTGCTGTAAACAGGTTTGGGGGAGGTTTGCGCTTATTTACACATCAATTTGCATCATATTTTGCGCTTATTTACACATCAATTTGCATCATATTTTGCATAAGCACAACATTTTCAAAAAAATTTTAAAAATTTTTTTTTTATAACAAACGAGTAGAAAGTGAAAAATTACATCCAAAAGATAGGAATAGAAAACCAAGAAAATTAGAAGTTTTCTTAAACGAACTGGTAATAAGTAGTCATGAGCCGTTGTCCCAAGGGTTAGTAAGATGAAGGAAGTCACTAATCTGAGGATAAAAATAAGACTGAAAAATAGTTTCTATTCTGAAAGCTAAACATTTGAATGTTGATACCCTACTATTTGCACTTACACACGTCTTGAAACTCGGGATAGTAGAGGATACCTTGAAATGCTCTTGTCTAAAAGCCAAAGTATGAAGGAATTGAAAAAAAAATGAAGAAAATATAAAAATGGTGAAAAGAAAAATGAACACTGGTTTTGTTATCGCCAAGGCAGCAATAAAAAAAATATAGCGAGGGTGCCTCTTCACCTAGTGCCCTAAGGCCAACTGGTCAGGGAGTCACTGCTAAGCCTTAGGTGGTGCAAGACGAGGAAAATATTATCACCTAATCAGAAAGCACATGAGTAGTCGGTTGGTTAGTACCTCAAGAAGTATTAACGGTTGCATGAAAATGTGTGAGCAAATCTAAATATTCATCAAATTAAAAAGTACCGATGTAGATGGACAAGAGTATGATAGCTTGAATTGAATTCTCCGAGTGTAGGGATGTCCATTACACACACGTAAGGATATATGATCAATGTTTGGATGAAAGGTAGGAATGAAGAATAAAGACGATGTTTTATTGAGGGATAATGTGATTTCTAATATCTTTTCATGACTATTAAGATAGGTCTCATAACAACTGAAAAGATGGTGTAGTTGGAAACTCTTATTTTCAAAGTCTTTCTTTTATGGTTCTTATCTTTATATGTAAATTTCACCATCTCTCTTTTGTTATTGGATTTTGTGGGTGTAATCCGCTGAAAACCCTCAGGAGACAACACTCCTCCTACTAGGGACACCTAAAGGTTTAACGGCTTGTTGCACGTGCTCAATGCAATCGTGTCTGCCTACGAAAGTATGCTTAGTTTTCTCCTTTCTTTTTCTCCTCTTGAATAAACTAGTTTGCTCGGGACGATCAAAGATAAGTTTGGGGGTATTTGTTCAGTTGATAAAACTGCACATTTGTTATTACATTTTTCCTACCATTTTCATATTAAAAAAGGACTTTATTATAATATATCGTACATATGAGGGTTTATGTGTAAAAATAATATTTTCCATGTGTTGATATATTATAATTAGCATTTGGTAGGAAAATGTATGCAAATAATTTCATTGACCAAATCCTAGTAGAACAAAGTCTACTAAATATTATTTGAGTTGTTGTGCAGAATTTTTCCAAGTTGTGCAGAATTTTTCAAGACTAGAATCAAGGAAATCAAGTTGTTGAAGAAGACTTGCCTAATTAAAAAGCAAAACTTGGAGACCAAGTCTGGCAGCAACCACGAGAATATTTCCATGATACAAAGGTTCCTAGGATCGCCAAATGTCACAGAGAGCCAGCCCAAGAAGTTTGATCAACGGCCATGATAATAAGGCCGCGGATCCGCGGCATTAGCCCCTTGATGCCGCGAATCCGCCGCGTTAAAGTGGAGTTAAGGGATTGAATTTTTTTGGTAGGATTGTAACTACCATTCCCCAATTTAGGCATCTAACCTTCTGGCTTTGGGATTATAAAAAGGGACCGAGAGCCTCTTGGAAAATTTATCAAGCCGACGAGATCACGAAGTCCCAGACGGCTCACGCATCCAGGCTGATCATCAACTGTTCGTCTACCTCCTTAGAAGAGATCAAGAAGCAACTAGAAATTGTAATCATTTTCTAAGGATTCAAGTGTAATGAATATTTTTAATTAATAAAGGTGGCTTTCTTTTTCTTATTCTATTTCTTCGTAGTTTAATTATGCAATTTCTTTCCATCTCTTCTTCTCCCAACATGCGTGAGTAATTCTCCGCTTGTTAGGGTTCGTAGAATTAGGGTAGGCTAATGGATGATAAACATCCCTAAGCCCTTTTTAAGTCCTATAAAGTTTATGAACTTTATCAAAAGAATCATAAACATCCTAATTGGGCGTGCTAACAATTCTTTGTTAATTCCGACCGCAATTAGATATTAGATTAATGATTGTTTTGGTAAAGGCTAGATATGAACGGAGTTCCGTGTCGAGATAAGGGTTAAGAGTGGGATTCCTTTTCCCTCCAGAAACCCTAATCTACACGCATCACCGTCGTTCTAGTTTTAAATCTATTAAAGGATAAAAAGGGTAACTTTTAATTAATCATCCATAACTACTAAATCCTAACGAACCCTACAAGCCCTCTTATTATATTAACTACATCCCTAAAATAATCTAGATCTATATATTTTGCATTCTTGCTTAAAGTAGATCTAGAAATCTTTTCACAAAATTCTTTATTCCTCCACTCTTTTTCAACACATCTAAAGTAAGAGTAAAAGATCCGATGTTTCCCTGAGGACGACCCGCACTCATCTTGGTCTAGCTATACGCGACACCGTTATTGATTGCGGTTAACTACAAAAACACTTTTTCGTATCAATCACATACCTAGATCGGTTTTATATGCGGTACGAAATCCCCAAAGAGCATCCGTCAATTTGGTTGACCAATCTTTTCAATTTTTAGAAACTGTTTTCTCCAAAATTTGTTTGATTTGTCTGTTTGAAACCTCAGCTTGCCCGCTCGTTTGGAGATGATAGGGTGTGGAAAGTTTGTGGTTGATTGCATATTTCCGCATCAAAGTCTCGAAAGACCGATTACAGAAATGTGTCCCGTTATCGCTAATGATAGCACGTGGGTGTCTAAATCGCGAAAAGATGTTTTCTTTTAAGAATTTAATGACAACCTTTTTGTCATTAGTGCGACAAGGAATAGGTTCCACCTATTTCGAGACGTAATCAACCGCAAGCAATATGTACAAATTCCGAAAGGAGTTGGGAAAAGGACCCATAAAATCAATACCCCAAACGTCAAAAATTTCAACCACTAAAATCGGTTAAAGTGGCATCTCATTTCTCCGGGAAATCCTACCCGTGTGTTGACACTGTGGACAAGTTTTGCAATGATCAAATGCATGTTTGAACAAAGTCGGCCAGTAAAAACCGCATTGCAAAACCTTCTGCGTCGTCTTTCGAGGACCGAAATGACCCCCACATGCCTGATCATGACAAAAAGATAGAACACTCTTGAATTCATCATTAGAGACACATCTGCGAATGATCTGGTCAGGACAATACTTAAACAAATAGGGTTCATCCCAGTAAAAGTATTTTACTTGGGATAGAAATCGATGTTTGTCCTGTTTCGACCATTCAAGGGGAATAAGTCCCGTAGCAAGATATTTCACAATATCGCCGAACCAAGGTTCGTTGGATACTTTCAAGAGTTGTTCGTCCGGAAAAGAATCATTGATCGGCAGGGTCACAGGTGAAGAAGAGATGAGTGACAGATGGTCGGCTACTACGTTTTCACATCCTTTCTTATCTTTAATAACAAGATCAAATTCTTGTAATAGAAGAATCCAACGTATTAGCCTACCTTTAACATCCTTCTTCGCCAAAAGATGTTTCAAGGTGGGGTGGTCAGTGTACACAACAATTGGTGAGCCAATCAAGTAAGGCCTGAATTTTTCTAATGCAAATACAACCGCTAAAAGTTCTTTTTCAGTAGTTGTATAGTTAATTTGAGCATCATTCAGAGTCTTACTTGCATAATAGATCACGTGTGGCATCTTTTCAATATGATGTCCTAAGACTGCACCAACTGCAAAATCTGATGCATCACACATAAGCTCAAATGGGTGGTTCCAATCTGGAGATGATAGAACGGGGGCTGTAGTGAGAAAGTTTTTAAGTGAGTCAAATTTAGCCTCACAATCCGAGTCAAAGTGAAAGGTTGTGTCCTTAGCCAAGAGAAGAGTCAAGGGTCTAGCAATTTTGCTAAAATCCTTAATGAATCTCCGATAAAAGCCTGCATGGCGAAGAAAGGATCGTATATCCTTGACGCATTTAGGATGAGGAAGGTTTTGAATGACATCTATTTTAGTTTTGTCAACTTTAATGCCTTTTCTTGAAATAACATGCCCAAGCACAATTCCCTCTTGGACCATGAAATGGCATTTTCCCCAATTCAAGGTTAAGTTCTTCTCTATACAACGAGTAAGAACTGCGTCAAGATGAGATAGGCAGTCAGCAAAAGAATCTCCGAATATCGAGAAATCGTCCATGAAAATCTCCAGAAAATTCTCGACCATGTCCGAGAATATCCCCATCATACACCGCTGAAATGTAGCGGGAGCATTGCATAACCCAAAGGGCATGCGTCTATAAGCAAAAGTACCAAAAGGACAAGTAAATGTGGTTTTATCTTGATCCCTTTTGGCAATAGGGACTTGGTTATAGCCAGAGTATCCATCCATGAAGCAATAATATTCACGTCCAGCTAAGCGTTCCAGCATCTGGTCAATAAAAGGTAGAGGAAAGTGGTCTTTCCTCGTTGCGGCATTGAGTTTTCTATAATCAATACATACACGCCACCCAGTTTGGGCACGTGTCTGGATTAACTCATTTGCCTCATTTGTTATGACCGTGATACCAGATTTCTTAGGGACTACATGAATTAGACTCACCCATTGGCTATCAGAGATTGGGTAAATGATACCACTGTCAAGGCATTTGACAATTTCTTTCTTTACCGCATCCTTCATGACGGGGTTTAACCATCTCTGTGGTTCTCGGGTTGGCTTGGCTTCATCCATCAGATGTATATGATGCTCAACAATTAAAGGACTAATCCCTTTGATGTCAGCCATAGTCCAACCAAACGCCTGGCTATTAGATCTCAATACTGTCAAAAGAGCATTCTCTTGCTCTGAGGCTAGAGAGCTGATATGATAACAGGTAAAGACTCATTCTCACCTATGCATATTTAAGATGAGAAGGTAATAATTTGAGATCTAATGTCGGTGGAGAAACAATAGAAGGTGGGGTAAAAGAATGACATTCAGATTCATGAAGAAGCTCGTAGCCTGCATAGGATACAGACTCGAAGGGTGAAGAGTCAAAAGGTTCAGACTCAAGAGTGGAAAGAGTGCCCTCACTAAGATGTGTAAGATCAAACATTGATGTGCTAATGTCGTCGAGATTATCAAAGCAAGGTTCATCAACCTTGCATCTTTCGGTAGCTATCTCGTGGACAGAACAGACATCAAGTATGTGAGCAGAGGGTTCAGACGGCTGACTTCCAAATTTATAGAT
Source organism: Agapanthus africanus (assembly GCA_030015575.1). Lineage (NCBI taxonomy): Eukaryota > Viridiplantae > Streptophyta > Magnoliopsida > Asparagales > Amaryllidaceae > Agapanthus > Agapanthus africanus. Next base: position 276,478,514 of record JASDDO010000010.1, on the reverse strand, counting down.
GTTCAGTTCAATTGTCATTTTTCCAAAAGATAGGTTCATAGAACCGTTTCGACAATTAATGACAGCATTGGAAGTGGCAAGGAATGGTCGACCCAGAATCGCCGGAATTTGGTTCTGTGGTTTTACTACAGGTTGTGTATCGAGAACAATAAAGTCCACAGGGAATATAAACTCCCCGACTTTTATCAACACATCCTCCAGTTCACCCCTAGGTTTGGTGATTGAACGGTCTGCTATTTGGAGAGTGCAATGAGCTGGTTTAAACTCTCCAATCCCTAACTGCTCGTAGACAGAGTATGGAAGCAGGTTAACACTTGCGCCAAAGTCAAGTAAAGCACGGTTAATGTTTTAACCCCCAATAGAAATCGAGATTGTAGGACATCCAGGGTCCTTACGTTTCTTTGGTAACTGTGGGGTAAAAGCAGTGCTAACATTATTTGTCATGAAAACCTTTTTGGGCACTTGAGTCTTCCTCTTCCTATTGCACAAGTCCTTTAGAATTTTCGCATAAGCGGGGACTTGTTGAATAGTATCTAGGAGAGGATATTGATATTAACCTGTTGATCAGTCGAAAATATTGCATTTTTAACACGTCAATTTCCCTACCATTTGCACTCATCTATAAGTGTTCGGTATAAGTATAGCACATATTAGCAAAACAGTCGTAAAATACCAAATTACTTGTGTTATACTTTAAAACCGACATTTTGAGGGAAATTGAGTGTTTATCATTGCATCGCATTATCTTTGCATAGCGCAACACTTATTTCGAGAATCCGTGCAGGAAATTCCAGGAACAGAGCTAAAATTGTCAAAAGTGCTGAGAAAATTACACCAAGTCCATGATTTGAGATCTGGCAATGAACTAGAGGGAATTATAATATTATAGATGTCAGAAAAATACCATGAAGTCAGCACCAACATCTACCAGAATTTCCACATAGAGAGGCAACCAAAGGGCCGCGGATCCGCGGCCGGAGTGGGCTTGGCGCGGCGGATCCGCGGCCACGTCATGCTGACATCAGCAAAACTCCACTTCAGGCTTCTCAGTTCAGCTTCAGAACTCATTCAATATACTTCAAAGTTCAGAGATCTCAAGAAGTTTCTGCCAGAACAGCAAGGCTTTGGGTTCAAGCTAATCACTCTTAAGCTTCTTAAGCAAGCCACTTAACTACCTAAAATCCTAGAAGTTTCTCCCTAACCTCCAAGCTTATGAAGGAAGCTACCCCTAACTAACTAAGTCTAGAACCTTCTACCTAACTGCCAAGCTTACAAGGGAAGCTAAACTAAACCTAGCTTCTAAAGGAAGCTAATCCTAATCAAGGCTATAAAAGGGACCCTGAGGCTTCACTTCTAAAGTGGTTGATTCCTTCATCTCTTCCCACAAGTTGAGTGACACAACCTGTACCTCCAAACCCTAACCCTAATCCAATCACCAAGCCAAAAATCAAGAACACCGAGTACCAAATCAAGCAAGAAGCCTTCAATCCTTTAGAAAGCGACGCCGGACTTCATCGGAGCAAGTGATCTAAGGAGATCCGTGACTCAAGGAGACGAGCGAAGCCGAAATCAACGATCAAGTTCTTTCCTCTTGTAGATCTTGAGAGAATTGTAACAAAATTGTTGATAAATAAAGGTGAAATTTCTATATCTTGCTTTCTTTACATTCTTGCATCATGATTCGATCTCAATTCTTGATTGTGTTTCTTGTTATGATTTGAGTAAAACTCCGCTCGTGAAGGAGTTGAGAGAATCAATAGATGATGATGTTACAAATCTTGAAACGATTCTTAAGTCCTATAAGTTTTGTAAACTTTAGTAAATTGAAGAATCGACAACCTAGTTTCGAGCGATGCTTTCTTGATTGTGTTCGCTCTTAATTAGTGATCCATGATCGATTCTTGAATTTACTAGAGGCTAGAATGTGAATGAAATCAACGAAAGGACAAGGGATAGATGATGAAACACTAGTTTCCGCAAGAAATCCCTAATTCTCGTTGATCATCATCGATCTAGTATCAAATCATCAATGGATAAGAAAACGTAATCAATCGTTTTCATCACGTCTATAGATTCGATCGATTCCTACGAGCCTCACTTCGATTCTTGAAACCTAATTCGATTGGATATCATCAATTCTTGATTCTTGATTTTTAATGTTTTCTTGTTATTAGATCTAGATTTTAATAATTCTTGAAATTCACTTTTAAATCTTGAATTGAATTGTATTTTCTTTCTTTTCTTTAATTTTCAATTCATCTAATTCAAATTCGAACGGATCTCACTTTCCCTGTGGACGATCCGCACTCGCTAACGCGCTACAATCGACACCGTTATTGATTGCGGTCAAAAATTTCTTTGGTTGTGATTTCTATACATTTTTTATATACAACCGGAAAATCATTCAATCAAATGGCGTCGTCGCCGGGGATAGTGTGCTAATTTGTTCGTTCTTGAAATTTGAGTTGAAAATTTTATTCCATCATAATTTTTAGATCAAAATTCGCTCAAACACTAAACGATTCGTTGTGATTTGTTGCGAGGAAATCTGCAATCTGTGGAGCAAATGGAAAAAGATTCAGATCATTTCAGGGAGTTCAACAAGTGAACAGGAGTCTGTAGAAAACAATTTGTGCAGGTAGCTGACCAAACCACCGCGCATTCGCGGTCTAAGCGTGCTCATTGCGGCGGAACCGCGGCATCACTGTAGCTACAGTGTATGGAAATTCTCAGGTGACATCTTGACTTTCTTATCTCTTTCTCTGTCTACTCCAATAACAATTTTCTGCAGGTTTTCTTTGCAAAAATTCGTAGCGCCGCAAAAAGCAAAAATTGTGCGTGTTTGATCTTGGTTGTTTGCATTTTTAATATGGAAATTAAGGGGCAAAGACCAAATTCAGATTAGGTGGAGAGTTCATTACCCTTCCTAAACCCCGAAAATCACAAAACTGCATCCGCACTACCCTCATTAATTAAAAGAAATCTAGACTTGACTCTAAGGACCGTCGCACTCACTTAGGACAGGAGAAGGTCGTGGGTAATCTATTGCTTATCCGCGTTTCTTTTGTGGTGTCTAAGGCAAGTGTGTCTAAGGCAGGTGGTTACTTAATTAGGCCCACTACTTACGTAGTGGAGAACCTCCCACTTACCTGGCACTTACCTGGCCACAGGAGGGACAAAGAGGCAGTAGAGGATTGATCCTGCGATTTGTCTTCTGCCAGTTAAGAGCGGTCTAGAAACTTGACCTAGGTGACCACTAGACTTAGGGTTTTGCTTGTGCATTTGTTGTGATTTGCATCATTTTTTCAAAAAAAATCCGTATCTTTTTCAAAACAAACACCAACCAATCTTTCCTCTAATTATTACCAACGCTGCCACTTATGCTACAACCATTTAGCACATGTTAGGCTGGACACGGGATTCCATTTCCCGTCTTGTCCACGTTTCTTTTATCGACCCCAGAGTCGGTAATTCTTCGTCTTCTTCCCCACCACCCACCACGACCGCGATGGACGGATTTCCATCAAACTTTAACACCACTCTGCCACCGCCCGTAGGTGCACAGAATCCTCCACGCATTTCTCTCCAAGAGAGATGCTATCCTACACGTGTTCCCCTTCCCACATGTCTTTCTATACCACCAGCCAATAGGAAAAATTTTGAAATCAACCCCCAATTCATCAAACTGTTACCAAAATTTCACGGTCTTGATTCTGACGACGTATACGTGTTTATCACCAAATTCGAAAACGTATGTGCTTTGATGGGAAATTCACAACTGTCTTTGGATGCTCTGCGTTTACGTCTTCTCCAATTCACTTTGTGCAATTTAGCCGAGAAGTGGCTTTACAACACACCCACACATTCTATTTCAATATGGGACGAATTCCTTGCAGCATTCCTTAAGAAATTTTATCCCAATCACAAGATCAGCCGTGTTCGGAGCGAAATCTTCAAATTTACCCAACTTTCCAATGAACCATTTTGGAAATGCTTTGAACGGTTCAAGGATCTTCTTATCCAATGTCCTCATCACGGAATCTCCAGATGGGATTTGTGTCAAATTATCTATGAGGGTATTGATCTCACTACTAAACAGATGCTTGAAACCATGTGTCATTGCCAATTCCTATCTAAAGATGATAGTGAAGCTTGGAAATACCTAGGAGATTTAGCTCAAAACACATTACAATGGGAAAGTGTTAGACCACCACCGCCTAGGGAAGATGTCAATCAGCTCGATGTTTCCATCATAATGAAAGCCGAAATGGCCGCAATACAAAGGAAACTCGGCGCTATAGAAAACAATATCTCTTCAGCCTCCCTAAACCAATACACACTTCCCAAAACCGTGTGTGGCTGTTGTTCAAACCCTTCACATTTGACGGAAGAATATCCTTTGAATGTACCGTTTCAAGGTCACACTAATGCTGCATTTCAGCAAAGACCTGGAAACGATCCTCCTTCTTCCTCATATAATCAAGATTGGAGGAATCACCCTGATTTTTCTTGGATCCAACACCAACCTCAATACACGGATCCAAATCAAAACAATTTTCAAAGGGCTCTTCCACCACAACAGCAACCACTTCAATTGAGTCAGCACCCCTACCAATCACAAAATTTCCAAAATTCGGCCAACACTTTTGCACCACATGAAAACTCTTTGCAATTGGCCGGTACTGATAATACCTCTGCACTAGTACAAACCTTGGTTACTTTCATGAAACAATCCATCCAAGGGTCGGCAAGTTTTCAATCTTCCGTCGATAATATGATAAAGATCATTCTCAGTCAAAATGAGAATATTAAATCGATGGAAGCACAAATTGAACGAATAACAGCCGAAATAAGTGCTAGAGAAAAAAGGAAACTTCCAGCTCAACCCCTACCTGATCCTGGACCTTCACATTACACTAATGTGGATGCACTTACCACGTTGAGATCTGGAAGAGTGCTAGACAATCATGTGGGTGAACAAATTAATAATGATGAATTGATCATTAACACCCCGGCTTCCACTTCCACTTCCATTCCCACTTCTACCTCTTGTCCTATTTCGTCTAATGTACCTTCTTCTTCCGAGCCTATTCTCCGTTTTCCCAAAGGCTCGAACCCTCCACCCACTTCATCCTTCCCACCCCCACAAACTTCTCCACAAATATTGGACCCAACACTTATTGATAGAGCTCTATTTTCTGAAAGGTTGAGGCCCAACAAACCCAATGCCCAAATGGAGAAGCTTGTGGACATGTTTAAGCAAGTTAACATCAACATCCCTCTCCTAGACAAGTTCCGTCCTATGCGAAAACTCTTAAGAACTTGTGCACTAGGAAGAGGAAGACTCAAGTGCCGAAAAAAGTGTTCATGTCGAGTACTGTAGACACGGCTTTTCCCCAACAATTACCAAGGAAACGTAAGGACCCTGGCTATCCTACTATTTCTATTTCTATTGGGGGAAAACACATCAACCGTGCTTTACTTGACCTAGGCGCTAGTGTTAACTTGCTTCCATATTCAGTCTATGAGCAACTAGGTATCGGAGTGTTAAAACCCTCGAACATAACTCTCCAGATGGTCGACCGTTCAACCACCAAACCTAGGGGTGAACTTGAGGATGTGTTGATAAAAATCGGGGAATTTGTATTCCCTGTGGACTTTATCGTACTTGAAACACAGCCTGTAGCGAACCCACGGAACCAAATTCCGGTGATTCTAGGTCGTCCCTTTTTGGCTACTTCCAACACTGTAATCAACTGTAGAAACGGCTCTATGAACCTATCTTTTGGGAATAGGTCAATTGAGCTCAACATTTACAAGTTGGGAAGTCAACCCTCCGATCCTCATGCTCGAGTCTGTTCTGTCGATTTAATGGATGTCGACAGCAGCGAATTTGATCAGCTTCACGATACAGATCCAGACTTCCTTTATACGTTGTTTGACCCAGATATGTATCATATACATACGGACCCTTCTTTCGAGTTGTCCAGATCAACATCTAACGTCGATGATGAACCTTTTCTGGAGTCTGAGTATCAACCCGCACTCTTTGATATCAATGAAAGCTTCGCTAATAGACTCGCACTCTTAGCAAATATGGGTGTTGAGATGAATCATCTCCAAAACAAAGAAATTGAACCTCCACCCCTTCTTCTGGACTGTAAAAACGATGCGAGTAATCCATCACATTCACTGCATCGTCTCTCCAAAATGAGACGCAAACACATTCTATTCCACCACTTACCCTTTCCCCACTTCTTCTTCCACCACCCTGAACACTACATTGATAAAATTTTCGAATGGTTGGTGTTGACCTTCGGTCTTTGCAAAGCTTGGCATCGACCAATAATTTTTGACCCCCTCTTATGATTTTCAAAGATTAACATTGCTTAACTCAAGTTTGGGGGGTGTAATCTGGCTCCTGAAAAGAAAAATTTTTACACCAAAATGATGAGTCAAAGAATAAGTTTGGGGAAGGATTTTCACTTAAATATTTTGCCCCCATTAATAAATTTCCACCCAAGCTTACAGGTTTTCGAGATTTAGCGGATGGCAACAGTGAGGACACTGTTGAAAACAAGTATGGGGGAGGTTTGTGCTTATTTTCACATCATTTGCATCATACTTTGCATAAGCACAAAACATTTTTAAAACCTATAAAAATTTAAAAAATTTCAAAAAAAATAAAAATATTTTTGTACATAAATAAGATAATAAAAGATTAGATAGTGAAAAATTACATCCATAAGATTAGAAAAATTTAAGAAAACCAAGAAAATTAGAAGTTTTCTTATACGAACTAGTAATAAGTAGTTATGAGCCGTTGTCCCAAGGGTTAGTAAGATGAAGGAAGTCACTAATCTGAGCATAAAAATAAGTCTGAAAAATAGTTCCTATTCTGGAAGCCAAACATTTTGAACGTTGATACCCTAGTATACGCACTTACACACGTCTTGAAACTTGGGATAGTAGAGGATACCTTGAAATGCTCTTGTCTTAAAGCCAAAGTATGAAGGAAATAAAAAAAAATGAAGAAAATATAAAATGGTGAGAAAAATGAACACTGGTTTTGTTATCGCCAAGGCAGCAATAAAAAAATATAGCGAGGGTGCTTCATCACCTAGTGCCTTAGACCAACTGGTCTGGGAGTCACTGCTAAGCCTTCGGGGGTGCAAGACGAGGAAAATACACCTAATAAGCAAGCACATGAGTAATTGGTCGGTTAGTACCTTAAGAAGTATTAACGGTCACATGAAAATGTGTGAGCAATCTCATCTAAATATTCATTAAATTAAAAAGTACTGAGGCAGATGGACAAGAGTATGATAGCTTGAATTGAATTCTCCGGGTGTAGGGATGTCTTTTACACACACGTAGGGGTATATGATCAATGTTTGGAAGAAAGATAGGAATGAAGAATAAAGACGATATTTTATTGAGGGATGATGTGATTTCTAACATCTTTTCATGACTATTAAGATAGGGCTCATGACAACCGAAAAGCTAGCATAGTTGGAAACTCTAATTTTCAAAGCTTTTCTTTTACAATTCTTATCTTTATATGTAACTTTCACGGTCTTCCTTTTATTATTGGATTTTGTGGGTGCAATCCACTAAAAACCCTCTGGAGACAACACTCCTACTAGGGACACCTAGAGATTTAAAGGCTTGTTGCACGTGCTCAGTGCAATTGTGTTGCCTACGAAAGTGTGCTAGTTGGTTTTTCTTTTTCTTTATTTTCTCCTTCTCTTTTTAATAAAACGGTTCGCTCGAGACCACCGAAAATAAGTTTGGGGGAATTTGATCAGTCGAAAATATTGCATTTTTAACACGTCAATTTCCCTACCATTTGCACTCGTCTATAAGTGTTCGGTATAAGTATAGCACATATTAGCAAAACAGTCGTAAAATACCAAATTACTTGTGTTATACTTTAAAACCGACATTTTGAGGGAAATTGAGTGTTTATCATTGCATCGCATTATCTTTGTATAGCTCAACACTTGTTTCGAGAATCCGTGCAGGAAATTCCAGGAACAGAGCTAAAATTGTCAAAAGTGCTGAGAAAATTGTTAGTTGTATGTATGCCCTAGAGGCTAGTATTGTACAGATGATGTATATTATATTGGATGTATGGACATATATAGAGAGGACTTTCTTGCTCGATATGATAGTATGCTATCTGGTTGCTCTTTATCTTAACATGTATACTTGTCTCTTGATGTTGTCTTATAGTTACATGTTGGTAAAGCCCTTAGGATGTGTACTTGACTACCTGGACTATGATGCAGATCATACTAGTGGGGACGGAGTAGTCCATAAGTACATCCTTTAATGTTCCTAGTCATAGGTGTATCGAGACAGGGCATCGATATACCAGAGTAGACTAGCGTATACGCTTCTCGACCCATGAGATGGGCGATGGATGATCCCATATCCATTGGTGTTTGACATCAGAGATGGTATATGGGTGCTCAGTAGAGGCTGGGTACACTGGACGGACTCGCCGAGAACTCCCAGATGGTATTATACCTCACGTCAGATGGCAGTTCTCTGGTGACACTTGTGCAGGTTAGTCTGTAGACCCGAGATCGTCATGGAGTCTTGTGTGATTCCCACTATGCTTTAATTTCCACCTTACCACGTCCAAGAGGGCATGCAAAATGGTGGTTTTTGGGTACAGTCCCGAGTCACATGGAGGCAATGAGCGATAGGAGGGGTTTCGTCTCTCCCGGTATTGGGGGTTGATGTTGCGCTGTGCTCGATTGGCCATAACAGAGAAGTCCCTGGCCAGGGTTGATTTAGAGATTTACTGGTAAGTGTTACCAGAAGTTTCTCGACCCATTATGAGCCTCATATCGGCACGACTTATCGGTTATTGGGGTCTGACGTTTACTACCCCTAGACTTGATATGCGACATATCAGACGAGGAGACCGGACTGTACGGTAGTGTCACTGTCAGGCTTTTTATGTTAGTGTTTATGCCCTAGAAGGCCATTACTGTATCATACTAGCTTGTATATTACTTAATGGAAGCTTGGGATATTCACATGTATATAACAGTCTTGCTAAACATGGTAGTATGCTACTTGGTTTTTCTATCTTAATATGTGAGTATACGTATTGATAGAGCTCTTAGGATCTTGCTTGTCTACCAGCGTTGTGATGGCAGTCACACTAGTGGGGGCTGGGTAGTCTACAAGCACATCCTTATTCAGGTCCCTGGTCGTTGGATTATCGAGACAGAGCATCGATACTCCGGAGTAGACTAGTGTGTACGCTTCTCATCCCAGTTGGGGAGATAGTCTGTCCCACAGCCATCAGTACGTCGTACTGGAGATAGTATACAGGTGCTCGTTAGGTTACGGGTACACCGGACAGGACTCACAGGGAACTGTTGGTTGGTTTGATACCAGTCGTCAGTAAACAGTTCCCAGGTGACATGAGTACAGCGTAGTCCGCAGACTTGACACTGCTACTTCGCCTCGAGTGTGTCCCACTGTTCTTAGATTGCTACCCTACCACGGCTCTAAGGAGTCGTGCAAACAGGTAGCAGTTGGGTGCAGTCCCGAGCACTTGGAGGCAGTGGCGGTTAGACAGGATTCGTCCCTCCCGGTATTGGGAGTAGATATCGTGCTGTGTCAGAGAGCCATTACGCAAAGTCCCTGGCCAGGGCAAGCGAGATTTGCTGGTAGGTTCCAGTAGTTTCTCAGGGTGTAATGGGCTTCACTCCGACACGACTTATACCGCTATTAGGGGACTGACGCTTGCCGCCCCCCTAGGCCCGATATGCGATAGTCATGGACGAACGGACCGGACTGTATGGAGATTGTCACATCAGACTCAGTAGGAGTTCGGATGGGTTTACTCATCGGCCTTCTTATCGACAACTACCTGGGGACCGTTACGTACAGCTAGTGCCGCTTGCGGTCTGTGGTTAAACCCACTGCCAGCGTAGTAGTCGAGTCTCTAGAGTCCCACACAGAGAGTTTCCTACTCCAGGCGAAACGATATAGAGGTTGCATGGTTTTGCGACAAAGGGTTCGGACGCATACGTGCGTTTACGCGCGTACGACTTTCGGACAGTTTTTACCAGTCGGCTTTGGTTTAAGCCAGTTACTGGTATCCGGTTATTGGATTTATACAGTCTAAAGATTTTCCGTATTTTTACGGTTCGGAGGGGCGTTCTCGTAATTACTCGAGAAGCTTCTAGAAGATGTGACTAAGGAGGTTTCTTTTGGATAAGAAAGTGAGTCATGGTGGTGATTCATTCATTTCATTAATGCACATTTATTGCTTAATGACTCATGCTAATGAATCACCACTAGATATTTTATGAAGCATGCTTATTCATTTCCTTTATTCATTATTGTTAAAAAGAAATGCTTCATAATATATTATGATACACTCTCTCTCCTCTCATTATCTTATCTCACATTCTCTCTCCTCAAGCTCTCATCTTCAAACCCTAATCCTTAATCCTCATGTGTTGAGATCAAAGGATTAGTTAGACTAAACAATCCATTACCTTCACTCTATATCATCCTTTCATCTTTGATTAGCAATCAAAGTTGATTAGTTACCTCAAGTTAGAGGTTTAGCTTGGTGTTTTGCTCTCGGGTGGATCGTCTACTACCTAGAGAAGGTCGAGGAGAACAAAGGAGGACACAAAGAAGAAGGACCGGTTTCATTAGGTATAATCCCTAATCACTAGTGAAAAGAAACTCATTGGATACGGTTATTTATAGTTTAGCTTCGATTCAAGCGGTTAGTCGATGTTCGTTGTTTAAACTTGATAGTTTTTGAAAATTCCGCCTCCCCACAAGTACTGGGGTGAAGTACATCGACTTACAGTGGTATCAGAGCCTCGCTAAACACTAAATAACTTAATCGCAAATTTGTACGAATTTCGAACGGAAAAACGAAACCGGAAAACCCTAAAAAATACTAGTTTCTGTCGAATTTAAAACGATGTCAGAAAATTTTTCAGGTGTGTTCAGAAAGCTAGAAAGGAGTCCAGGAGAACACCCAAGAAATTCGAGCCCATGAATCGGCAACTCGGCCGCGTAAGCGCGGCGGATCGGTGGGATCCGCCGCCCTTCCGCGGCGCTTTGGCCGAGTCATGGACTCGTCTTTCTTGTGTGGGTCCCCTGTGACATTTGGGGTTTTCTGGAATATTTAATTATTGCTCAGGTTACTGTTTAACAGAGCAGATTTTGGAGCAATATTGATGTTGTTTATTCGATCGAATTGTACAGTATTTGCGTATTGGATTATATCTGTGATTGTTTAATGTGTTCGTAAACCTCCCCTAACTGCTAGTATGTCGGTTGGCAGGGGGTTGCACATTTCTGAAATGGTTATATCTGTTTGTGCATATAAACTGTATTGGACTGTTGTGGTGTATAGCCGGGGTTAGCAATGGGTTATTGTTTAATTCATTTATTGTAAATGTAATTTGTTGTAATATTATTTTTGCGGGGCACTTCCAGGTTGCGGTTGTAGCCACCATTGTATTATTTCATTTTACTGTTTTTGCTCCTAGGACTGACCCAAGGTGGGGTACACAGACTGCCGGGTGGGTAGTTTGCCGTACCCGTAGGGGTCGAGGGTGGGGTAACGGCTATTCATCACAACTGTGTAATCTGTCTTTTCTTGCAGGCTCAAAAGAAATACAGATTGCTTGCAAATCCAATATTGTTTATCTGTGTTCTGGAATGAATATCATTGCGTCAGACGAATGTAAAATATCTATATTTATGATAGCTATTTAGACGCCACTTATGTTTTACACCCGCGCTAGCCCAGCCCCCGCTCTGTCGTTAGTTAAGTAACCTAACGGGTGATGACGGGACCCCGTGGCGAATGCGGATGGCATAAGAGGACGTTGTATTTTCGTTGTTTTCTGCAATGATAGGTTAATGATGGGACGCATTATCTATAATGCAAAGTAAAATAAACCAAAGTTTAAATCGTTGGAACAATTTAAAAGAAACCACTCGGTTATTTTTAAAACAGATATTTTTAAATGCGGAGATTTAACCACTCCTTTTAAAAGCTATCAGGTTCCTTCGGTTATATCAAGTTCACTACGTTTACGGTTTCGCCAAAACCAGTCGTAGCCCTCCGTCGTTTCATTTGGGTATTCAGTAGTATTCAAGCTATGCATTTTGGCCAAAGTCAAGGCATAGTGTTTGGTAGCTACTGGGTTTTCATTTGTTGCATAAGATAGATGAGTTAGTTTGGGACAGTCGTATTATCATTTGACCAAAGTCAGGGGTATATACGGATGGGTTCAAATTGACAAGATAATGACGGGTAGAACTTGACATGTGACTTATGACATTTTGACCAAAGCCAAGGTCATAAGAGCATGGGGCAAAAACTTATATCGGGAATTTCTAAAGAAACTGAAATTTGCAAAGAGATGCATACCATTTGGAGTTTGATGAATGTTGGTAGGATTCCTTCAACATTATCATACGATGATATTTGGATCCCGATCCTACTGTGAGTATATGCTACTTATCAGGATATTCGTCGCTTAACGATCAATGCTATAAACCTAGTAGGTGTCCAGAAAAGTGTCAGCGGGGTTACGCCCCCAGAGAAAAGAGGTTATTTAATTAAGGAACTTCGCGAAAGCGTTGGAAAACCTCCCTCGAAGTATCGACACCAGCCTGGCTGAACGGTTAAGCAAGTATTGTACGGTGAGAATAGTCTTGGCTAATTCTTCTTTTATGGTTTGAGGAAGGATTCGAGAAACAGTGGGAGCCATCCAGTTTAGATAAACTAAAAACCACTCTAAACTTGCAAGAGCATCATGCTAAAGAGTTTTCTTCTCTCTCTCCTAATTACAGCGACCCTAAAAATGACTGGACTTAAGTTACTTTTAGAGAAAAATATACTGACGGGGCCAAACTATAAAGATTGGCTGCGGAATGTCAAGATGGCTTTGACCTATGACAAACTGGGGTACGTCCTCACCGCTACAGCACCTGCTGTCCTTGGTCCCAAATCCAGCAATGCGGATAAGGAAATCCGCAAGACCTGGGATTTAGATTGCGCGAGAGCCAAGTGCATCGTGCTTGCCTCGATGAACAATGAACATCAGAGGAGGCACGAGGATATGTCCCTAGATGGCATATTTCTCCATACAAAGGAACTTTATGGAGAGCAATCTCGTATAGCAAGATACGAGACCTCTAAGAAACTGTTTCGAGCGAGGTTGGCTGTCGGGTCATCGGTAGGTGAACATGTCCTACAGATGATCGGCTATATTGAAGAGCTCGCGGACCTTGGGACGACTTTGGATAATGAGCTCTATACAGACCTTGTTCTCCAGTCCCTTCCTCCCACCTACGCCCAGTTTATCCTCAACTTCAATCTTCAAGGAAAAGAAGTTGAACTTGCGGAACTCCTGAACATGTTAAGGAGTGCAGAGGGCACCTTGCAGAAGGCAAGGGAAACACCCGCTATGTTTGTTGGCGGTTCATCTTCTTCCGGGTCCAAGGCTAGGGCCAAAGGAAGGAAGAAGAAGGCCGCACCCAGACCTAGAGGAGGTGTTAGTAAGGTGGGAAAGAAGGGAAAGAAAAAGTTTACAGCACCGGTAGTTGGCCTGGATGAGTGCTTCCATTGTCACAGGAAAGGGCACTGGAAGAAAGATTGCAAGGCGTGGAACGCCAAGAACCAGGAACCGAAGCAAGCTGTGGCTTCGACTTCAGGTGTGTTTGTAATTGAGAATTGTCTGTCGATCAACTCTACTTCCTGGGTATTGGATACCGGATCAGGATCTCATATTTGCAATTCTTTGCAGGCACTGAGAAACCGTAGAGTGCTGAAGGAAGGTGATATGATCCTCAGGGTTGCTAACGGAGCTAGCGTGGGAGCTGCGTCCGTCGGGGATTATCACCTAGGATTGACGAGTGGACACATTTTGGTTTTACATAACTGTTATTTTGTACCCAGCTTAACGTGTAATATCATATCAGTTTCCTTGTTATCAAATAAAGGTTATGATTTCACGTTTGTAAGAGATGTTGTCAACATCCACCTTAATCATGGTTTGATTGGGTCCGGTACTCTAAATAACGGCATATATGTGTTAAACCAACTCCAAATTTTCAATGTCCAGAACACACTAAAAAGAAAGTCTCCAGATTTAAATAAAGCTTTCTTATGGCATTGTAGACTGGGTCACATCAATGAGAGAAGGTTGACTAAGTTGCATAGAGAAGGATATTTGGACACGTTCGAATATCAAACTTATGACACTTGTAAATCTTGTCTCAAAGGAAAGATGACAAAGACTCCATTCACTGGACAAGGAGTAAGAGCGAGCGAGCTCTTAGGACTCATACACAGTGATGTATGTGGTCCAATGTCTACACATGCGAGAGGTGGTTTTTCCTATTTCATTACTTTCACGGATGATTACTCAAGATACGGATTCATTTATCTGATGAAACATAAATCCGAGGCTTTTGAGAAATTCCAAGAGTATAAGAATGAAGTAGAAAACCAAACCGGCAAAAGTATAAAGACACTTAGATCTGATCGAGGTGGAGAATACTTGAGTGCCGAGTTCCTAGGTTACCTAAAAGAGAAAGGAATTCTCTCTCAGCTTACTCCTCCATACACTCCACAGCATAACGGTGTATCGGAGAGACGGAATCGAACCCTATTGGATATGGTACGATCCATGATGAGTAATGCTGAGTTACCGCGATCTTTCTGGGGTTATGCGCTAGAATCAGCGGCATATCTTCTGAACAGAGCTCCTACCAAGACTGTGCCTACCACTCCATATCAGATGTGGACTGGGAAGAAACCCCATCTTCAGCATATGAAGATTTGGGGATGTCCAGCTTTTGTTAAAAAGCAGCATGTGGACAAGCTCGAGGCACGATCAGTAAAATGTATGTTTGTGGGATATCCAAAGAACTCCAAGGGATATTATTTCTATTACGCAGAGGAACAAAAGGTTTTTGTTTCTCGTAATGCCCATTTTCTGAAAAATCAGTTTTTAGAAAAGGAAATAAGTGGGAGCGAAATAGAACTGGAAGAAATTCCAGAACCACAAACTGCTACTGAAAGTTTGGTAGAACCAGAGGTTCAAGAAGAACAGAACATTCCCGCACCCCTCCGCAGGAGTAGTAGGCCGTCTCATCCGCCTGAGAGATACTACGGTTTTCTCATAGACGAGGATAGAGAGGATTGCATCATAGATGATGATGAACCTACTGACTTCCAGCAGGCCATCCAGAGCGGCGACTCGGTACGATGGCTAGATGCAATGTGGACCGAGATGGAGTCCATGTACACCAACAAAGTATGGACTTTGGACTTTGCTCCAGATGGGGTAAAACCCATAGGATGCAAATGGATCTTCAAGAAAAAGATTGGTGTAGATGGACAGGTGGAAACCTATAAGGCTAGACTTGTTGCAAAGGGTTTTCGTCAAAGACCTGGTTTGGACTATGACGAAACCTTTTCTCCAGTGGCTATGCTCAAATCCATTCGGGTCCTTCTTGCTATTGCTGCCTTCCATGATTATGAAATCTGGCAGATGGACGTAAAGACGGCTTTTCTGAATGGAAATTTAGAAGAGAGCGTCTATATGGATCAGCCAGAGGGTTTCAATCAGAGTGGGAGCAGCGGGAAAGTATGCAAGCTGCTTAAGTCCATTTATGGACTAAAGCAGGCATCGCGGAGTTGGAACATCTGTTTTGATGAGACAGTCAAAGAATATGACTTTATCAAAAATCCAGATGAACCGTGCATATATAGTAAAGTTGTGGCCAGAAGTGTCGTATTCCTCGTCTTGTACGTGGATGACATTCTATTGATAGGAAATGACATTCCTATGCTACAATCTGTCAAAGGATTCTTGTCACACAGGTTCTCCATGAAAGACCTGGGTGATACCTCTTACATTCTGGGGATCCGGATCTATCGTGATAGATCCAAGAGGATGTTGGGACTTTCGCAGTCCAGGTATATCGACACTGTACTGAAAAGATTCAGTATGGAAGATTCTAAGCGCGGTAATCTACCGGCTTGTCACGGAATCACCCTCTCCAAAGAGATGTCTCCCAAGACTGATTTGGAAAGGGAACGCATGTCTATTATACCCTACGCTTCTGCGGTAGGCTCTATAATGTATGCGATGTTGTGTACCAGACCAGATGTAGCTTACGCACTAAGCGTGGTAAGCCGGTATCAGTCAGACCCAGGGGAGAAACACTGGATAGCAGTAAAGAACATTCTCAAGTACCTGAGGAGGACTAAGGAGATGTTCTTGGTTTACGGCGGAAAAGACCTTAGGTTGGAGGCCTTTGCTGATTCCGGCTTCCAGAGTGATAAGGACGATTCCAAGTCCATGTCGGGTTATGTCTTTACCCTCAATGGAGGGGCGGTGTGCTGGAAGAGCTCCAAGCAGGACACCGTTGCTGACTCGACGATGGAAGCGGAGTATATAGCTGCTTGCGATGCCGCAAAAGAAGCAGTCTGGATGAAGAAGTTCCTAACAGAACTTCAGGTGGTTCCTACCATAGTTGATCCAATACCTCTGTATTGCGACAACAACGGAGCTATAGCTTTAGCGAAGGAACCAAGGTCCCATCAGAAGTCCAGACACATCTTGAGGCGGTATCACCTGATCAGGGAGATCATTGATCGTCAGGAGATCGAGGTTCGGAGAGTTGCTTCAGAAGAGAACATTGCTGATCCATTCACGAAGGCCCTTCCTCAGATTCAGTTCGAGAGGCTGCTCGAGATCATTGGTCTGCGATATGCCAGTACATGGCCCTAGTGCAAGTGGGAGATTGTTAGTGTTTATGCCCTAGAAGGCCATTACTGTATCATACTAGCTTGTATATTACTTAATGGAAGCTTGGGATATTCACATGTATATAACAGTCTTGCTAAACATGGTAGTATGCTACTTGGTTTTTCTATCTTAATATGTGAGTATACGTATTGATAGAGCTCTTAGGATCTTGCTTGTCTACCAGCGTTGTGATGGCAGTCACACTAGTGGGGGCTGGGTAGTCTACAAGCACATCCTTATTCAGGTCCCTGGTCGTTAGATTATCGAGACAGAGCATCGATACTCCGGAGTAGACTAGTGTGTACGCTTCTCATCCCAGTTGGGGAGATGGTCTGTCCCACAGCCATCAGTACGTCGTACTAGAGATAGTATACAGGTGCTCGTTAGGTTACGGGTACACCGGACAGGACTCACAGGGAACTGTTGGTTGGTTTGATACCAGTCGTCAGTAAACAGTTCCCAGGTGACATGAGTACAGCGTAGTCCGCAGACTTGACACTGCTACTTCGCCTCGAGTGTGTCCCACTGTTCTTAGATTGCTACCCTACCACGGCTCTAAGGAGTCGTGCAAACAGGTAGCAGTTGGGTGCAGTCCCGAGCACTTGGAGGCAGTGGCGGTTAGACAGGATTCGTCCCTCCCGGTATTGGGAGTAGATATCGTGCTGTGTCAGAGAGCCATTACGCAAAGTCCCTGGCCAGGGCAAGCGAGATTTGCTGGTAGGTTCCAGTAGTTTCTCAGGGTGTAATGGGCTTCACTCCGACACGACTTATACCGCTATTAGGGGACTGACGCTTGCCGCCCCCCTAGGCCCGATATGCGATAGTCATGGACGAACGGACCGGACTGTATGGAGATTGTCACATCAGACTCAGTAGGAGTTCGGATGGGTTTACTCATCGGCCTTCTTATCGACAACTACCTGGGGACCGTTACGTACAGCTAGTGCCGCTTGCGGTCTGTGGTTAAACCCACTGCCAGCGTAGTAGTCGAGTCTCTAGAGTCCCACACAGAGAGTTTCCTACTCCAGGCGAAACGATATAGAGGTTGCATGGTTTTGCGACAAAGGGTTCGGACGCATACGTGCGTTTACGCGCGTACGACTTTCGGACAGTTTTTACCAGTCGGCTTTGGTTTAAGCCAGTTACTGGTATCCGGTTATTGGATTTATACAGTCTAAAGATTTTCCGTATTTTTACGGTTCGGAGGGGCGTTCTCGTAATTACTCGAGAAGCTTCTAGAAGATGTGACTAAGGAGGTTTCTTTTGGATAAGAAAGTGAGTCATGGTGGTGATTCATTCATTTCATTAATGCACATTTATTGCTTAATGACTCATGCTAATGAATCACCACTAGATATTTTATGAAGCATGCTTATTCATTTCCTTTATTCATTATTGTTAAAAAGAAATGCTTCATAATATATTATGATACACTCTCTCTCCTCTCATTATCTTATCTCACATTCTCTCTCCTCAAGCTCTCATCTTCAAACCCTAATCCTTAATCCTCATGTGTTGAGATCAAAGGATTAGTTAGACTAAACAATCCATTACCTTCACTCTATATCATCCTTTCATCTTTGATTAGCAATCAAAGTTGATTAGTTACCTCAAGTTAGAGGTTTAGCTTGGTGTTTTGCTCTCGGGTGGATCGTCTACTACCTAGAGAAGGTCGAGGAGAACAAAGGAGGACACAAAGAAGAAGGACCGGTTTCATTAGGTATAATCCCTAATCACTAGTGAAAAGAAACTCATTGGATACGGTTATTTATAGTTTAGCTTCGATTCAAGCGGTTAGTCGATGTTCGTTGTTTAAACTTGATAGTTTTTGAAAATTCCGCCTCCCCACAAGTACTGGGGTGAAGTACATCGACTTACATTTTACAGGAGTTGGAGCGGGCTTGCTTGCTGATCTTCTGATCGCTCAATTCCCGGGTAGCAGTTACGTCCAGCTAGTACCGCTGACGGCTTGTGGGTGCTTGATGTGATCATCACCTACTGCCGGCGTATTGACGAGTCTTCAGAGTTCTACATAGAGGTTTTACTGGCTCAGGCAAAACGAAATAGGAGCACGTATGTGATATGTGCGGGACCGAGAATAATGCGTTTATGTGATACCGTATTCTATTCTCGCGACTTTTTGTATCGGTCGGTTATATGAGATATAGCCGGGTTATCGAATCAAGTGTTGATTCGATAAGTCGATACATTGGATGTTAGTCGGTTATATATGATATTACCGGATTATTAAGTCAAGTGTTGATTTAATAATTTAGTGTATAATTGTATATATGATATACTAATTTACATTAACTAACATTTGTTCACTTAAGGATTTTTCTCACATATGCACAACTTTAATATATATGTGATATATATTAAAATATGTTTTCTTTATGTATCATGCTTGTTGATACACATAACATGGGTGTGCAAGATATACACCATTCTATTTTAAATGGTGGTTAATAATTATTTAAGGTAATTAAAAATTAGTGGACCTTTTGTCACAAGCATGAAGCTTGTAGAAGCTTGTGGATGCTTTGACAAAGTCCACTAACTTTGTTTTACTTTAGATTTTTATTAACCTAACCATTTAGGATTAGCCATGGTAATGTCTCTATATGAGTTAGTATATGATACTCACTCACCATGGTTAGCTCACTTACTTGATCAGTATCCTCATCTTTTCTTTTGTTCATCTTCTTCTTCTTCTTTGAGCAAAAGAAAAGCATGCTAGGGTTTCAAAAAGAGAGTGAAAGATTGTGAGAAATAAAATTCTAAAGAGAACCCACTTCCTATTTCTCCATCCTCTACTAGACTAGCACTTTAGTATAGGGTGTTTGCTTCACTAATTCTTTAGTTAGTGAAGTAGTAGCTTGAGTTGATATTCCCTCGACGTAGATCATCTTCGGCCTCGAAGACTTCAAGCAAGGACGCTTCTTTCGCCTCGTGAAGCCATGCAAGAGCCCGGGAGAACCATGATCGCAGCGAAGGGACTACAACAAGGAGCTTTAGAAGTGAAGGACCGATCTACAAAGGTTGTATTTCGTATTCACTTAGTGGTAAATGTAATTTACTTGCATGTGTAATCCTAATTATCTAGCAAAGATCTTGTTTAGGGTTATTCGGCACGGCTAAAATTTTAAACGGGCATGGTTGATGCCTTGTAGAACCTTATTAGAGTGCCTAGTAACCCTACAGTAGTATCAGAGCCTAGCTAGAGTATTAGGCGACGTGTATACGAAGTTAAAACTCCGAACGAACCCCGAAACCTCAAAATCAACCCCTCTCTGGTCATTTTTTAAAACTGTGATTTTTTCTGAATTAAAAGTAGCTAAAAATTCAGCAGGTAATTTCAAGCATTACTGTGCAAAATGAGCACCTAATCCGTACGGACCGCCGCGGAACCGCGGCCATACCTTTCTTGGGCCGCGGATCCGCGGTCGTACTGTAGCAATGGGCTTTTGTTTTTGTACAGTAATTTTTATTTCTGTTAGTGCTATTTTCTGGGTATTTTTTTTATCTGACTCAAGTGTTGAGTAATCTGAGGTTTATTTTTTATTCGTTGATTCGATCGGAAAATTTAATTTCGTTATGTTTTCCGGATATTTAGAAACTGTTAAAATGTTCGAACGGATATCATTAACTCATTTTTTCCCGGCACGAAAAACTTTCAAGTGTTGAATTTTTCTTGAGTTTAAATCTTTCGGAAAAATGTGCATGTAACGCGATGGACCCTCTAGAATAACACAAACCTTAACTTGATTATGTGACCGTCTGAACCGCCTCTAAACCTTAGGGTTTGGGGCGGTACGGTGTGCCACATGTGAGGTGTTGGCTTGACCCTTCTACAGCTGGACCGTTGGTACTGTGACGTATTCTGGAATTTTTGAACTCCGCTCAAGTGTTGAGCTATTTAGGAAATCTTGGGTATTTGATTATTCGATCGGAAAGTTTAATACTGTCTATTTATCTGGAATGTGATACAATATCTGGAATTCATATAGTTAGGCATGAAATGCGAAGTATGTGATATTTCGGATTTACGATGTCTAAAGAGATTGTGGATTCCAAATGTTGTAGTTTTACACTTTCTTTTCTACGACCGTAAGTGTAATATGTGATATCACCGGTTTCGTTGCTATATGTCAACGACAATTGGGATGCGCATATTTACTTACGTTGATGACATGTGATGTTATGTGTTGCTGGATATGTTATATTGGATCGTCGCGTTTCTGAATAGCCGGGGGTTTTATGTGAGATGGGGGTTTTTATTTTCATTCATGTAAAATTAAATGTATGTAATATTCTTTTATTGGGGCACTTCTGGGATGAGATTGATGTCACCATTTGTATAATATTTACTTTTCCGCACTAGGATGACCCAAGGAGGAGAGCACAAGTAACTGGGTTCTAGAGTCCAGTGGGAGACCAACTCGAGGAGTCGAGTCCGGGTCTCCTAACTCTAGAATTGGTAGGGTTGCTTGCCACTCTCGTAGGGGTCTAGGGGTGTGGGTTTGGCTATTCATCGCGACTGTGGAATCCGTGTTTTATAGAGGCTCAAAATAAAACACGGACGTCCTGGTATATCCAATGTTTCATATGTTTCTTTTGCTGCGATATCTGTGATGTGATCATTTGATATGTTATGATAGATACTGTATATAGTATATATGATATATTATATAGACGTTACTTATGTTTTACACTCACGCTAGCCCTGCCCCGCTCTGCCGTTAGTTACCTAACCTAACGGTGCACGAGGGGACATCGAGGCGAATGCGGATGGCATAAGTGTACGTCGTATTTATCTATAATGTTTAGGTGACTTAAATGATGGGACTTCATTAATGTGATTAATGAAAGAAAAGAAAACTAAAAGATGTTGTAGAATCAAATTTTCAAAAAGGGTAGCTACAGTTTTTGCTTTGCATAGCGATATATATGATATATCCTGCACCTTATTCGATGAGGAAAGAGCTGAGATCCCTTCACCGGGAGTGACCTCTTTAGCAAAACTAGCAGATGCTACAACACTCGGTTTGTCTTTTGATTGCTTTTGAAGTTTTTGCTTTGCATAGCGATATATATGATATATCCTGCACCTTATTCCATAAGGAAAGAGCCGAGATCCCTTCACCGGGAGTGACCTCTTTAGCAAAACTAATGAAAGCCTCAAATCACTCCATTTCAAAATTCACTCGATTCTACAACGATATCAAGTTCATTACGCAATAGGTTTTCAGAAAAACCTGTCGTAGCCCTCCGTCATTTCAGATAAGTCCTGCTTAGTATTCGTGCTGCGTTTGTTGACCTTGTCAAGGCGCAGTGTGCGATAGCTGACCAGTATTTGTCTTCTTATGCATATGATGCAGATTAGATTAGGGTAGTCGTACGGCCTTGTTGACCTTGTCAAGGGTCGTGCGGGTGGGTTTAATTCAATCAAGAAATGACAGATTGAACTTGACTTACGGTATATGGTTTGTTGACCTTGTCAAGGTCATAGATTGTTTGGGGCAAAATATTATCGAGAATTTCAAGTATTGAATTTGCAATGAGATTGCATATCTTCTATGAGATAGTTGGATCCCGATACCCACTGCAAGTAATTGTTACTTCTGGGAGAGTTTTACACAGGACAATTAGCCAATCAAGTAGGTGTCTAGAAAGGTGTCAACGGGGTTATGCCTCTGGGAAAACGAGGTTTACTTTAATTAGGTCCGTGCGAAAGCACGGAGAACCTCCCTCAAAGTACCGACACTGGCCTGGCTGAAAGATTGGCGAAGTTGTAGGGTGTAATTAATCCTGGCTAGTCTTTCCTTTTAGGGTTTGAAGGAAGATTTGATAAGAAAAGTGGGAGCCATCCTGATTAGATAAAATAATAACCAATATGATCTTGCAAGAGCATACGCTAAAGTGTTTTCTTCTCTCTCTCCAGGTAGCGACCATATCATGCCTTAATAAAGATAATAATATGGATTTATTGACTGAACCCGCATGTTATACTGTATTGGGGAACGTTGGTTCCGTTCTTTCTTATAAAATTTATAAGACTGAACAGGATATAAGGGAATACCAGGATTTCTATGCCACCCGAATGAAGAAAGTACATGTTGATGCATTTTTTTCGGGTGTGTTCGTTACAGAGAACTGTTTCTCCATTTACGTCTTGGGTATTAGATACCGGGTCAGGATCCCATATATGTAATCAGTTACATGAGCTTAGGAAAGGTAAAGAACTTGGAGAAGGTGATAAAGACATAAGGGTTGGAAATGGTGCAATTGTTGCAGCTAAAACCGTCGGGGAATATCACCTTGTATTGCCAACTGGTAATACATTGATTCTGAACGAATGCTATTACATGCCGAACCTGATATGCAACATTATATCGGTTTCTTTGTTGAGTAAAGAAGGATATAATTTTGTATTACAGGATAATGTATGAACATTTTTCTAAACCAAAAGTTGGTTGGATTAGGCACGATGTGTAATGGCATTTATGTTCTAAATCAATCAACAGTTCTGAGCAAAACAAACACACACAAGAGGAAGAGTTCAGAACTGAACGAATCCTTCTTGTGGTTTTGTAGACTGGGTCACATCAATGCGAAACGACTAGCTAAGTTTCATAAGGATGGATATTTGAATCCGTTTGAATTTTCATCTTATGACACTTGCCAATCATGTCTCAAAGGCAAGATGACCAAAACTCCGTTTACGGGACACGGAGAAAGAGTTACGGAACTCTTGGGACTGGTACATAATGATGTATGCGGTCCCATGTCTACAAATGCCAGGAATGGTTCTTCGTATTTCATTACATTCATTGACGATCTCTCTAGATTCGAATATGTGTTCCTGATGAAACACAAATCAGAAGCTTTTGAGAAATTTAGAGAATATAAACAAGAAGTCGAGAACCAAACCGGGAAAAGTATTAAAATCCTTCGATCTGATCGAGGAGGTGAATACTTGAGCAATGAATTCCTAGACTTCCTAAAAGAGAATGGGATTCTCTCTCAGCTGACTCCTCCATATACACCACAGCACAACGGTGTATCGGAACGGAGGAACCGCACCCTATTAGATATGGTGCACTCTATGATGAGCACAGCTGAGTTACCTATTTCCTTCTGGGGGTATGCGCTGGAGACAGCAGCATACCTATTGAATTAAGTTCCATCTAAATCTGTACCTACCACACCATATGAGATATGGAGTGGGAAGAGGCCATATCTTAAAAGAGTTAAGATATGGGGTTGTCCGGCCTATGTCAAAAGACAGAATCCGGACAAACTCGAGGCACGGTCAGTTCTTTGCAAGTTTGTGGGATATCCAAAGAACTCATATGGGTATTTTTTTCTACCACAGTGAGGAACAAAAGGTGTTTGTTGCTCAACATGCCACCTTTTTGGAAAAGGAATTTCTTGTAAAAGAAATTAGTGGCAAAGTGGTAGAGCTGGAAGAGGTTCCAGATACATAAACTGCAACTGAAATTTAGTGGAACCGGAGGATTCGGTAGTTCCCGATGAACCCCAGCCACTCCGCCGATCTGGTAGGGTTCCTCGCCCACCTGAGAGATACTACGGTTTTCTCATGGATGGTGGGAGCGAGGATTGCATCATGGAGGATGATGACCCAACTAGCTTCGAGCAGGCCATCACGAGTGGAGACTCAGTGAAATGGCTGGATGCAATGCGGTCCGAGATGGAATCCATGTACACCAACAAAGTATGGACTTTGGAAGATGCTCCTGAAGGGGTAAAACCCATTGGGAGCAAATGGATCTTCAAGAAAAAACTTGGTGTAGATGGGAAAGTGGAGACTTTCAAAGCTAGACTTGTTGCAAAGGGCTTTCGTCAAAGACCAGGTGTGGACTATGACGAAACCTTTTCTCCAGTGGCTATGCTTAAATCCATCTAGATCATGCTTGCCATCGCTGCATATCATGACTACGAAATCTGGAAAATGGATGTTAAGACCGCCTTTCTAAACGGTGATTTAGAAGAGAGCGTGTACATGACTCAGCCAGAGGGCTTCGTAGCTAGTGGGAGCAGCGGAAAGATGTGCAAGCTGCTTAAATCCATTTATGGCTTAAAGCAAGCATCGCCGAGTTGGAACATCTGCTTTGACGTCGTTATCAAAGAGTTTGATTTCGTCAAAAACATAGATGAACCTTGTATCTACAAGAAGGTGGCAGAGAGTAAGGTTTTCTTCCTCGTATTGTACATGGACGACATACTCTTGATAGAAAATGACATTCATATGCTACAATCGGTCAAGCTCTTCTTATCACAAAGATTCTCAATGAAAGATCTAGGGGATGCCTCCTACATCTTGGGGATTAAGATCTATAGAGATAGATCCAAACGGATACTGGGATTGTCCCAATCCAGGTACATTGACACCATACTAAATAGGTTTAGTATGGAAGAATCCAAGCGTAGGAACTTACCCACGATCTCTGGAATCACTCTCTCCAAAGAGATGTCTCCCAAGACTGATTTAGAGAGAGCTCGCATGCAAGGGATACCCTATGCTTCGGCTGTAGGCTCTATCATGTACGCGATGCTATGTACCAGACCCGATGTAGCACACTCACTAAGTGTAGTGAGTAGGTATCAAGATGATCCTGGAGAGAGTCACTGGACAGTTGTGAAGAGCATTCTCAAGTAGTTACGAAGGACTAAAGAGATGCTCTTGGTGTATTATAACGGAGAACTCCAAGTGGAGTCCTTTACCGATTCGAGCTTCCAGAGTGATAAGGACGACTCTAAGTCGCACTCGGGATTTGTCTTTACCCTTTACGGAGGGGCGGTTAGCTGGAAGAGTTCCAAGCAGGAAACCGTGGCAGACTCGACGATGGAGGCTGAATACATCGCTGCCAACGATGCTGCCAAAGAGGCTGTCTGGATCAAGAAGTTCATTACTGAACTTGGAGTGGTTCCATCCATTGAGCATCCAATACCTTTGTATTGTGATAACAATGGAGCGGTGGCTTTGGCCAAGGAACCCAGGTCCCATCAGCGATCCAGGCATATTCTGAGGCGGTATCACCTGATCCGGGAGATAGTAGATCGCCGGGAGATCGAGGTCAGGAGGGTTGACACGAAGAACAACACAGCGGATCAACTCACGAGGCCATTCCCCAGATACAGTTTGAGAGACTCTTCGGGATGCTTGGTATGCGATACTACAGCAGCTGGCCCTAGTGCAAGTGGGAGATTGTTAGTTGTATGTATGCCCTAGAGGCCAGTATTGTACAGATGATGTATATTATATTGGATGCATGGACATATATAGAGAGGACTTTCTTGCTCGATATGATAGTATGCTATCTGGTTGCTCTTTATCTTAACATGTATACTTGTCTCTTGATGTTGTCTTATAGTTACATGTTGGTAAAGCCCTTAGGATGTGTACTTGACTACCTGGACTATGATGCAGATCATACTAGTGGGGACGGAGTAGTCCATAAGTACATCCTTTAATGTTCCTAGTTGTAGGTGTATCGAGACAGGGCATCGATATACCAGAGTAGACTAGCGTATACGCTTCTCGACCCATGAGATGGGCGATGGATGATCCTATATCTATTGGTGTTTGACATCAGAGATGGTATACGGGTGCTCAGTGGAGACTGGGTACACTGGACGGACTCGCCGAGAACTCCCAGATGGTATTATACCTCACGTCAGATGGCAGTTCTCTGGTGACACTTGTGCAGGTTAGTCTATAGACCCGAGATCGTCATGGAGTCTTGTGTGATTCCCACTATGCTTTGATTTCCACCTTACCACGTCCAAGAGGGCGTGCAAAATGGTGGTTTTTAGGTACTGTCCCGAGTCACATGGAGGCAATGAGCGATAGGAGGGGTTTCGTCTCTCCCGGTATTGGGGGTTGATGTTGCGCTGTGCTCGATTGGCCATAACAGGGAAGTCCCTGGCCAGGGCTGATTTAGAGATTTACTGGTAAGTGTTACCAGTAGTTTCTTGACCCGTTATGAGCCTCACATTGGCATGACTTATCGGTTATTGGGGTCTGACGTTTACCACCCCTAGACTTGATATGTGACATATCAGACGAGGAGACCGGACTATACGGTAGTGTCACTGTCAGGCTTTTTACAGGAGTTGGAGCGGGTTTGCTTGCTGATCTTCTGATTGCTAAATTCCCGGGTAGCCGTTACATCCAGCTAGTACCGCTGACGGCTTGTGGGTGCTTGATGTGATCATCACCTACTGCCGGCGTATTGACGAGTCTTTAGAGTCCTACATAAAGGTTTTACTGGCTCAGGCAAAACGAAATATGAGCACGTATGTGATATGTGCGGGACCAAGAATAATGCGTGTATGTGATACCGTATTCTATTCTCGCGACTTTTTGTATCGGTCGGTTATATGAGATATAGCCGGGTTATCGAATCAAGTGTTGATTCGATAAGTCGATACATTGGATGTTAGTCTGTTATATATGATATGACCGGATTATTAAGTCAAGTGTTGATTTAATAATTTAGTGTATAATTTTATATATGATATACTAATTTACATTAACTAACATTTGTTCACTTAAGGATTTTTCTCACATGTGCACAATTTTTAATATATATGTGATATATATTAAAATGTGTTTTCTTTATGTATCATGGTTGTTGATACACATAACATGGGTGTGCAAGACATACACCATTCTATTTTAAATGGTAGTTAATAATTATTTAAGGTAATTAAAAATTAGTGGACCTTTTGTCACAAGCATGAAGCTTGTAGAAGCTTGTGGATGCTTTGACAAAGTCCACTAACTTTGTTTTACTTTAGATTTTTATTAACCTAACCATTTAGGATTAGCCATGGTAATGTCTCTACATGAGTTAGTATATGATACTCACTCACCATGGTTAGCTCACTTACTTGATCATTATCCTCATCTTTTCTTTTGTTCATCTTCTTCTTCTTTGAGCAAAAGAAAAGCATGCTAGGGTTTCAAAAAGGGAGTGAAAGATTGTGAGAAATAAAATTCTAAAGAGAACCCACTTCCTATTTCTCCATCCTCTACTAGACTAGCACTTTAGTATAGGGTGTTTGCGTCACTAATTCTCTAGTTAGTGAAGTAGTAGCTTGAGTTGATATTCTCTCAACGTAGATCATCTTCGGCCTCGAAGACTTCAAGCAAGGACGCTTCTTTCGCCTCATGAAGCCATGAAATCGCCCGGGAGAACCATGATCGCAGCGAAGGGACTACAACAAGGAGCTTTAGAAGTGAAGGACCAATCCACAAAGGTTGTATTTCGTATTCACTTAGTGGTAAATGTAATTTACTTGCATGTGTAACCCTAATTATCTAGCAAAGATCTTGTTTAGGGTTATTCGGCACGGCTAAAATTTTAAACGGGCATGGTTGATGCCTTGTAAAACCTTATTAGAGTACCTAGTAACCCTACAAAAATTACACCAAGTCCATGATTTGAGATCTGGCAGTGAACTAGAGGGAATTATAATATTATAGATGTCAGAAAAATACCATGAAGTCAGCACCAACATCCACCAGAATTTCCACACAGAGAGGCAACCAAAGGGCCGCGGATCTGCAGCAGGAGTGGGCTTGGCTCGGCGGATCCGCGGCCACGTCAAGCTGACATCAGCAAAACTCCACTTCAGGCTTCTCAGTTCAGCTTCAGAACTCATTCAATATACTTCAAAGTTCAGAGATCTCTAGAAGTTTCTGCCAGAACAGCAAGGCTTTGGGTTCAAGCTAATCACTCTCAAGCTTCTTAAGCAAGCCACTTAACTACCTAAAAGCCTAGAAGCTTCTCCCTAACCTCCAAGCTTATAAAGGAAGCTACCCCTAACTAACTAACTCTAGAACCTTCTACCTAACTACCAAGCTTACAAGGGAAGCTAAACTAAATCTAGCTTCTAAAGGAAGCTAATCCTAATCAAGGCTATAAAAGGGACCCTAAGGCTTCACTTCTAAAGTGGTTGATTCCTTCATCTCTTCCCACAAGTTGAGTGACACAACTTGTACCTCCAAACCCTAACCCTAATCCAATCACCAAGCAAAAAATCAAGAACACCGAGTACCAAATCAAGCAAGAAGCCTTCAATCCTTTAGAAAGCGACGTCGGACTTCATCGGAGCAAGTGATCCAAGGAGATCCGCGACTCAAGGAGACGAGCGAAGCCGAAATCAACGATCAAGTTATTTCCTCTTGTAGATCTTGAGAGAATTGTAACAAAATTGTTGATAAATAAAGGTGAAATTTCTATATCTTGCTTTCTTTACGTTCTTGCATCATGATTCGATCTCAATTCTTGATTGTGTTTCTTGTTATGATGTTTGAGTAAAACTCCGCTAGTGAAGGAGTCGAGAGAATCAATAGATGATGATGTTACAAATCTTGAAACGATTCTTAAGTCCTATAAGTTTTGTAAACTTTAGTAAATTGAAGAATCGACAACCTAGTTTCGAGCGATGCTTTCTTGATTGTGTTCGCTCTTAATTAGTGATCCATGATCGATTTTTGAATTTACTAGAGGCTAGAATGTGAATGAAATCAACGAAAGGACAAGGGATAGTGATGAAACCCTAGTTTCTGCAAGAAATCCCTAATTCTCGTTGATCATCATCGATCTAGTATCAAATCATCAATGGATAAGAAAACGTAATCAATCGTTTTCATCACGTCTATAGATTCGATCGATTCCTACGAGCCTCACTTCGATTCTTGAAACCTAATTCGATTGGATATCATCAATTCTTGATTCTTGATTTTTAATGTTTTCTTCTTATTAGATCTAGATTTTAATAATTCTTGAAATCACTTTTAAATCTTGAATTGAATTGTCTTATCTTTCTTTTCTTTAATTTTCAATTCATCTAATTCAAATTCGAACGGATCTCACTTTCCCTGTGGACGATCCGCACTCACTAACGCGCTACAATCGACACCGTTATTGATTGCGGTCAAAAATTTCTTTGGTTGTGATTTCTATACATTTTCTATATACACACCGGAAAATCATTCAATCAAATGATTTGGCGACTCCGCTGGGGATAGTAGAGGATACCTTGAAATGCTGTTGTCTTAAAGCCAAAGTATGAAGGAAATAAAAAAATGAAGAAAATATAAAATGGTGAGAAAAATGAACACTGGTTTTGTTATCGCCAAGGCAGCAATAAAAAAATATAGCGAGGGTGCTTCATCACCTAGTGCCTTAGACCAACTGGTCTGGGAGTCACTGCTAAGCCTTACGGGGTGCAAGACAAGGAAAATACACCTAATAAGCAAGCACATGAGTAATCGGTCGGTTAGTACCTCAAGAAGTATTAATGGTCGCATGAAAATGTGTGAGCAATCTCATCTAAATATTCATTAAATTAAAAAGTACTGAGGCAGATGGACAAGAGTATGATAGCTTGAATTGAATTCTCCGGGTGTAGGGATGTCTTTTACACACACGTAGGGGTATATGATCAATGTTTGGAAGAAAGATAGGAATGAAGAATAAAGATGATGTTTTATTGAGTGATGATGTGATTTCTAACATCTTTTCATGACTATTAAGATAGGGCTCATGACAACCGAAAAGCTAGCATGGTTGGAAACTCTAATTTTGAAAGCTTTTCTTTTACAATTCTTATCTTTATATGTAACTTTCACGGTCTTCCTTTTATTATTGGATTTTGTGGGTGCAATCCGCTGAAAACCCTCTGGAGACAACACTCCTCCTACTAGGGACACCTAGAGGTTTAAAGGCTTGTTGCACGTGCTTAGTTCAATCGTGTTGCCTACGAAAGTGTGCTAGTTGGTTTTTCCTTTTCTTTATTTTCTCCTTCTCTTTTTAATAAAACAGTTCGCTCGAGACGACCGAAAATAAGTTTGGGGGAATTTGATCAGTCGAAAATATTGCATTTTTAACACGCCAATTTCCCTACCATTTGCACCCATCTATGAGTGTTCGATATAAGTATAGCACATATTAGCAAAATAGTCGTAAAATACCAAATTACTTGTGTTATACTTTAATACCGACATTTTGAGGGAAATTGAGTGTTTATCATTGCAACGCATTATCTTTGTATAACGCAACACTTGTTTCGAGAATCCATGCAGGAAATTCCAGGAACATAGCTAAAATTGTCAAAAGTGCTGAGAAAATTACACCAAGTCCATGATTTGAGATCTGGCAGTGAACTAGAGGGAATTATAATATTATAGATGTCAGAAAAATACCATGAAGTCAGCACCAACATCTACCAGAATTTCCACACAGAGAGGCAACCAAAGGGCCGCAGATCCGCGGCCGGAGTGGGCTTGGCGCGGCGGATCCACGGCCATGTCATGCTGACATCAGCAAAACTCCACTTCAGGCTTCTCAGTTCAGCTTCAGAACTCATTCAATATACTTCAAAGTTCAGAGATCTCTAGAAGTTTATGCCAGAACAGCAAGGCTTTGGGTTCAAGCTAATCACTCTCAAGCTTCTTAAGCAAGCCACTTAACTACCTAAAAGCCTATAAGTTTCACCCTAACCTCCAAGCTTATGAAGGAAGCTACCCCTAACTAACTAACTCTAGAACCTTCTACCTAACTACCAAGCTTACAAGGGAAGCTAAACTAAACCTAGCTTCTAAAGGAAGCTAATCCTAATCAAGGCTATAAAAGGGACCCTAAGGCTTCTCTTCTAAAGTGGTTGATTCCTTCATCTCTTCCCACAAGTTGAGTGACACAACTTGTACCTCCAAACCCTAACCCTAATCCAATCACCAAGCCAAAAATCAAGAACACCGAGTACCAAATCAAGCAAGAAGCCATCAATCCTTTAGAAAGCGACGCCGGACTTCATCGGAGCAACTGATTCAAGGAGATCCGTGACTCAAGTAGACGAGCGAAGCCGAAATCAACGATCAAGTTCTTTCCTCTTGTAGATCTTGAGAGAATTGTAACAAAATTGTTGATAAATAAAGGTGAAATTTCTATATCTTGCTTTATTTACATTCTTCCATCATGATTCGATCTCAATTCTTGATTGTGTTTCTTTTTATGATGTTTGAGTAAAACTCCGCTCGTGAAGGAGTCGAGAGAATCAATAGATGATGATGTTACAAATCTTGAAACGATTCTTAAGTCCTATAAGTTTTGTAAACTTTAGTAAATTGAAGAATCGACAACCTAGTTTCGAGCGATGCTTTCTTGATTGTGTTCGCTCTTAATTAGTGTTCCATGATCGATTCTTGAATTTACTAGAGGCTAGAATGTGAATGAAATCAACGAAAGGACAAGGGATAGATGATGAAACCCTAGTTTCTGCAAGAAATCCCTAATTCCCGTTGATCATCATCGATCTAGTATCAAATCATCAATGGATAAGAAAACATAATCAATCGTTTTCATCACGTCTATAGATTCGATCGATTCCTACGAGCCTCACTTCGATTCTTGAAACCTAATTCGATTGGATATCATCAATTCTTGATTTTTAATGTTTTCTTGTTATTAGCTCTAGATTTTAATAATTCTTGAAATTCACTTTTAAATCTTGAATTGAATTGTCTTTTCTTTCTTTTCTTTAATTTTCAATTCATCGAATTTCGAACGGATCTCACTTTCCCTGTGGACGATCCGCACTCGCTAACGCACTACAATCGACACCGTTATTGATTGCGGTCAAAAATTTCTTTGGTTGTGATTTCTATACATTTTCTATATACACACCGGAAAATCATTCAATCAAATGATTTGGCGACTCCGCTGGGGATAATAGAGGATACCTTGAAATGCTCTTGTCTTAAATCCAAAGTATGAAGGAAATAAAAAAAATGAAGAAAATATAAAATGGTGAGAAAAATGAACACTGGTTTTGTTATGGCCAAGGCAGCAACAAAAAAATATAGCGAGAGTGCTTCATCACCTTATGCCTTAGACCAACTGGTCTAGGAGTCACTGCTAAGCCTTAGGAGGTGCAAGACGAGGAAAATACACCTAACAAGCAAGCACATGAGTAATCGGTCGGTTAGTACCTCAAGAAGTATTAACGGTCGCATGAAAATGTGTGAGCAATCTCATCTAAATATTCATTAAATTAAAAGGTACTGAGGCAGATGGACAAGAGTATGATAACTTGAATTGAATTCTCCGGGTGTAGGGATGTCTTTTACACACACGTAGGGGTATATGATCAATGTTTGGAAGAAAGATAGGAATGAAGAATAAAGACGATGTTTTATTGAGGGATGATGTGATTTCTAACATCTTTTCGGTACTTTCGGGCATGCGGAATTTGGTGAAAAACAATTTTCACCAAAGTCCATGCTACCTCTCCCGGTACTTTCGGGCATGCGGAATTTGGTGAAAAACAATTTTCTAGAGGTGGTAACATGGACTCAAAACCGGATCTTTGTTAAACTTCTAACTAACATCCTAACTAGGAGTTGTTAACTACTCGGTTAGGGGGTTATACCTTTCTTTCTTGAACTCCTTCGTCTTCATCTCTTGATGGTTGTCCGGATCGGCTTCACTCCGTCGTCTCCTTGCGCCGAAGATAGATCCACCTCGAAAGCTTCTACCTTTGACTTCTTCTTCGGTCTTTGAAGAAACTAGTTCACTTGGTTTGCTAAACCTTGTGAACTAGAGTGAGTAGAGAAGAGTGTGTTGGGATTTTCTTCTATGGTTCTTGGTTCTCAACACATGAGACAAGTGAACCATAGACAAGAGAGAGAGCAAGAGGAAGAGGGTGAGAGCAAGAGGAAGAAGGAGCTCAAAAACAAGAGAGAGAAAGATAATGAAAGAATGAGCCTCTCTTTTGTCATACCCCCTCTCATAATCCAAAAGCATCATGAGCCATAATGTTAATTAAGTATTATGTGATGGTTCATATCATGTCAAAGGCAATATCATTTCCATGCACTCATTTTGCAAACCACAACAAGCAAGCAAAAGTCTTTGCATGAAAATGACAACCATTGTCATCATGATGGTCAACTAGTCCAACCTAGTCAACAAAGTCAACAAGTCAACAAAGTCAACCCCTCAACAACCATGTCACTATAATACTTAATTAATATTATTACTAATTATATATATATATATCATATTCTCATTAGGGTTGAGCAAAAAGGTCAATGGTCAACAGTCAACAACCCTAATGAGAATCCTCTGCCTTTGTCTCTCTGTCAACTGTGCATACACACCCGCATCCGCGTTCCGAGGAACACGAATACATACTGGATAAAACCAATCCCAAAACGTACACTAGGATCTGGCTTAAACCAAAGCCCGCTAGTGTTAACTGTCCGGACACTGTACGTGCACAAGTGCACGGATGTGACCGAACCCTGTCGCAAAACCATGCGACCTGTCGCAAAACCATGCGACCTCTACTCTTTTGCCTAAAGGCGAATAGCTTTCTTTGTGGGACTCTAAAGACTCGACACTACGCTGGCAGTGGGTTTAACCACAGACCGCAAGCGGCACTAGCTGTGCGTAACGGTCCCCAGGCAGATGCCGACAAGAAGACTGACGAGGTGAAACCCATCTGAACTCCTACTGAGCCTGAATGTGACAATCTCCGTACAGTCCGGTCTGTTCGTCTGATATATCGCATGGCGGGCCTAGGGGCGGTAAACGTCAGTCCCCTAATAGCGGTACAAGTCGTGTCGGAGTGAAGCCCAAAACACCCTGAGATAACACTGGAAGCCTACCAGTATATCTCGATTGCCCTGGCCAGGGACTACTCGTGTAATGGCTCTCCTAGACACAGCGCGAAGTCAACCCCTAATACCGGGAGAGACGAATCCAGTCTAACCGTCACTGCCTCCAAGTGCTTCGGGACTGCACCCAACTACCACCTGTTTGCACGACTCTTTTGAGCCATGGTAGGGTAGTAATCAAAGTACAGTGGGAACACACTCGAGGCGAAGTGACAGTGTCAAGTCAGCGGACTAAGCTGTACTCATGTCACCTGGGAACTGATAACTGACGATAGGTATAATACCAACCGGTCAGTTCCCGACAAGTCCTGTCCAGTGTACTCGTAACCTAACGAGCACCCGTATACTATCTCCAGTACGACGTACTGATGGCTGTAAGACAGACCATCTCCCACACTGGGATGAGAAGCGCATACGCTAGTCTACTCCGGAGTATCGATGCCCTGTCTCGATAGTCCTGCGACTAGGGACCTGTATAAGGATGTGCTTATAGATTACCCAGCCCCCACTAGTGTGGCTGCCATCACAACGCTGGAAATCAAGCAAAGATCCTAAGGGCTCCACTAATGTGTATAGGTGATATACAAAAATAAACACATGTACACATTGAAGTAGAAACAAACCAAGTAGCATACTACTATTTTGAGCAAGATTGTTTATACAAGGTGAATATCCCAAGCTTCCATTAAGTAATATACAAACCAGTATGATACAGTAATGGCCTCTAGGGCATATACACTAACACTCCGCTCGTGAATGAGTCGAGAGAATCAATAGATGATGATGTTACAAATCTTGAAACGATTCTTAAGTCCTATAAGTTTTGTAAACTTTAGTAAATTGAAGAATCGACAACCTAGTTTCGAGCGATGCTTTCTTGATTGTGTTCGCTCTTAATTAGTGATCCATGATAGATTCTTGAATTTACTAGAGGCTAGAATGTGAATGAAATCAACGAAAGGACAAGGGATTGATGATGAAACCCTAGTTTCTGCAAGAAATCCCTAATTCTCGTTGATCATCATCAATCTAGTATCAAATCAACAATGGATAAGAAATCGTAATCAATCGTTTTCATCACGTCTATAGATTCGATCGATTCTTACGAGCCTCACTTCGATTCTTGAAACCAAATTCGATTGGATATCATCAATTCTTGATTCTTGATTTTTAATGTTTTCTTGTTATTAGATCTAGATTTTAATAATTCTTGAAATTCACTTTTAAATCTTGAATTGAATTGTCTTATCTTTCTTTTCTTTAATTTTCAATTCATCTAATTCAAATTCGAACGGATCTCACTTTCCCTATGGACGATCCACACTCGCTAACGCGCTACAATCGACACCGTTATTGATTGCGGTCAAAAATTTCTTTGGTTGTGATTTCTATACATTTTCTATATACACACCGGAAAATCATTCAATCAAATGATTTGGCGACTCCGCTGGGGATAGTAGAGGATACCTTGAAATGCTCTTGTCTTAAAGCTAAAGTATGAAAGAAATAAAAAAATGAAGAAAATATAAAATGGTGAGAAAAATGAACACTGGTTTTGTTATCGCCAAGGTAGCAATAAAAAAATATAGCGAGGGTGCTTCATCACCTAGTGCCTTAGACCAACTGGTCTAGGAGTCACTGCTAAGCCTTAGGGGGTGCAAGACGAGGAAAATACACCTAATAAGCAAGCACATGAGTAATCGATCGGTTAGTACCTCAAGAAGTATTAACGGTCGCATGAAAATGTGTGAGCAATCTCATCTAAATATTCATTAAATTAAAAAGTACTGAGGCAGATGGACAAGAGTATGATAACTTGAATTGAATTCTCCGGGTGTAGGGATGTCTTTTACACACACGTAGGGGTATATGATCAATGTTTGGAAGAAAGATAGGAATGAAGAATAAAGACGATGTTTTATTGAGGGATAATGTGATTTCTAACATCTTTTCATGGCTATTAAGATAGGGCTCATGACAACCGAAAAGCTAGCTGTAAGTCCACGTTGCCCACTCCGGTACTTACGGGGAGGCGGAAAACGGAATAAAAATCGAATTTTTATGAACTTAGGCAACATGGACTAGACTTTGAAGGATCTTTGCTAAACAAAAACAAGCTAAAGCTAACTAGAAACTAGCTAAGTGCTAGAAAGGTTATACCTTGGGCTTTATGTCCTCTCCTTGCTCCTTGGAGTGGTGGAAGGAGGTCACCTTGGTCGTCTTCTCACGTTGAAGAAAGATCCACCCGAAAGCCTCAACCTTTGGCTTCAACTCCAAGCTAGAAGTAACTAGGGTGCAAGAAGTGCTAATCCTTGAATCCTAGATGAGAGTAGAGATTATCAAGAGAGGGTTTTTCTCAAGCTCGAGTGTTTCTCAACACATGAGAGGGGAGAGCTTGAGGGAGAGGAAGAACAAGAGAGAGAAAGTATATGATAGAATGAGAATAATATGAACCATTCTCACTTATATGTGCATATTATTTTAATTAGATAATTAGCTAGATAATTGTCATGGTTAATCATGACATGACCATTATCATTTCATATTTAATGTTAATTGCAAGGATCAAAAAGCATCTTTTATATAGAATGATGATGGTCAATATGTTAACTAGGGTCAACAAGTCAAGATAGTCAAAAGGTCAACAACCATAACCATGCACAATTATATTAAACTAATATCAATTAACCATAATACACACATAAGCATTAGGGTTAATAAAATGACAATGGTTATTAACCCTAATCAAAGTCCTCTCCCTCTGTCTCAAGCAACTGTGCATACGTACCCGTATTCGTGATCCGAGGAACACGAATACAATGAGAAAAACCAATCCCAAATCATATACTAGGATCCGGCTTAAACCAAAGCCCGCTAGTATAAACTGTCCGGACAGCAAACGTGCACAAGTGCGCGGATGTGAACGAACCCTGTCGCAAAACCATGCGACCTCTACTCATTTTGCCTAAAGGCGAATAGCTCTCTGTGTGGGACTCTAAAGACTCGACACTACGCTGGCAGTGGGTTTAACCACAGACCGCAAGCAGCACTAGCTGTACGTAACGGTCCCCAGGTAGATGTCGATAAGAAGACTGACGAGGTGAACCCCATCTGAACTCCTACTGAGCCTGTATGTGACAATCTCCGTACAGTCCGGTCTGTTCGTCTGATACATCTCATGGCGGGCCTAGGGGGGCGGTGAACGTCAGTCCCCTAATAGCGGTACAAGTCGTGTCGGAGTGTAGCCCAGAACACCCTGAGATAACATTGGAAACCTACCAGTATATCTCGCTTGCCCTGGCCAGGGACTACTCGTGTAATGGCTCTCCTGGACACAGCGCGATGTCAACCCCCAATACCGGGAGAGACGAATCCTGTCTAACCGTCACTGCCTCCAAGTGCTTCGGGACTGCACCCAAAAACTACCTGTTTGCACGACTCCTTTGAGCCGTGGTAGGGTAGTAATCAAAGTGCAGTGGGAACACACTCGAGGCGAAGTGACAGTGTCAAGTCAACGGACTAAGCTGTACTCATGTCACCTGGGAACTGATAACTGACGATAGGTATAATACCAACCAACAGTCCCCGACGAGTCCTGTCCAGTGTACTCATAACCTAACGAGCACCCGCATACTATCTCAAGTACGACGTACTGACGGTTGTGGGACAGACCGTCTCCCACACTAGGATGAGAAGCGCATACGCTAGTCTACTCCGGAGTATCGATGCCCTGTCTCGATAGTCCAACGACTAGGGACCTGTATAAGGATGTGCTTATAGATCACCCATCTCCCACGAGTGTGAGCGCCATCACAACGGTGGTAATCAAGCAAAGATCCTAAGGGCTCTACTAATATGTATATCAGCAATATGCTAAAAGAAATACATGCACATATTAAAGCAGAGATAAACCAAGTAGCATACTACCATTTCGAGCAAGATTGTATATACAACTGTGAATATCCCAAGCTTCCATTAAGTAATATACAAACTAGTATGATACAGTAATGGCCTCTAGGGCATATACACTAACAATCTCCCACTTGCATTAAGGCCATGTACTGGCGTATCGAAGACCTATCATCAAGATCAGCCGCTCGAACTGAGTGTGGGGCAAGGCCTTGGTGAATGGATCTGCTGTGTTATCTTCTGATGCAACTCTCCGGACCTCGATCTCCTGGCGATCCACGATCTCCCTGATCAGGTGATACCGCCTCAAGATGTGTCTGGATTTCTGATGGGACCTGGGTTCCTTCGCTAAAGCTATAGCCCCGTTGTTGTCGCAATACAGAGGTATTGGGTCAACAATGGACGGAACCACCTGAAGTTCTCTCAAGAACTTCCTCATCCAGACAGCTTCTTTTGCGGCATCAGATGCAGCGATGTATTCCGCTTCCATAGTCGAGTCAGCAACGGTTTCCTGTTTGGAGCTCTTCCAACACACCGCCCCTCCATTGAGGGTGAAGACAAAACCCGACATGGACTTGGAATCATCCTTGTCACTCTGGAAGCTGGAGTCAGCAAAGGCCTCAATCTGGAGGTCTTTTCCGCCATACACCAAGAACATTTCCTTAGTCCTTCTCAGATACTTGAGAATGTTCTTTACTGCTATCCAATGTTTCTCCCCAGGGTTTGACTGATACCTGCTTACCACACTCAGTGCATAAGCTACATCCGGTCTGGTACACAACATCGCATACATTATAGAGCCTACCGCAGAAGCGTAGGGTATAATCGACATGCGATCCCTCTCCAAATCAGTCTTGGGAGACATCTCTTTGGAGAGGGTGATCCCGTGACAAGCCGGTAGATTACCGCGCTTGGAATCTTCCATACTGAATCTCTTCAGTATGGCGTCGATGTACCTGGGTTGCGAAAGTCCTAATATCCTCTTGGATCTGTCACGGTAGATCCGGATACCCAGAATGTATGAGGCATCACCCAGGTCTTTCATGGAGAACCTGTGTGACAAGAACCCCTTGACAGATTGTAGCATAGGAATGTCATTTCCTATTAAGAGAATGTCATCCACGTATAAAACGAGGAATACTACAGTTCTCGCTACAAATCTACAATAGATGCATGGTTCATCTGGATTTTTGATAAAGCCAAATTCCTTGACCGTCTCATCAAAACAGATGTTCCAACTCCGCGATGCCTGCTTTAGTCCATAAATGGACTTAAGCAACTTGCACACCTTTCCGCTACTCCCACTCTGAATGAAACCCTCTGGCTGATCCATATAGACACACTCCTCTAAATGTCCATTTAGAAAAGCTGTCTTTACGTCCATTTGCAAAATCTCATAATCGTGGAAGGCAGCAATAGCAAGAAGGATCCGAATGGATTTCAGCATAGCTACTGGAGAAAAAGTTTCGTCATAGTCCAAACCAGGTCGCTGACGAAAACCCTTTGCAACCAGTCTAGCATTATAGGTCTCAACCTGTCCATCTACACCAATCTTCCTTTTGAAGATTCACTTGCATCCTACGGGTTTTACCCCATCTGGAGCAATGTCCAACGTCCATACTTTGTTGGTGTACATGGACTCCATTTCGGTCCGCATTGCATCCAGCCATTTTACCGAGTCGACGCTCTGAATGGCTTGCTGGAAGCTAGTAGGCTCATCACAATCTATGATGCAATCCTCTCTATCCCCGTCAATGAGAAAACCGTAGTATCTCTCGGGCGGATGAGACTGCCTACTACTCCTGCGGAGTGGCGTGGGAATGTCCTAATCTTTCGAACCCTCTGGTTCAACTAAGCTTTCAGTAATAACTCGTGGTTCTGGAATTTCTTCCAGTTCTATTGCGCTCCCACTTAATTCTTTTTCTATGAACTGGTGTTCTAGAAAGTGGTCATGGCGAGAAACAAAAACCTTTTGTTCCTCTTCGCAATAGAAGCAATATCCCTTGGAGTTCTTTGGATATCCCACAAACTTGCATTGTACTGAGCGTGCCTCGAGCTTGTCCGCATGCTGCTTTTTTACAAAAGCTGGACATCCCCATGTCTTAATGTGATTAAGATAGGGTCTCTTCCCACACCACATCTGATATGGTGTAGTAAGCACAGTCTTAGTTGGAACCCGGTTCAAAAGGTATGCAGCTGATTCTAGCGCATATCCCCAAAACGATCGCGGCAACTCAGCGTTACTCATCATGGACCGTACCATATCCAATAGGGTTCGGTTCCGTCTCTCCGATACACCGTTATGTTGTGGAGTGTATGGAGGAGTAAGCTGAGAGAGAATTCCATTCTCTTTTAAGTAACCCAGGAACTAGGCACTCAAGTATTCACCACCTCGATCAGATCTTAGTGTCTTGATACTTTTGCCTGTTTGTTTTTCTACTTCATTCTTATATTCCTGGAACTTTTCAAAAGCTTCGGATTTATGCTTCATTAAGAAGACATGTCCGAACCTTGAGAAATCATCCGTAAAAGTAATGAAGTAAGAATAACCGCTTCGTGCATGTGTAGACATTGGACCGCACACGTCGCTGTGTACGAGTCCCAAGAGCTCGCTCGCTCTTACTCCGTGTCCAGTGAATGGAGTCTTTGTCATCTTTCCTTTGAGACAGGATTGACAAGTTGCATACGATTGATATTCGAACGGATCCAAATATCCTTCTGCATGTAACTTAGTCAACCTTCTCTCATTGATGTGACCCAGTCTACAATGCCATAAGAAAGTCTTATTGATTTCTGGAGACTTTCTTTTGTGTGTATTCTGGACATTGAAAATCTGTGGTTGGTTTAATACGTATTTACCGTTGTTCAATGTACCTGACCCAATCAAAGCTTGATTAAGGTGAATGTTCACTACATTACTTACAAATGCAAATTCATAACCTTCTTTAGATAATAAAGATACAGAAATGATATTACAGGTTGCATTTGGTACATAATAACAACTACGCAAAACCAAAAAATGTCCATCCGACAATCCCAGGTGATAGTCCCCCACGGCCTCAGCATCCATGCTAGCACCGTTTGCAACTCTGAGGGTCATGTCACCTGCCTTCAAAACTCTACGCTTTCTCAACGCCTGCAAAGAATTACAGATATGAGATCCTGATCCGGTATCCAATACCCAGGAAGTAGAGTTTATTGATAGACAGTTTTCAATAACATACACACCTGAAGCTGAAGCTGCAACTCGCTTCAAATCCTATGTTCTGGCTTTCCAAGCATTGCAATCCTGTTTCCAGTGACCACTTTTGTGACAATAGAAGCATTCTTCCTTCCCCACCAGCTTTCCCGCTATCTTTGTTGCTTTTCCTTTTCCCTTCGTATCCACTTTACCGACACCGCCTCTTGGTTTGGCGGGGGCTTTCTTCTTCTTACCCTTGGCTTTCGCCCTGGATCTAGAAGAGGAAGATCCTCCTACAAACAAAGTGGATGTCTCCCTACCTTTCTGTAGGGTGCCCTCAGCACTCCTCAACATGTTCAGAAGTTCGGAAAGTTCAACCTCCTTTCCTTGCATGTTGAAGTTCAGAATAAACTGGGCGTAAGTGGAAGGAAGGGACTGGAGAATCAAATCAGTATAGAGTTCATTCTCCAATGTGGTCCCTAGGTCCGCGAGCTCCTCAATGTAACCAATCATCTTAAGCACGTGTTCCGCTACCGATGATCCGACGGCCAACCTTGCCGAAAACAACTTCTTCGACACTTTGTATCTTGCGATACGAGACTTCTCTCCATACAGTTCTTTTGTATGGAGAAATATGGACTCTAGGTCCATATTCTCGTGCCTCCTCTGATGTTCGTTGTCCATCGAGGCTAGTACGAGGCATTTGGCCTTCGCGCAATCTATCTCCCATGTCTTACGGATTTCCTTATCCGCGACGCTGGAGGTGGGACCTGGGACAGGGGGAGCTTTGGTGGTAAGGACATACCCTAACTTGTCATAAGTGATTGCCATCTTGACATTCCTGAGCCAATCTTTGTAGTTTGGCCCTATCAATATGTTTTTATCTAGTAATAACTTAAGTCCGGTCATGTTGAATGGTCGCTGAAATTAGGAGAGAGAAAAGAAACACTTTAGCATGATGCTCTTGCAAGTTTAGAGTGGTTTTTAGTTTGTCTAGACTGGATGGCTCCCACTGTCTCTCGAATCCCTTCTCAAACCGTAAAGAAAAGATTAGTCAGGATCAATCTCACCGTACAATACTTGCTTAACCGTTCAGCCAGGCCAGTGTCGGTACTTCGAGGGAGGTTTTCCAACGCTTTCGCGAAGTTCCTTAATTAAGTAACCTCTTTTCCCTGTGGGCGTAGCCCCGCTAACACCTTTCTAGACACCTACTAAGTTTATAGCATTGATCGTTAAGTGAGAGTTTTCCCGAGGAGTAGCATATACTCACAGTAGGATCGGGATCCAAATATCATCGCGTGATAAAACCGAAGAAATCCTACCAGAGTTATCACACTCCAAATGGTATGCAGCGCTAGCAAGTTTCAGTACTTATGAAACTCCCAATGTGGATTTTTGCCCCATGCTCTTATGACCTTGGCGTGAGGTCAAAATGTCATAAGTCACATGTCAAGTTCTTCCCATCATTATCCCGGTTAATTTGAACCCATCCGTACCTACCCTTGACGTAGGCCAAAATGGCAGTACGACTGTCTCAAACCAACGCATTCTATCTATGCAACAGATAAATATCCGGCAGCTACCAATCACTATGCCTTGGCGTGAGGTCAAAATACATAGCTTGAATACTACCGTATATTTAACTGAAATGATGGAGGGCTACGGATGGTTTTGGCGAAACCGTGAACGTAGTGAACTTGATATAATCGATGGAACGAGATAGCTTTTAAAAGGAGTGGTTCAAGCTCTGCGTTTAAAAGTTTAGTTTTGAAAAGAACCGAGTGGTTTTCAAAGTGTTCCAATCGACTTTTACTTGGTTTATTTTCTTGCATTAGTTCTTTTAATGCGTCCCATCATTTAATCCTACCATTGCAGAAAACAACCAAAATATGACGTACGCTTATGCCATTCGCATTCGCCACGGGGCCCCGTCATCACCCGTTA
The DNA here is from genome assembly GCA_030015575.1 of Agapanthus africanus. NCBI lineage: Eukaryota > Viridiplantae > Streptophyta > Magnoliopsida > Asparagales > Amaryllidaceae > Agapanthus > Agapanthus africanus. Next base: position 276,434,932 of record JASDDO010000010.1, on the reverse strand, counting down.
GGTTACTTAACTAACGACAGAGCGGGGGCTGGGCTAGCGCGGCTGTAAAACATAAGCAATGCCTAAATAGTTATCATATATAAATATATAGCAATGATAGACATTACAGATCACAGATGAATACATTGGATATACTAGGAATCCGCAATCCGTTCGAGCCTGCAACGAAAAGCGGATTACACGGTCGCGGTGAATAGCCAATACCCCACCCAAGACCCCTACGGGTGCGGCAAACTACCCGCCAAGTACCCGAAGCGAAGCAACCTCCCTCAACACCGTGAGTAGGCCACTCGGCACTTCGAGATACCCGGTAGTTTGTGCACCCCCTCCATGGGTCTATCCTAGGAGCAAAAACAGTAAAAAGAATTATACAATGACGGCTACAACCCCGACCCGGTTGTGCGGCCAAACAAATAATAATATTACATCAATTTACATATTACAATGAATGAAAGAAAAGCAACACTCATCTCATATCCACCCCGGCTATTCACCCGCGACAATCCAACCCATTCATATACACATACCAGCATCAATCAGATATGTATAACCCCGACTAATCGACATATAGCGATTAGCCGACGTTCAATACATATAAACATCACAGATATAACCTTTTAGTCAAAGTGTATTGAAGTTCGGAAAAAAATACGGATTTATAGGCCCCCAAAAACAAATTTCTATTCTGGAAAACCTGGGCACATATAAACCATCTTAAAAATCCTAAAACCAAGCAAGAAATACACTGCACCAAACTCGACCAAGTGAAGAGCCAAGACGGCCGCGGTTGCGCGGCAATAGCTTGCTATTGCCGCGGAACCGCGGCTCTTTGGTCGATTCACTGGATCGTTTTTGGTGGCTTTCTTCACAAAACCCTGAGATGATTTTTGGAGTATAAATTATTTTGTTTTGACCAGAAAAAAATTTAACAGAAACTTAGGGTTTTGAAAACTCGGTTTTTCGATTTTTCCGATTCGAACTTCGATACACTTTACTACCAGCTAGTTTATGTTTAGTTAGGCTCTGATACCACTGTAAGTCCACGTTGCCCACCTCGGTACTTACGGGGAGGCGGAAAATGGAATAAAAATCGAATTTTTATGAACTTAAGCAACATGGACTAGACTTTGAAGGATCTTTGCTAAACAAAAACAAGCTAAAGCTAACTAGAAACTAGCTAAGTGCTAGAAAGGTTATACCTTGGGCTTTATGTCCTTCTCTCCTTGCTCCTTGGAGTGGTGGAAGGAGGTCACCTTGGTCGTCTTCTCACGTCGAAGAAAGATCCACCCGAAAGCCTCAACCTTTGGCTTCAACTCCAAGCTAGAAGTAACTAGGGTGCAAGAAGTGCTAATCCTTGAACCCTAGATGAGAGTAGAGATTATCAAGAGAGGGTTTTTCTCAAGCTCAAGTGTTTCTCAACACATGAGAGGGGAGAGCTTGAGGGAGAGGAAGAACAAGAGAGAGAAAGTATATGATAGAATGAGAATAATATGAACCATTCTCACTTATATGTGCATATTATTTTAATTAGATAATTAGCTAGATAATTGTCATGGTTAATCATGACATGACCATTATCATTTCATATTTAATGCTAATTGCAAGGATCAAAAAGCATCTTTTATATGGAATGATGATGGTCAATATGTCAACTAGGGTCAACAAGTCAAGATAGTCAAAAGGTCAACAACCATAACCATGCACAATTATATTAAGCTAATATCAATTAACCATAATACACAAATAAGCATTAGGGTTAATAAAATGACAATGGTTATTAACCCTAATCAAAGTCCTCTCCCTCTGCCTCAAGCAACTGTGCATACGTACCCGTATTCGTGATCCGAGGAACACGAATACAATGAGAAAAACCAATCCCAAATCATATACTAGGATCCGGCTTAAACCAAAGCCCGCTAGTATAAACTGTCCGGACAGCAAACGTGCATAAGTGCGCGGATGTGAACGAACCCTGTCGCAAATCCATGCGACCTCTACTCATTTTGCCTAAAGGCGAATAGCTCTCTGTGTGGGACTCTAAAGACTCGACACTACGCTGGCAGTGGGTTTAACCACAGACCGCAAGCGGCACTAGCTGTACGTAACGGTCCCCAGGTAGATGTCGATAAGAAGACTGACGAGGTGAACCCCATCTGAACTCCTACTGAGCCTGTATGTGACAATCTCCGTACAGTCCGGTCTGTTCGTCTGATACATCGCATGGCAGGCCTAGGGGGCGGTGAACGTCAGTCCCCTAATAGCGGTACAAGTCGTGTCGGAGTGTAGCCCAGAACACCCTGAGATAACACTGGAAACCTACCAGTATATCTCGCTTGCCCTGGCCAGGGACTACTCGTGTAATGGCTCTCCTGGACACAGCGCGATGTCAACCCCCAATACCGGGAGAGACGAATCCTGTCTAACCGTCACTGCCTCCAAGTGCTTCGGGACTGCACCCAAAAACTACCTGTTTGCACGACTCCTTTGAGCCGTGGTAGGGTAGTAATCAAAGTGCAGTGGGAACACACTCGAGGCGAAGTGACAGTGTCAAGTCAACGGACTAAGCTGTGCTCATGTCACCTGGGAACTGATAACTGACGATAGGTATAATACCAACCAACAGTCCCCGATGAGTCCTGTCCAGTGTACTCGTAACCTAACGAGCACCCGCATACTATCTCAAGTACGACGTACTGACGGCTGTGGGACAGACCGTCTCCCACACTAGGATGAGAAGCGCATACGCTAGTCTACTCCGGAGTATCGATGCCCTGTCTCGATAGTCCAACAACTAGGGACCTGTATAAGGATGTGCTTATAGATCACCCAGCTCCCACGAGTGTGAGCGCCATCACAACACTGGTAATCAAGCAAAGATCCTAAGGGCTCTACTAATATGTATATCAGCAATATGCTAAAAGAAACACATGCACATATTAAAGCAGAGACAAACCAAGTAGCATACTACCATTTCGAGCAAGATTGTATATACAACTGTGAATATCCCAAGCTTCCATTAAGTAATATACAAACTAGTATGATACAGTAATGGCCTCTAGGGCATATACACTAACACTAGCATAGTTGGAAACTCTAATTTTCAAAGCTTTTCTTTTACAATTCTTATCTTTATATGTAATTTTCACGGTCTTCCTTTTATTATTGGATTTTGTGGGCGCAATCCGCTGAAAACCCTCTGGAGACAACACTCCTCCTACTAGGGACACCTAGAGGTTTAAAGGCTTGTTGCACGTGCTCGGTGCAATCGTGTTGCCTACGAAAGTGTGCTAGTTAGTTTTTCATTTTCTTTATTTTCTCCTTCTCTTTTTAATAAAACAGTTCGTTCGAGACGACCGAAAATAAGTTTCGGGGAATTTGATCAGTCGAAAATATTGCATTTTTAACACGTCAATTTCCCTACCATTTGCACTCATCTATAAGTGTTCGGTATAAGTATAGCACATATTAGCAAAACAGTCGTAAAATACCAAATTACTTGTGTTATACTTTAAAACCGACATTTTGAGGGAAATTGAGTGTTTATCATTGCATCGCATTATCTTTGTATAGCGCAACACTTGTTTCGAGAATCCATGCAGGAAATTCCAGGAACAGAGCTAAAATTGTCAAAAGTGCTGAGAAAATTACACCAAGTCCATGATTTGAGATCTGGCAGTGAACTAGAAGGAATTATAATATTATAGATGTCAGAAAAATACCATGAAGTCAGCACCAACATCTACCAGAATTTCCACACAGAGAGGCAACCAAAGGGCCGCGGATCCGCGGCCGGAGTGGGATTGGCGCGGCGGATCCGCGGCCACGTCATGCTGACATCAGCAAAACTCCACTTCAGGCTTCTCAGTTCATCTTCAGAACTCATTCAATATACTTCAAAGTTCAGAGATCTCTAGAAGTTTCTGCCAGAACAGCAAGGCTTTAGGTTCAAGCTAATCACTCGCAAGATTCTTAAGCAAGCCACTTAACTACCTAAAAGCCTATAAGCTTCTCCCTAACCTCCAAGCTTATGAAGGAAGATACCCCTAACTAACTAACTCTAGAACCTTCTACCTAACTACCAAGCTTACAAGGGAAGCTAAACTAAACCTAGCTTCTAAAGGAAGCTAATCCTAATCAAGGATATAAAAGGGACCCTAAGGCTTCACTTCTAAAGTGGTTGATTCCATCATCTCTTCCCACAAGTTGAGTGACACAACTTGTACCTCCAAACCCTAACCCTAATCCAATCACCAAGCCAAAAATCAAGAACACCGAGTACCAAATCAAGCAAGAAACCTTCAATCCTTTAGAAAGCGACGCCGGACTTCATCGGAGCAAGTGATCCAAGGAGATCCGCGACTCAAGGAGACGAGCGAAGCCGAAATCAACGATCAAGTTCTTTCCTCTTGTAGATCTTGAGAGAATTGTAACAAAATTGTTGATAAATAAAGGTGAAATTTCTATATCTTGCTTTCTTTACATTCTTGCATCATGATTCGATCTCAATTCTTGATTGTGTTTCTTGTTATGATATTTGAGTAAATAGATGATGATGTTACAAATCTTGAAACGATTCTTAAGACCTATAAGTTTTGTAAACTTTAGTAAATTGAAGAATCGACAACCTAGTTTCGAGCGATACTTTCTTGATTGTGTTCGCTCTTAATTAGTGATCCATGATCGATTCTTGAATTTACTGGAGGCTAGAATGTGAATGAAACCAACGAAAGGACAAGGGATAGATGATGAAACCCTAGTTTCTGCAAGAAATCCCTAATTCTCGTTGATCATCATCGATCTAGTATCAAATCATCAATGGATAAGAAAACGTAATCAATCGTTTTTGTAACACTTTGAAATTTCGTTAGAATGTTTTTCGTGATAATTAGTAATTGTGCGTGTCATTATATATGTGTAACTTTAGGGTTTACTAATTATATTTAGTCGTGTTAACAATTTGGAAAATTTTCCTTTGTAGTGAACACTTGCACACTTAGCCAATTTTGTGACTTAGGACTTTTAGTGTAGCATGTTAACCCTTTCTTGTGTTGCATGGTTGTATTTAATCCCCCACCCATTTTAAAACAAGTCAAATCCCTTTTAAAATTCCAAAATTTCAATTAAACAATGAAGGCATGGTGTTAGGTGAGAATGTTTGACCTTGGCTTGACCATTTCCTTCTCTCTTCTCTCTCCTCTCTCTTATTCTGAAAATTTCTGCAGAAAAACAGCAGCTCCAGCAGCAACAACACAATATATTCATCATCTTTTCATTCCTCTTTTGAATCCATACAAAATCCTACACTAAACCACTCATTTCTTCACTCAAAAACCATGGAAAAGTGGGCTTTTTGAGGTGTTTGGAGGCAAATCTGCACACTTGATGCAAGAGCTGGAATTTTTGGTGTTTATAAGGTCTTTTGAAGGTATTAACTCATGTTAGCACTCCTTTTCCATAAATTTGTAGTATTCTTTAGCAAAAATCTCATTTTTGTGCATTTTTAGTGATATTAAAGGATATTTGTGATGCTTATGTTAGATTGGGGTTTTGTTGGCTTGGTTAACTCTATTTTGTGCTATTAGAGCTATTTAGGCCGGGTTTTGGGTTCAGTTTGCACAGAAATACCATAAAGTTTCATTTTAGTGCAAAAAGTGTGGTTTTTAACTAGAAATAAGGCTCTATAGGATCTGCTACTACTCGAGATGTTTCAGAGTGAAATTGGAATTACTGTAGCATACACCGGGGGTATAGAGTGCACACACGAAACATGGGAGTCCCTCCCCGTACCCAGGCCGCCGAAATAAGCATTCTGGCCGCAATTTGCGGCCAGATGGGGGTGTTTTGGGTTGGGGTTTAGGACACTGGAGTCTGCTGCTATGTGTAGTATTTTGGTATATATATTTGTAATATCTGTTCTGTATCAAAATCTGGAGTAGAATACCCTATTTCCCGTATTTTTAATCTTTAGCGACACGCGTGATACGTGTGTGTGGGTTTGGGGTTTCTGCGTATCGCGACGCGTCGGAGTGAATTCAGGTGCGTAATCACACGTTTTAGCGTATCGCGCACACGTGCACTTGGTTTGCGACACGGGTTTCTAGTTGACCTTAAATGTCGTGTTTGTATGATTTTGAGCTTATGCGTGATATTCTGTGGAATTCTAGGTTCGCAGGCGAGTGCGACGGACGCCGCGAAGAAGGAGAAACAAGTCATCGGCTATACCTAGCGAGAGACTACGGTGAGTAGATTTAACATCTACGGGGATATCGCCCGCATGGCGTTCTACGTCAGGGCTGATGGGATCTTATAGCTACATTTCCATACATCGACTGTTCATGGCTACTATTTAGTGCATACCACATTCCCTGATATATGTATATAAACTAGAATTGATAGAACACCGTACCATTACTAACGGTTTATGTTGCACGAGCACTATCCTGCATGCTACACACACACCGTTAGTAATTGCCATGACACCCACACTGTAGAATTTCCATGACATTCATACTTGATGCATATATCACATCGGATCATTATGTTGTAGCTTATCTTTATGTGACTTGACATGATATTCATACTTGATGCATATATCACATCGGATCATTATGATGTAGCTCATCTTTATGTGACTTGACATGATATTCATACTTGATGCACATACACATCACATTGACTTGCATATTGGTTTGGATTACATGTGATTTCTGTATTTGGAAACCGTGGCTATTTCAAATATGTAATCATTTAAAAACCCGGTTCCCTTGATATGATATTTCGGTGCGTCTACCCTATGTTTTCTCGGTGCTAGAGTGAGATACATATGAGATAGAGAGGGGGCTGACCCGGACTGACGGATGCCCGATATATATGAGCTAGAGGGGGCTGACCCGGACTGACGGATGCCCGATATATATATGAGAGAGAGGGCTGGCCCGGACTGACGGATGCTCGATGTATATATGAGAGAGAGGGCTGACCCGGACTGACGGATGCCTGATAGACATATGAGAGAGGGGGCTGTCCCGGACTGACGGATGCCCGATATAGGAAGATTTGCGTGTCGATGCTAGACACGAGTATTTATGATATTTGGGTGCCGATGTTGGGCACTCATGATTCTCAGTGATGTACAGGATTTGAGGGCCGATGGGAGTACCGGCGTCTGGGTTGTTGGGATTTGGGGTGCATTGATGGACACCGATTATATATTCCACGTTGACATTCCATGTAGATGTTATACTTCCCATGCTCAGCATTCATTATTGTATCGCATCCTATAGTTATATTACCTGATAGAGCACTTGCATGATTATTACACATACTGCTTATCACACATTGATATCATTTGCTGGCAGATGATAGAGTAGCGCAATACGTGCATGCTCGCGATTACCTTTATATGTTATCTCTATTCACGAGTTGGCAACTCACCTCCGTTGTGCCACAGTGTTTGCAGGTTGCCTTTCGGAGTAGTCGTGGCAGGCTGCGTTTTGCATCTTTTGACACAGATACCCCCATAGTTGGTATGCTAGCTCTTTTGCTGATAGGTGGGTTTTGTGCGGTATCTGTTTATCTTTCAGTTATGTATACTGTTGTATCTAGTATTCTCCATCTACCATGTATGTATTTGACTTAGAGACAGTGTGAGGACGATGATGTATATTATTTGTATTCTGGTGTCGAGCTTTTTGTGAGCCGACTGTACCTTGCAGTTTATTCTATCTGTGATGTTCCCACTTGTGGATCTTGATCTTCGCTACAGCGTCGTATATTGCTATCTTGGTGATTATTTACTTAAAAATTCTTGTCACTTTAATAAATACTTCCATTTAAAACTTAAAACACTCTATACTTTTACTGGTTTGGTTTCTGGGTTTTCGGTTCACTTAGTTGCGTTACGCCTGTAGACGTTACGTGGTTAAGTGCCGGTCACGGGCCAAATTTCGGGTCGTGACAAAGTTGGTATCAGAGCGTAGGTTTTACCTTTCGGAGTGTTCCTAGGATGACCCTGGTATGATGGAGTAGGTAGCTGAAGCAGAGTGGTGTAGCGTGCGTATGTTCCGCGGCATACTCACGACACGGTACTCCGCCAAGGCGACCTTAGGACTTGTTGATTTAAATTTCTTCTTGAGTATATACATTCTTGCGATTTGATTTCCGTATCCTTATCGAATCCAATTCTTCCTTTCAGCCATTATGCCGCCAAAGACTACGAGGGCGCAGAGAGCGGCCGCGAAGGCCAAGATTCGAGTTGACTCGTCCGAGACGAGGACCGATCCGGATAGTACACCGGTTGTGCCCGAGCAGGCTGTTCCTGCCATGACAGATCAGATTGCTATGTTAGGGGCTGGTGTGCAGGAGATGCGCCAGACGATGGGATCCAGTATGCAGGAGATGCGCCAGATGATGGGATCTCTAGTTGAGACACTTCGAGCGCAGCGACCAGAGGTAGTTCCACCCGTTGCAGATGTTGGATATAGTGTCCTCAAAGTCAATTATTGGATCGCAGGTACGTGATTGAAATGATTGAGGATGACCTATACCGGTAGGACAGTCTTACTCGAAATGATAGTATGCTATCTGGTTTGCCTTTATCAGTCGTGTATAGGTTCAGGTGACTGATCACGATTACACTTTGATAGAGCCCTTAGGATCTTGCTTGACTACCAACAGTATGAGGGCGATCATATACGTGAGAGTTGGGTGGTCTATAAGCATATCCTTAATAGTGGTCCCTAGTTGTGGGAGTTTCGGGACAGGGCATCGATACTCCGGAGTAGACTAGTGTATACAGTCGAGACCCCGACGAGGGGCGGTGGCCGGTCTCACAAGCCACTGGTGTCAATTGGATCACCTAAGATGTATACAGGTGCTCATTGGGTTATGAGTACACCGGACAGGACTCGCCGGGAACCTGCTAGTTGGTATTATACATATCGTCAGATAGCAGTTCCCTGGTGACATGTGTACAGGTTAATTCATCGACCTGAGGTCGTCATTTGTCTCGTGTGAATTCCCACTGTGCTTTGATTTCTACCCTACCACGGCTCAAAGGAGTCGTGCAAACAGGTAGTTTTTGGGTACAGTCCCGTGTTAGTGTATATGCCCTAGAGGCCATTACTGTATCATACTAGTTTGTATATTACTTAATGGAAGCTTGGGATATTCACAGTTGTATATACAATCTTGCTCGAAATATAGTATGCTACTTGGTTTGTCTCTGCTTTAATATGTGCATGTGTTTCTTTTAGCATATTGCAGATATACATATTAGTAGAGCCCTTAGGATCTTTGCTTGATTACCAGCGTTGTGATGGCGCTCACACTCGTGGGAGCTGAGTGATCTATAAGCACATCCTTATACAGGTCCCTAGTCGTTGGACTATCGAGACAGGGCATCGATACTCCGGAGTAGACTAGCGTATGCGCTTCTCATCCCAGTATGGGAGACGGTCTGTCCCACAGCCGTCAGTACGTCGTACTTGAGATAGTATACGGGTGCTCGTTGGGTTACGAGTACACTGGACAGGACTCGTCGGGAACTGTTGGTTGGTATTATACCTATCGTCAGTTATCAGTTCCCAGGTGACATGAGTACAACTTAGTCCGCTGACTTGACACTGTCACTTCGCCTCGAGTGTGTTCCCACTGCACTTTGATTACTACCCTACCACGGCTCAAAGGAGTCGTGCAAACAGGTAGTTTTTGGGTGCAGTCCCGAAGCACTTGGAGGCAGTGACGGTTAGACAGGATTCGTCTCTCCCGGTATTGGGGTTGACATCACGCTGTGTCCAGGAGAGCCATTACACGAGTAGTCCCTGGCCAGGGCAAGCGAGATATACTGGTAGGTTTCCAGTGTTATCTCAGGATGTTCTGGGCTTCACTCCGACATGACTTGTACCGCTATTAGGGGACTGACGTTCACCGCCCCCTTAGGCCCGCCATGCGATGTATCAGACGAACAGACCGGACTGTACGGAGATTGTCACATACAGGCTCAGTAGGAGTTCAGATGGGGTTCACCTCGTCAGTCTTCTTATCGACATCTACCTGGGGACCGTTACGTACAGCTAGTGCCGCTTGCGGTCTGTGGTTAAACCCACTGCCAGCGTAGTGTCGAGTCTTTAGAGTCCCATACAGAGAGCTATTCGCCTTTAGGCAAAATGAGTAGAGGTCGCATGGTTTTGCGACAGGGTTCGTTCACATCCGCGCACTTATGCACGTTTGCTGTCCGGACAGTTTATACTAGCGGGCTTTGGTTTAAGCCGGATCCTAGTATATGATTTGGGATTGGTTTTTCTCATTGTATTCGTGTTCCTCGGATCACGAATGCGGGTGCGTATGCACAGTTGCTTGAGACAGAGGGAGAGGACCTTGATTAGGGTTAATGGCTATTGTCATTTTATTAACCCTAATGCTTATGTGTGCATTATTGTTAATTGATAATTAGTTTAATAATTGTGCATGGTTATGGTTGTTGACCATTTGACCTCCTTGACTTGTTGACCTTGGTTGACACTTTAACCATCATCATTTCATTTGGAAGATACTTTTTGATCCTTGCAAATTGCATTTAAAATGAAATGATAATGGTCATGTCTTGATTAACCATGACAATTATCTAGCTAATTATCTAATTAAAATAATATACACATATTAGTGAGAATGGTTCGCATTATTCTCATTCTATCATTTCTTTTCTCTCTCTTGTTCTTCCTCACCCTCAAGCTCTCCCCTCTCATGTGTTGAGAAACACTTGAGCTTGAGAAAAACCCTCTCTTGATCTTCTCTACTCTCATCTAGGGTTCAAGGACTAGCACTTCTTGCACCCTAGTTACTTCTAGCTTGGAGTTGAAGCCAAAGATTGAGGCTTTCGGGTGGCTCTTTCTTCGACGTGAGAAGACGACCAAGGTGACCTCCTTCCACCACTCCAAGGAGCAAGGAGAGAAGGACATAAAGCCCAAGGTATAACCTTTCTAGCACTTAGCTAGTTTTTAGTTAGCTTTAGCAAGTTTTTGTTTAGCAAAGATCCTTCTAGCTCTAGTCCATGTTGCCTAAGCTCATAAAAATCCGATTTTTATTCCGTTTCCCGCCTCCCCGCAAGCACCGGGATGGGCAACGTGGACTTACAGTGGTATCAGAGCCTAACTAAACATAAACTAGCTAGTTAGTGAAGTGTGTCGAAGTTCGAAACGGAAAAATCGAAAAAAACAAAATTTCAAAACCCTAGTTTTCTGTTAAAAATTTTTCTGGTCAAAACAAAATTTGTTATACTCCAAAAATCATCTCAGGGTTTTCTTAAGAAGCACAGCAAATCCTGTCCAGTGAGTCGTCTAAACCGCCGCGGTTCAGCGGCAATAGCAAGCTATTGCCGCGGAACCGCCGCCGTTTTGACTCTTCACTGAGTCGAGTTTGGTGCAGTTTTCTTATGGATTGGTTTTGGGATTTTTGAGATAGTTTATATGTGCCCAGATTTTCCAGAATAGAAATTTATTTTTGGGGGCCTATAAATCCGTATTTTTTTTCGAACTTCAATACACTTTGACTATAAAGGTTATATCTGTGATGTTTGCATGTATTGAACGTCGGCTAATCGCTATATGTCGATTAGTCGGGGTTATACATATCTGTGATCTGTGATTGATACTGGTTTGTGTATATGAATGGGTTGGATTGTCGCGGGTGAATAGCCGGGGTGGATGTGAGATGAGTGTTGTTTCTCTTTCATTCATTTGTAATATGTAAATTGATGTAATATTATTATTTGTTTGGCCGCACAACCGGGTCGGGGTTGTAGCCGTCATTGTATAATTCTTTTTACTGTTTTTGCTCCTAAGATAGACCCATGGAGGGATGCACAAACTACCGGGTATCTCGAAGTGCCGAGTGGCCTACTCACGGCGTTGAGGGAGGTTGCTTCGCTTCGGGTACTTGGCGGGTAGTTTGCCGCACCCGTAGGGGTCTTGGGTGGGGTATTGGCTATTCACCGCGACCGTGTAATCCACTTCTCGTTGCAGGCTCGAACGAATTGCGGATTACTAGTATATCCAATGTATTCATCTGTGATCTGTAATGTCTATCATTGCTATATATTTATATATGATAACTATTTAGGCGTTGCTTATGTTTTACAGCCACGCTAGCCCAGCTCCCGCTCTGTCGTTAGTTAAGTAACCTAACGGGTGATGACGGGGCCCCGTGGCGAATGCGAATGGCATAAGCATATGTCATATTTTGGTTGTTTTCTGCAATGGTAGGATTAAATGATGGGACGCATTAAAAGAACTAATGCAAGAAAATAAACTAAGTAAAAGTCGATTGGAACACTTTGAAAACCACTCGGTTCTTTTCAAAACTAAACTTTTAAACGCGGAGCTTGAACCACTCCTTTTAAAAGCTATCTCGTTCCATCGATTATATCAAGTTCACTACGTTCACGGTTTCGCCAAAACCATCCGTAGCCCTCCGTCGTTTCATATGAATATTCAACAGTATTCAAGCTGTGTTTGTTGGCCTTAGTCAAGGCACAGTGTTTGGTAGCTGGTGGGTATTCATATGTTACATAGATAGAATGCGTTGGTTTGGGACAGTCGTATTGCTTTGTTGGCCATAGTCAAGGGTATATACGGGTGGGTTCAAATTAACCTGGATAACGACGGGTAGAACTTGACATGTGACTTATGATTTGTTGGCCTTAGTCAAGGTCATAAGAGCATGGGGCAAAAATCCACATCGGGAGTTTCATAAGTACTGAAACTTGCTAGCACTGCATACTATTTGGAGTGTGATGATTCTGGTAGGATTCCTTCGGTTTTATCACGCGATGATATTTGGATCCCGATCCTACTATGAGTATATGCTACTCCTCGGGGACTTTCTCACTTAACGATCAATGCTATAAACCAAGTAGGTGTATAGAAAGGTGTTAGCGGGGCTACTTCCACAGGGAAAAGAGGTTACTTAATTAAGGAACTTCGCGAAAGCGTTGGAAAACCTCCCTCGAAGTACCGACACTGGCCTGGCTGAAAGATTGAGCAAGTATTGTACGGTGAGAAAGATCCCGACTAATTCTTCCTTTGTGGTGTGAGGAGGGATTCGAGAGACAGTGGGAGCCATCCTGTTTAGATAAATTAAAAACCAATCTAAACTTGCAAGAGCATCATGCTAAGTGTTTTCTTCTCTCTCTCTTAATTGCAGCGACCAGATGACCGCACCTAGGTTACATCTAGATAATAAGATGACTGAATCTGACTGTTATGACTGGCAAAGGTCTGTCCAGATGTCCATTGCCCAGGACAAGCTGGAACACCTCTTGACTGATCCAACCCCTGCCGTCTCAGGTCCAGTTTCCCCTGTCACGGATATTGATATCCATAGGACATCGGAAGAAGACTATGCGAAAGCCAAGTGCCTCGTGTTAGCCTCAGTTGATGGTATATACCAGAGGCAGCACGAGAAGATGGACTCAGCTTCTGTCTTCCTCCATAACAAAGTTTTATATGGAGAGCAATCTCGTATCGCAAGATATGAGACCTCGAACGAATTGCTTCCAGCGAGGTTGGCTATCGGGTCATCTATAGGGGGCAACGTCCTTACAGAGACCAGCTCTTTTGAGCTCTCGGACCTGAAGACCACGTTGAAGAACGGGTCAGATACTGACTCAGTTCAACAGTCTCTACCTACTACCCTAAAGGAAACTAGGGAAGTAGAAAGAAAGGGAAGGGCAGAAGTTTCAGGAACAGATGTAGTAAAAGATGGATGTTCCTATTGTTACGGGAATGAACATGGGCAGAAGGATTGCAGGGCTTGTAAAGCCAGTAGCCAGAATTCGAAGCATGTTGTGGCTTCGGCTTCGGGTGTGTTTATGATAGAGAACTGTATGTCAGTTAACCCTACTTCCTGGGTATTGGATACCGGATCAGGATCTCATATCTGTAATTCGTTACAGGCTTTGAGAAACCGTAGGGTTATCAGGAAAGGTGATATGACTCTCAGGGTTGCTAACGGAATGAGCATGTATGCTGTATCCGTAGGGGAATATCATCTAGGACTGACAACTGGGCAGATATTGATTCTGCGTGACTATTTTTATGTACCAGGTGCGACTTGTAATATCATATCTGTATCCTTACTTTCTAAGGAAGGATATGATTTTACTTTTGTAAGCAATGTGGTAAACATCCACCTAAATCAAGTACTGATTGGGTCAGGTACATTGAAATACGGTATATACGTTTTGAATTAAGCTCAGATCTTCAGTGTCCAGAACACACTTAAAAGAAAGTCTCCGGAAACAAATCAGGCTTTCTTATGGCATTGTAGACTGGGTCACATTAATGAGACACGGTTAACAAAGTTACATAAAGAAGGATACTTGGATCCGTTCGAGTACCAGTCTTATGCCACTTGTGAATCTTGTCTCATGGGAAAGATGACAAAGACTCCGTTCACTGGACACGGAGAAAGAGCGAGCGAGCTCTTGGGACTCATACACAGTGACGTGTGTGGTCCAATGTCTACACATGTGCGAAGTGGTTATTCATACTTCATTACTTTCACAGATGATTTCTCTAGGTTTGGGCATGTCTTCTTGATGAAGCACAAATCAGAAGCCTTTGAGAAATTTCAGGAATACAAGAATGAAGTTGAAAAACAAACAGGCAAAAGTATCAAGACACTAAGATCTGATCGAGGTGGTGAATACTTGAGTGCCGAGTTTCTGGGCTTCTTAAAAGAGAATGGAATTCTCTCTCAGCTTACTCCTCCATACACACCACAACACAACGGTGTATCGGAAAGGCGGAATCGAACCCTATTGGATATGGTTCGTTCCATGATGAGTAAGGCTGAGTTGCCGCGATCCTTCTGGAGTTATGCACTAGAAACAGCTGCATATCTTTTGAACCAAGTTCCTACTAAGTCAGTGCCTACCATACCATATCAGATGTGGAGTGGGAAGAAACCCAGTCTTAAACACTTTAAGACATGGGGGTGTCCAGCTTTTGTAAAAAAGCAGCATGCGGACAAGCTCGAGGCACGTTCGGTACAGTGTAAGTTTGTGGGATACCCAAAGAACTCCAAGGGGTATCTTTTCTATTACGCAGAGGAACAAAAGGTTTTTGTTTCTCGCCATGCCCGCTTCTTGGGAACTGAATTTTTAGAAAATCAGATAAGTGGGAGCGCAATAGAACTGGAAGAAATTCCAGAACCACAAGCTATTACTGAAAGCTTGGTAGAACCAGAGGGTTCGAAAGAACAGGACATCCCAGCGCCACTCCGCAGGAGTAGTAGGCAGTCTCATCCGCCCGAGAGATACTACGGTTTTCTCATTGACGGGGATAGAGAGGATTGCACCATGGATTATGGTGAGCCTACTAGCTTCCAGCAAGCCATCCAGAGCGGCGACTCGGTAAAATGGCTGAATGCAATGCGGGCCGAGATGGAATCTATGTACACCAACAAAGTTTGGACTTTGGACTTTGATCCAGAAGGGGTAAAACCCGTGGGATGCAAATGGATCTTCAGAAAGAAGATTGGTGTAGATGGGCAGGTTGAGACCTATAAAGCTAGACTTGTAGCAAAGGGTTTTCGTCAAAGACCTGGTTTGGACTATGACGAGACCTTTTCTCCAGTGGCTATGCTGAAATCCATTCGGATCCTTCTTGCCATTGCTGCCTTCCACGATTATGAAATCTGGTAGATGGACGTAAAGACGGCTTTCCTAAATGGAAATTTGGAAGAGTGCGTCTATATGGATCAGCCGGAGGGATTTAATCAGAGTGGGAGCAGCGGTAGAGTGTGCAAGTTGCTCGAGTCCATTTATGGACTTAAGTAGGCATCGCGGAGTTGGAACATCTGCTTTGATGATACTGTCAAAGAATTCGACTTTATCAAAAATCCAGATGAACCATGCATTTACAGTAAGATTGTAGGGAGAACTGTGGTATTCCTCGTCTTGTACGTTGATGACATTCTCCTAATAGGAAATGATATTCCTATGCTACAGCCAGTCAAAGGATTCTTGTCACAGAGGTTCTCCATGAAGGACCTGGGCGATGCCAACTACATTCTGGGGATCCAGATCTATCGTGATAGATCTAAGAGGATGTTGGGACTTTCATAGTCAAGGTACATCGACACCATACTAAAAAGATTCAGTATGGAAGATTCCAAGCGCGGTAATTTACCGGCTTGTCACGGGATCACCCTCTCCAAAGAGATGTCTCCCAAGACTGATTTGGAAAGGGATCGCATGTCTATAATACCCTACGCTTCTGCGGTAGGCTCTATAATGTATGCGATGTTGTGTACCAGACCAGATGTAGCATACGCATTGAGCGTTGTAAGCCGGTATCAGTCGAACCCAGGGGAGAAACACTGGATAGCGGTAAAGAACATTCTCAACTACCTGAGAAAGACTAAGGAGATGTTCTTGGTGTATGGCGAAAAAGACCTCCAGCTTGTGTGGGGTTCCTAGGCACACTAAGTAGTTCTCACAAGGCATCAACCATGCCAAATTAAAATTTTACATGTGCCGAAGAACTCTAATACGGATCGTTGACTAGAGTTTAGGCGAATCAAGAAGCTAGTTAACAACTTAACTAAAGAGTGAATGAAACTACAACCTTTGTAGTTTCGTTACTCCACCTCCATAGCTCCATGACGATGTCCCTTCGCTGCGATCATCGGATCCCGGACTCCGGTGATGGTTTCGTCGGAGAAGTAATCGGGCTAGGTCGTAGACGACGATGCCGAAGATGATCTACGTCGAGGCAACTCAAACTCGAGCTCCGCCTTCACCAAGTCAAGAAACTTGTGAAGACAACACACTCTACTACAAGGCAAGTTGTAGAGGATGAAGAAAGAGGAGGTGGGTTGACTTTAGATTTGGTTTTCTCACTCATTTGATCATTTCACCATTGGAGGTTCCAAGCTTTCTTCTTCTTGATGAAGATGAAGAAGAAGAAGAAGGAACAAGAAGAATATCATGAGAATGGTGAAAGAATAATAAAATGTATTGATCTTATCATAATGCAATCTTGGGTTAGATTTAACTCTTGTAGAGAGCAAACCTTAGTTTAGCTAATGGTTAGGTTTTAATATAAAATAAAATGGTTACTAATTTAAAGCTTCATGAAGCTTCCACAAAAGACAAAATTAGCAACCATTTCATTTTAGCCAAAAGAAATAAAGAATTTAAACAAAATGAATAAATGAATAATATAAAACCATAACCATTAATCTAAACATGGTTCAAATCAAACATACACCCAAGTTTGCATGTATCATCAAACATGATACAAACTAGTGCACAAAACTATATCATATATATACAATGTGCACATCAAGTGAGAAAATCCATCTTAAGTGAACCAATACTAGTTAATGTAAAGTAATATATCAAATATATAATTATACATTAAATCATTAAATCAACACTTGATTTAACGATCCGGTCATATCTCATATAACCGACTAATATCAACAGTAACAACTTATCGAATCAACACTTGATCCGATAACCCGGCTATATCGCATATAACCAATCAATGTTACAAATCGCGAGAATAGAATCCAGTATCTCATACTGGTATTATTCTCGGCCTCGCACAAATCTCATATGCGCTCCTATTTCATTTTGCTCGAGCCAGGAAACCTCTGTGTAGGACTCCAAAGACTCGTCAATACTCCGGTAGCAGGTGATGATCATATCAAACACCCACAAGCCGCAAGCGGTCTGCCAAACGTAACGGCCACCCGGGTATTGAGCGATCAGAAGATCGACGAGCTAGCCCGCTCACACTCCTGTGAATCCAACCAGTAACACTTATCGAACAGTCCGGTCTGTTCGTCTGATATGTCGCATATCAAGTCTAGGGGTGGTATGCGTCAGACCCCAATAACCGATAAGTCATGCAGATGTGAGGCTCATAACGTGTCGAGAAACTACCGGTAACACTTACCAGCAAATCTCTGAATCAGCCCTGGCCAGGGACTTCCCTGTTACGGCCAATCAAGCACAGCGCAACATCAACCCCCAATACCGGGAGAGACGAAACCCCTCCTATCGCTCATTGCCTCCATGTGACTCGGGACTATACCCAAAGACCACCGTTTTGCACGCCCTCATGGACGTGGTAAGGTGGAGATCAAAGCACAGTGGGAGTCACACAAGACTCTATGACGATCTCGGGTCTACAGACTAACCTGTACAAGTGTCACCTGAGAACTGCCATCTGACGTGAGGTATAATACCATCTGGGAGTTCTCGGCGAGTCCGTCCAGTGTACCCAGTCTCCACTGAGCACCCGTATACCATCTCTGATATCAAACACAAATGGATATGGGATCATCCATCGCCCATCTCATGGGTCGAGAAGCGTATACGCTAGTCTACACTGGTATATCGATGCCCCGTCTCGATACACCCACGATTAGGGACCTTGAAAGATGTACCTATGGACTACCACGTCCCCACTAGTATGATCTACATCATAGTCCAGGTAGTCAAGTACACATCCTAAGGGCTTTACCAACATGTAACTATAAGATAGTTTAAAGAGACAAGTGTACATGTTAAGATAAAGAGGCACTAGATAGCATACTATCATATCGAGCAAGAAAGTCATCTCTATATATGACCAAGCATCCAATATAATATACATCATCTGTACAATACTGGCCTCTAGGGCATACATACAACTAACAATCTCCCACTTGCACTAGGGCCAGCTGCTATAGTATCGCATACCAAGCATCCCAAAGAGTCTCTCAAACTGTATCTGGGGAATAGCCTGTAAGTCTACGCTAGCGCCCCGGCAGTCTACAGACGCCAAATGCGGAACAAAAACTTTTAAACCGGCGCTATCGTATACTTTAACCCGGATCTGCCATTATTGCTAAACTAACAAACTGTAAAGAGTGTAGAAAGGTTATACCGAACGATCCGAGTCCTTCGTTCTTCAACCATCATCCCACGCTCCGTTGCGGCTGCTTCGATCTCGTCGATCTCTGATATCCTCGTCGAAGTGGCACCACATCACCGATTCTTTAAACGGGCTCCCGCCTCTGACTCGAGGCAACTCGATCGTCAAGTTTGCTAAAAGAGACGACCAAGATTGATGTAGAGAATGAGTAGATGACTTTGTCTCACTTCGTCCAAATCCGTGGACGATCGGTTAATGAAGTTGCCGTGGAAATCGGGTGATGGAATGAAATGAACTGTAAAATTCCATACACTCCGAATACTATCATAATCTTTTCTAGTCAAAATGAAACATCAAGTGAGAGAGGAGAGAGAGGGCCGGCCATATATAGCAAGAGGGAGGTGACCGTAGGAGAGGGGGGTGACCTTAAGCATAAAGCTTATCATGAAGAAAATATCTTAAGGAAAACAAAAAGCTTTAATAACAAAGCATGAGTCATTATGCATTAATTGAACCATTAAAGCAACCAATGAAAATCCAACACCAATTAATCCTAGTCACCTCATCTAGAAACTTCTAGAAGAATCCACACTCATCTCAAGAAAAGATAAATCCGTCTTTAACCGAATGTTAAAAGACGGCTGATAGAAAACTGGAAACAGGCAACTTCCAAAAGTGATCCTGAAACGACTTTCAGGATAACCCCGAAACTGTATAAATATACCCGCATTTGTATTACGACCGAATACAAATGCAACTGAGACAAAGATATTATACCTACTCAATATAATACTCGGATCCGGCTTAAACCAAAGCCGACCAGTATCATCTGCCCGAAAACTGACACGTGCGTAAACGCACGTGCATTTTCCGAACCCTGCCATAAAACCATACGGCCTCTACAACGTTTCGCCCGAACTTGGGAAACTGTCTGTGGGGGACTCTAATGACTCGTCAGTACCCTGGCAGTGGGTTTAACCACAAACCGTCAGCGGCACTAGCTATGCGTAACGGCTGCCCATGGACTGACCTCAAGGGAAGCTGATGAGCGAACTCAAGGGAGGCCGATGAGTGAACTCATCCAGAAACCCTACTGAGCCTAACAGTGACAATGTATATACAGTCCGGTCCGTTCGTCAATGAGTATCGCATATCTGCCTAGGGGGCTAGCAACGTCAGACCCCCAATAGCAGTATAAGTCGTGTCGGAGTGAAGCCTCAATACACCCTGAGATACTACTGGAGTACCTACCAGTAAATCTCCTACCATGGCCATGGATTTGTGTAATGGCTCTCCTAGACACAGCACGATCTCGCCCCCAATACCGGGAGAGACGAATCCCCTGCCGATCCGCTCACGTGCCTCCATATGGCTCGGGACTGTACCCAAAAGCTACCTGTTTGCACGACTCCTTTGAGCCATGGTAGGGTAGAAATCAAAGCACAGTGGGAACTCACACGAGACAAATGACGACCTCAGGTCGATGAACTAACCTGTACACATGTCACCAGGGAACTGCTATCTGACGGTAGATATAATACTAACTAGCAGATTCCCGGCGAGTCCTGTCCGGTGTACTCATAACCCAATGAGCACCTGTATACATCTTAGGTGATCCAACTGACACCAGTGGCTTGTGAGACCGGCCACCGCCCCTCGTCGGGGTCTCGACTGTACACACTAGTCTACTCCGGAGTATCGATGCCCTGTCTCGAAACTCCCACGACTAGGGACCACAATTAAGGATATGCATATAAACTACCCAACTCTCACGTATATGATCGCCATCATACTGTTGGTAGTAAAGCAAGATCCTAAGGGCTCTATCAAAGTGTAACATGCAATCAGTCACCTGAACATGTACACGACTGATAAAGGCAAACCAGATAGCATACTATCATCTCGAGTAAGACTGTCATACCGGTATAGGTCCTCCGCAATCATTGCAATCACGTACCTGCGATCCAATAATTGACTATGAGGGCACTATCTCTAACAATCTCCCACTTGCACTCAAGGCTAATTATTGCGATGTTGCGTACTCACAGCCCGTGTGAAACCAACACCCAACTCCTCTACTAATCAGTTTCACAAAGCCCGTTTGTAAAACTATTGTGTTCGAGAAATAGCCTCAGTGAGTGGATCCGCCTAGAAGTATCTTTCTATATCTCTCTTATTCTCAAGTTCGCGGAGAAAACCATCTCCCGAATTGAGTAATACCTGTCTTAGAACATGTCTGGATATCTGATGGGACCTTAGTTCATAAATGAACTCCATATCCAAACTTTTTAGACTGAACCTAATCGGTATCGGGCACCTTGCTTCCCACAGTATCCTCTTGGACCACCTGTCCATAATACTGTCCCTCTTCGTCAGAGGGAAAACTATAACTCTGACAATCACTCTGTCATCCATGTCACCTTTGAAGCCTGGAATGATAACCATCTCCCGAAGGAGGCTGCCGTCATCAAATCCGTAGAACATGTACTTATGTTCTAAAACTGCTTCCTTATATTTCTCCAGGATTGGATTAATACAAACTTATTGCATCTAGTGCAAAACCAACATTTGGTGTGGTACTTGACATCTCACGATTGACTCAATTGCCTAAGCAAGTGATCTGCCAATCATGCACATCCCTCTCCCCTTTAGTCTGTAAGACACCTTTAGAGAGGGTGACTCCATCACCTGCAGGTACACCACCATGCTAGGAGTCAACTATTCCAAAAACCATTAGAATATCTGTCAAAGTACCCACATTGGGAAACTACCCAAATCCAGATCTAAAGCCATAGATCCAGAAACCAGAATGTCAAATATTATATCCATATCCTGTCTGGAGAAACAACTGTGTGACGACCACAGTACAACCGATCGTAGTATAGGAATTTTACTTCCTACTCTGTGTATGTCATCCAGATACCATGACATCACACCCTACTACCTCCTTAACTGATCCATCCCCTATTCTGATTGAAGTCAAACCCATGACTGTCACATCAAAATTAGATGATCTATCTCCGCTATAACTGCTCAAGTCTATAAATAGATATAAGCATCTTGCCCACTATACTTCCGCTGCTCCCACTGACTACGACAACCCTCCCACCGGGTCTCATAACCTGGAACAACAGTAGTGTCAAGTCTTGGTAGATAAGAACCTCCCTGTCACCGTCTCTGAGGCTACCGAAGTACCTCTCGGGCGTCTGAGGTTACCTACCATACCTGCGGAGTGGCTATTGGAATGTCAAACCTGATTGAATATATAGGTCCTATTAAATTTTCCGTAATCGTTCGCGGTTCTGGAATCACTTCCAGTTCTACCATACTCCCACCACTGTTTTCTGAAAAAGTTCTATTTTACTAAAACTGTGGCGAGTCAAGAACAATATCACTATTGATCTTCCAAATGGTAGAATATCAACCCTCGTCATAACCAGGGTCAACCCACAAACAGCCATTACAGAAACGTGCCCTGAGTTATCCAGTGTCTGGTTTTAAGCATAAGCTGGACAACTCCCCGTACCTTAATTTCTTTTAAGGTACGAACTATTCCATATCCAATATAGAAACTTTAGCACTTATTTAATTTGGAACCATATTCAAATCATGCAGCAGTCTCCAGTGCATATCATCTTAATGGAAAGAGGCTAATCAGCATTACTCAACTTAGGAATCCATCCAATTATGAGTAACCTGAAAGAGAAACACGTTTCTCAAAAACCATCACTATCATCTGAATACCAATCACAAGAATCTACATCTTCGATCTCTTTGAAGAATCCCGATACTTGTGATACCTGGTTCTCTACTTTATTCTTATACCCACAACTTCTCAAAACTTAGACCTTGTATTTCTATGAAACACTCGTCTAAATACTAGAGAAGTTATAAGTAAACAGAACATAGTACGAGGACCTACCCCTTTGTCCTGATGGACACTGGACAACATACAATACTCTGTATAAGTCCGCTGAGTTGAACAACTCAAAACCTGTGCGTTGTAGGTGGAAAACTGTACCGTGGCGATTTCCTCAAATATCACCAATTACAACGAATTCCGATATAATGAGGATGATCACCTAATTCCCAATATCTTACTCCCACTCATCATCTGTAAAACCATACAGATATGAGAATGAAACTTGGTAAATACATACCCTTGGAGTAAGTGTCTAATCGGGAAAACAGTTTTTCCTTTAACAATGCACTGAAACATGAAAATGTTTCGTAGGGGTATCCTGGTATTCATAGCAATGCCTCTTCCATAATCCAATTCATAACTTCAACCGTATACTTTATTGTCGTCTCTCCAAATCCCTTTATTTGTCTTTAGTCGTTACCTTCTGTACACCATCGTTAGGCTAAATGGTTTTCTTCATTCCCTACCATTCGGCACCAGCCTATGGTTTGGAAGAAGACTATCCAGTAAGCATAATAGGTGTACCCTCCTAAACCAAGGAGTACTCGCAACTGAGAGAAGGTGATGATAAAAGACAACTGAATAATACCTTATTCTTTTAAAGGTGAAATAGGAGTGGCGATGAAGTACGCGGTTTTGGTCGTGAATGAAATCAGTCGCAATTTACTTTGCCCTCTTTCTAATCCCTTTATTTTGTCTTTACATATTACCTTCTGCACACCCTACTTAGGCTAATTGGTTTTCTTCATTCCCTACCTTTCGGCACCAGCCTATGGTTTGGAATAAGACTATCCAATAGGCGTAATAGGTGTACTCTCCTAAACCAAGGAGCTCTCGCAACCTGAGAGAAGGTGATAATAAAAGACAACTGAATAAACCAATTCTATTTCTCCTGAACCTGGATCCATCCTCGAAGAAGTCCCTTCGAGTTCGTATATAACCATACGATGGATCTATCCAATGGAAGTGGATATCCGTAGTAATACGGGTGTTCTGAGAAATGCAAAGGGTAAAAGAAGGAGTGGCAATGACTTATGCAACTTAGACAATCCAAAAGCCAGTATTTTAAGAAGGTTCGGTCAACCTGGTCACTGAGTCATAGTCTAGGGTCGGTCAAAGGTCGCTGCCAAAGAGAGAGAGAGAAAAGAAACACTCTGCGTGCACTCTAACCTAGATCAGAATGGTCATCATTTTATCTAATCCGGAAACCTCCCACTGTCCTGTCAAATTCTCATCCAAACCTAAAGAAGAATCAATCGGGATCACCCGAAGAGTAAACCAACTCATCAGTGGGAATCGGGATCCAACTCTCATCGCATGATAACGTGATGGTATGCATCCACGTTACTCATACTCCAGAAGGTATGCGCATACTTGGCAAGTTTCAGTTTCTTTAGAAACTCCCGATAAAGTTTTTGCCCCATGCTCTTATGATCGTGACTAAGGGCCAGCCCACCATAAGTCACATGTCAAGTTCTTCCCATCATTATCTTGTTAATTTGAACCCACCCGTACTCGCCCTTGACTAAGGGCCAACAAGGCTGTACGACTATCCCAAACCAACTCATCTATCTATGCAACATGTGAACACCCCAGCAGCTACCAATCACTATGTCCTAGCTAAGGACTAGACCAACATAGCTTGAATACTACTGACCATTCATATGAAATGACGGAGGGCTACGGCTGGTTTTTGGCGAAAAACCTTTAGCGTAGTGAACTTGATATCGCTGAAGGAACCTGATAGCTTTTTTAAAATATAGTGGCGAAAACCTTTTGCTAAAGAGGTCACTCCTGGTAAAGGGATCTCGGCTCTTTCCTCGTGGAATGAGGTGCAGGATATTCCACTGAATACCGCTATGCAAAGCAACATGTAATCGACTATAGTGAAGTTATTACCCTGACGCAAACTTCTGCCCAAGAGGTCAGTCCCGGTGAAGGGATATCAACCCTTACCCCGTCGAATGAGGTGCAGGATATTCCACTGAATACCGCTATGCATAACAAAAGGAAACGTCTTTGTAATAACACTTTTTAAATTGTTCCAACAACTGTAAACAGGTTTGTTTTTACTTTGCGTTGATCAGAATCAATGCAGTCCCATCAATTATCATACCAGAAAAGAACGAAAATAAAATGTACGTATATGCCATCCGCATTCGTCACTGGGTCCCGTCATCACTCGTTAGGTTACTTAACTAACGACAGAGCGGGGACTGGACTAGCGCGGGTGTAAAACATATACAACATCTAATAGTATATAAACAAATATACAATAATCGCTCCAGGCGTGATAGTATGCAACATTACAGAAAAGTAATAAGCATCACAGAACAATACAGATAATCTGGGATCCCCGAGTTTCACAGAGCCGCTGCTGAAACTCGACGTTCCCCTGTCGTGTGGATAGCCTGTGCAATGAAACCTAGACCCCTACGGGTGCGGCAAGTTACCCGCCAAAACTTGAAGCGAGGCAGCCCCCTACAGCATAGTGAATGGACCACCCAGCACTTCACGGAATCCGGTAATCTTGGGCACCCCTCCTTGGGTCAACCTGTACCCCCTACGAGTGCGGCGAATAGTCTGCCAATTCTAGAGTAGGACCCCTCTGCCTCTTAAAGCCATGAGATGCGGACCCGTTGCTTCTCAGAACCTGGCTATCCGTGCACTCCGTCTCGGGGCAAAACCTAGTACAGTAATGAAAAATAGTACAATAGGTACATCGACCGCAACCTGGTCGTGCCCCAAAAAGAATATTATACAACAGGCAGTGACGGCAGTCCACAAGTTGGACGCTCGCCCCGCAATATCAAATGTATAAATAAACACAAACTGTACTACCATTGCACACTGCTATCCACCACGACAAATCCGCAACATCACAGCACAACACAGAACATCAACGCGAATGTCACGTTCGCAAACCCGTCTAAAAGAACTATAGCAATCAGACGCGGTTTACCGATCAAATGACATTCCCGGTCGGAGATATAATGTAAGCACTGTAAACTAACGTGTTTAAATTTCGATCGACCAAAGACCAAATATCAAAAAGTGGGCCCCACTGATTACTGGTGAACAGTAACAAAACCTGGGCCAAAAAGATATATACCAAAAATCACAAAATCCAACAGAGAACCCACTGACAAAATTTGGGAGCACGAGCTCACCACGTGGCCGCGGATCCGTGGCTCTTTGGTGGAGACACGTGCCCAAATTTCGTCGTGGTTCTTAGAAAACCCTGCACAGATTTTTAAGACATACAGAATTAATTTTTGAGACCATTTAAAATCAACAGAAACTGTCGGGCTAGGATTTTGCAATTTTCGATTTCCGGTTCGATCGAAGTTTTAAACGCGTTAGCACAAGTTAGCATAGCAAAATGGTGAGGATGAAGAAAGAGGAGGTGGGTTGACTTTAGATTTGGTTTTCTCACTCATTTGATCATTTCACCATTGGAGGTTCCAAGCTTTCTTCTTCTTGATGAAGATGAAGAAGAAGAAGAAGGAACAAGAAGAATATCATGAGAATGGTGAAAGAATAATAAAATGTATTGATCTTATCATAATGCAATCTTGGGTTAGATTTAACTCTTGTAGAGAGCAAACCTTAGTTTAGCTAATGGTTAGGTTTTAATATAAAATAAAATGGTTACTAATTTAAAGCTTCATGAAGCTTCCACAAAAGACAAAATTAGCAACCATTTCATTTTAGCCAAAAGAAATAAAGAATTTAAACAAAATGAATAAATGAATAATATAAAACCATAACCATTAATCTAAACATGGTTCAAATCAAACATACACCCAAGTTTGCATGTATCATCAAACATGATACAAACTAGTGCACAAAACTATATCATATATATACAATGTGCACATCAAGTGAGAAAATCCATCTTAAGTGAACCAATACTAGTTAATGTAAAGTAATATATCAAATATATAATTATACATTAAATCATTAAATCAACACTTGATTTAACGATCCGGTCATATCTCATATAACCGACTAATATCAACAGTAACAACTTATCGAATCAACACTTGATCCGATAACCCGGCTATATCGCATATAACCAATCAATGTTACAAATCGCGAGAATAGAATCCAGTATCTCATACTGGTATTATTCTCGGCCTCGCACATATCTCATATGCGCTCCTATTTCATTTTGCTCGAGCCAGGAAACCTCTGTGTAGGACTCCAAAGACTCGTCAATACTCCGGTAGCAGGTGATGATCATATCAAACACCCACAAGCCGCAAGCGGTCTGCCAAACGTAACGGCCACCCGGGTATTGAGCGATCAGAAGATCGACGAGCTATCCCGCTCACACTCCTGTGAATCCAACCAGTAACACTTATCGAACAGTCCGGTCTGTTCGTCTGATATGTCGCATATCAAGTCTAGGGGTGGTATGCGTCAGACCCCAATAACCGATAAGTCGTGCAGATGTGAGGCTCATAAAGTGTCGAGAAACTACCGGTAACACTTACCAGCAAATCTCTGAATCAGCCCTGGGCAGGGACTTCCCTGTTACGGCCAATCAAGCACGGCACAACATCAACCCCCAATACCGGGAGAGACGAAACCCCTCCTATCGCTCATTGCCTCCATGTGACTCGGGACTATACCCAAAGACCACCGTTTTGCACACCCTCATGGACGTGGTAAGGTGGAGATCAAAGCACAGTGGGAGTCACACAAGACTCTATGACGATCTCGGGTCTACAGACTAACCTGTACAAGTGTCACCTGAGAACTGCCATCTGACGTGAGGTATAATACCATCTGGGAGTTCTCGGCGAGTCCGTCCAGTGTACCCAGTCTCCACTGAGCACCCGTATACCATCTCTGATGTCAAACACCAATGGATATGGGATCATCCATCGCCCATCTCATGGGTCGAGAAGCGTATACGCTAGTCTACACTGGTATATCGATGCCCCGTCTCGATACACCCACGACTAGGGACCTTGAAGGATGTACCTATGGACTACCACGTCCCCACTATTATGATCTACATCATAGTCCAGGTAGTCAAGTACACATTCTAAGGGCTTTACCAACATGTAACTATAAGATAGTTTAAAGAGACAAGTGTACATGTTAAGATAAAGAGGCACCAGATAGCATACTATCATATCGAGCAAGAAAGTCATCTCTATATATGACCAAGCATCCAATATAATATACATCATCTGTACAATACTGGCCTCTAGGGCATACATACAACTAACAGCTTGAGGCCTTTGCTGACTCCAGCTTCCAGAGTGACAAGGATGACTCCAAGTCCATGTCGGGTTATGTCTTTACCCTCAATGGAGGGGCGGTTTGCTGGAAGAGTTCCAAGCAGGAGACCGTTGCTGACTCAACTATGGAAGCGGAGTACATAGCTGCTTGCGATGCCGCAAAAGAAGCTGTCTAGATGAAGAAGTTCCTTACAGAGCTTCAGGTGGTTCCTACCATTGTTGATCCAATACCGTTGTATTGCAACAACAACGGAGCTATAGCTTTAGCGAAGGAACCCAGGTCCCATCAGAAGTCCAGGCACATTTTGAGGCGGTATCACCTGATCAGGGAGATCATAGATCGCCAGGAGATCGAGGTGAAGAGAGTAAATACGGAGAACAACACTGCAGATCCACTCACGAAGGCCCTACCCCAGACTCAATTCGAGGGGCTGATCGAGATGATAGGTCTTCGATACGCCAGTACATGGCCTTAGTGCAAGTGGGAGATTGTTAGTGTATATGCCCTAGAGGCCATTACTGTATCATACTAGTTTGTATATTACTTAATGGAAGCTTGGGATATTCACAGTTGTATATACAATCTTTCTCAAAATGGTAGTATGCTACTTGGTTTGTCTCTGCTTTAATATGTGCATGTGTTTCTTTTAGCATATTGCAGATATACATATTAGTAGAGCCCTTAGGATCTTTGCTTGATTACCAGCGTTGTGATGGTGCTCACACTCGTGGGAGCTAGGTGATCTATAAGCACATCCTTATACAGGTCCCTAGTCGTTGGACTATCGAGACAGGGCATCGATACTCCGGAGTAGACTAGCGTATGCGCTTCTCATCCCACTGTGGGAGACGGTCTGTCCCACAGCCGTCAGTACGTCGTACTTGAGATAGTATACGGGTGCTCGTTGGGTTACGAGTACACTGGACAGGACTCGTCGGGAACTGTTGGTTGGTATTATACCTATCATCAGTTATCAGTTCTCAGTTTACATGAGTACAGCTTAGTCCGCTGACTTGACACTGTCACTTCGCCTCGAGTGTGTTCCCACTGCACTTTGATTACTACCCTACCACGGCTCAAAGGAGTCGTGCAAACAGGTAGTTTTTGGGTGCAGTCCCGAAGCACTTGGAAGCAGTGACGGTTAGACAGGATTCGTCTCTCCCGGTATTGGGGTTGACATCGCGCTGTGTCCAGGAGAGCCATTACACGAGTAGTCCCTGGCCAGGGCAAGCGAGATATACTGGTAGGTTTCCAGTGTTATCTCAGGGTGTTCTGGGCTTCACTCCGACACGACTTGTACTGCTATTAAGGGACTGACGTTCACTGCCCCCCTAGGCCCACCATGCGATGTATCAGACGAACAGACCAGACTGTACGGAGATTGTCACATACAGGCTCAGTAGGAGTTCAGATGGGGTTCACCTCGTCAGTCTTCTTATCGACATCTACCTGGGGACCGTTACGTACAGCTAGTGCCGCTTGCGGTCTGTGGTTAAACCCACTGCCAGCGTAGTGTCGAGTCTTTAGAGTCCCACACAGAGAGCTATTCGCCTTTAGGCAAAATGAGTAGAGGTCGCATGGTTTTGCGACATGGTTCGTTCACATCCGCGCACTTGTGCACGTTTGCTGTCCGGACAGTTTATACTAGCGGGCTTTGGTTTAAGCCGGATCCTAGTATATGATTTGGGATTGGTTTTTCTCATTGTATTCGTGTTCCTTGGATCACGAATGCGGGTGCGTATGCACAGTTGCTTGAGACAGAGAGAGAGGACCTTGATTAGGGTTAATGGCTATTGTCATTTTATTAACCCTAATGCTTATGTGTGCATTATTGTTAATTGATAATTAGTTTAATAATTGTGCATGGTTATGGTTGTTGACCATTTGACCTCCTTGACTTGTTGACCTTGATTGACACTTTGACCATCATCATTTCATTTGGAAGATACTTTTTGATCCTTGCAAATTGCATTTAAAATGAAATGATAATGGTCATGTCTTGATTAACCATGACAATTATCTAGCTAATTATCTAATTAAAATAATATACACATATTAGTGAGAATGGTTCACATTATTCTCATTCTATCATTTCTTTTCTCTCTCTTGTTCTTCCTCTCCCTCAAGCTCTCCCCTCTCATGTGTTGAGAAACACTTGAGCTTGAGAAAAACCCTCTCTTGATCATCTCTACTCTCATCTAGGGTTCAAGGACTAGCACTTCTTGCACCCTAGTTACTTCTAGCTTGGAGTTGAAGCCAAAAGTTGAGGCTTTCGGGTGGATCTTTCTTCGACGTGAGAAGACGACCAAGGTGACCTCCTTCCACCACTCCAAGGAGCAAGGAGAGAAGGACATAAAGCCCAAGGTATAACCTTTCTAGCACTTAACTAGTTTTTAGTTAGCTTTAGCAAGTTTTTGTTTAGCAAAGATCCTTCTAGCTCTAGTCCATGTTGCCTAAGCTCATAAAAATCCGATTTTTATTCCGTTTTCCGCCTCCCCGCAAGCACCGGGGTGGGCAACGTGGACTTACATCCCGAGCCACATGGAGGTACGTGAGCGGATCGGCAGGGGATTCGTCTCTCCCAGTATTGGGGGTGGAGGTCGCGCTGTGTCTAGGAAAGCCATTACACCAAGTCCTTGGCCAAGGCAGGTGAGATTTACTGGTAGGTACTCCGGTAGTTTCTCAGGGTGTTCAGGGCTTGTCTCCGACACGACGTATACAGCTATTGGGGGTCTGACGTTACTAGCCCCCTAGGCCGGATATGCGATACTCATAGACGAACGGACCAGACTGTATATACATTGTCACTGTTAGGCTCAGTAGGGTTTCTGGATGAGTTCGCTCATCAGCCTCCCTTGAGGTCAGTACATTGGCAGCCGTTATGCACAGCTAGTGCCGCTGACGACTTGTGGTTAAACCCACTGCCAAGGTACTGACGAGTCATTAGAGTCCCCCACAGATAGTTTCCCAAGTTCGGGTGAAACGTTGTAGAGGCCGTATGGTTTTATGGCAGGGTTCGGAAAATGCACGTGCGTTTACGCACGTGTCATATTACGGGCAGATAATACTGGTAGGCTTTGGTTTAAGCCGGATCCATGTATTATACAGAGTAGATATAATATCTTTATCTCAGTTGCATTTGTATTCGGTCGTAATACAAATGCGGGTATATTTATACAGTTACGGGGTTATCCTGAAATTCGTTTCAGGATCACTTTTGGAAGTTGCCAGTTTCCAGTTTTCTATCAGCTGTATTTAACATTCGGTTAAATACGGATTTATCTTTTCTTCTCTGAGGTGAGTCATGAGTGTGTGGAAGGTTCTAGGAGCTTCTAAATGATGACTAGGCTTCATGACTCATTAGTGCATTAATGGTTTTTGATGATGTGTTTTATGAGTCACCCTTTACCATTAATTCCTTTTGTTTGCATGATAGATATTTATTAAAGATCTTTTGGCTTATGGTTACCTCCTTGCTCCTACACTCACCCCCCCCCACCTCATTATATGTTGCCGGCCCCTCCCCTCTCTCATTGACTTACTTGATTTGATTCATTTGGAAAAAAGATGATAGATTTAGGTGTATGGAAATTTCATAGCTCTTTTCATTCCATCACCCGTCTCAATTGGCAACTTCATTAACCGTTCGTCCATGGCTTTGGACGAAGCGAGACAAAGTGTTCCACTCATTCTCTACATCAATCTTGGTCATCTCTTCTAGCAAACTTGGTGACCGAGTTGCCTCGGGTCAGAGGCGGGAGCCCGTTTAAAGATCCGATGACGTGGTGCCACCTGGACGAGGAGATCGGAGATCGACGAGATCGGAGCAGCCGCAACGGAGCGTAGGATGATGGTTAAAGAACGAAGGACTCGGATCGTTCGGTATAACCTTTCTACCCTCTTTGTAGATTGTTAGTTTAGCGTTAATGGCAGATCCGGGTTATAGTATGCGATAGCGCCAGTTATAAAAGTTTTTGTTCCACATTTGGCGTCAGTTTGACGGCCGGGGCGCTACCGTAGACTTACATGGTATCAGAGCCACGCCATTAAGCTTTATTAACTTGTGCTAACGCGTTTAAAAGATCGATCGAACGGATTTTCGAAAATCGCAATTTCTAGTATTAAAGTTTCTGTTAATTTTCAAACTGGTCTAAAATTCATTTTGACCATACCAGAAAATCGAGCAGGGTTTTTAAGGAAAACTGGAGAAATTCGACAAAATGATATCACTGTTCCACCGCAGATCCGCGGCCCAAGAATGGGTTTGGCCGCGGATCCGCCGCAGGAAAGTGAGATCACTTAGTCAATTTTCTACAGTGGATTCTATGTTGGAAATTGTGGTTTCTGGAACTGTTCATTTGGGCCCAGTGTTTTTTAGTGTACAGCAGATTTGCGTGGGGCCCACTTCGGGAAATTTAGTCGATCGAAATTTAAACGCGTTAGTTTACAGTACTTACATTATATCTCCGACCGTGAATGTCATTTGATCGGTAAACCGCGTCTGATTGCTATAGTTCTTTTAGACGGGTTTGCGAACGTGACATTCGCGTTGATGTTCTGTGTTGTGATGTGATGTTGCGGATTTGTCGTGGTGGATAGCAGTGTGCAATGGTAGTGCAGTTTGAGTTTATTTGTACATTTGATATTGCGGGGTGAGCGTCCAACATGTAGACTGCCGTCACTGCCTGTTTGTATAATATTCTTTTGGGACACGACCAGGTCGAGGTCGATGCACCCGTTGTATATATTTTTCATTTCTGTACTAGGTTTTACCCCGCGACGGAGTGCACGGATAGACGGGTTCTGGAGGGCAACGGGTCCACATCTCATGGCTTTGAGAGGCAGAGGGGCCTCACTCTAGTATTGGCAGACTTTTCGCTGCACTCGTAGAGGGTATAGGTTGACCCAAGAAGGGGTGCTCATGTTACCGGATTCCGTGAAGTGCAGGGTGGTCCATTCACTTTGCTGTAAGGGGCTGCCTCGCTTCAGGTTTTGGCGGGTAACTTGCTGCACCCATAGGGGTCTAGGTTTCATTGCACAGGCTATCCACACGACCAGGGGAACGTCGGGTTTCAGCAGTGGCTCTGTGAAACCCGGGGATCCCAGATTATCTGTATTGTACTGTGATGCTTATTACTTTTCTGTAATGTTGCATATTATCACGCCTGGAGAGATTATTGTATATTGGTATATATACTATTAGATGTTGTATATGTTTTACACCCGCGCTAGTTCAATCCCCGCTCTGTCGTTAGTTAAGTAACCTAACGGGTGATGACGGGACCCAGTGATGAATGCGGATGGCATATACGTACATTTTATTTTTCTTTCTTTTCTGGTGTGATTAATTGATAGGACTGCGTTGATTCTGATCAATTCAAAGTAAAACAAACCTGTTTGGATGTTGTTGGAACAAATTTAAAAAGTGTTATTACAAAGATGTTTCCTTTTGTTATGCATAGTGGTATTCGGTTGGAATATCCTGCACCTCATTCGACGGGGCAAGGGCCGATATCCCTTCACCGGGGCTGACCCCTTGGGCAGAAGTTTGTGTCAGGGTAATAACTTCACTATAGTCGATTACATGTTGCTTTGCATCGCGGTATCCAGTGGAATATCCTGCACCTCATTCCACGATGAAAGAGCCGAGATCCCTTCACCGGGAGTGACTTCTTTAGCGAAGGTTTTCGTTACTATATTTTTATAAAAAGCTATCAGGTTCCTTCAACGAGATCAAGTTCATTACGTTAAAGGTTTTTCGCCAAAACCCAGCCGTAGCCCTCCGCCATTTCTTATGGATGGTCAGTAATATTCAAGCTATGTTTGTTGGCTTTCGTCAAGGCATAGTGTTTGGTAGTTGCTGGGGTATTCATTTGTTGCATAGATAGATGAGTTGGTTTGGGATAGTCGTATTACCTTGTTGGCTTTCGTCAAGGGTATGTACGGGTGGGTTCGAATTAACAAGATAATGATGGGCAGAACTTGACATGTGACTTATGATTTGTTGGCTTTTGTCAAGGTCATAAGACAATGGGGTAAAAATCATATCGGGAGTTTCTAAAGAAACTGAAACTTGCCAGGCATGCGCATACCTTCTGGAGTGTGATAACGCGAGTGGATTCCGTCACGTTATCATGCGATGAGAGTTGGATCCTGATTCCCACTGATGAGTTGGTTTACTCTTCGGGTGATCCCGATTGATTCTTCTTTCAGGTTTGGAGGAGAATTTGACAGTACAGAGGGAGGTTTCCGGATTAGAGAAAGTGATAACCATTCTGATCTAGGTTAGAGTGCACACAGAGTGTTTCTTTTCTCTCTCTCTTTGGCAGCAACCGTTGACCGACCCTTGACTATGACTCAGTGACCAAGTTGATCGAACCTTCTTAAAATACTGGCT
Organism: Agapanthus africanus; assembly: GCA_030015575.1. Lineage (NCBI taxonomy): Eukaryota > Viridiplantae > Streptophyta > Magnoliopsida > Asparagales > Amaryllidaceae > Agapanthus > Agapanthus africanus. The sequence continues at coordinate 276,400,428 of JASDDO010000010.1, read as the reverse complement.
TTTGGATTGTCTATGTTGCGTAAGTCGTTGCCACTCCTTCTTTTACCCTTTGCATTTCTCAGAACATCCCGTATTACTACGGACATCCACTTCCATTGGATAGATCCATCGTATGGTTATATACGAACTCGAAGGGACTTCTTCGAGGATGGATCAAGGTTCAGGAGAAACAGAATTGGTTTATCAGTTGTCTTTTATTATCACCTTCTCTCAGGTTGCGAGGGCTCCTTAGTTTAGGAGAGTACACCTATTACGCTTATTGGATAGTCTTCTTCCAAACCATAGGCAGGTGCCGAAAGGTAGGGAATGAAGAAAACCGATTAGCCTAAGTAGAGTGTACAGAAGGTAATATGTAAAGACAAAATAAAGGGATTAGAAAGAGGGCAAAGTAAGTTGCGACTGCTATCATTCACGACCAAACCGCGTACTTCATCTCCACTCCTATTTCACCTTTGCTAGAATAAGGTATTATTCAGTTGTCTTTTATCATCACCTTCTCTCAAGTTGCGAGTACTCCTTGGTTTAGGAGGGTACACCTATTATGCTTAATGGATAGTCTTCTTCCAAACCATAGGCTGGTGCCGAACGGTAAGGAAGGAATAAAACCATTTAGCCTAACAATGGTGTACAGAAGGTAACGACTAAAGACAAATAAAGGGATTTAGAGAGATGGCAAAGAAATATACGGTTAAAGTCATGAATTGGATTATGGAAGAGGCATTACTATGAATATCGGGATACCCCTACGGAACATTTTCATGTTCCAGTGCATTGTTAATGGAAAATTGTTTTCCCGATTAGATACTTACTCCATGGTATGTATTTACCAGGTTTCATTCTCACATCTGTATGGTTTTACAGATGATGAGTGGGAGGAAGTTATTAAGAATTAGGTGATTATCCTCATTATATCGGAATTCGTTGTAATTGGTGATATTTGAGGAAATCGCCTGGGTACAGTTTTCAACCTACGACGCACAGGTTTTGAGTTATTCAACTCAGCGGACTTATACAGAGTATTGTATGTTGTCCAGTGTCCATCAGGACAAAGGGGTAGGTCCTCGTATTATGTTATGTTTACTTATGACTTCTCTAGTTTTTAGACAAGTGTTTCGTAGAAATAGAAGGTCTAAGTTTTGAGTAGTTATGGGTATAAGAATAAAGTAGAGAACCAGATGTCGCAAGTATCGGGATTCTTCAAAGAGATTGAAGATGTAGATACTTGTGATTGGTATTCAGTTGATAGTAATGGTTTTGAGAAACTTGTTTCTCTTTCGGGTTACTCATAATTGGATGTATTCCTAAGTTGAGTAATGCTGATTAGCCTCTCTCCATTAAGTTGATATGCACTGGGACAGCTGCATGTTTTGAATCTGGTTCCAATTAAATTAGTGCCAAAGTTTCTGTATTGGATATAGGTGAGTTGTCCAGCTTATGCTTAAAACCAGACTCTGGATAACTCAGGGCACGTTTTTGTAATGGCAGTTTGTGGGTTGACCCAGGCTATGACGAGGGTTGACTTTCTACCATCTGGAAGATCAATAGTGATATTGTTCTTGACTCGCCACAGTTTTAGTAAAATGGATTTTTTCAGAAAACAGTAGTGGGAGTATGGTAGAACTGGAAGTGATTCCAGAACCGCAAACGATTACGAAAAATTTAATAGGACCTACAGATTCAATCAGGTTTGACATTCCATTAGCCACTCCGCAGATATGGTGGGTAACCTCAGACACCCGAGAGGTACTCCGGTAGCTTCAAGGACGGTGACAGGGAGGTTCTTATCTACTCAGACTTGACACTACTGTTGTTCTAGGCTATGAGACCCGGTAGGAGGGTTGTTGTGGTCAGTGGGAGCAGCGGAAGCATAGTGGGCAAGTAGCTTATGTCTATTTATAGACTAGAGCAGGTATAGAGGAGATAGATCATCTAATTTTGATATGACAGTCATGGGTTTGACTTCATCAGAACAGGGGATGGATCAGTTAAGAAGGTAGTAGGGTGTGATGTCCTGATATTTAGATGACATACACAGAGTAGGAAGTAAAATTCCTATACTACGATCGGTTATACTGTGGTCGTCACACAGTTGTTTCTCCAAACAGGATATGGATATAATATCTGACATTCTGGTTTCTAGATCTATGGTTTTAGATCTGGATTTGGGTAGTTTCCCAATGTAGGTACTTTGACAGTATTCTAATGGTTTTTAGAATAGATGAATCTTGGCATGGTGGTGTACCTGCAGGTGATGGAGTCACCCTCTCTTAAGGTGTCTTACAGACTAAAGGGGAGAGGGATATGCATGATTAGCAGATCACTTGCTTAGGCAATTGAGTCAATCATGAGATGTCAAGTACCACACCAGATGTTGTTTTTGCACTAGATGCAATAAGTTTGTATTAATCCAATAATGGAGAAACATAAGGAAGCAGTTTTAGAACATAAGCGCATGTTCTACGGATTTGATGACGGCAGCCTCCTTCGGGAGACGGTTATCATTCCAGGCTTCAAAGGTGACATGGATGACAGAGTGATTGTCAGAGTTATAGTTTTCCCTCTGACGAGGGACAGTATTATGGACAGGTGGTCCAAGAGGATACTGTGGGAGGCATGGTGCCGGATACTGATTAGGTTCAGTTATCGATACAGTCTAAGAAGTTTGGATTTGGAGTTCATTTATGAACTAGGTCCCATCAGATATCCAGACATATTCTAAGACAGATATTACTCAATTCGGGAGATGGCTTTCTCCGCGAACTTGAGATTAAGAGAGACACAGAAAGAAACATCAGGGCGGATCCACTCACTGAGGCTATTTCTCGAACACAATAGTTTTACGAACGGGCTTTGTGAAACTGATTAGTAGAGGAGTTGGATGTTCGGTATCACACGGGCTGTGAGTATGCGACATCGCAATAATTAGCCTTAAGTGCAAGTGGGAGATTGTTGGATATAGTGCCCTCAAAGTCAATTATTGGATCGCAGGTACGTGATTGCAATGATTGAGGAGGACTTATACCGGTAGGACAGTCTTTCTCGAGATGATAGTATGCTATCTGGTTTGCCTTTATCAGTCGTGTATAGGTTGTAAGTCCACGTTGCCCACCCCGGTGCTTGCGAGGAGGCCGAAAACGGAATAAAAATCGGATTTTTATCGAACTAGGCAACATGGACTAGCTTAAGGAGGATCTTTGCTAAACAAAACTAACTAAAAGCTAACTAGATTTAGCTACATGGAAGAAAGGTTATACCTTGGGCTTTATGTCCTTCTCTCCTTGCTCCTTGGAGTGGAAGAAAGAGATCACCTTGTCGCCTTCTCTAGTCGAAGAAGGATCCACCCGAGAGCCTCAACCTTTGGCTTCAACTTTAAGCTAGAAGTAACTAAAGTGCTAGAAGTGCTAATCCTAGAACCTTAGATGAGAGTAGAGATTACTTTGGAGAGGTTTAACTCAAGCTCAAGTGTTTCTCAACACATGAGAGGGGAGAGCTTGAGAGAGAGGAAGAGGAGGAGAGAGAATCAATATAATAGAATGAGAGAATAATGAGCCATTCTCACATATATGTGTGAATTATTGTAAAAAGATAATTAGCAAGATAATTGTCATGGCTTAATCAAGACATGACCATTATCATTTCATATTTAATGCAAATTGCAAGGATCAAAGAGCATCTTTTATATGGAATGATGATGGTCAAAGTGTCAACCTAGGTCAACAAGTCAAGATAGTCAAATGGTCAACAACCCTAACCATGCACAATTATATTTAACTAATATCAATTAATCATAATACACACATAAGCATTAGGGTTAATAAAATGACAATGGTCATTAACCCTAATCAAAGTCCTCTCCCTCTGTCTCAATCAACTGTGCATACGCACCCGTATTCGTGATCCGAGGAACACGAATACAAAGAGATAAAACCAATCCCAAATCATATACTAGGATCTGGCTTAAACCAAAGCCCGCTAGTATAAGCTGTCCGGACAGCAAACGTGCACAAGTGCGCGGATGTGAACGAACCCTGTCGCAAAACCATGCGACCTCTACTCATTTTGCCTAAAGGCGAATAGCTCTCTGTGTGGGACTCTAAAGACTCGACACTACGCTGGCAGTGGGTTTAATCACAGACCGCAAGCGGCACTAGCTGTACGTAACGGTCCCCAGGTAGATGCCGATAAGAAGACTGACGAGGTGACCCCATCTGAACTCCTACTGAGCCTGTATGTGACAATCTCCGTACAGTCCGGTCTGTTCGTCTGATACATCGCATGGCGGGCCTAGGGGTCGGTGAACGTCAGTCCCCTAATAGCGGTACAAGTCGTGTCGGAGTGTAGCCCAGAACACCCTGAGATAACACTGGAAACCTACCAGTATATCTCGCTTGCCCTGGCCAGGGACTACTTGTGTAATGGCTCTCCTAGACACAGCGCGATGTCAACCCCCAATACCGGGAGAGACGAATCCTGTCTAACCGTTACTGCCTCCAAGTGCTTCGGGACTGCACCCAACTACTACCTGTTTGCATGACTCCTTTGAGCCGTGGTAGGGTAGTAATCAAAGTACAGTTGGAACACACTCGAGGCGAAGTGACAGTGTCAAGTCAGCGGACTAAGCTGTACTCATGTCACCTGGGAACTGATAACTGACGATAGGTATAATACCAACCAACAGTTCCCGACGAGTCATGTCCAGTGTACTCGTAACCTAACGAGCACCCGCATACTATCTCAAGTACGACGTACTGACGGCTGTGGGACAGACCGTCTCCCACGCTGGGATGAGAAGCGCATACGCTAGTCTACTCCGGAGTATCGATTGTTGGATATGTATGCCCTAGAGGCCTGTATTGTATAGGATACTAGACATGTATATGTACAGAAACAATCTTTGCTCGAAATTATAGTATGCTATCTGGTTTATCTTTATCATAATATGTGATGTGTTGATAAAGCCCTTAGGACTATGCTTGACTACCAGGATTATGATGAGATCATACTGGTGGGACCTGGGCAGTCTACAAGCATATCCTTCAATAGTTCCTAGTCGAGGGTATATCGAGACAGGGCTTCGGTATTACCATATTAGACTAGTGTGTACGTTTCTTGACCCTGGGGGCAATGGTTGATTCCACAACCATTGATGTTTGACATCAAAGATTGTACACAGTTGCTCATTAGAGAATGGGTACACCGAACAGGACTCGCTGAGAACTCCTAGATGGTATATATACCTATTGTCATATAGCAGTTCTCTAGTGATACTTGTACAGGTTAGTCTGTAGACCCGAGATCGTCATAGAGTCTTGTGTGATTCCCACTGTACTTTAATTTCCTCCCTACCACGGCTCTACTGAGTCGTGCAAACAGGTGGATTTTGGGTACAGTCCCGAATCATATGGAGACAGTGAGCGATAGGAGGGGTTTCGTCTCTCCCGGTATAGGGAGTTGATGTCGCGCTATGTTTGATCGGCTATAACACCTAAATCCCTGGCCAGGGTTCTCGAGGTTTACTGATAAGTGTTATCAGTAGTTTCTCGAACTATTATGAGCCATAAATCAGCATGACTTATAAAGTTACTGGGGTCTGACATTTACCACCCCTAGACTTCATATGCGACGTATCAGACGAAGAGACCGGACTGTACGGTAAGTGTTGCTTGCAGGATCGTAAGGGTTGTGATAGGTTCGCTCGTCGGCCACCTTTTCGTCAAGTACCTGGGTAGCCGTTACGCACAGCTAGTGCCGCTGACGTGCTTGTGGTTAAACCCACTGCCAGCGTACTGTCGAGTCTTTAGAGTCCCACACAGAGGATTCCCTCGTTCAGGCGAAATATGTAGAGGCTGTAAAGTTGTTATGGCAGCCGTAAGCTGTTACAGCAGGGTTTCGATTTTATTCATGTAAATGTTACAGGAATAATAATCGGAAGGATAATACTGGTGGGCTTTGGTTTAAGCCGGATACCGGTATTATATTATTGGATTAATAGTATTCGTGTTTTTCGGAATTCGGATGCGGGTATACAGTATACGGTATACGGTATACGGAGGAGGGGTATTTTTGTAATTGTTACGAGAATACCTTCTAGAAGGTGCCACCTCATAATGACATAATAATGACATCATTTTTATGAAAATAAAATGAGGTGGAAATTAAAAGATACAAGCATGATGAGGTTGTTGTTATGGAGTTACTATTGAAGCATGATACTAATTTATATAATGCATGCTTCAATTAATTCTTTTAGTGCTATATCTTTATTCATCATGCTTGAACACTTTCATTATGATAAACACTTACTCCTTCTCATCTCCTCCTTCTCCTTCTTGTTATAAATAGCTTCACATGAAATGTGAATGTTAAGTGAATCAAGAGAAGGTTAAGAGAAAGAAATGCTATAGATTTCAAGCTAATCCAATACATTCATCTCTACATAATCCTAGTGACCTATTCTAGCAAAATTGGTCTCTAGGTTAAACTCTTGTGAAGAGTTTCTAGCTCGCACGACAACTCTCGGGTGGATCATCTAGGTCTTGGGTGGCCGGAGATCGAAGACATCGGCAACGTCAAAAGGAGCTAAGGAGTTCATCAAAGAGAAGACCCGAAGGACCGTATCATTGAGGTATAATCCCTAACATAGTAGATAAGATCTCTAGTTAGGTTTTTCTAGTTGTGGTTTAGACAAGATCTTCGGTTAAGTGCATGTTGTATGCCAAGAAAATTTTTGTTCACCGCTTCCGCTGCGCCACAAGAGTTGTGGGACCTTGCAACATACACTAACATCGATGCCCTGTCTTGATAGTCCTACGACTAGGGACCTGTATAAGGATGTGCTTATGGATTACCCAGCCCCCACGAGTGTGAACGCCATCACAACGCTGGTAATCAAGCAAAGATCCTAAGGGCTCTACTAATATGTATATAAGCGATATGCTAAAAGAAACACATGCACATATTGAAGTAGAGACAAACCAAGTAGCATACTACCATTTCGAGCAAGATTGTATACACAACTGTGAATATCCCAAGCTTCCATCAAGTAATATACATACTAGTATGATACAGTAATGGCCTCTAGGGCATATACACTAACAATCTCCCACTTGCACTAAGGCCATGTACTGGCGTATCGAAGACCTATCATCTCGATCAGCCGCTCGAACTGAGTCTGGGGTAAGGCCTTCGTGAATGGATCTGCAGTGTTATCTTCTGAAACAACCCTCCGAACCTCGATCTCCTGGCGATCCACGATCTCCCTGATCAGGTGATACCGCCTCAAGATGTGTCTGGATTTCTGATGGGACCTGGGTTCCTTCGCTAAAGCTATAGCCCCGTTGTTGTCGCAATACAGAGGTATTGGATCAACAATGGACGGAACCACCTGAAGTTCTTTTAAGAACTTCCTCATCCAGACAGCTTCTTTTGCGGCATCAGATGCAGCGATGTATTCCGCTTCCATAGTCGAGTCAGCAACGGTTTCCTGTTTGGAGCTCTTCCAACACACCGCCCCTCCATTGAGGGTAAAGACAAAACCCGACATGGACTTGGAATCATCCTTGTCACTTTGGAAGCTGGAGTCAGCAAAGACCTCAATCTGGAGGTCTTTTCCGCCATACACCAAGAACATCTCCTTAGTCCTTCTCAGGTACTTGAGAATGTTCTTTACCGCTATCCAATGTTTCTCCCCAGGGTTTGACTGATACCTGCTTACCACACTCAGTGCATAAGCCACATCTGATCTGGTACACAACATCGCATACATTATAGAGCCTACCGCAGAAGCGTAGGGTATAATAGACATGTGATCCCTCTCCAAATCAGTCTTGGGAGACATCTCTTTGGAGAGGGTGATCCCGTGACAAGCCGGTAGATTACCGTGCTTGGAATCTTCCATACTGAATCTTTTCAGTATGGTGTTGATGTACCTGGACTGTGAGAGTCCTAAAATCCTCTTGGATCTGTCACGGTAGATCCGGATCCCCAGAATGTATGAGGCATCACCCAGGTCTTTCATGGAGAACCTGTGTGATAAGAACCCCTTGACAGATTGTAGCATAGGAATGTCATTTCCTATTAAGAGAATGTCATCCACGTATAAAACGAGGAATACTACAGTTCTCGCTACAAATCTACAATAGATGCATGGTTCATCTGGATTTTTGATAAAGCCAAATTCCTTGACCGTCTCATCAAAACAGATGTTCCAACTCCGCGATGCCTGCTTTAGTCCATAAATGGACTTAAGCAACTTGCACACCTTTCCGCTGCTCCCACTCTGAATGAAACCCTCTGGCTGGTCCATATAGACACACTCCTCTAAATGTCCATTTAGAAAAGCAGTCTTTACGTCCATCTGCCAAATTTCATAATCGTGGAAGGCAGCAATGGCAAGAAGGATCCGAATGGATTTCAGTATAGCTACTGGAGAAAAGGTTTCATCATAGTCCAAACCAGGTCTCTGACAAAAACCCTTTGCAACCAGTCTAGCTTTATAGGTCTCAACCTGTCCATCTACACCAATCTTCCTTTTGAAGATCCACTTGCATCCTACGGGTTTTACCCCATCTGGAGCAATGTCCAACGTCCATACTTTGTTGGTGTACATGGACTCCATTTTGGCCCGCATTGCATCCAGCCATTTTACCGAGTCAACGCTCTGAATGGCTTGCTGGAAGCTAGTAGGCTCATCACAATCTATGATGCAATCCTCTCTATCCCCGTCAATGAGAAAACCGTAGTATCTCTCGGGCGGATGAGACTGCCTACTACTCCTGCGGAGTGGCGTGGGAATGTCCTGATCTTTCGAACCCTCTGGTTCTACTAAGCTTTCAGTAATAGCTTGTGGTTCTGGAATTTCTTCCAGATCTATAGCGCTCCCACTTATTTCCTTTTCTAAGAACTGATGTTCCAGAAAATGGGCATTACAAGAAACAAGGACTTTTTGTTCCTCTGCGTAATAGAAAAGATACCCCCTGGAGTTCTTTGGGTATCCCACAAACTTGCACAGTACTGAGCGTGCCTCTAGTTTGTCCACATGCTGCTTTTTGACATAAGCTGGACATCCCCAAATCTTCAGGTATTGAAGATAGGGTTTCTTCCCACTCCATAACTCATATGGTGTGGTAGGCACAGTCTTAGTGGGATGTAACATTTTCAAAAAGATAAAATATTAATTTTGGGAATTTTTATAATTTAATATTATTTTATTGAATATTTTAATATTTTGGTATTATTAAATACAAATAAATGGGAAAAAAATTGGAAAAATTATGGAAAATTCTAAAATAGGGAAAATTAGAGAATTATGACATTTCTAAGTTTAATTGATTAGTTACATGCTAATTTAGCGCTAATCGCGATTAAAAATCGCTAATCGGTTTTTTAGCATTTTTGTGCAAAACATGCACATATCATTCTTTTTCACACTTGTGCATTTTCACCATGGTTTGCTTTGGGGTTACTATTTATGTGAGAAGGATTTTGAGAGAAAAAGAAAAGAAAAGAAAATGGAATATAATATGAGGTTTGGTGAGAGAGAGGTATGGGCTTCTTTGACCAAGACTTAGCTATCTCCTTCATTTCCTTCACTCATCTCTCTCTCCCTCTTCAACCTTGCTGCTGCTGCTGCTCCTCACTTCCCTCCCCTCTTCAAGCCCTCTAAACACATCCAAAACAACTCCAAAACCCCAATCTCATTTCATTAAAATTGTGCACAAGCTCAAGACCTACACGATGGACCAAGAAAGCATGGATTTTGGCCACTAGGGGCAACTCAAGAAAATTCTTGAGTTGCCAAATGAGGTAATTACTGAACCATTAGCTTAGTTTTAGCATTACTTTTAACCCTATGTTAAGATTGAATCGATATCGGGTAATTTTGTGAACATGGGAAAAACCTAGTTAGGGTTTGAGAAAATTGTGAAATTGAGCTCAGTTGAGGTTATATAAACACCCTAGTATATGAATTGAGACCCTAACCTAAAACTTAAACCCAGAATACGGATTTTAGAAACTGATATCGGGGAATTTGTGAAATCTGTGAAGGGTATATTGAATCTGCTATCACCCGAGACACACTAAATTAAAATTGATTGGACAGTGACATGTGCAGGCACCCAGGAAGCTACCACCAAGACCCCAGCCCCTACTTCCTTTTCCCGGCCGCAAATTTTACCCATTTTGCCGCAATTTGCAGCCTGGACCACACCAAATTGTCTCGTTTTGGTTTTGGTGTTCCCTTATCTGTAGATTAGGCCCCTGGTATATATACAATTGTCTAATTGGACCTAGGGTGAAATCTGGGACATATTTCCTAAGTTGCTGTTTTGGATTCGTGTTTCCGTATTCCGTATTTTTAAGTCTGAATTGGTGTCTTGTGTTTTACCTCGACTATTTGGCGTTTATACGACGATATATAGGATTTATTGATGGTTTTGAAGGCGTGCCATAGGTTCTAACCTATAGGCCTCTTATCGTATCGTTTTGGGTTTCGTGTGCCGTTTTAACTTTGATTTGGTTTTAATGCGCATATACGATATTTTGATGTGTAGGTACCCTATGAAGACTACGGGACGACAAGCAAACGCGTGGTGACATCGAAAGATGGAGACGCAAGGTGAGTATATTATATCTACAGGGGGAAGTCGGGTGGATGGCGTATAGCACCCCCGCAGTCCGTAGTTGTGATATTATATATATGATAGTTAGGTGTATTATGGATAGTGTAGGGTTAGAAGTGACTAGTGTAGTTCATAGTCGCGAACCCTAGAATAGAATTACACCTACACGCACACCCTTGCATATTACTTATACTTGCACTGTGTTGATGGTATTGGATGACATTGGAGATGAGTCGATGATGTTGGGCCTGGTGCCGCGAGATCGGTGATTGGATGTGATTCGTATTTGGGATACGATACGTGATTTCTTGCGGGCTTGGGATGTGTGTTTACCCACGCATTCATACTTGTAGATGGTATCAGTTGTACTAGACTTAGATCTGTACCCCAGATTGTGTGATATGATGTTAGTGATACCTGAGACGTGATGAGATAGTGTGATGTTGACCCGTACCCAGCTATTGGGATGCCGTACGACGATTTACCGTACGAGCCTATATTGATGATAGATCCGCGCTCATGACTTGAGGATGTTATATGATATACTGTATCGTACGCGATACTATTGAGGCGGGATCACCGACTATTATATCTTTATATATATCGACTCAGATTTAGGTGGTTTCCATACCCCTCCTGATTTACTTGATACTTAGATCTGTAGTTTGCATAGTAGATGTTAGACTAGACCCGAGTCATACCTATTTCAAAAACTACGAATCAGGAATATCTTAAAAGACAAGTAAAGAGATTCTACGGGTATTTTTCAAAGGACGTATCTTTCTTAAAATATACGGTAGCCCTTATTTTACTAAAAATCCTGATTCGTCTTACTTCAAACGACATAACTGCATGATATATACATATTGATGTAGATTCTTCACTGTGGTGTTGATTATTTGATTTCCGCATATTCATGCTATTCACATTGCTTTGCATATGATTATTGCTATATTATTATCATGCTGTTAGGACACCAGCACCATTATCGATGATGCGTATGTTCCACGTACACTATTTGCCGGCTCACACACTTCATCATCGATAATTGCCATGCCACTACACTGTAGTATTGTTGCGTTCATGATATGATTCTTGCATGGCATATTGTACACTTATACTTGTACACAAACATAGATGATTCTGACTTGATTAGAGATTTGGGAACCGCAAGATGTTCTTCAAAACTGATTCGTTTTAAAAGAGCGGTTTCCCTCGACATGTGCACATTACTATTCCATGTTGCATGACTTAGGATATGCTTACCTTTCTTACATGTCGCATACATCATGTTTTGATTATACGCATTGAGATGTGTTGTTTCCATGATATTTCTGGATTTAGGAACCGTGGGTATTTCATAGGAGAATATATAATTGTGTTAAAAACCCGGTTACCCTTGATATGATATTTCAGTGCGTCCACCATGTGTTTTCTCGGTGCTGAGAGCGACATGTGAAACCCGATTCGAGGAGGCGGATGAGGCCGATTGCGGGTACATGGTGGACCCGGTATGGTACCCCGGGGCGAGAACGGTTTCGCTGTGTAGTAGACGGTGAGCCTGGCAGAGGGACTACTACCTACCGGTGATTGTATTTGAGCTCGGCGGATATCTGGAGGATACCGACCGGAGTTGAGAGATGGTTATGGGCTGACCCGTACTGCCGGGGCCGAGGGCCGATACCGCAGACGGAGCCCCATATGGACGAGGATTTACGTGTCGATGCTAGGCACGGGTTTCATGATGTTTTTCCATAATTTTGTTTATATCCTCATATTTGCATACATGATGCTTATTGTCATTGGGTGACGGGTGGACGGGTTCCACGTTTATTGTCATTGGGTGACGGGTGGACGGGTTCCACGTATATATACAGACATGGATCATATACAGACTGGATTTACACTGATCATACTTCATTTGTATATATAACAGGGTATGAGGCGCTGTTATATATACCCTTACACCAATATTAGTGGTATGGGACGCTAATATATGTGTATTGATATCCTTTTGATACTTCATCATATTTACTTCATGCAGACATACCTTATACTGATGACATGTTATTACCTAAGTACTTGGCACCACATACCTGTTTAGATGTTGCTTGCCACCTTATCATGTATCAGGCTTATTCCTTGAGGTTTATTACTGATTGTTGACCTAGGATTATGTCTTGCATTCGGTTTCTGCTTGTAGATATTCTCTATTCACGAGTTGGCAACTCACCCCCGTTGTGCCACAGTTCTTGCAGGTTTTGCCGTACAGGTTCCGTAGCGGCATTTCTGGCACACTGCTTCTTTAAGGGTGACTTGCTTGGGTAGGTGGGTTCTTTTGCATCAAGAACCATCATTGTACTTGTATTATTCTTGTATCTAGAATTCCATCAACCAAACCTGTATATTGTTTCAGACTTCGACATTTTTGATGTATTATTCGACCTTAGAGTCGCGCTTAGTAGTATTGCGGTTTTCATGCTTACTGAGTTTCTTTTGGATTTGATTCTCGCCTTTCGGCGTTGTATATTATATTGCATGTGTGGTTGTGACCGTCAATTGACGAAGAGCTAGCTCCCGCTTGGGGATGCCTTTTACCATTGTATATATGTTGTTCTTGTTGTACCCCGTTCGGGGCCAGTATTTACAAAAGAAACTCTGCCGAAATTTTTAGAAAAGACTTTACCTTTTACAAATGCACATTCGGCTTAGTTATTTAAAAACCTTGACTTCAAACATGTTTTCCTTCACTTCTTTAAACCAGTTTTCTTTACTTACTCTTAAAATGGTTTTAGATTTCTGGGCTTTGGCTTACTTGGATCAGATGGAGTCCTATAGACTTCATATGGTTCAAGGGCCAGTCACGTGCTCTTTCGGGTCGTGACAAAGTTGGTATCAGAGCGCTAGGTTGACCTTGGTTCGAGTCTAAGTTTGACTATGTGGAGCCTAGGGCGTTTCTATATATACGGAACTTAGGCTTGACCTTACGGAACTTAGACTTAGTCGAGGGGGTATTAGACCCGAACTTTCGTCGTGTAGGATAACCCTTGGTTGATGGAATAGGTGACTAAAGTAGAGTGACGTACCGTTGGTATGTTCCGCGGCATACTTACGACACGCCACTCCGTTTAAGGAACCTTAGGATGTACATATTTTCGAGATCAGTGATTCTCTTTATATCCATGATTATACATCCATTTGAGATCCCCGATTCTATTAGTTTCATGATCATACCTTCATTGATGTTGTTCCTTCTTATGATCATGTATCCACTCTGGATCTGTTGTTCTCTTTCTTGCCATTGATCTGCTCTCTTCGAACTCGATTGAGGTTCCTGTCGCCATGTTTGAGCGCAGTTTGGGCTGCTGCTAGGGTTACGGTCAGGGCGAGCTCGTCTGGTACGAAGGCCGACCATTGTGTTTTCTGGTGACATGGGAACGTCTCAAGTTAGTATTGGTGATTGTGACCTCTAGTAGAGGCGAGTGCTTGGTTTTGCACCGGATGATCGGGCCATTGTTAGAGCTGCCAGTTGAGAGAGGACTGTTGATGTACGGCATACCTCAGAGATTATGATGTCGCCTACCGTGCAGACAGATGGACCAGTTGTTGCTGAGATTGACAGAATGTCGCTTCCGGAGCTTACGAGCTGAGATTATCGGAGCTTCCATGCAGATATGAGACAGATGATAGCTAGTCTACCCGATTTGAGAGACGAAGGTGATTCGTCCGATTTATGCGCCGGAGCGGGCCCAGTTGAGTTGAAGATTTCCAGTGTGGAGAGTCTTACTCAGATCTAGAGCAGACCGATTCAGAGATGACCGTCAATGTGTCGCCTTTCCTGGAGGATTGAGGCGCTGTTCGGCGTACAGGCGAATGAGCCAGTTGCTGCTGCAAATGACGGGATATCGCCCAGATGGTTGGAGCTACTGCAGCGTGAGCATATACTTAGAGAGATGATAGCGAGTCGCTAGTCACCCGAGGATGAATGACTAGGACATTTGGTTCGTCCGTTTACCAATGCGAGGTCATCAGATAGATTGTTTCCAGCTAGAGACGACTTCACGCGGAGACGTTGAGAGTCGATAGAGACGATCGAATGTTAGGAGCCCATTTTCCAAGTTTAAAGTATACGGAAAGACATGCAGGTGATTCTATGGACCCTCTAGAAGAATGAAACCCTAACTCGACTTAATGACCGTGTGAAAGCCTTTGAACCTTAGGGTTTGTGGCAGTTCCGCGGCGCCATTAGTGAGGCTTGAGTTTGCCCTTCTACGGCTGGACCACCGACGTTGTGGCATGTACTCGATACTATTAAACTGTACTCAAGATGTTGATCTCTTGGGGGATTATAAGGTTCTGACGAGTCGATCGAATGTTTCGACATCATTCGGATATCATGTGATAGGATGCATTGCTTGGGAGACTCCAGATACGAGTATAGCCGTTGGAGCACAGTCCATGCAGCCACGATGAGATGAGTCCAAATCAGTCGACATTGAAGCAAAGTGAATAAAAGAGTTCGCAAGAGATTTCGACGAGATGACGTCTTACTCCGCTGACATCAGAGATGTGATACGCACCCAGAGGTGTTGTATATGGATATATCTTCCAGAAAGAGGAGCGATAAGTATGCAGCCATTCCGGAATAAGAATTTGCTTCAGCGATGGATGATGACTTCCGGGAAATCCGGCAGGAATGAGATTTGAGAGAGAAATCTCGACAGGACCTTTCTGGAATACGATATGAGAAGACCTAGACCCAGGAGTGGTCATATTGCGCACACCCAGCAGGCCAGAGTTGGCATTGTCGACGAGGTAGTTGACCAGATTCGGATAAGGGAACTTACCCAGATGCGTTGCGAATTGACAAAGACGGACGAGTATTGAGTATTCCTCCGATGGTTGGGACGTATTCCCGAGGACCTGTTCGGCCTGACATCTTCTACAGAATGATGAAGCTACAGAGTACGCGATTTTGAGTCCGTGCCAGAGACTTCAGATTGACCGTGGCCGAGAACAATGCAGTGCATAGATAGCATGGCGTGATGTCATAGTGGACGACGATAGGGACAGGTGGAACCGGAGGTTCGGGCGAGACGCTGACGAGCTGTCATTACTTCCCGTCGAGACTAGAGACCTGATATGCTTACAGAGACGTTGGGATGTGACCAATTTCCGAGAAAATATTGTGCTGAGGACACAGATGTCTATCGAGTGAGGAGAGATTATGCAAGAGAGCCAGCCTCCGTACAGTTCGGCATAGGCAAGATTGGAAGAGACCTTGAGCAGGATTCCTTCCAGGACATTGCTGCAATAATGTTTGCACCCAGGATCAGATGTGTGATGTGCATTCAGAGAGCCAGAGGCCGACGCCAGTGATATGCTGCTTTACGAGTGGTCGTGAGGATCGACCGGGAGATGAGCAGAGAAGTGCCAGAACGGAATCATCCCCGTTAGCACACCTGACAGGGCCGATGAGCCGATTGACTGCGAGATAGGTAATCCGTAGAGAAGATAGACCCAGAGTCAGAGGACGCCAGACCGTGAGCAAGAGGCAAGTAGATATCTTGCGCTACTAGCATTGGATGCACCGACTCCTTCTCGACCTTGAAGGAGGAACTACCGACGACGGTATTTATGATTTGTGATTTTGTGATTCGATTATCACGTATCCATCATCTTGGATTTTGGTATTTTGGGCGTTGTATTGCATGATTTAGTTTGATGACTGAGTTTCATGATATTGTTTCATGCACCCACTGGATATTTATATTTTGCGCATAGTTATTACATTCGAGGTATTGATTGTGATTTCACGCCTATCTTATACAGTGATTTGATTTACACTTCCAGCATAGTTTTCATGCACCTTTAGTGTTTTGATATACGATTTTGGTGCACGCCAGATGCACTAAATCGGGATTCTTCGTGCATGTCACATGCACCTGATTTTTTACTGTCGGGGACACACGTTGCCTACGACAGATGTCTCGTGCACACCAGTTGCACCTAGATGTTGTTTTGTACACCTGTTTGACACATATATGAATTTTGATTCCTTGCGCACCAGACGCACAGGATATTCTTATATATGCATTTTGGGGATTGATTTCTAGTAGAGCGGTACATTTTCATGATATTCGCTATGTATTGATGTTTTCGGAGCCCCGACAAATTGGATTATTACTGAAATGTTTTAGTATTGGGGGTTTAAATTTAAATTCGGGGAACGAATTTATTTAAGGAGGGTAGATTGTAACATTTTCAAAAAGATAAAATATTAATTTTGGGAATTTTTATAATTTAATATTATTTTATTGAATATTTTAATATTTTGGTATTATTAAATACAAATAAATGGGAAAAATTTTGGAAAAATTATGGAAAATTCTAAAATAGGGAAAATTAGAGAATTATGACATTTCTAAGTTTAATTGATTAGTTACATGCTAATTTAGAGCTAATCGCGATTAAAAATTGCTAATCGGTTTTTTAGCATTTTTGTGCAAAACATGCACATATCATTCTTTTTCACACTTGTGCATTTTCACCATGGTTTGCTTTGGGGTTACTATTTATGTGAGAAGGATTTTGAGAGAAAAAGAAAAGAAAAGAAAATGGAATATAATATGAGGTTTGGTGAGAGAGAGGTATGGGCTTCTTTGACCAAGACTTAGCCATCTCCTTCATTTCCTTCACTCATCTCTCTCTCCCTCTTCAACCTTGCTGCTGCTGCTGCTCCTCACTTCCCTCCCCTCTTCAAGCCCTCTAAACACATCCAAAACAACTCCAAAACCCCAATCTCATTTCATTAAAATTGTGCACAAGCTCAAGACCTACACGATGGACCAAGAAAGCATGGATTTTGGCCACTAGGGGCAACTCAAGAAAATTCTTAAGTTGCCAAATGAGGTAATTACTGAACCATTAGCTTAGTTTTAGCATTACTTTTAACCCTATGTTAAGATTGAATCGATATCGGCTAATTTTGTGAACATGGGAAAAACCTAGTTAGGGTTTGAGGAAATTGTGAAATTGAGCTCAGTTGAGGTTATATAAACACCCTAGTGTATGAATTGAGACCCTAACCTGAAGCTTAAACCCAGAATACGGATTTTAGAAACCGATATCGGGGAATTTGTGAAATCTGTGAAGGGTATATTGAATCTGCTATCACCCGAGATACCCTAAATTAAAATTGATTGGACAGTGACATGTGCAGGCACCCAGGAAGCTACCACCAAGACCCCAGCCCCTACTTCCTTTTCCCGGCCGCAAATTTTACCCATTTGGCCGCAATTTGCGGCCTGGACCCCACCAAATTGTCTCGTTTTGGTTTTGGTGTTCCCTTATCTGTAGATTAGGCCCCTGGTATATATAGAATTGTCTAATTGGACCTAGGGTGAAATCTGGGACATATTTCCTAAGTTGCTGTTTTGGATTCGTGTTACCGTATTCCGTATTTTTAAGTCTGAATTGGTGTCTTGTGTTTTACCTCGACTATTTGGTGTTTATACGATGATATAGAGGATTTATTGATGGTTTTGAAGGCGTGCCATAGGTTCTAACCTATAGGCCTCTTATCGTATCGTTTTGGGTTTCGTGTGCCGTTTTAGCTTTGATTTGGTTTTAATGTGCATATACGATATTTTGATGTGTAGGTACCCTATGAAGACTACGGGACGACAAGCAAACGCGTGGTGACATCGAAAGATGGAGACGCAAGGTGAGTATATTATATCTACAGGGGGAAGTCGGGTGGATGGCGTATAGCACCCCCGCAGTCCGTAGTTGTGATATTATATATATGATAGTTAGGTGTATTATGGATAGTGTAGGGTTAGAAGTGACTAGTGTAGTTCATAGTCGCGAACCCTAGAATAGAATTACACCTACACGCACACCCTTGCATATTACTTATACTTGCACTGTGTTGATGGTATTGGATGACATTGGAGATGAGTCGATGATGTTGGGCGTGGTGCCGCGAGATCGGTGATTGGATGTGATTCGTATTTGGGATACGATACGTGATTTCTTGCGGGCTTGGGATGTGTGTTTACCCCCGCATTCATACTTGTAGATGGTATCAGTTGTACTAGACTTAGATCTGTACCCCAGATTGTGTGATATGATGTTAGTGATACCTGAGACGTGATGAGATAGTGTGATGTTGACCCGTACCCAGCTATTGGGATGCCGTACGACG
Source organism: Agapanthus africanus (assembly GCA_030015575.1). Lineage (NCBI taxonomy): Eukaryota > Viridiplantae > Streptophyta > Magnoliopsida > Asparagales > Amaryllidaceae > Agapanthus > Agapanthus africanus. The sequence continues at coordinate 276,381,597 of JASDDO010000010.1, read as the reverse complement.
ATTTACCGTACGAGCCAATATTGATGATAGATCCGCGCTCATGACTTGAGGATGTTATATGATATACTGTATCGTACGCGATACTATTGAGGCGGGATCACCGACTATTATATCTTTATATATATCGACTCAGATTTAGGTGGTTTCCATACCCCTCCTGATTTACTTGATACTTAGATCTGTAGTTTGCATAGTAGATGTTAGACTAGACCCGAGTCATACCTATTTCAAAAACTACGAATCAGGAATATCTTAAAAGACAAGTAAAGAGATTCTACGGGTATTTTTCAAAGGACGTATCTTTCTTAAAATATACGGTAGCCCTTATTTTACTAAAAATCCTGATTCGTCTTACTTCAAACGACATAACTGCATGATATATACATATTGATGTAGATTCTTCACTGTGGTGTTGATTATTTGATTTCCGCATATTCATGCTATTCACATTGCTTTGCATATGATTATTGCTATATTATTATCATGCTGTTAGGACACCAGCACCATTATCGATGATGCGTATGTTCCACGTACACTATTTGCCGGCTCACACACTTCATCATCGATAATTGCCATGCCACTACACTGTAGTATTGTTGCGTTCATGATATGATTCTTGCATGGCATATTGTACACTTATACTTGTATACAAACATAGATGATTCTGACTTGATTAGAGATTTGGGAACCGCAAGATGTTCTTCAAAACTGATTCATTTTAAAAGAGCGGTTTCCCTCGACATGTGCACATTACTATTCCATGTTGCATGACTTAGGATATGCTTACCTTTCTTACATGTCGCATACATCATGTTTTGATTATACGCATTGAGATATGTTGTTTCCATGATATTTCTGGATTTAGGAACCGTGGGTATTTCAAAGGAGAATATATAATTGTGTTAAAAACCCGGTTACCCTTGATATGATATTTCAGTGCGTCCACCATGTGTTTTCTCGGTGCTGAGAGCGACATGTGAAACCCGATTCGAGGAGGCGGATGAGGCCGATTGCGGGTACATGGTGGACCCGGTATGGTACCCCGGGGCGAGAACGGTTTCGCTGTGTAGTAGACGGTGAGCCTGGCAGAGGGACTACTACCTACCGGTGATTGTATTTGAGCTCGGCGGATATCTGGAGGATACCGACCGGAGTTGAGAGATGGTTATGGGCTGACCCGTACTGCCGGGGCCGAGGGCCGATACCGCAGACGGAGCCCCATATGGACGAGGATTTACTTGTCGATGCTAGGCACGGGTTTCATGATGTTTTTCCATGATTTTGTTTATATCCTCATATTTGCATACATGATGCTTATTGTCATTGGGTGACGGGTGGACGGGTTCCACGTTTATTGTCATTGGGTGACGGGTGGACGGGTTCCACGTATATATACAGACATGGATCATATACAGACTGGATTTACACTGATCATACTTCATTTGTATATATAACAGGGTATGAGGCGCTGTTATATATACCCTTACACCAATATTAGTGGTATGGGACGCTAATATATGTGTATTGATATCCTTTTGATACTTCATCATATTTACTTCATGCAGACATACCTTATACTGATGACATGTTATTACCTAAGTACTTGGCACCACATACCTGTTTAGATGTTGCTTGCCACCTTATCATGTATCAGGCTTATTCCTTGAGGTTTATTACTGATTGTTGACCTAGGATTATGTCTTGCATTCGGTTTCTGCTTGTAGATATTCTCTATTCACGAGTTGGCAACTCACCCTCGTTGTGCCACAGTTCTTGCAGGTTTTGCCGTACAGGTTCCGTAGCGGCATTTCTGGCACACTGCTTCTTTAAGGGTGACTTGCTTGGGTAGGTGGGTTCTTTTGCATCAAGAACCACCATTGTACTTGTATTATTCTTGTATCTAGAATTCCATCAACCAAACCTGTATATTGTTTCAGACTTCGACATTTGTGATGTATTATTCGACCTTAGAGTCGCGCTTAGTAGTATTGCGGTTTTCATGCTTACTGAGTTTCTTTTGGATTTGATCCTCGCCTTTCGGCGTTGTATATTATATTGCATGTGTGGTTATGACCGTCAATTGACGAAGAGCTAGCTCCCGCTTGGGGATGCCTTTTACCATTGTATATATGTTGTTCTTGTTGTACCCCGTTCGGGGCCAGTATTTACAAAAGAAACTCTGCCGAAATTTTTAGAAAAGACTTTACCTTTTACAAATGCACATTCAGCTTAGTTATTTAAAAACCTTGACTTCAAACATGTTTTCCTTCACTTCTTTAAACCAGTTTTCTTTACTTACTCTTAAAATGGTTTTAGATTTCTGGGCTTTGGCTTACTTGGATCAGATGGAGTCCTATAGACTTCATATGGTTCAAGGGCCAGTCACGTGCTCTTTCGGGTCGTGACATGGGAACTCGGTTCAAAAGGTATGCAGCTGATTCTAGCGCATATCCCCAGAACGATCGCGGTAACTCAGCGTTACTCATCATGGACCGTACCATATCCAATAGGGTTCGGTTCCGTCTCTCCGATACACCGTTATGTTGCGGAGTGTATGGAGGAGTAAGCTGGGAGAGAATTCCATTCTCTTTTAAGTAACCCAGGAACTCGGCACTCAAGTATTCACCACCCGATCAGATCTTAGTGTCTTGATACTTTTGCCTGTTTGTTTTTCTACTTCATTCTTGTATTCCTGGAATTTTTCAAAACCTTCAGATTTATGCTTCATTAAGAAGACATGTCCGAACCTTGAAAAATCATCCGTAAAAGTAATGAAGTAAGAATAACCGCTTCGTGCATGTGTAGACATTGGACCGCACACGTCGCTGTGTACGAGTCCCAAGAGCTCGCTCGCTCTTACTCCGTGTCCAGTGAACGGAGTCTTTGTCATCTTTCCTTTGAGACAGGATTGACAAGTTGCATACGATTGATATTCGAACGGATCCAAATATCCTTCTGTATGTAACTTCGTTAACCTTCTCTCATTAATGTGACCGAGTCTACAATGCCATAAGAAAGCCTAATTGATTTCAGGAGACTTTCTTTTGTGTGTATTCTGGACATTGAAAATCTGTGGTTGGTTTAATACGTATATACCGTTGTTCAATGTACCTGACCCAATCAAAACTTGATTAAGGTGAATGTTCACTACATTACTTACAAATGCAAATTCATAACCTTCTTTAGATAATAAAGATACAGAAATGATGTTACAGGTTGCATTTGGTACAAAATAACAACTACGCAAAACCAAAAAGTGTCCATCTGACAATCCCAGGTGATAGTCCCCCACGGCCTCAGCATCCATGCTAGCTCCGTTTGCAACTCTGAGGGTCATGTCACCTGCCTTCAAAACTCTACGCTTTCTCAACGCCTGCAAAGAATTACAGATATGAGATCATGATCCGGTATCCAATACCCAGGATGTAGAGTTTATTGATAGACAGTTTTCAATAACATACACACCTGAAGCTGAAGCCGCAACTCGCTTCAGATCCTGGGTTCTGGCCTTCCAAGCCTTGCAATCCTGTTTCCAGTGTCCACTTTTGTGACAGTAGAAGCATTCTTCCTTCCCCACCAGCTTTCCCGCTACCTTTGTTGCCTTTCCCTTTCCCTTCGTATCCATTTTACTGACACCGCCCCTTGGTTTGGCGGGGGCTTTCTTCTTCTTTTCCTTGGATTACGTCTTGGACCTAGAAGAGGAAGATCCTTCTACAAACAAAGTGGATGTCTTCCTACCTTTCTGTAGGGTGCCCTCAGCACTCCTCAACATGTTCAGAAGTTCAGAAAGTTCAACCTCCTTTCCTTGCATGTTGAAGTTAAGGATAAACTGGGCGTAAGTGGAAGGAAGGGACTGGAGAATCAAATCAGTATAGAGTTCATTCTCCAACGTGGTCCCAAGGTCCGCGAGCTCCTCTATGTAGCCAATCATCTTAAGCACGTGTTCCGCGACCGATGATCCGACGGCCAATCTTGCCGAAAATAGCTTCTTCGACACTTCGTATCTTGCGATACGAGACTGCTCTCCATACAGTTCTTTTGTATGGAGAAATATGGACTCTAGGTCCATATTCTCATGCCTCCTCTGATGTTCGTTGTCCATCGAGGCAAGCACGAGGCATTTGGCCTTCGCGCAATCGATCTCCCATGTCTTACGGATTTCTTTATCCGCGACGCTGGAGGTGGGACCTGGGACAGGGGGAGCTTTGGTGGTAAGGACATACCCCAACTTGTCGTAAGTGATTGCCATCTTGACATTCCTGAGCCAATCTTTGTAGTTTGGTCCTGTCAGTATATTTTTATCTAGTAATAACTTAAGTCTGGTCATGTTGAATGGTCGCTGCAATTAGGAGAGAGAAAAGAAACACTTTAGCATGATGCTCTTCCAAGTTTAGAGTGGTTTTAGTTTGTCTAAACAGGATGGCTCCCACTGTCTCTCAAATCCCTTCTCAAACCATAAAGAAAGAATTAGTCGGGATCAATCTCACCGTACAATACTTGCTTAACCGTTCAGCCAGGCCAGTGTCGGTACTTCGAGGGAGGTTTTCCAACGCTTTCGCGAAGTTCCTTAATTAAGTAACCTCTTTTCCCTGTGGGCGTAGCCCCGCTAACACCTTTCTAGACACCTACTAGGTTTATAGTATTGATCGTTAAGTGAGAGTTTTCCCGAGGAGTAGCATATACTCACAGTAGGATCGGGATCCAAATATCATCGCGTGATAAAACCGAAGGAATCCTACCAGAATCATCACACTCCAAATGGTATGCAGCGCTAGCAAGTTTCAGTACTTATGAAACTCCCGATGTGGATTTTTTCCCCATGCTCTTATGACCTTGGCGTGAGGTCAAAATGTCATAAGTCACATGTCAAGTTCTTCCCATCATTATCCCGGTTAATTTGAACCCACCCGTACCTACCCTTGACGTAGGCCAAAATGGCAGTACGACTGTCTCAAACCAACGCATTCTATCTATGCAATAGATAAATATCCGGCAGCTACCAATCACTATGCCTTGGCGTGAGGTCAAAATATATAGCTTGAATACTACCGAATATTTAACTGAAGTGATGGAGGGTTACGAATGGTTTTGGCGAAACCGTGAACGTAGTAAACATGATATAATCGATGGAACGAGATAGCTTTTAAAAGGAGTGGTTCAAGCTCCGCATTTAAAAGTTTAGTTTTGAAAAGAACCGAGTGGTTTTCAAAGTATTCCAATCGACTTTTACTTGGTTTATTTTCTTGCATTAGTTCTTTTAATGTGTCCCATCATTTAATCCTACCATTGCAGAAAACAACCAAAATATGACGTACGCTTATGCCATTCGCATTCGCCACGGGGCCCCGTCATCACCCGTTAGGTTACTTAACTAACGACAGAGCGGGGGCTGGGCTAGCGCGGCTGTAAAACATAAGCAACGCCTAAATAGTTATAGTATATAGATATATAGCAATGATAGACATTACAGATCACAGATGAATACATTGGATATACTAGGAATCCGCAATCCGTTCGAGCCTGCAACGAAAAGCGAATTACACGGTCGCGGTGAATAGCCAATACCCCACCCAAGACCTCTACGGGTGTGGCAAACTACCCGCCAAGTACCCGAAGCGAAGCAACCTCCCTCAACTCCGTGAGTAGGCCACTCGGCACTTCGAGATACCCGGTAGTTTGTGCACCCCCTCCATGGGTCTATCCTAGGAGCAAAAACAGTAAAAAGAATTATACCATGACGGCTACAACCCCGACCCGGTTGTGCGGCCATACTGTAAGTCGATGTACAACACCCCAATACTTGTGGGGAGGCGGAATTTTCAAAGACGAACTTGTTTAGTGAACAAACATCGACTAACCGCTTGAATCGAAGCTAAACGATAACTAACTTAAAACATAGAGTTTCTATGCTTCTATGTTTAGGGATTATACCTAACGGATCGTGTCCTTCGTCTTTGCGAACTCCACCTCCTCCTCGGCCTTCTCGAAGTAGTAGACGATCCACCCGAGAGCTTTACTCCAAGCTTAGCCTCTAAACTTGAGGCAACTAAACTTCTCTAAGTGCTAATCAAAGAAGCTAGGTGTAATATAGAGAGGGTTATGGATTAAGTAGTCTAACTAATCCTTGTACTCAACACATGAGAGGGGAGGATTAGGGTTTGAAGAGGGAGAGCTTGAGGAGAGAGAAGGTGAGGATAATAATGAAGTGAGAATAATGAGTTATGATAATATATATCAAGCATTTCTTTTATCAAGAAAAGAATAAGAAATGAATTTAGCAACCATGCTTGATAATATCTAGTGATGATTCACTCCATGAGTCATTAAGCATTTATCATGCATTAATGACATGGATGAATCATCCATATGACTCACTAATCACATTCATTGCTTATGCCACCTTAACCCCCTTAGTCACCACCTTCTAGAAGCTTCTCGTGCAATTACGAGAACGCCCCTCCTTTCCGCAAAAATACGGAAAAACTTTAGACTGTATAAATCCAATAACCGGATACCAGTAACTGGCTTAAACCAAAGCCGACTGGTAAAAACTGTCCGAAAGTCGTACGCGCGTAAACGCACGTATGCGTCCGAACCCTTGTCATAAAACCATACGACCTCTATATCGTTTCGCCTGGAGTAGGGAAACTCTCTGTGTGGGACACTAGAGACTCGACTACTACGCTGGCAGTGGGTTTAACCACAGACCGCAAGCGGCACTAGCTGTACGTAATGGTCCCCAGGTAGATGTCGATAAGAAGGCCGATGAGGGAACCCATCCGAACTCCTACTGAGTCTGATGTGACAATATCCATACAGTCCGGTCCGTTCGTCCAAGACTATCGCATATCGGGCCTAGGGGCGGCAAGCGTCAGTCCCCTAATAGCGGTATAAGTCGTGTCGGAGGGAAGCTCATTACACCCTGAGAAACTACTGGAACCTACCAGTAAATCTCGCTTGCCCTGGCCAGGGACTTTGCGTAATGACTCTCTGACACAGCGCGATATCAACTCCCAATACCGGGAGGGACGAATCCTGTCTAACCGAAACTGCCTCCAAGTGCTCGGGACTGCACCCAACTGCTACCTGTTTGCACGACTCCTTTGAGCCATGGTAGGGCAGCAATCTAAGAACAGTGGGACACACTCGAGGCGAAGTAGCAGTGTCAAGTCTGCGGACTATGCTGTACTCATGTCACCTGGGAACTGTTCACTGACGACTGGTATAAAACCAACCAACAGTTCCCTGTGAGTCCTGTCCGGTGTACCCGTAACCCAACGAGCACCTGTATACTATCTCCAGTACGACGTACTGACGGCTGTGGGACAGACCATCTCCCCAACTGGGATGAGAAGCGTACACACTAGTCTACTCCGGAGTATCGATGCTCTGTCTCGATAATCCAACGACCAGGGACCAGAATAAGGATGTGCTTGTAGACTACCCAGCCCCCACTAGTGTGACTGCCATCACAACGCTGGTAGTCAAGCAAGATCCTAAGAGCTTTATCAATACGTACACTCACATATTAAGATAAAAAAAACCAAGTAGCATACTACCATGTTTAGCAAGACTGTTATATACATGTGAATATCCCAAGCTTCCATTAAGTAATATACAAACTAATATGATACAGTAATGGCCTTCTAGGGCATAAACACTAACAATCTCCCACTTGCACTAGGGCCATGTACTGGCATATCGAAGACCAATGATCTCGAGTAGCCTCTCGAACTGCGTCTGAGGTAGGGCCTTCGTGAATGGATCAGCAATGTTCTCTTCTGAAGCAACTCTCCGAACCTCGATCTCCTGACGATCAATGATCTCCCTGATCAGGTGATACCGCCTCAAGATGTGTCTGGACTTCTGATGGGACCTTGGTTCCTTCGCTAAAGCTATAGCTCCGTTGTTGTCGCAATACAGAGGTATTGGATCAACTATGGTAGGAACCACCTGAAGTTCTGTTAGGAACTTCTTCATCCAGACTGCTTCTTTTGCGGCATCGCAAGCAGCTATATACTCCGCTTCCATCGTCGAGTCAGCAACGGTGTCCTGCTTGGAGCTCTTCCAGCACACTGCCCCTCCATTGAGGGTAAAGACATAACCCGACATGGACTTGGAATCGTCCTTATCACTCTGGAAGCCGGAATCATCAAAGGCCTCCAACCTGAGGTCTTTTCCGCCGTAAACCAAGAACATCTCCTTAGTCCTTCTCAGGTACTTGAGAATATTCTTTACTACTATCCAGTGCTTCTCCCCTGGGTCTGACTGATACCGGCTTACCACGCTTAGTGCGTAAGCTATATCTGGTCTGGTGCACAACATCGCATACATTATAGAGCCTACCGCAGAAGCGTAGGGTATAATAGACATGCGTTCCCTTTCCAAATCAGTCTTGGGAGACAGCTCTTTGGAGAGGGTGATTCCGTGACAAGCCGGTAGATTACCGCGCTTAGAATCTTCCATACTGAATCTTTTCAGTACAGTGTCGATATACCTGGACTGCGAAAGTCCCAACATCCTCTTGGATCTATCACGATAGATCCGGATCCCCAGAATGTAAGAGGCATCACCCAGGTCTTTCATGGAGAACCTGTGTGACAAGAATCCTTTGACAGATTGTAGCATAGGAATGTCATTTCCTATCAATAGAATGTCATCCACGTACAAGACGAGGAATACAACACTTCTGGCTACAACTTTACTATATATGCACGGTTCATCTGGATTTTTGATAAAGTCATATTCTTTGACTGTCTCATCAAAACAGATATTCCAACTCCACGATGCCTGTTTTAGTCCATAAATGGACTTAAGCAGCTTGCATACTTTCCCGCTGCTCCCACTCTGATTGAAACCCTCTGGCTGATCCATATAGACGCATTCTTCTAAATTTCCATTCAGAAAAGCCGTCTTTACGTCCATCTGCCAGATTTCATAATCATGGAAGGCAGCAATAGCAAGAAGGACCCGAATGGATTTGAGCATAGCCACTGGAGAAAAAGTTTCGTCATAGTCCAAACCAGGTCTTTGACGAAAATCCTTTGCAACAAGTCTAGCCTTATAGGTTTCCACCTGTCCATCTACACCAATCTTTTTCTTGAAGATCCATTTGCATCCTATGGGTTTTACCCCATCTGGAGCAAAGTCCAAAGTCCATACTTTGTTGGTGTACATGGACTCCATTTCGGTCCGCATTGCATCTAGCCATCGTACCGAGTCGCCGCTCTGGATGGCCTGCTGGAAGTCAGTAGGTTCATCATCATCTATGATGCAATCCTCTCTATCCCCATCTATGAGAAAACCGTAGTATCTCTCAGGCGGATGAGACGGCCTACTACTCCTGCGGAGGGGTGCGGGAATGTCCTGTTCTTCCTGAACTTCCGGTTCTACCAAACTTTCAGTATTAGTTTGTGGTTCTGGAATTTCTTCCAGTTCTATTTCGCTCCCACTTGATTCCTTTTCTAAAAACTGATGTTCTGGAAAATGGGCATTACGAGAAACAAATACCTTTTGTTCCTCTGCGTAATAGAATAGATATCCCATGGAGTTCTTTGGATATCCCACAAACTTACACTTTACTGATCGTGCCTCGAGCTTGTCCACATGCTGCTTTTTAACAAAAGCTGGACATCCCCAAATCTTTATATACTGTAGATGGGGTTTCTTCCCGCTCCACATCTGATATGGAGTGGTAGGCACAGTCTTGGTAGGTACCATGTTCAAAAGATATGCCGCTGATTCTAGCGCATGACCCCAGAAAGATCGTGGTAACTCAGCATTACTCATCATGGATCGTACCATATCTAATAGGGTTCGATTCCGTCTCTCCGATACACCATTATGCTGTGGAGTGTATGGAGGAGTAAGCTGAGAGAGAATTCCTTTCTCTTTTAGGTAACCTAGGAACTCGGCACTCAAGTATTCACCACCTCGATCAGATCTAAGTGTCTTGATACTTTTGCCGGTTTGGTTTTCTACTTCATTCTTATACTCTTGGAATTTCTCAAAAGCCTCGGATTTATGTTTCATCAGATAAATGAATCCGTATCTTGAGTAATCATCTGTGAAAGTAATGAAATAGGAAAAACCACCTCGTGCATGTGTAGACATTGGACCACATACATCGCTGTGTATGAGTCCTAAAAGCTCGCTCGCTCTTACTCCTTGTCCAGTAAATGGAGTCTTTGTCATCTTTCCTTTGAGACAAGATTGACAAGTGTCATAAGATTGATATTCGAACGAGTCCAAATATCCTTCTCTATGCAACTTAGTCAACCTTCTCTCATTGATGTGACCCAGTCTACAATGCCATAAGAAAGCTTTATTCAAATCTGGAGACTTTCTTTTTAGTGTGTTCTGGACATTGAAAATTTGGAGTTGGTTTAAAACATATATACCGTTATTTAATATACCGGACCCAATCAAACCATGATTAAGGTGGATGTTAACAACATCTCTTACAAACGTGAAATCATAACCTTTATTTGATAACAAGGAAACTGATATGATATTACACGTTAAGCTTGGTACAAAATAACAGTTATGTAAAACCAAAATGTGTCCTCTCGTCAATCCTAGGTGATAATCCCCGACGGACGCAGCTCCCACGCTAGCTCCGTTAGCAACCTTTAGGGTCTTATCACCTTCCTTCAGCACTCTACGGTTTCTCAGTGTCTGCAATGAATTGCAAATATGAGATCCTGATCCGGTATCCAATACCCAGGAAGTAGAGTTGATCGACAGACAATTCTCAATTACAAACACACCTGAAGTCGAAGCCACAGCTTGCTTCGGTTCCTGGTTCTTGGCGTTCCACGCCTTGCAATCCTTCTTCCAGTGCCCTTTCCTGTGACAATGGAAGCACTCATCCTGGCCAACTACCGGTACCGCAAACTTTTTCTTTCCCTTCCCTCCCACCTTACTAACACCTCCTCTAGGTTTGGGTGCGGCCTTCTTCTTCCTTCCTTTGGCTCTTGCCTTGGACCCGGAAGAAGATGCACCGCCAACAAACATAGCGGGTGTTTCCCTTGTGTTCTTCAAGGTGCCCTCTGCACTCCTTAACATGTTCAGGAGTTCCGGAAGTTCAACTTCTTTTCTTTGAATGTTGAAGTTCAGGATAAACTGGGCGTAGGTGTGAGGAAGGGACTGGAGAATAAGGTCTGTATAGAGCTCATTATCCAAAGTCGTCCCAAGGTCTGCGAGCTCTTCAATATAGCCGATCATCTTTAGGACATGTTCTCCTACTGATGACCCGACAGCCAACCTCGCTCGAAACAAGTTCTTAGAGGTCTCGTATCTTGCTATACGAGATTGCTCTCCATAAAGTTCCTTTGTATGGAAAAATATGCCATCAAGGTCCATATCCTCGTGCCTCCTCTGATGTTCATTGTTCATCGAGGCAAGCACGATGCACTTGGCTTTCGCGCAATCTAAATCCCAGGTTTTGCGGATTTCCTTATCCGCATTACTGGATTTGGGACCAGGGACAGCAGGTGCCGTAGCGGTGAGGACGTGCCCCAATTTGTCATAGGTCAAAGCCATTTTGACATTCCGCAGCCAATCTTTATAGTTTGGCCCTGTCAGTATATTTTTCTCTAAAAGTAACTTAAGTCCAGTCATTTTCAGGGTCGCTGCAATTAGGAGAGAGAGAAGAAAACTCTTTAGCATGATGCTCTTGCAAGTTTAGAGTGGTTTTTAATTTATCTAAACTGGATGGCTCCCACTGTTTCTCGAATCCTTCCTCAAACCATAAAAGAAGAATTAGCCAGGACTATTCTCACCGTACAATACTTGCTTAACCGTTCAGCCAGGCCAGTGTCGATACTTCGAGGGAGGTTTTCCAACGCTTTCGCGAAGTTCCTTAATTAAATAACCTCTTTTCTCTGGGGGCGTAACCCCGCTGACACCTTTCTGGACACCTACTAGGTTTATAGCATTGATCGTTAAGTGACGAATATCCTGATAAGTAGCATATACTCACAGTAGGATCGGGATCCAAATATCATCGTCTGATAATGTTGTAGGAATGCTACCAACATTCATCAAACTCAAAATGGTATGCATCTCTTTGCAAATTTCAGTTTCTTTAGAAATTCCCGATATAAGTTTTTGCCCTATGCTCTTATGGCCTTGGCGTTAGGTCAAAATGTCATAAGTCACATGTCAAGTTCTACCCATCATTATCTTGTTAATTTGAACCCATCCGTATATATCCTTGACGTTCGGCCAAAATGATAATACGACTGTCCCAAACTAACTCATCTATCTATGCAATAAATGAATATCCAGTAGCTACCAAACACTATGCCTTGGCGTTAAGTCAAAATATATAGCTTGAATACTACTGAATACCCAGATGAAATGACGGAGGGCTACGAATGGTTTTGGCGAAACCATGAACGTAGTGAACTTGATATAACCGAAGGAACCTGATAGCTTTTAAAAGGAGTGGTTAAAGCTCCGCATTTAAAAATATCTGTTTTTAAAATTAACCGAGTGGTTTCTTTTAAATTGTTCCAACGATTAAAACTTTGGTTTATTTTTCTTTGCATTATAGATAATGTGTCCCATCATTAACCTATCATTGCAGAAAACAACGAAAATACAACGTCCTCTTATGCCATCCGCATTCGCCACGGGGTCCCGTCATTACCCGTTAGGTTACTTAACTAACGACAGAGCGGGGGCTGGGCTAGCGTGGGTGTAAAACATAAGTGACGTCTAAATAGTTATCATATATATAGATATTTTACATTCGTCTGACACAATGATATTCATTCCAGATCACAGATGAACTTAATTGGATTTGCAAGCAATCCGTGTTTGTTTTTGAGCCTGCAACAAAATACGGATTACACAGTTGTGATGAATAGCCATTACCCCTCCCACGACCCCCACGGGTGCGGCAAACTACCCGCCCGGCAGTTTGTGCACCCCACCTTGGATCTGTCCTAGGAGCAAAAACAGTAAAATGAAATAATACAACGGTGGCTACAACCGCAACCTGGAAGTGCCCCGCAAAATAATATTACAACAAATTACATTTACATCAAATGAATTAAATGATAACCAATCACATAACCCCGGCTATACATCACAACAGTCCAACACAGTTCATATGCACAAACAGATAAAATCCATTTCAGAAATGTGCAACCCCCTGCCAACTGACATACTAGCAGTTAGGGGAGGTTTACGAACACATTATACAATCACAGATATAATCCAACAAGCAAATACTGTATAATTTCGATCGATTAAACACTTTTAATTTTGCTCCAATACTGCTCTGCAAATCTGAAACCTGAGCAAAAATTAAATATTCCAGAAAATACCAAATATCTCAGAGAAGCAACACAGGAAAATTGGGTTCCTGAATCGCCAACTCGGCGGCGGAAGCGCGGCGGATCAGTGGGATCCCGCCGCGGTTCCGCGGCGCTTTAGGCGATTCAGGGGCCCAATTTTCTTGGGTGTTCTTCTACTGTCTTTTCAAGCTTTCTGAACGACCCTTAAAAATTTTTGGACTTCATTTAAAAATCGACAGAAACTGATATTTTCGGGCTTTTCCGGTTTCGTTTTTTCCGTTCGAAATTCATACAAATTTGCAAGTAAGTTATTTATTGTTTAGCGAGGCTCTGATACCACTGTAAGTCGATGTACAACACCCCAATACTTGTGGGGAGGCGGAATTTTCAAAGACGAACTTGTTTAGTGAACAAACATCGACTAACCGCTTGAATCGAAGCTAAACGATAACTAACTTAAAACATAGAGTTTCTATGCTACTATGTTTAAGGATTATACCTAACGGATCGTGTCCTTCGTCTTTGCGAACTCCACCTCCTCCTCGGCCTTCTCGAAGTAGTAGACGATCCACCCGAGAGCTTTACTCCAAGCTTAGCCTCTAAACTTGAGGCAACTAAACTTCTCTAAGTGCTAATCAAAGAAACTAGGTGTAATATAGAGAGGGTTATGGATTAAGTAGTCTAACTAATCCTTGTACTCAACACATGAGAGGGGAAGATTAGGGTTTGAAGAGGGAGAGCTTGAGGAGAGAGAAGGTGAGGATAATAATGAAGTGAGAATAATGAGTTATGATAATATATATCAAGCATTTCTTTTATCAAGAAAAGAATAAGAAATGAATTTAGCAACCATGCTTGATAATTGTTAGTTATATGTATGCCCTAGAGGCCATTACTGTACATTGGATGTATATTGTAGTGGATGCTGGGACATATATAGGGAGGACTTTCTTGCTCGACATGATAGTATGCTATCTGGTTACTCTTTACCTTAACGTGTATACTGATTGTCTCTCTGTTACATGTTGGTAAAGCCCTTAGGATGTGTACTTGACTACCTGGACTATGATGCGGATCATACTAGTGGGGACATGGTAGTCCATAAGTACATCCTTGAAAGTCCCTAGTCGTGGGTGTATCAAGACGGGGCATCGATATACCAGAGTAGACTAGCGTGTACCTTCTCGACCCATACAGATGGGCGATGGATGATCCCATATCCATTAGTGTTTGACATCAGAGATGATATACGGGTGATCAGTAGAGACTGGGTACACTGGACGGACTCGCTGAGAACTCCCAGATGGTATTATACCTCACGTCAGATGGCAGTTCTCTGGTGACACTGGTACAGAGTAGTCTGTTGACCCGAGATCGTCATAGAGTCTTGTGTGGTTCCCACTATGCTTTGATTTCCATCTTACCACGTCCAAGAGGGCGTGCAAAACGGTGGTTTTTGGGTACAGTCCCGAGTCACATGGAGGCAATGAGCAATAGGAGGGGACTCGTCTCTCCCGGTATAGGGGGTTGATGTTGCGCTGTGTTCGATTGGCTATAACAGGAAGTCCCTGGCCAGGGCTAATCAGAGAATTGCTGGTAAGTGTTACCAGTAGTTTCTCGATCCGTTATGAGCCTCATATCGACACGACTTATCGAGCTATTGGGGTCTGACGTTTACCACCCCTAGGCAAGATATGCGACATATCAGACGATCAGACCGGATTGTACGGTAGTGTTACTGGTTGGATTCACTGGAGTGTGAGCGGGCTTGCTCGTCGATCTTCAGATCGCTCAATACCCGGGTGGCCGTTACGTTTAGCAGACCGCTTGCGGCTTGTGGGTGCTTGATATGATCATCACCTGCTGCCGGCGTATTGACGAGTCTTTAGAGTCCTACACAGAGGTTTCCTGGCTCAAGCGAAATGAAATAGGAGCGCATATGAGATATGTGCGGGACCGAGAATAATGCGTGTATGTGATACCGTATTTCATTCTCGCGATCAATGTGTCGAATGGTTGTATGCGATATAACCTAGTTATCGATTCAAGCGTTGATTCGATAAGCCGATACATTTCATACTAGTCGGTTGTGTGCGACATGACCGGATCATTGAATCAAGCATTGATTTAATGATTTAATGCATAATTATATATTTGATATATTACTTTGCATTAACTAGTACTGGTTCACTTTAAATGGATTTTCTCACTTGAATTGTGCAAGTTGTATATGTGATATATTTTTATGCACATGTTTGTTAAGTGTAAAGAATCAAACCATGGTTTAAACTAATGATTAGGGTTTTGTTTAGTCATTTACTTATTTATCTATTTCTTTATTTATCTTTTTCTTTTGGAAAGGATAAATGATGAAATGGTGGCATTATTTGTTTGCTAGTTGAACTTTCATGAAGGTTTGACTTAGTCTCCTTTCTTGTTCTTATCCTTAACCCTAACCATTCCTTTAACCATGGTATTTTCTCTACACTTAAATGTATGACAAGATTTAATTCTATTTCATTTTTATTATTCAAGACTTATCATATATTCATCTTCTTCTTCCTTTCTTCACTTGAAGAAAGCAAGTTCCATCAATGGTGATTGTTGGAAACAAGTGAGAAATCCAAATCTAAAGTCTACCCACTTCCTATTTCTTCATCCTCTACCTCTTGCCAAGTAGTAGAGTGTGTTTCCTTCACAAGTTTCATGACTTGGCGAAGTGAGAGCTTGATCTTGCGATGCTTCGACGTAGATCATCTTCGGCATGGACATCGACGACATAGTTCGCCATTTCTCCGACGAAGCGACACTAGAGCTCGGATTTTGATTTGGACAGCAAAGGGACTTCGTTGCGGAGCTATGGAGGTGGAGCACCGGATCTACAAAGGTTGTATTTCCGTATCTCTTAGTTAAGAGTTAACTAGTTTAATGTTTCGCCTAGAAATCTAGTCTACGATCCGTAGTCGGGTCTCTCGGCACCCATAATTTTTGAATTTGGCATGATCGATGCCTTGTGAGACCTCACTTGAGTGCCTAGGAACCCTACAGTGGTATCAGAGCCTAGCTAGAGCCTTAGGCGAAGTCTAGACGGATTTTGAAGTCCGATCGAACCCGAAAGTCCAAAATTTCCATGCTCTCTGTACATTTTTGAAAACAGTGAGTTTTTCAACATTAAAATTATTCAGAAAATCAAGCAGGGTTTTATATGAATTACTGTGAAATACGGGGGTCTAATTCGAATAATCCATCGCGGAACCGCGGCACGAGCTAGGCATGTGCGGCGGTTCCGCGGCCGTTTGGTCTCCTGCTGCGTTGACTTTTGCACAGTAATGCATATTTAACAGTTCTTAGTTCTCTGGGTATTTTTAAGTTTTATTCAAGAGTTGAATAATCTGGGATGTTTTGGAGCTTCGATGATTCGATCGGGTTTATCAAATTTTGTCTGTGTGGCTTTCCGGATAAATTTTAGAATATGTTAAAATGTTCGACCGGATATAAATACCCAATTTTTCCCCTATCGGGAAATTTCCAAGTGTTGGACTTTTCCGTTGTTTAACGACGTTCTAAGTAGTGCAAGTAACGCGATGGACCCTCTAGAAGACAACAAACCTTAACTCGATTATGTGACCGTCTTGAACTGCCCTTTGAACCTTCGGGTTTGGGGCAGTACGGCGTGCCACATGTGAGGCGTTGGCTTGACCCTTCTACGGCTGGACCGTTGGTACTGAGGCACGAACTGAATGTTGTTAGACTTATTTCATGTGTTGATCTGTATCGGGAAAACTTGGGTGCTTGACTGTTCGATCGAAAAGTTTAACATTTTCTGTTTATCTGGAATGTGATACAATAATTGGAATTCACAAAAGTTATGTGATAACTGAATGAATGTTACAAACATAGCAGTTTAGTCTCACTTGATCGGTTGCCACGGAATTTTGATGTGATCAAAAGTCCGTCGCAATCACGTAGCGTATGCGGATACTCGCCGATAAACTTAATAGACAGCCTCACTCCATAGCCCCGACCAAGTGACTGTAGGAGAACCCCGTCGCCGAAAGCATCCGTTCGGGTGCTCGCAGCAGCGGTGTTCCGCCTTGGTGCACTTCGTCGACGGTATCGGGGGTGCGGCCGTCTGCTAAAGTTTGCGACGAGCATTCGATCAGGATGTCGGGAATCTTGTTGAATTGCCCGACTTGATATTGAAAAGAGTTTTCGATTTTGAGACTAAAATGCGGAGTTTATAATTGTTAGGCATGTGATGTCTAAGTAATTCATTTGGTCAGGCATGCGATGTCTGAGGTGGTTGCGGATTCCAACTGTTGTAGTTTTACACTTTCTTTTCTGTGACCGTAAGTGTAATATGTGATATCGCCGGTTTTGTTGCTATATGTCAACGACAATTAGGATGCGCATATTTACTTACGTTGATGACATGTGATGTTATGTGTTGCTGGATATGTTATATTAGATTGTCGTGTTTGAATAGCCCGGGGTTTTTATGTGAGATGAGTGTTTTTCATTTTCATTCATGTAAAAACTTGTATGTAATATTCTTTTATTGGGGCGCTTCCAGGTTGCGGAAGTTGTCACCGTTTGTATATTATTTACTTTTCCACACTAGGATAGACCCAAGGAGGAGGGCACAAGTAACCGGGTTCTGGAGTTTAGTGGGAGACCAACTCGAGGAGTCGAGTCCGGGTCTCCTAACTCTAGAATTGGCAGAGTTGCTTGCCGCTCTCGTAGGGGTCTAGGGGTGTGGGTTTGGCTATTCATCACGACCGTGGAATCCGTGTTTTATACTGGCTCGTATTGAAAACACGGACGTCCTGGTATATCCAATATTTCATATGATTCTTCTGCTGCGATATTTGTGATGTGATCATGTGATGTTCTATGATAGATACAGTATATAGTATATATGATATATTATATAGGCGTTACTTATGTTTTAGACCCGCGCTAGCCCTGCCCCGCTCTGTCGTTAGTTACCTAACCTAACGGTGCACGAGGGGACATCGAGGCGAATGCGGATGGCATAAGTGTACGTCGTATTTATCTGTGATGTTTAGGTACTTAAATGATGGGACTTCATTAATGTGATTAATGAAATAAAAGAAACCTAAGATGTTGTAGAATCGAATTTCAAAATAAAACAGGTAGCTACAGTTCTTGCTTTGCACAGCGGTATATGTGATATATCCTGCACCTTATTCGATAAGGAAAGGACCGAGATCCCTTCACCGGGAGTGACTCCTTTAGCAATAACTGGCATATGCTACACCCTCGGTTTGTCTTTTGATTGCTTTTTAGAGTTTTTGCTTTGCACAGTGATATATATGATATATCCCGCACCTCATTCGACGAGGAAAGGACCGACGATCCCTTCACCGGGAGTGACTCCTTTAGCAAAACTGGAAAAGCCTCAAAAGCACTCCATTTTTAAAATCATTTGATTCTACAACGATATCGAGTTCATTACGCAATAGGTTTTCAGAAAAACCTGTCGTAGCCCTCCGTCATTTCAGATAAGTGGTAGTTAGTATTCGTGCTACGTTTGTTGGCCTGCGTCAAGGCGTAGTGTGCGGTAGCTAACTAGTATTTATCTGCTTATGCATATGATGCAGATTGGATTAGGGTAGTCGTGCGACTTTGTTGGCCTGCGTCAAGGGTCGTGCGGGTGGGTTTAATTCAATCAGGAAATGACGGGTTGAACTTGACTAGCGGACTATGGTTTGTTGGCCTGCGTCAAGGTCATAGGACGCTAGGGGCAAAATATTATCGGGAATTTCAAGTGTTGAGATTTGCAATGAGATTGCATACCTTCTATGAGATAGTTGGATCCCGATACCCGCTGCGAGTAAGAGTTACTCCTGGGAGAGTTTTATACATTGCAATTAGCCGATCAAGTAGGTGTCTAGAAAGGTGTCAACGGGGTTACGCCTCTGGGAAAACGAGGTTTACATTAATTAGGTTCATGCGAAAGCACGGGGGACCTCCCTCAAAGTACCGACACTAGCCTGGCTGAAAGATTGGCGAACTTGTAGTGTGTAATTAATCCCGGCTAGTCTTTCCTTTTAGGGTTTGAAGGAAGATTTGATAAAAAGCAGTGGGAGCCATCCTGATTAGATAAAATAATAACCAATCTATTCTTGCAAGAGCGCACGCTGAGTGTTTTCTTCTCTCTCTCTCCTGGTAGCGACCATATCACGCCTTAATCAAGATAATAATACGGATTATTGACCGAACCCGCTTGTTATACTGAGCTAGGGAACGTTGGTCCCGCTCCAACTTATAATTGTTATAAGACAGAGCAGGAAATTGGGGAATACCAGATTTCCCGTGCCGCCCAAACGAAGAGAGTGCATACTGATGCATCTTCTTCGGGTGTGTTCGTTACATAGAACTGTTTCTCAGTATCCTCCGCATCCTTGGTATATGATACCGGATCAGGATCCCAGATATGTAATTTGTTACATAGGGCTACAAAAAGGTAGAAAAACTGAGAACGGGTGAAAAGTTTCATGAGGCAGAAAACGGGGCAAGTGTTGCAGCCAAGTCTGTCGGTTACTGTCACCCTGTATTACCTGAATACATTGATTCTGAACAAATGTTATTAGATACCGAACCTGATATACAAAATTATATCTATCTATTTATTAGTAAAGAAATAATAAAATTTTGTATTGTTGGATAATGTTTTGAACATTTCCTATATCAAAAGTTGATCGGTTCAGGCACGTTATCTAAAAGCATTGATGTTCTAAATCAAACTACAGTTCATAGTATATAGAACACACACAAGAGGAAGAGTTCAGAAATGAACGAATCCTTCTTGAGGTATTGTAGACTAGGTCATATCAATGCGACCCGACTAGCTGAGTTACATTTAGATGCATATTTAAATCAGTTTGAATTTACATCTTGTGAAACTCGCCAGTCATGTCACAAAGATATAATGACACCAGCTCTGTTTACTGGAAACAGAGAAAGAGTTAGTGAACTCTTGGGACTAATACATGTTGATGTATGTAGGTCCCCTGTCTACACATGCCAAGACTGGTTCTTTATACTTCATTACGTTCTCTGATGATCTCTTTAGATTCAGACATATGTTCTTGTTGAAACACAAGTCCGAACCTTTTGAGATATTCACAGAATATAAGTTAGAAGTAGAGAACCAAAATACGGGTAAAAGTATTATGTCCTTTGATGAGATCAAGGAGGAGAATACTTGAGCACGGAAATCCTGGACTATTCTAAAGAAGAATGAGATTCTCTCTCAGCATTACTCCTCCGTATACACCATAGCACGATGGTATATCGGGGCGGAGCAGATACACCCTATATGATAAGGTGTGCTCTATGATGAGTACTACTGAGTTACCTATTTCCTTTTGGGTGTTATGCACTTGAGAAGTTGCATACCTATTGAATAGGGTTCCAATCAAATCAGTTGCCTACCACTTCATATATGATATGGTATGGGAAGAGCCCATGTCTTAAGCTAGTTAAGATTTGGGATTGTCCGGCCTATGTCTAAAAGCGAAATCCGGACAAGCTCGAGGCAAGATTTTTTATGTAGAACTGGAAATGTTCCAGCTATACAAACTGCAGCTGATGATTTGATAGAACCAAAGGATTCAATAGATACCAACGAACCTCAGCCTCTCCGTCGATCTAGTAGGGTTCCTCACCCACCTGAGAGATTCTTCGGTTTCTCTATGACAGTGGGAGCGAGGATTGCATCATGAGATGATGACCCAACTAGTTTCGAGCTGGCCATCAGGAGTAAGACTCTGTCAGAATGGCTGGATGCTTAGCGATCTGAGATGGAATCCTTATACACCAACAAAGTATGGACTTTGGTTGCTATATCTGAAGAGTTAAATCCCCATCAGGAGCAAGTATATCTTGAGAAGATTACTTGTTGTACATGGAAAAGTTGAGACTTTCAAAGCTAGACTTGTTAAAGGTTTTCGTCATTGACCAGGCGTGGATAATGATGAAACCTTTTCCAGTACCTATGCTTAAGTCCATCCAGATCCTACTTGCCACGGCTACATACCATGAATACGATATCTGGTGGTTGGGTGTCATAACAGCCTTTCTAAAATGATGTTTTAGAAGAGTGTGTCTATAAGTACACAGCCAGAGGGCCTCGTAGACAGTGGGAGCAGCGGAAACGTGTGCAAGATGCTTTATAGGATAAAGCAGGCATCGCGGAGTTGGAACATCTGTTTTGATGGATTAGTCAAAGAAGTTGACATCATCAAAATGGTAGATGAACCTTGTATAAACAAAAAGGTAGTAGGGAGTATGGTGGTGATCCTCGTAGAGTACGTGGATGACATACTCTTGATAAGAAAGGAGTTTCTTATGCTACGCTCGATCAATCTCCGTTTATCACAAAGATTCTCCGTATAGGATCAAAGTGATACCTCCTAAATCCTGAGTTTTGGATCTATAAGATAGATCTGATTGGATGTTAGGATACTCACTAGTAGTAGTGAGATGGTATCAATCGATCCTGGGGAGAATCACTGGAAGTGTTCCAGGGTGATAAAGACGACTGAATGTCAGTCGCAGGCATTGTCTTTACCCTCAGTAAAGGGACGATATGTTGGAAGAGTTCCAAGCTAAATAACGTGGCATACTAGACGATAAAGGCACGATACATCGCTACTTAAGATGCTACCAAAGAGGAAGTTTGGGTGTATATTAGTTCATGAGATGAACTACGTTCCTACCATTGTGAGACAATGGAGTTGTAGCTTATGCCAAGGAACGCCAGTCCCATCAGTGATCCAGACTTATTCTAAGGCAGTATCACCTGATCATGGAGATGCTTGATCTCCAGGATGATCGAGGCAAGGAGAGCAGACTTAGAGGATAACGCAGCGGATCCACTCACGAAGGCCTATTCCCAGATAGAGACTTTTATGGGATGGTTGAGTATGAGATACTGCAGCCACTGCTACAGATGGCCCTAGTGCAAGTGGGAGATTGTTAGTTATATGTATGCCCTAGAGGCCATTACTGTACATTGGATGTATATTGTAGTGGATGCTGGGACATATATAGGGAGGACTTTCTTGCTCGACATGATAGTATGCTATCTGGTTACTCTTTACCTTAACGTGTATACTGATTGTCTCTCTGTTACATGTTGGTAAAGCCCTTAGGATGTGTACTTGACTACCTGGACTATGATGCGGATCATACTAGTGGGGACATGGTAGTCCATAAGTACATCCTTGAAAGTCCCTAGTCGTGGGTGTATCGAGACGGGGCATCGATATACCAGAGTAGACTAGCGTGTACCTTCTCGACCCATACAGATGGGCGATGGATGATCCCATATCCATTGGTGTTTGACATCAGAGATGATATACGGGTGCTCAGTAGAGACTGGGTACACTGGACGGACTCGCCGAGAACTCCCAGATGGTATTATACCTCACGTCAGATGGCAGTTCTCTGGTGACACTGGTACAGAGTAGTCTGTTGACCCGAGATCGTCATAGAGTCTTGTGTGGTTCCCACTGTGCTTTGATTTCCATCTTACCACGTCCAAGAGGGCGTGCAAAACGGTGGTTTTTGGGTACAGTCCCGAGTCACATGGAGGCAATGAGCGATAGGAGGGGACTCATCTCTCCCGGTATAGGGGGTTGATGTTGCGCTGTGTTCGATTGGCTATGACAGGAAGTCCCTGGCCAGGGCTAATCAGAGAATTGCTGGTAAGTGTTACCAGTAGTTTCTCGACCCGTTATGAGCCTCATATCGACACGACTTATCGAGCTATTGGGGTCTGACGTTTACCACCCCTAGACAAGATATGCGACATATCAGACGATCAGACCGGACTGTACGGTAGTGTTACTGGTTGGATTCACTGGAGTGTGAGCGGGCTTGCTCGTCGATCTTCAGATCGCTCAATACCCGGGTGGCCGTTACGTTTAGCAGACCGCTTGCGGCTTGTGGGTGCTTGATATGATCATCACCTGCTGCCGGCGTATTGACGAGTCTTTAGAGTCCTACACAGAGGTTGCCTGGCTCAAGCGAAACGAAATAGGAGCGCATATGAGATATGTGCGGGACCGAGAATAATGCGTGTATGTGATACCGTATTTCATTCTCGCGATCAATGTGTCGAATGGTTGTATGCGATATAACCTAGTTATCGATTCAAGCGTTGATTCGATAAGCCGATACATTTCATACTAGTCGGTTGTGTGCGACATGACCGGATCATTGAATCAAGCGTTGATTTAATGATTTAATGCATAATTATATATTTGATATATTACTTTGCATTAACTAGTACTGGTTCACTTTAAATGGATTTTCTCACTTGAATTGTGCAAGTTGTATATGTGATATATTTTTGTGCACATGTTTGTTAAGTGTAAAGAATCAAACCATGGTTTAAACTAATGATTAGGGTTTTGTTTAGTCATTTACTTATTTATCTATTTCTTTATTTATCTTTTTCTTTTGGAAAGGATAAATGATGAAATGGTGGCATTATTTGTTTGCTAGTTGAACTTTCATGAAGGTTTGACTTAGTCTCCTTTCTTGTTCTTATCCTTAACCCTAACCATTCCTTTAACCATGGTATTTTCTATACACTTAACTAAGGTTAAATGTATGATAAGATTTAATTCTATTTCATTTTTATTATTCAAGACTTATCATATATTCATCTTCTTCTTCCTTTCTTCACTTGAAGAAAGCAAGTTCCATCAATGGTGATTGTTGGAAACAAGTGAGAAATCCAAATCTAAAGTCTACCCACTTCCTATTTCTTCATCCTCTACCTCTTGCCAAGTAGTAGAGTGTGTTTCCTTCACAAGTTTCATGACTTGGTGAAGTGAGAGCTTGATCTTGCGATGCTTCGACGTAGATCATCTTCGGCATGGACATCGACGACATAGCTCGCCATTTCTCCGACGAAGCGACACTAGAGCCCGGATTTTGATTTGGACAGCAAAGGGACTTCATTGCGGAGCTATGGAGGTGGAGCACCGGATCTACAAAGGTTGTATTTCCGTATCTCTTAGTTAAGAGTTAACTAGTTTAATGTTTCGCCTAGAAATCTAGTCTACGATCCGTAGTCGGGTCTCTCGGCATCCATAATTTTTGAATTTGGCATGATCGATGCCTTGTGAGACCTCACTTGAGTGCCTAGGAACCCTACAATAATATCTAGTGATGATTCACTCCATGAGTCATTAAGCATTTATCATGCATTAATGACATGGATGAATCATCCATATGACTCACTAATCACATTCATTGCTTATGCCACCTTAACCCCCTTAGTCACCACCTTCTAGAAGCTTCTCATGCAATTACGAGAACGCCCCTCCTTTCCGCAAAAATACGAAAAAACTTTAGACTGTATAAATCCAATAACCGGATACCAGTAACTGGCTTAAACCAAAGCCGACTGGTAAAAACTGTCCGAAAGTCGTACGCGCGTAAACGCACGTATGCGTCCGAACCCTTGTCGTAAAACCATACGACCTCTATATCGTTTCTCCTGGAGTAGGAAAACTCTCTGTGTGGGACTCTAGAGACTCGACTACTACGCTGGCAGTGGGTTTAACCACAGACCGCAAGCGGCACTAGCTGTACATAACGGTCCCCAGGTAGATGTCGATAAGAAGGCCGATGAGGGAACCCATCCGAACTTCTACTGAGTCTGATGTGACAATCTCCATACAGTCCGGTCCGTTCGTCCAAGACTATCGCATATCGAGCCTAGGGGGCGGCAAGCGTCAGTCCCCTAATAGCGGTATAAGTCGTGTCGGAGGGAAGCCCATTACACCCTGAGAAACTACTGGAACCTACCAGTAAATCTCGCTTGCCCTGGCCAGGGACTTTGCGTAATGGCTCTCTGACACAGCGCGATATCAACTCCCAATACCGGGAGGGACGAATCCTGTCTAACCGCCACTGCCTCCAAATGCTCGGGACTGCACCCAACTGCTACCTGTTTGCACGACTCCTTTGAGCCGTGGTAGGGTAGCAATCTAAGAACAGTGGGACACACTCGAGGCAAAGTAGCAGTGTCAAGTCTGCGGACTATGCTGTACTCATGTCACCTGGGAACTGTTCACTGACGACTGGTATAAAACCAACCAACAGTTCCCTGTGAGTCCTGTCCGGTGTACCCGTAACCCAACGAGCACCTGTATACTATCTCCAGCACGACGTACTGACGGCTGTGGGACAGACCATCTCCCCAACTGGGATGAGAAGCGTACACACTAGTCTACTCCGGAGTATCGATGCTCTGTCTCGATAATCCAACGACCAGGGACCAGAATAAGGATGTGCTTGTAGACTACCCAGCCCCCACTAGTGTGACTGCCATCACAACGCTGGTAGTCAAGCAAGATCCTAAGAGCTCTATCAATACGTACACTCACATATTAAGATAGAAAAACCAAGTAGCATACTACCATGTTTAGCAAGACTGTTATATACATGTGAATATCCCAAGCTTCCATTAAGTAATATACAAACTAGTATGATACAGTAATGGCCTTCTAGGGCATAAACACTAACACATACAAATAATAATACATCAATTTACATGTTACATGAATTGAAAGAAAAGAAAACTCTCATCTCACAAAACCCCCGGCTATTCACCCGCGACAATCCAACGCATTCATATACACATACCATCAACAAACACAGATCACAGATATGTATAACCCCCACTAATCGACGTATAGCGATTAGCAGACGTTCAATACATATAAACATCACAGATATAACCCAATAGTCAAAGTATAGTGAAGTTCGATCAAAAAATACGGATTTATAGGCCCCCAAAAACAAATTTCTTTTCTGGAAAACCTGGGCACAAATAAACCATCTTAAAAATCCCAAAACTTTAACAGAGGAATACTGCACCAAACTCGGTTCAGAACGGAGTCAAAACGGCCGCTGTTCCGCGGCAATAGGCACGCTTTTGCCGCGGAACCGCCGCGCTTTGAACTGTTCACTAGACCATTTTTGGTGTGCTTCTTGACAAAACCCTGAGCCGGTTTTTTAAGTATGATTTTTTATTTTTTTAGCAGAAAAAAATTCAACAGAAAGTGTAACATCTCAAAAATTAATAATAATAATAAAATATTATTTTTGGGAATTTTTATAAATTAATATTATTTTATTGAATATTTTAATGTTTTGGGATTATTAAATACAAATAAATGGTAAAAATTTTAGAAAATTACGGAAAATTCTAAAATAGGATAATTTATAGAATTATGCCATTTTTAAGTTTTTGTGATTAATTAGATGCTAATCTAGTGCTAATCGCGATTAAAAATCGCTAATCGGTTTTTAGCATTTTTGTGCAAAACATGCACATATCACTTTTTTCACACTTGTGCATTTTCTATCATGTTATTTGGGGTTACTATTCTAGTGAGAAGGTTTTGGAGAAAAGGGAAAAAGAAAAAGGAAAAGAAATTGGAAAAGGGAATAAAATATGAAGCATGGTGTGAGAGAGAGAGAGGTATGGCCTTCTTTGACCAAGACTTACCCATCTCCTTCATTTCCTTCACTCATTTCTCTCTCCCTCTTCTTGCTTGCTGCTGCTGCTCCTGCACCTCACTTTCCCTCCCCTCTTCAAGCTCCAAAACACCTCTAAAACTACACCAAAACCCAATCTCCATTTCGATAAATGTGTGCACAAGCTCGAGACCTACACGATGGACCAAGAAAGCATGGATTTTGGCCACTGGGGGGCAACTCAAGAAAATTCTTGAGTTGACAAATGAGGTAATTTCTGGACCATTAGCTTAATTCTAGCTTTTCCTTTAACCCCATGTTAAGATTAAATCGATATTGTGTGATATTATGGACTTGATGAAAACCTAGTTAGGGTTTGAGAGAAACTTGTGTTGTATTGGGAAATTAAGCTCAGTTGAGGTTATATAAACACCATAGTGCCTAAATTGAGACCCTAACCTGAAGCCTAAAACCAGAATACGGATTTTAGAAACCGATATCGGAAAATTTGTGAAATCTGTGAAGGTTATTTGGGATCTGCTTTTACCCCGAGACTCCTAAAATAATATTGAGTGGACAGTGATATGTGCAGGCACCCAGGAAGCTATCACCAAGACCCCAACCCCTAACTCTTTTCCATGGCCGCCAATTTAACCCAATTGGCCGCAATTTGCGGCCCGACCAGCACCAATCTGTGTCGTTTTGGTTCTGCAGCTCCTACATGTATAGATTGGACCCCTGGTATATATAGATTTGTATAAAGTGACCTAGGGTGAAATCTGGGACATATTTCCTAAGTTGTTGTTTTGGATTCGTGTTTCCGTATTCCGTATTTTAATTCTGAAATTGTGGATTTTGTTTTGCCTCGACTATTTGGCGTTTATACGACGATATAGAGGATTTATTGATGGTTTTGAAGGCGTGCCATAGGTTCTCACCTATAGGCCCCTTATCGTATCGTTTTGGATTTCATGTGCCGTTTTAGCTTGGTTTTGGTTTTAATTGCGTATATACGATACTTGCTGTGTAGGTACCCCATGAAGACTTCGGGACGACAAGAAAGCGCGTGGCGACGTCGACAAATGAAGACCCAAGGTGAGTAGATTATATCTACAGGGGGAAGTCGGGTGGATGGCGTATAGCACCCCCGCAGTCCGTAGTTAGTATACTATGTATATTAGATATATGATAGTTATAGTGTGTCGTGGTTTTTGTGTTAGATGTATTATGGTTAGTTAGGGTTAGAAGTAACTAGTGTAGTTCCTAGTCGCGAACCCTAGGATAGATTTATACCCACACTCACACACTTGCATATTCCTTATACTTACACTTGGTTGATGATATTTGATGACATTGGAGATGAGTCGATGATATTGGGCCTTGTGCCGCAAGATAGGTGATTTGATATGATGCATATTTGGGATATGACATGTGATTCTTGCGGGCTTGGGATGTGTGTTTACCCCCGCATTCATACTTTATAGATGGTATCAGATGTACTAGACTTAGATCTGTAACCCCGATTTTGTGATATGATGATAATGATACCTGATATTTAATAAGAGGAATGTGATTTGACCCGTACCCAGCTATTGGGATGCCGTACGACGATTTACCGTACGAGCTTTACATTGATGATAGATCCGCACTCATGACTTGAGGAGGTCATATGATATATTGTATCGTACGCGATACTACTGAGGCAGGATCACAGACTATATATATACATATCGACTCAGATCTAGGTGGTTTCCATACCCCTCCCGATTGACCTGATACTTAGATCAGAAGTTTGCATAGTAGATGTTAGACTAGACCCGAGTCATACCTATTTCAAAAACTACGAATCAGGAATATCTTAAAGACAAACAAAGGTATTCTACGGATACTTTAAAAGGCGTACCTTTTCTTAAAAACACCGTAGCCCTTATTTTACTAAAAACCCTGATTCGTCTTGTTTCAAAAGGCATAACTGCATGATACATACATATCGATGTAGTTTCTTCACTGTGGTGTTGATTATTTAATTTCCCGCATACTCATGCTATTCATATTGCCTGCATATGTTGCCATCATGCTGTTAGGACACCAACACCATTATCGATGATGCATATGTTCCACGTACACTCGCTTGCCGGCTCACACACTTCATCATCGATAATTGCCATGTCACTACACTGTAGTACGGTCGCATTCAGGATACGACCATTGCATTGCATACTTGTATACATACTCATTGTACACTTATATTTGTACACATACTTGTTGCACATACACAGATGATAATTCTAGATTTGGGAACCGCAAGATACTCTTTAAAACTGATCTATTTTAAAAGACCGGTTTCCCCAACATGTGCATATCACTATTCCGTATTGCATGATATATCGATTTGCTTACATTCTTTATATGTTGCATACATCATGTTTTCTGATTATACGCATTGAGATATGCTGTTTCCATGATATTTCTGGATTTGGGAACCGTGGCTATTTCAACTGAGAACGTGTATTGTCTTTAAAAACCTGGTTTCCCTTGATATGATATTTCAGTGCGTCCACCATGTGTTTTTCTCGGTTCTGAGAGTGGCATATGAAACCCGATTCGAGGAGCGGTAGGCACCGTCTGCGGGTACATGGTGGACCCGGTAAGGTATCCCGGGGCAAGAAGACTCGTATATGTTAGACGGTGAGCCTGGCAGGGGAGCACTACCAACCGGTGATAGTATTTGGACTCGGCGGTTATCGTGGGGATACCGACCGGAGTATGTACGTATGGGTACGTCGAAATTCGAGGGTCGAAGCTGGGCACTCGGGTTTTCGAGACAACGTATGATACGTACCTATCAGGGCCAGTCTTGGTGACAGCGCCTGATAGACGAGGATTTACGTGCCGATGCTAGGCACAGGTTTCATGATGTTTTATGATATTTCCATGATTGTTTATATCCTTATATTTCCATGCTTATGTTTTACGATATTTACATGCATGAGGCTTATTGTCATTGGGTGACAGGTGGACGGGATCCACACTTTTTCAGACATGGATCATATATAGACTGGATTTACATTGATCATACTTCATTTGTATATATAACAGGGTTTGAGGGCGCTGTTATATATACCCTTACACCAATATTAGTGGTATGGGACGCTAATATATGTGTATTGATATTCATTTGATACTTCATTATATTTACTTCATGCAGCATACCTTATATTCATGATATGTTATTACCTGAGTTTTTGGCACTACATACATGTTTAGAGGTTACTTTGCCACCTTATCATGCTTCAGACGTACTCTTGAGGTTTACTTTTTATATTGATCGTATTGGCCTAGGTTTACGTCTTGCATTCGGTTTCTGCTTGTAGATATTTCTATTCACGAGTTGGCAACTCACCCCCGTTGTGCCACAGTTCTTGCAGGTTTTGCCGTACAGGTTCCTTTGCGGCATTTCTGGCACACTACTTCCTTGCGGGTGAATTGCTTTTGGTAGGTGGATTCTATTGCATCAAGAACCACCATTGTACTTGTATTATTCATTGTATCTAGAACTTCCATCAACCAAAACTTGTATATTGTTTCAGACTTAGACATTAGTGTTGTATTATTTCGACCTTAGAGTCGCGCTTAGTAGTGTTGCGGTTTTTCATGCTTTTGAGCTTTCTTTTTGGGTTTTGATCCTCGCCACTCGGCGTTGTATATTATATTGTTGTGTGGATGTGACCGTCTTTGACGAAGAGCTAGCTCCCGCTTGGGGATGCCCTTTATCATTGCTTATATATTGCTACTCTTGTTGTACCCCGTTGGGGCCAGTTTTTACAAAAGAAACTCTGCCGAAATTTTTAGAAAAGACTTTACTTTTTAAATCCATTTCCGGCTTAGTTATTTAAAAACCTTGACTTCAAACCTGTTTTTCCTTACTTCCTAAAAACAAATTTTCATATTTACTCTTAAAATGGTTTTAGATTTCTGGGCTTTTGGCTTACTTGGATCAGATGGAGTCCTATAGATTTCATATGGTTCAGGTGCCAGTCACGTGCTCTTTTTGGGTTGTGACAGAAAGTTAGGGTTTTGATTTTTTAGTTTTGCGATTTTTCCGATCAAACTTCCATACACTTTACTAACTAGCTAGTTTATGTTTAGTTAGGCTCTGATACCACTGTAAGTCCACGTTGTCCACCCCGGTGCTTGCGAGGAGGCAGAAAACGGAATAAAAATCGGATTTTTATCGAACTAGGCAACATGGACTAGCTTAAGGAGGATCTTTGCTAAACAAAACTAACTAAAAGCTAACTAGATTTAGCTACATGGAAGAAAGGTTATATCTTGGGCTTTATGTCCTTCTCTCCTTGCTCCTTGGAGTGGAAGAAAGAGATCACCTTATCGCCTTCTCTAGTCGAAGAAGGATCCACCCGAGAGCCTCAACCTTTGACTTCAACTTCAAGCTAAAAGTAACTAAAGTGCTAGAAGTGTTAATCCTAGAACCTTAGATGAAAGTAGAGATTACTTTGGAGAGGTTTAACTCAAGCTCAAGTGTTTCTCAACACATGAGAGGGGAGAGCTTGAGAAAGAGGAAGAGGAGGAGAGAGAATCAATATGATAGAATGAGAGAATAATGAGCCATTCTCACATATATGTGTGAATTATTGCAAAAAGATAATTAGCAAGATAATTGTCATGGCTTAATCAAGACATGACCATTATCATTTCATATTTAATGCAAATTGCAAGAATCAAAGAGCATCTTTTATATGGAATGATGATGGTCAAAGTGTCAACCTAGGTCAACAAGTCAAGATAGTCAAATTATCAACAACCCTAACCATGCACAATTATATTTAACTAATATCAATTAATCATAATACACACATAAGCATTAGGGTTAATAAAATGACAATGGTCATTAACCCTAATCAAAGTCCTCTCCCTCTGTCTCAATCAACTGTGCATACGCACCCGTATTCGTGATCCGAGGAACACGAATACAAAGAGATAAAACCAATCCCAAATCATATACTAGGATCTGGCTTAAACCAAAGCCCGCTAGTATAAGCTGTCCGGACAGCAAACGTGCACAAGTGCGCGGATGTGAACGAACCCTGTCGCAAAACCATGCGACCTCTACTCATTTTGCCTAAAGGCGAATAGCTCTCTGTGTGGGACTTTAAAGACTCGACACTACACTGGCAGTGGGTTTAACCACAGACCGCAAGCGGCACTAGCTGTACGTAACGGTCCCCAAGTAGATGCCGATAAGAAGACTGACGAGGTGACCCCATCTGAACTCCTACTGAGCCTGTATGTGACAGTCTCCGTACAGTCCGGTCTGTTCGTCTGATACATCGCATGGAGGGCCTAGGGGTCGGTGAACGTCAGTCCCCTAATAGCGGTACAAGTCGTGTCGGAGTGTAGCCCAGAACACCCTGAGATAACACTGGAAACCAGCCAGTATATCTCGCTTGCCCTGGCCAGGGACTACTTGTGTAATGGCTCTCCTAGACACAGCGCGATGTCAACCCCCAATACCGGGAGAGACGAATCCTGTCTAACCGTCACTGCCTCCAAGTGCTTCGGGACTGCACCCAACTACTACCTGTTTGCACGACTCCTTTGAGCCGTGGTAGGGTAGTAATCAAAGTACAGTGGGAACACACTCGAGGCGAAGTGACAGTGTCAAGTCAGCGGACTAAGCTGTACTCATGTCACATGGGAACTGATAACTGACGATAGGTATAATACCAACCAACAGTTCCCGACGAGTCATGTCCAGTGTACTCGTAACCTAACGAGCACCCGTATACTATCTCAAGTACGACGTACTGACGGCTGTGGGACAGACCGTCTCCCACGCTGGGATGAGAAGCGCATACGCTAGTCTACTCCGGAGTATCGATGCCATGTCTCGATAGTCCTACGACTAGGGACCTGTATAAGGATGTGCTTATGGATTACCCAGCCCCCACGAGTGTGAGCGCCATCACAACGCTGGTAATCAAGCAAAGATCCTAAGGGCTCTACTAATATGTATATAAGCGATATGCTAAAAGAAACACATGCACATATTGAAGTAGTGACAAACCAAGTAGCATACTACCATTTCGAGCAAGATTGTATATACAACTGTGAATATCCCAAGCTTCCATCAAGTAATATACATACTAGTATGATACAGTAATGGCCTCTAGGGCATATACACTAACATAGGTTCAGGTGACTGATCACGATTACACTTTGATAGAGCCCTTAGGATCTTACTGGACTACCAACTGTATGAGGGCGATCATATACGTAAGAGTTGTATGGTCTATAAGCATATCCTTAATAGTGGTCCCTAGTCGTGGGAGTTTCGAGACAGGGCATCGATACTCCGGAGTAGACTAGTGTATACAGTCGAGACCCCGACGAGGGGCGGTGGCCGGTCTCACAAGCCACTGGTGTCAGTTGGATCACCTAAGATGTATACAGGTGCTCATTGGGTTATGAGTACACCGGACAGGACTCGGCGGGAACCTGCTAGTTGGTATTATACATATCGTCAGATAGCAGTTCCCTGGTAACATGTGTACAGGTTAGTTCATCGACCTGAGGTCGTCATTTGTCTCGTGTGAGTTCCTACTGTGCTTTGATTTCTACCCTACCACGGCTCAGAGTCGTGCAAACGGGTAGTTTTTGGGTACAATCCCGAGCCACATGGAGGCACGTGAGCGGATCGGCAGGGTATTCGTCTATCCCGGTATTGGGGGTGGAGGTCGCGCTGTGTCTAGGAAAGCCATTACACCAAGTCCTTGGCCAAGGCAGGTGAGATTTACTGGTAGGTACTCCGGTAGTTTCTCAGGGTGTTCAGGGCTTGTCTCCGACACGACTTATACAGCTATTGGGGGTCTGACGTTACTAGCCCCCTAGGCCGAATATGCGATACTCATAGACGAACGGACCGGACTGTATATACATTGTCACTGTTAGACTCAGTAGGGTTTCTGGATGAGTTCGCTCATCAGCCTCCCTTGAGGTCAGTACATGGGCAGCCCTTATGCACAGCTAGTGCAGCTGACAACTTGTGGTTAAACCCACTGCCAGGGTACCGACGAGTCATTAGAGTCCCCCACAGATAGTTTCCCAAGTTCGGGCGAAACGTTGTAGAGGCCGTATGGTTTTATGGCAGGGTTCGGAAAATGCACGTGCGTTTACGCACGTGTCATATTTCAGGCAGATAATACTGGTGGGCTTTAGTTTAAGCCAGATCCATGTATTATACAGAGTAGATATAATATCTTTGTCTCAGTTGCATTTGTATTCGGTCGTAATACAAATGCGGGTATATTTATACAGTTACGGGGTTATCCTGAAATTCGTTTCAGGATCACTTTTGGAAGTTGCCAGTTTCCAGTTTTCTATCAGCCGTATTTAACATTCGGTTAAATGCGGATTTATCTTTTCTTCTCTGAGGTGAGTCATGAGTGTGTGGAAGGCTCTAGGAGCTTCTAGATGATGACTACGCTTCATGACTCATTAGTGCATTAATGGTTTTTGATGATGTGTTTTATGAGTCACCCTTTACCATTAATTCCTTTTGTTTGCATCATAGATATTTGTTAAAGATCTTTTGGCTTATGGTTACCTCCTTGCTCCTATACTCACCCCCCCACCTCCTTATATGTGGCCGGCCCCTCCCCTCTCTCATTGACTTACTTGATTTGATTCATTTGGAAAAAAGATGATAGATTTAGGTGTATGGAAATTTCATAGCTCTTTTCATTCCATCACCCGTCTCAATTGGCAACTTCATTAACCGTTCGTCCATGGCTTTTGACGAAGTGAGACAAAGTATTCCACTCATTCTCTACATCAATCTTGGTCATCTCTTCTAGCAAACTTGATGACCGAGTTGCCTCGGGTCAGAGGCGGGAGCCCGTTTAAAGATCCGATGACGTGGTGCCACCTGGACGAGGAGATCGGAGATCGACGAGATCGGAGCAGCCGCAACGGAGCGTGGGATGATGGTTAAAGAACGAAGGACTCGGATCGTTCGGTATAACCTTTCTATCCTCTTTGTAGATTGTTAGTTTAGCGTTAATGGCAGATCCGGGTTATAGTATGCGATAGCGCCAGTTATAAAAGTTTTTGTTCCGCATTTGGCGTCAGTTTGACGGCCGGGGCGCTACTGTAGACTTACATGGTATCAGAGCCAAGCCATTAAGCTTTACTAACTTGTGCTAACGCGTTTAAAAGATCGATCGAACGGATTTTCGAAAATCGCAATTTCTAGTATTAAAGTTTCTGTTAATTTTCAAACTGGTCTAAAAATCATTTTGACCATACCAGAAAATCGAGCAGGGTTTTTAAGGAAAACTGGAGAAATTCGACAAAATGATATCACTGTTCCACCGCGGATCCGCGGCCCAAGCATGGGTTTGGCCACGGATCCGCCGCAGGAAAGTGAGATCACTTAGTCAATTTTCTACAGTGGATTCTATGTTAGAAATTTTGGTTTCTGGAACTGTCCATTTGGGCCCAGTGTTTTTTAGTGTACAGCATATTTGCGTGGGGCCCACTTCGGGAAATTTAGTCGATCGAAATTTAAACGCGTTAGTTTACAGTACTTACATTATATCTCCGACAGTGAATGTCATTTGATCGGTAAACCGCGTCTGATTGCTATAGTTCTTTTAGACGGGTTTGCGAACGTGACATTCGCGTTGATGTTCTGTGTTGTGCTGTGATGTTGCGGATTTGTCGTGGTGGATAGCAGTGTGCAATGGTGGTGCAGTTTGAGTTTATTTGTACATTTGATATTGCGGGGTGAGCGTCCAACATGTGGACTGCCGTCACTGCCTGTTTGTATAATATTCTTTTGGGACACGACCAGGTCGAGGTCGATGTACCCGTTGTACATATTTTTCATTTCTGTACTAGGTTTTACCCCGCGACGGAGTGCACGGATAGCCGGGTTCTGGAGGGCAACGGGTCCGCATCTCATGGCTTTGAGAGGCAGAGGGGTCTCACTCTAGTATTGGCAGACTGTTCGCCGCACTCGTAGGGGTATAAGTTGACCCAAGGAGGGGTGCTCATGTTACCGGATTCCGTGAAGTGCAGGATGGTCCATTCACTTTGCTGTAAGGGGCTGCCTCGCTTCAGGTTTTGGCGAGTAACTTGCCGCACCCGTAGGGGTCTAGGTTTCATTGCACAGGCTATCCACACGACCAGGGGAACGTCGGGTTTCAGCAGCGGCTCTGTGAAACCCGGGGATCCCAGATTATCTGTATTGTTCTATGATGCTTATTACTTTTCTGTAATGTTGCATATTATCACGCCTGGAGCGATTATTGTATATTGGTATATATACTATTAGATGTTGTATATGTTTTACACCCGTGCTAGTTCAGTCCCCGCTTTGTCGTTAGTTAAGTAACCTAACGAGTGATGACGGGACCCAGTGACGAATGCGGATGGCATATACGTACATTTTATTTTTCGTTCTTTTCTGGTGTGATTAATTGATGGGACTGCGTTGATTCTGATCAATGCAAAGTAAAACAAACATGTTTGGATGTTGTTGGAACAAATTTAAAAAGTGTTATTACAAAGATGTTTCCTTTTGTTATAGATAGTGGTATTCGGTTGGAATATCCTGCACCTCATTCAACAGGGCAAGGGCCGATATCCCTTCACCGGGACTGACCCCTTGGGCAGAAGTTTGCGTCAGGGTAATAACTTCACTATAGTCGATTACATGTTGCTTTGCATCGCGGTATTCAGTGGAATATCCTGCACCTCATTCCACGAGGAAAGAGCCGAGATCCCTTCACCGGGAGTGACCTCTTTAGCAAAGGTTTTCGTTACTATATTTTTATAAAAAGCTATCAGGTTCCTTCAACGAGATCAAGTTCATTACGTTAAAGGTTTTTCGCCAAAAACCAGTCGTAGCCCTCCGTCATTTCTTATGGATGGTCAATAATATTCAAGCTATGTTTGTTGGCTTTTGTCAAGGCATAGTGTTTGGTAGTTGCTGGGGTATTCATTTGTTGCATAAATAGATGAGTTGGTTTGGGACAGTCGTATTACCTTGTTGTCTTTCGTCAAGGATATGTACGGGTGGGTTCGAATTAACAAGATAATGACGGGTAGAACTTGACATGTGACTTATGATTTGTTGGCTTTCGTCAAGGTCATAAGAACATGGGGTAAAAATCATATCGGGAGTTTCTAAAGAAACTGAAACTTGCCAGGCATGCGCATACCTTCTGGAGTGTGATAACGCGAGTGGATTCCGTCACGTTATCATGCGATGAGAGTTGGATCCCGATTCCCACTGATGAGTTGGTTTACTCTTCGGGTGATCCCGATTGATTCTTCTTTCAGGTTTGGAGGAGAATTTGACAGTACAGTGGGAGGTTTCCGGATTAGATAAAGTGATAACCATTCTGATCTAAGTTAGAGTGCACGCAGAGTGTTTCTTTTCTCTCTCTCTTTGGCAGCGACCTTTGACCGACTCTTGACTATGACTCAGTGACCAAGTTGACCGAACCTTCTTAAAATACTGGCTTTTGGATTGTCTATGTTGCATAAGTCGTTGCCACTCCTTCTTTTACCCTTTGCATTTCTCAGAACACCCCGTATTACTACGGACATCCACTTCCATTGGATAGATCCATCGTATGGTTATATACGAACTCGAAGGGACTTCTTCGAGGATGGATCAAGGTTCAGGAGAAACAGAATTGGTTTATTCAGTTGTCTTTTATTATCACCTTCTCTCAGGTTGCAAGGGCTCCTTGGTTTAGGAGAGTACACCTATTATGCTTATTGGATAGTCTTCTTCCAAACCATAGGCAGGTGCCGAAAGGTAGGGAATGAAGAAAACCAATTAGCCTAAGTAGAGTGTACAGAAGGTAATATGTAAAGACAAAATAAAGGGATTAGAAAGAGGGCAAAGTAAGTTGCGACTGCTATCATTCACGACCAAACCGTGTACTTCATCGCCACTCCTATTTCACCTTTGCTAGAATAAGGTATTATTCAGTTGTCTTTTATCATCACCTTCTCTCAAGTTGCGAGTACTCCTTGGTTTAGGAGGGTACACCTATTATGCTTAATGGATGTCTTC
The DNA here is from genome assembly GCA_030015575.1 of Agapanthus africanus. Classification (NCBI taxonomy): domain Eukaryota; kingdom Viridiplantae; phylum Streptophyta; class Magnoliopsida; order Asparagales; family Amaryllidaceae; genus Agapanthus; species Agapanthus africanus. The sequence continues at coordinate 276,343,650 of JASDDO010000010.1, read as the reverse complement.
TTCCAAACCATAGGCTGGTGCCGAACGGTAGGAAAGGAAGAAAACCATTTAGCCTAACGATGGTGTACAGAAGGTAACGACTAAAGACAAATAAAGGGATTTGGAGAGATGGCAAAGAAATATACGGTTAAAGTCATGAATTGGATTATGGAAGAGGCGTTACTATGAATACCAGGATACCCCTACGAAACATTATCATGTTTCAGTGCATTGTTAATGGAAAACTGTTTTCCCGATTAGATACTTACTCCAGGGTATGTATTTACCAGGTTTCATTCTCACATCTGTATGGTTTTACAGATGATGAGTGGGAGGAAGTTATTGGGAATTAGGTGATTATCCTCATTATATCGGAATTCGTCGTAATTGGTGATATTTGAGGAAATCGCCAGGGTACAGTTTTCAACCTACGACGCACAGGTTTTGAGTTATTCAACTTAGCGGACTTATACAGAGTATTGTATGTTGTCCAGTGTCCATCAGGACAAAGGGGTAGGTCCTCGTACTATGTTATGTTTACTTATGACTTCTCTAGTTTTTAGACAAGTATTTCGTAGAAATAGAAGGTCTAAGTTTTGAGAAGTTATGGGTATAAGAATAAAGTAGAGAACCAGATGTCGCAAGTATCGGGATTCTTCAAAGAGATCGAAGATGTAGATACTTGTGATTGGTATTCAGTTGATAGTAATGGTTTTAAGAAACTTGTTTCTCTTTCGGGTTACTCATAATTGGATGTATTCCTAAGTTGAGTAATGTTGATTAGCCTCTCTCCATTAAGTTGATATGCACTGGGGACAGCTGCATGTTTTGAATCTGGTTCCAATTAAATTAGTGCCAAAGTTTCTATATTGGATATAGGTGAGTTGTCCAGCTTATGCTTAAAACCAGACTCTGGATAACTCAGGGCACGTTTCTGTAATGGCAGTTTGTGGGTTGACCCAGGCTATGACGAGGGTTGACTTTCTACCATCTGGAAGATCAATAGTGATATTGTTCTTGACTCGCCACAGTTTTAGTAAAATGGATTTTTTCAGAAAACAGTAGTGGGAGTATGGTAGAACTGGAAGTGATTCCAGAACCGCAAACGATTATGGAAAATTTAATAGGACCTACAGATTCAATCAGGTTTGACATTCCATTAGCCACTCCGCAGATATGGTGGGTAACCTCAGACACCCGAGAGGTACTCCGGTAGCCTCAAGGACGGTGACAGAGAGGTTCTTATCTACTCAGACTTGACACTACTGTTGTTCCAGGCTATGAGACCCGGTAGGAGGGTTGTTGTGGTCAGTGGGAGCAGCGGAAGCATGGTGGGCAAGTAGCTTATGTCTATTTATAGACTAGAGCAGGTATAGCAGAGATAGATCATCTAATTTTGATGTGACGGTCATGGGTTTGACTTCATCAGAACAGGGGATGGATCAGTTAAGAAGGTAGTAGGGTGTGATGTCCTGGTATTTAGATGACATACACAGAGTAGGAAGTAAAATTCCTATACTACGATCGGTTGTACTGTGGTCGTCATACAGTTGTTTCTCCAGACAGGATATGGATATAATATCTGACATTCTGGTTTCTAGATCTATGGTTTTAGATCTGGATTTGGTTAGTTTCCCAATGTAGGTACTTTGACAGTATTCTAATGGTTTTTAGAATAGATGACTCATGGCATGGAGGTGTACCTGCAGGTGATAGAGTCACCCTCTCTAAAAGTGTCTTACAGACTAAAGGGGAGAAGGATGTGCATGATTGGCAGATCACTTGCTTAGGCAATTGAGTCAATCATGAGATGTCAAGTACCACACCAGATGTTTTTGCACTAGATGCAATAAGTTTGTATTAATCCAATCCTGGAGAAACATAAGGAAGCAGTTTTAGAACATAAGTGCATGTTCTACGGATTTGATGACGGCAGCCTCCTTCGGGAGACGGTTATCATTCCAGACTTCAATGGTGACATGGATGACAGAGTGATTGTCAGAGTTATAGTTTTCCCTCTGACGAGGGACAGTATTATGGACAGGTGGTCCAAGAGGATACTGTGGGAGGCATGGTGCCAGATACTGATTAGGTTATACAGTCTAAGAAGTTTGGATTTGGAGTTCATTTATGAACTAGGTCCCATCAGATATCCAGACATATTCTAAGACAGGTATTACTCAATTAGGGAGATGGCTTTCTCCGCGAACTTGAGATTAAGAGAGAAACAGAAAGAAACATCAGGGCGGATCCACTCACTGAGGCTATTTCTCGAACACAATAGTTTTACGAACGGGCTTTATGAAACTGATTAGTAGAGGAGTTGGATGTTCGGTATCACACAGGCTGTGAGTATGCGACATCGCAATAATTAGCCTTAACTGCAAGTGGGAGATTGTTGGATATAATGCCCTCAAAGTCAATTATTGGATAGCAGGTACGTGATTGCAATGATTGAGGATGACCTATACTGGTAGGACAGTCTTACTCGAGATGATAGTATGCTATCTGGTTTGCTTTTATCAGTCGTGTATAGGTTCAGGTGACTGATCACGATTATATTTTGATAGAGCCCTTAGGATCTTGCTTGACTACCAACAGTATGAGGGCGATCATATACGTGAGAGTTGGGTGGTCTATAAGCATATCCTTAATAGTGGTCCCTAGTCGTGGGAGTTTCGAGACAGGGCATCGATACTCCGGAGTAGACTAGTGTATACAGTCGAGACCCCGACCAGGGGTGGTGGCCGGTCTCACAAGCCACTGGTGTCGGTTGGATCACCTAAGATGTATACAGGTGCTCATTGGGTTATGAGTACACCGGACAGGACTCGCCGGGAACCTGCTAGTTGGTATTATACATATCGTCAGATAGCAGTTCCCTGGTGACATGTGTACAACTTAGTTCATCGACCTGAGGTCGTCATTTGTCTCGTGTGAGTTCCCACTGTGCTTTGATTTCTACCCTACCACGGCTCAAAGGAGTCGTGCAAACAGGTAGTTTTTGGGTACAGTCCCGAGCCACATAGAGGCACGTGAGCAGATCGGCAGGGGATTCGTCTCTCCCGATATTGGGGGTGGAGGTCGCGTTGTGTCTAGGAAAGCCATTACACCAAGTCCTTGGCCAAGGCAGGTGAAATTTACTGGTAGGTACTCCGGTAGTTTCTCAGGGTGTTCAGGACTTGTCTCCGACACGACTTATACAGCTTTTGGGGGTCTGACGTTACTAGCCCCCTAGGCCGGATATGCGATACTCATAGACGAACGGACCGGACTGTATATACATTGTCACTGTTAGGCTCAGTAGGGTTTCTGGATGAGTTCGCTCATCAGCCTCCCTTGAGGTCAGTACATGGGCAGCCGTTATGCACAGCTAGTGCCGCTGACGACTTGTGGTTAAACCCACTGCCAGGGTACTGACGAGTCATTAGAGTCCTCCATAGATAGTTTCCCAAGTTCGGGCGAAACGTTGTAGAGGCCGTATGGTTTTATGGAAGGGTTCGGAAAATGCATGTGCGTTTACGCACGTGTCATATTTCGGGCAGATAATACTGGTGGGCTTTGGTTTAAGCCGGATCCATGTATTAAACAGAGTAGATATAATATCTTTGTCTCAGTTGCATTTGTATTCGGTCGTAATACAAATGCGGGTATATTTATACAGTTATGGGGTTATCCTGAAATTCGTTTCAGGATCACTTTTGGAAGTTGCCAGTTTCCAGTTTTTTATCAGCCGTATTTAACATTCGGTTAAATGCGGATTTATCTTTTCTTCTCTGAGGTGAGTCATGAGTGTGTGGAAGGTTCTAGGAGCTTCTAGATGATGACTACGCTTCATGACTCATTAGTGCATTAATGGTTTTTGATGATGTGTTTTATGAGTCACCCTTTACCATTAATTCCTTTTGTTTGCATCATAGATATTTGTTAAAGATCTTTTGGCTTATAGTTACCTCCTTGCTCCTACACTCATCCCCCACCTCCTTATATATGGCCGGCCCCTCCCCTCTCTCATTGACTTACTTGATTTGATTCATTTGGAAAAAAGATGATAGATTTAGGTGTATGGAAATTTCATAGCTCTTTTCATTCCATCACCCGTCTCAATTGGCAACTTCATTAACCGTTCGTCCATGGCTTTGGACGAAGCGAGACAAAGTTTTCCACTCATTCTCTATATCAATCTTGGTCATCTCTTCTAGCAAACTTGATGACCGAGTTGCCTCGGGTCAGAGGCGGGAGCCCGTTTAAAGATCCGATGACGTGGTGCCACCTGGACGAGGAGATCGGAGATCAACGAGATCGGAGCAACCGCAACGGAGCTTGGATGAAGGTTAAAGAACGAAGGACTCGGATCGTTCGGTATAACCTTTCTACCCTCTTTGTAGATTGTTAGTTTAGCGTTAATGGGAGATCCGGGTTATAGTATGCGATAGCGCCAGTTATAAAAGTTTTTGTTCCGTATTTTGCGTCAGTTCGTTGACGGCCGGGGTGCTACCGTAGACTTACAGCAGAGACTGCGGTGGTACCCATAGTACAGGCAGTTGCCCCTGCAGCTACGGAGGTTATTACAGTATCGTTGTCAGAGTTTATGAGGCTGAAGCCTCCGGTCTTCACAGGCACCGATGCGGCCGAGGACCCACAGTAATTCATTGATAGGATGGCGTGGATATGTCGTTCACTTAGATGCGCAGATGTGAGATGGGTTGATTTCGCGAGCTTTCGCCTGGAAGGTCTCGCGCAGAAATGGTGTGAATCAGTCGGTAAGGGTAGAGCAGCAGATCTTCCTCCTATGACCTGGACAGAGTTCGTGGCGCTATTCCTTGCCCGTTTTCTTCCACTGAGCGTCAGAGATGCTAGAGCACGCAGGTTCGAATCCTTACGTCAGACTCCGGAGATGTCAGTGGCAGAGTATGATGTCCTGTTCACCGAGCTATCAGTGTATGCTCCGTACCTAGTGGCTACTGAGGAGTTGCAAGTCAAGAGATTTGTCTGAGGCTTGCTTACACACTGTTTCTAGCGATCAGCGCACAGCATTACGAGACATATGCAGCAGCTATAGATGCAGCCCTATTAGTCGAGGAGCGCCTTGCTGAGACTTCGGTAGTTCCAGAGCCGAAGAGAGTTCGTGCGGATACATCAGCGCAGAGACAGCCTTTTCGGCGCCGTGATAGACGTCTTGCTGGTAACAGGGATTCGGGGCAAGGCGGGTTGTTTAGCTCCTATCCCCAGGAGGGTCAGCGACCATCATCGGGATGTTTCCGTTGCGGGAGTTCCTATCATCGTGTACGAGATTGTCCTGAGATACCCCGGAGGGAGGCAGCAGCACCGCACGTCACACTACCACCTTCACCACCCCAGACGGCGTTGCCTATTGTACCTACTGTTACTCCGCGCCAGACTCATGCACAGAGAGGTCATGGTCGCGGAGGATTTGTACATAGAGGACGGGGTGATCGAGGTAGAGGACAGCCAGCTGCCGGCAGGGGACAGTCAGTCGCAGGTGGAGGATAGGCGTGAGTTTTTGCTTTGACGCATCAGGACGCGCAGGCGTCCAATGCGGTGGTCTCAGGTATCCTTCCAGTATGTTCTGTCGGTGCACACGTGTTATTCGATCCCGGATCCACGCACTCGTACGTATCCACACACTTTGTGCCGAGTTTGGGTAGAGAGTCCGGTTTGCTTGATCAGCCGCTTGTTGTGACTACTACTGTGGGAGAGTCATTTGTCGCTAGTCACGTGTTCCGATCCTGTACCGTCCGTATTGGCGAGAGAGAGTTACCGGTCGATTTGATCCTTCTTGAGATGTTGGACTTCGACGTTCTTTTGGGCATGGATTGGTTAGCCACATGCTATGCTTCAGTTGACTGCCGCGAGAAGACAGTTAGATTTTGTTTTCCCGGCGAGTCGGTTTTTGTTGTGTTGGGGGACCGTGGTGCCACCCTTCACAGTGTGATTTCTTCTTTTCGTGCTGGACAGCTTTTGAGGAAGGGATGTCAGGGATTTCTCGCCTATGTTTGCGATACTAGAGCTACAGAGGTTCCGATGGATCAGGTTCCGGTTGTTAGCGAGTTCCCTGATGTGTTCCCTGACGAGCTTCCTGGGCTACCGCCCGAGCGTGATATCTCTTTCTGTATTGATTTGGTTCCTGGCACGGGGCCTATTTCTGTACCGCCTTATCGGATGGCCCTGGCGGAACTTAGAGAATTGAAGGGTCAGTTGAAAGATTTGCTGGATAAGGAACTTATTCGACCCAGTGTTTCTCCTTGGGGTGCTCCAGTCCTGTTTGTCAAGAAGAAGGACGGCAGCATGCGTTTGTGTATCGACTACCGTCAGCTGAACAGGGTGACAGTGCGGAACAGGTATCCCTTGCCACGCATCGACGATTTGTTCAACCAGCTTCAGGGGGCAGGATAATTTTCGAGGATCGATTTGCGATCAGGCTATCATCAGCTGTGGGTTCGACAGGAGGACATTCTTAGGACAGCTTTCAGCACGCGCTACGGCCATTATGAGTTTTTGGTGATGTCGTTCGGACTCACCAACGCGCCAGCAGCATTTATGGACTTGATGAACCGTATTTTCCGGCCGTATCTTGATCTGTTCATCATAGTGTTCATTGACGATATTCTAATGTATTCTCAGAGTGGAGAGGAGCACGAGCACCACCTGCGGATTACACTGCAGACCTTGAGGGAGCATCAGCTTTTCGCCAAATTCTCAAAGTGTGCTTTCTGGCTAGACAGCGTAGACTTCTTGGGGCACGTGATCACACAAGATGGTATATGTGTAGACCCGAGAAAGATTGAGGCCGTTCGGAGTTGGCCTAGACCCACGTCAGTGACGGAGGTTCGCAGCTTTCTAGGGCTGGCAGGCTATTACAGGCGATTCGTGCAGGACTTCTCTCGCATTGCTACAACTTTGACCGGGTTGACCCGGAAGGGAGTTCGTTTCGATTGGACGGAGGAGTGTGAGCACAGTTTTCAGCAGCTATGGGCTCTACTGACTACGACACCAGTGCTATCATTGCCTTCAAGAACAGGCGGATTTGTGGTCTACTGTGACGCATCACGAGTGGGGCTAGGGTGCGTTTTGATGCAGCATGACAGGGTGATCGCGTATGCTTCGCGGCAATTAAAGAAACATGAACATAATTACCCCACTCATGATTTGGAGATGGCTGCAGTGGTCTTTGCACTTAAGATCTGCGACATTACCTGTATGGAGAGTCGTGCCAAATATTCACTGATCACAAGAGCTTAAAGTATATATTCCAGCAGCGAAACCTGAACCTTTGTAACATTTCAAAAAAATAAAGTATTATTTTTGGGAATTTTCATAATTTAATATTAATTTTTAATGAATATTTTAATAGTCGGTATAATTAAATACCGATAAATGGTGAAAATTCTGGAGAAAATTATGGAAATTCTAAAATAGGTTATTTTGTGGAAATATGCCATTTATGAGTTTTTATGGTTAAGTATATGCTATTTTAGAGTTAATTGCGATTGAAAATCGCAAATTGGATTTTTGGACTTTTGTGCAAAATGTGCACATATCATTTTCTACACTTGTTACACTTGTTTCATGTTTTGGTCTTGGTAGCTTAGGGTTTAACCATATTGAGATGACCATGGTGGGTTGAACCATTTGATTAGGTTAATTGGGTTAATTAGGGTTTTGGTTTGGGTTAAAAGTGATTAGAGTTAGAGTTGACCTTGTGTAGGGAGAAAGTGAGCCATGATGGCTTTGTGTCTTGTGAGCATTGTTTTGGAGAGAGAGAGATATGGTTAGGGTGTGCCATGATCCATCCCACTTCATAATCCCTTGTGTTCTTTTACCCCCTCTCACACATCAGCCCTAAATTCTCCAAATTCATCCCCATAGCAACACATCAGCTGCTACATCAGCCAACATCAGCAGCTGAAACAATACTTCAGCCAACCCTACACCTGCTCATAACCCCATAGCCCAACATCTACACACCATACATCAGCCACAGCAGCAACCTCAGCCAAACAAAAGCAACAGCCACATCAACTGCTGCAACAGCAGCTGATGTAACAGATTCAGCCCCCAATATCACAACATCAGCCCAATTTTTATCACATCAGCTGATACACCACATCAGCCCCTTTATCAACACATTTCAGAGACTGTGATACAGAGATATCGAGATATTGGGATTACGTTTTGTGCCGATGCTAGGCACTGTTTTACGCTGATTTCATTATGATACCTCATTTTAAAATATACAAAGGCAATCTCACTAAATTATGAAAACAGTTCTTCACGTACATGTATTCTGTTTTCATGCATTCATACCTCATTCATATGATATTTTGCTACCTGAGGCACTGACACGGGCATACGAGATTACACTCTGGTTAGATATTTATCCTAGCCTTGTTATAGGTTGCATGTTATATATATATAATTGAGGTTATATTATGATCATTGACCTAGGTTACGTTATTTATGCGGTTTCTTTCCGTAGATGTTTTTCTATTCACGAGTTGGCAACTCACCCCCGTTGTGCCCCAGTTTCTTGAAGGTTTGCCGTACAGGTTTCATTACGGCTTGCGGCATAGTTTCCTTCGGGTGATTTGCTAGTAGGTGGGTTACTTGTATCGTACCTCCATTTATATAACTTGTATATTATTACTCTGTTGTATCTAGAAGTTCCATCAACCAAAAATGTATTTTTTTGAGATAGAGACCAGAGATGCTATTCTTTCGACCTTAGAGTCGCGCGTTTTATTTCTGTGGTTTTCTTGTGGTTTTGAGTTTTTGATCATCGCCGTTGGCGTTGTATATTATATTGCTTGTGTGGTTGTGACCGTCGATTGACGAAGAGCTAGCTCCCGCTTGGGGATGCCTTTTTATTGATTTCGTATACTATTCATATTGTATCCCGTTTGGGGGCCAGTATTTACAAAGGAGACTCTGCCGAAATTTTCAGGAAATATTTGATGTTTTTTTTAAACGCATAATTCGGCTATGCTATTAAAACTACTTGATTTAAATTGGTTTTCCTTCACTCTACTACTTTTCTTGGGGTTTGGATTTCTGGGTTTTTCGGTTTACTTAGATTACGTACGCCTCGAGATGTTTCGTAGTTTAAGTGCCGGTCATGTTCCGTACTTTTGGGACGTGACAAAGTTGGTATCAGAGCGTTAGCTTTTTACCTTCGGAGCGTAGGATGACCTTGGTTGATGGAATAGGTGACTAAAGTAGAGTGACGTACCGTAGGTATGTTCCGCGGCATATTTACGATACGCTACTCCACTTAAGAAGCCTTAGGATGTACATTTCTTTGCTCAGTATTATATTCTTTCCGATCTAGCCTCATCAGTATCAGTTATGGTTTTGCTGCCACGATTACGGGCAGGGAGAGCTACGGCTAGAGTTGCGGTCAGCATGAGCTCGTCAAGAACGATGACTGACCAAGGTATGGTTTCGGCGACACACGGTTGCAGAGATATGTCTTTTCATTGTATTTTCACGCCACGAGCGTTGGGTGGATTGCTGTATGAGATTACTCGGACGTGCCGATTTGCACCAGAGGATTGAGCCAATGATAGAGCCAGCCAGATTTCGATGACCGTTGGCGCATTGCTTATTCATGATGATTGAGGCGCTGTTCAGCGTGCAGACGAGTGAGCCAGTTATTGCTGCGAACGACGAGATATCGCCCCAGATGTTGGAGCTATTGCAGTACGAGTTGTACTAAGAGATTATAGAAGGTCGTTAGTCACCGAGGATGAATGACTAGGACGTGTGGTTCGTTCGCTACCCCGATGCGAGGTCATCAGATAGATTGATTCCAGCTAGAGACGACTTCACGCGGAGACGTTGAGAGTCGACAGAGACGATCGAGTGTCAGAAACCTATTATTCCAAGTTTAAAGTATTCGGAAAGACATGCAGGAAATTCTATGGTCCCTCTAGAAGAATGAAACCCTAACTCGACATAATGACCGTGTGAAAGCCTTTGAACCTTCGGATTTGCGGCAGTTCCATGGCGCCATTAGTGAGGCTTGGGTTTGCCCTTCTACGGCTGGACCACCGATGCTGTGGTATGTACTCGATACTATTATACTGTACCCAAGATGTTGAGCTCTTAGGGGATTATGAGGTCTTGACAAATCGATCGGATGGCTCGACTTAATTCGGATGCTAGATGGTGAGATGCATTTCTTGGGAGACTCCAGATACAAGGATAGTCGTTGGAGCTCAGTCCATGCAGCCACGACGAGACGAGACCGAAGCAGTCGACATTAGAGAAAAGTGTAGTACGAGGTTCATACCAGATCAGGACGAGATGACGTTCCACTCCGCCAACATTAGAGATGCGATGCGCCTGCCTAGGCAGAATACTGGATATACCTTCCAGAAGGAGTCGCGATGAGCATGCAGCCGTTCCGGAATAAGAAGCAGATATAGTAAAGGACGATGACTTCCGGACATTTAGCAGAGATGAGACTTGGAAAAGACCTTGAGCAGGATTCCTTCCAGGACGCTGCTGCAATGATATTTGCATCCAAGATCAGATGTGTCGCGTACATTCAGAGAGCCAGATGCCGACGCCAGTGACATGCTGCTTTACAAGTGGTCGCGATAATTGACCGAGAGATGACCAGAGAGTGCCAAAACGGAATCGTCCCCGTTAGCACACCTGACAGGGCCGATAAGCCGATGGATCGTAAGATTGGTAATCCACAGAGAAGACTTGGACCCAAGAGTGGTCATTGATACGCACACCAGTAGGCCAGAGTTCAGGATCATCGACGAGACATGCTATGGGTGATCAAGACAGTTGGCCAGAGATTCTTGGAGGATGCGCTTGAGCGGAACTATTCCGCCATACTTGATTTCGGTATTTTGGGCGATTTATCCGCATGATTTGATTTTGATGATTGGGTTTCATGACATTTGTTTTCATGCACCATGGTTGCATTTACTGAGTATTTACGATTTTCGCCCAGTTATTGCACTTGATATCGTTTTCGTGCCTTGGTTTCACATGTTTATGATTTCATGGGTTTCATACATTTGAGATGATTTCGTGCGTATGCACGCACACGATTTGGGTTTTGCACTCTGTATAGTTTACATATGCTTGCAGTGCAGTGACATGTATTTTGTGCACTTGGATGCACTGGACTTCGATTTCGATGGTGATGTTCGATATTGGTTTTGTGCCCTTTATGCACCTAATTGGATTTGCGCGTGTTCGGCGCTTGATATTGGATTTCATGATTTCGTGCATGATGGATGCACCGGATTTGGATTTTTAGCGCATGTTGGGCGCATGTTATGAGATGAGGTTTGGTGCACACCAGATGCACTAAATCGGGATTTTTCGTGCATGTCAGATGCACCTGATTTTGCAGTCAGGCACGCACGTTGCCTATGACCGATGTTGTGTGCACACCGTTGCACCTTGATGTCATTTTGTGCACCTGCTTGGCACATGTATGGATTTGATTTTCGTGCGCATCGGACGCACAGGGTTTTCATATGTACTTTTTGGGATTGATTTCTTATGGAGCAGTACATTTTTATGATATTGCGATTTGTTTTCGTACCGAGCAGGACTGGTCAGATGACAGTACCTGAGTGCGTTTTGCATGCATTGATAGATTTCAAAGGGATTTCCAAAAGCGAGCTATAGTCTCATTATTTACATACGTGTCTGTTATGACACGAAACATTTAAAATGAGAGAACCCTTCTAAATTGTTTTCAAAACGGCGGAACGTGCATATTAAACAAAAGATATATACATATATGGCTATTTTCTTATAGAGACGTCCGCCACTGTGCAGTGTTATGCGCATTGTACATCGACTTTAAAGAATTTTGGACATGCATTTCCTTCATATATTTACATGTATAGTTCCGATTTCTAGCATATCGGTTTTGCCTTGGATTTGGCACCCGTGTTTTCGCCTTGACTCCGATGATTGCGAGACGCTTGACGGAGTTTTGTTTTCGAGTTATCTGCTCGTTACTCATGCGCAAGTATTGCGCTACTATGCGTTTTATGTATTGGTGATTTCGGAGCCCCGTTGATTTGGACACTTTATTGAAATGTTTTAGAATTTGGGGGTTTAAATTTAAATTCGGGGACCGAATTTCTTTAAGGGGGGAAGACTGTAACATTTCAAAAAATAAATTATTATTTTTGGGAATTTTCATAATTTAATATTAATTTTTAATGAATATTTTAATAGTCGGTATAATTAAATACCGATAAATGGTGAAAATTCTGGAGAAAATTATGGAAATTCTAAAATAGGTTATTTTGTGGAAATATGCCATTTATGAGTTTTTATGGTTAAGTATATGCTATTTTAGTATTAATTGCGATTGAAAATCGCAAATTGGATTTTTGGACTTTTGTGCAAAATGTGCACATATCATTTTCTACACTTGTTACACTTGTTTCATGTTTTGGTCTTGGTAGCTTAGGGTTTAACCATGTTGAGATGACCATGGTGGATTGAACCATTTGATTAGGTTAATTGGGTTAATTAGGGTTTTGGTTTGGGTTAAAGGTGATTAGAGTTAGAGTTGACCTTGTGTAGGGAGAAAGTGAGCCATGATGGCTTTGTGTATTGTGAGCATTGTTTTGGAGAGAGAGAGAGATGGTTAGGGTGTGCCATGATCCATCCCACTTCATAATCCCTTGTGTTCTTTTACCCCCTCTCACACATCAGCCCCAAATTCTCCAAATTCATCCCCATAGCAACACATCAGCTGCTACATCAGCCAACATCAGCAGCTGAAACAATACTTCAGACAACCCTACACCTGCTCCTAACCCCATAGCCCAACATCTACACACCATACATCAGCCACAGCAGCAACCTCAGCCAAACAAAAGCAACAGCCACATCAACTGCTGCAACAGCAGCTGATGTAACAGCTTCAGCCCCCAATATCACAACATCAGCCCAATTTTTATCACATCAGCTGATACACCACATCAGCCCCTTTATCAACACATTTCAGCCACCTTAGCAGCCCCAGACCTCTGCTGCATCAGCAGCAACCCCATCAACAACACTTCACCACAAACACAACAACCATTCCCATAACATATACAACTGCAGTAGCAGCTGCAACAGCAACCCAAACATTACCCCAACACAGCAGCCTCAGCAACACCCCAACACACAACTCCAACCACACAAATCACCACAACAATTCCTGCCACAGAGAAAATACAAAAGAAAATTCCAAGCAGCAGCAGCCACTGAACCAACCAACAGCAACAACAACTACACAAGAAAATAGCCACAAGCAGGGACTTCAGCAGCACCAACCCACTTCACCTCCTTCTCCTTCCCTTCTCCTTCATCCTAGGACACTCTTAAGGTATAATCTTGCAACCCAACTCCTATCTTGTTAAGTTATAGTTGTTAAGACTGAAATTTAGTGTTATATTTGTGATCTAGTGCTAGTTTTAGTGAATTTGAGTGTCACGACCCGAGAAATTCGACTCGTGACCGGCACTTAACCACGCAACGTCTACAGGCGTAACGCGGCTAAGTAAGCCGAACCCAGAAATCAAAACCAATAAATATAGAGTGATTTAAAACATTTTTGTAAAAACAATCATACATGTCTGAAAAACTTCCATTTATTTAGTAGAAATCCTTTTTAAGTTCAAAAGTTATAGGTTTATAATTTTGGTAACATTTCCTTTTTAAAAACATTTGCCCCGCCAGTCGGATAGAAACAAGGTGTAACAGAAATGACGAGTAAATGGAATGAAGCATCACAATAAGATATACGACGCCGTAGCGAAGAATACACAGTAAAGCAAGGACAATATCATAAAAGATGAGACTGCAAAAGTAAAGTCGGCTCACATGCGAGCTCGACACCAGAATATAAAATCATACATATCGTCCTCTCAACTGTCTCTAAGTCAATACAGAAAGGTAGATGGAGAGTACTAGATACATCAATATACAACTGAAAGATAACAGATACCGTACAAAACCCACCTATCAGCAAAAGACTATCTCTGCTCAAAAGGGTATCTGTGCCAAAAGATGCGGAAACAGCCAGCCGTGACTACTCCCAAGGGCAACCTGCAAACACTGTGGCACAACGGGGGTGAGTTGCCAACTCGTGAATAGAGATAACATATAAAGGTGATCGCAAGCATGCACATATAGCGTGGCTCTACTAACGCCAGCAGATGATATCAATGCATGTCAAATAGAGGATGCAATAGTAATGCAAATACTCTAACCGGTAAATGCTACAGGATGAGATATATAGTAGTCAATGCTGAGTATGGGATAATAACATCTACATGGACTATGTCAACATGGAAAACCATAATCGGTGCCTCAGGCTGCACTCAAATCCCAAATACACTCAGGCGCCGGCACACCCATCGGCCCTCAAATCCTGTACATCTCTGAGAAATCACGAGTGCCCAACATCGGCACCCAAAACATCATAAAATACTCGTGTCCAGCATCGACACGCAAATCCTCGTATATCGGGCTCCGTCAGTCCGGATCAGCCCACGGGGTCCGTCTGCGGTGTCGGCCCTCGGCCCCGGCAGCACGGGTCATCCCGCATCCATCACTCGACTCTGGTCAGTATCATCCGGACAATTGCCAGGTCCAACCAATCACCGGTAGGTACTCGCCCGCCTCCAGGATCAATCGGCAAATCCCATCGATCATCTCGCCGAGGGGAACCATACCGGGCCCACTACGAACCCGCAAACGGAACATCCACTCCTCGAATCGGGTTTCAAGCACACGTCTCAGCACCGAGAAAACGCGTGGTGGACACACCAAAATATCATATCACGAGGTACCGGGTTTTTCAAAATAGCACATCTTTCCTTAAATACTTCCACGGTCCTCAAAACAGAAATCACATGAAAATCCAACACCAATAGTAAATCCAATGCGAGGTACAATATACATCAATCCATGGTATGAGCATAAGGGAAAAACCGCTTTTAAAGTAGTTTCGTTTCCGGTTTTAAAAGATGTCATGCGGCTCCCAATATACATGAAAGTCATATCAAATCACATATGGAGCGAACAATAGCAATATAATCATGGCAGCTCTATAGTGAGTGTGGCATGGCAATTACTAACGGTGTGTGTGTAGCATGTAAATAGTGCCCGTGCAACATATACCGTTAGTAATAGTGCGGTGTTCTATCAGTTCTAAGCAATATATATATACAAACACAGCAGGGAATGCAATATGCGATGACAGTCTATGGGGTGCATGCAACATATAATAATAATAAAGTCCTATCAGCCCTGACGCATAACGCCATGCGGGCGATATCCCCGTAGATGTGAAATCTACTCACAGTGTCTCGCGCTAAGTGTATCCAACCACTTGCTTGCCCTTCTTCGTGGCGTCCGTCTCACTGGCCTGCGAACCTAAAATCACATAACATATATCACACATAAGCTCATTTCACAAAAACGCGACATTACAGTCCAACTAGACACTCGTGTCGCAAACCAATCGCGCGTGTGCGCGATACGTTAAAACATGTGTGTTTGCTGAACCAAGAACCACCCCGACGCGCTACGATGCGTAGCACGCACCAGACCTACAGAAACATGCATGTCGCACTAAACATCCACCCCAAACTAAAGGAAAAAGCTCCCAGATTCTTATCTGGAAGAAATCCCACAATTTAAATAGGACCAAACACTGCAAAATACCCACAGAAACCACCCTACACAAAACGAGACAAAACAGGGGAAGGGAGGCCGGCGTCGCCGGGAAAACCATGAAAGTCGCCGGCCAAACCCCGGTGGAATGGGCTCGAACTTCACTCACAAACCCCAAAAACCCTGCACACCATTCTGAAGTTGTTTACAACACAAGAAAACACCTACAGTAAAAGCAGATCACTGAATCCTAAAATCTGGCACAAATACGACATTTTGCATCGAATCGTGAAATTGGTGGTATTTTAGCATAATAGGGGTTGGACTAGGTTACAATGGCCTCACTAACTCACTAACAAGCTACTGAAACCACAACTCACTTCGTTGCACAAGATTCTCACAAATTACCCCATATCACACTAAAACGCACTAAAATCCGATAACCGAAGCAAATCTACACTAACTAAGCTAACTAGGGATTAGGATAGGAAGTATACCTCACACTCGACCCTAGGGAGCTGCAGGAAGATGAAGAAGAGAAGGGGAGGGGCTGCACATGGTGCTGGAGCTGCTGCTGCTCACTGTGCTGCTGCTGATTTCTGCTGTTGATGCCAGTGCTTGCTGCTGCTACTGCTTCAGGCTCAGTTGTTGCTGTTGCTTTGCTTGCTGCTGCTGCTGGGGGGTTCTGCTGAGTGTGTGGGTGTGTTGTGTGAGTGTGTTGGTGTGTTGTGTGAGTGTTTGAGAGAATTGCAAGAAAATGAGAGGAAACACTCAAGTCCAAAGGTCAACCTTCCTCTCTCTCTCATCAATTAATGCAAGCATGGCTTGAGCCATGATGCACCCCTCACTCTCTCACAAGTCAACCCCTAAACCAATTCAAATTAAAGTGACTTTTAATTTACTAATCAACTTAATTTAAACCCAAAGGACTTAATCCTATAATTAACCCACCATGGTTAATAATTGTGGTATTTACTTCATTTAAAAACCCTAGTTTACATGCACATGTGTGTGCAAGCCTAGGAAAATTTTGGAAAAATATTTATTAAACTAGGAAAAATATTTAAAACACAATTTGGTAAACTTTTTATTAAAAACCATTATTTAATTATAATTATTCACTAACCCTTATCCTAAGGTGTTACAATCTCTCCCCCTTAAAGAAATTCGTCCCCGAATTTCAAAAATCTAACTAAGGTTACCTTCAAAAAGATGGGGATACGCCTTCATCATCTCGCTTTCGGTCTCCCAAGTGACCTCTTCACGGTTCTGACCACGCCAAAGTACCTTAACTGACGGAATGTCCTTCGATCTCAATTTCTTCACTTGTCGACCCAAGATCATCACCGGCTGCTCTGCATAGGAAAGGTCACGCTCAAGCTGGATCGTCGGATGCTGAATCGCATGCGAAGGATCATGAAGATATCTGCGGAGCATCGAGACATGGAATACGGGGTGCACATCTGGAAAGCTGGGCGGAAGGGCTAACCGGTAAGCCACTGCACCGACACGCTCGAGGATCTCGAAGGGGCCCACATACCTGGGGCTAAGCTTCCCCTTCTTCCCAAACCTCATCACACCTTTCATTGGGGAGACCCTCAAGAAAACATGATCACCAACAGAAAACTCAAGTCTGCGTCGTCGACGGTCTGCATAAGCTCTCTGTCTACTCTGCGCTGCTCTCATCCTATCGCGAATCAACTGGATCTTCGCGGTCGTCTCCTCAACGATCTGTGGCCCTAAGATACTGCCCTCACTGAGCTCTGTCCAACAGGTGGGTGACCTGCATCTCCTCCCATAAAGAGCCTCAAATGGTGCCATCTGAATAGTCTCCTGGTAGCTGTTATTGTAGGGGAACTCTACTAAGGGCAAATGATGATCCCAGCTACCTCCGAAATCTAGTACACAAGCTCTGAGCATGTCCTCGAGAGTCTGAATGGTCCGCTCTGACTGTCCGTCGGTCTGCGGATGAAAAGCCGTGCTGAAACTCAAGCGAGTGCCCAAAGCCTCCTGAAGCCTCTGCCATAGTCTACTAGTAAACTGGGTGCCTCTGTCGGACACAATGCACGTCGGGACTCCGTGTAGTCGCACTATCTCGTCAATATAGATCTGGGCATACTGAGTAAATCCGAAAGTCGTCTTCACCGGTAGGAAGTGAGCCGCTTTCGTCAAACGATCCACGATCACCCAGATGGAGTCATACCCCCGACTAGTCCTGGGTAGACCCACCACGAAATCCATCGAAATCTGTTCCCATTTCCACTCCGGAATGGGTAACGGCTGTAGCTCTCCTGCGGGCCTCTGGTGCTCAGCCTTGACTTGCTGACAAGTCAGGCATCTCGACACAAAATCTGCAATGTCCCTCTTCATTCCGTCCCACCAGTAAACATCTCTCATATCATGATACATCTTGGTGGAACCGGGATGGACGCTAAATACCAATCGATGTGCCTCCTCAAGAATCTCGCGTCTCAGCCCTTCAGCATCTGGTACGCACAGTCTGACTCCAAACCGTAGTATCCCCTGATCGTCGACCACGAACTCGGAAAATCTGCCCTGTCCCATCTGTGCCATGATCTCTGAACATCGGTCATCACTGAGCTGTGCCTCACGTATACGATCGATCAACTGTGGGCATGCACGGACATGCGCTATCTGTCCTCCAATCGGCGTGAACTCGAACTGTACTCGACTGTCGCATAATATCTGCCAATCTGCGGATGACTGCTCCTGTACTGCGCTCAAACAAGATAAACTACTCCCGGGCCTCCTGCTCAAAGCATCCGCCACCATATTTGCCTTGCCCGGGTGATATAAGATCTCGCAGTCGTAATCCTTCACTAACTCCATCCATCGACGCTTTCGAAGGTTCAGGTCCCGCTGCTGGAATATGTATTTCAGGCTCTTGTGATCCGTGAATATCTGGCACGACTCGCCGTATAGGTAATGTCGCCAGATCTTAAGTGCGAAGACCACTGCTGCCATCTCCAAATCATTAGTGGGGTAGTTTTGTTCATGTCTCTTCAGTTGTCGCGAAGCATACGCGATCACCCTATCATGCTGCATCAAAACGCAACCCAATCCCACTCGAGAAGCATCACAAAAGACCACAAATCCGCCCGATCCGGAAGGTAAAGATAACACCGGTGCCGTCGTCAGCTGAGTCCGTAACTGCTGGAAACTGTGCTCGCACTCCTCCGTCCAAACGAAGGGAACTCCCTTCCGGGTCAACCCGGTCAATGGTGTAGCAATGCGGGAGAAGTCCTGCACAAAACGCCTGTAGTAACCGGCCAATCCCAAAAAGCTGCGAAACTCCGTCACCGATGTGGGTCTGGGCCAACGCTGAACGGCCTCGATCTTCCTCGGGTCTACACATATACCGTCTCGTGAAATCACGTGCCCCAAGAAATCTACGCTGTCCAGCCAAAAAGCACACTTGGAGAACTTCGCATAAAGCTGGTGCTCTCTCAAGGTCTGCAATGTAATCCGCAGGTGCTGCTCGTGCTCGTCACTACTCCGGGAATACACCAAGATATCGTCAATGAATACTATGATGAACAGATCCAAATAAGGCCGGAAAATACGGTTCATCAAGTCCATGAAGGCTGCTGGCGCATTGGTGAGTCCGAACGACATCACCAAAAACTCGTAATGGTCGTAGCGCGTACGGAAAGCTGTCCTGGGAATGTCCTCCTGTCGAACCCGCAGCTGATGATAGCCCGATCGCAAATCGATCCTCGAAAAGTACCCTGCCCCCTGGAGCTGGTCGAACAAATCGTCGATACGCGGCAAAGGATACCTGTTCCGCACTGTCACCCTGTTCAGCTGGCGGTAGTCGATACACAGACGCAAACTGCCATCCTTCTTCTTGACGAACAGGACTGGAGCACCCCAAGGAGAAACACTGGGTCGAATAAGTCCCTTGTCCAGCAAATCTTGCAACTGCTCCTTCAACTCTCGAAGTTCCGCCGGGGCCATCCGATATGGCGGTATAGAAATAGGCCCCGAACCAGGAACCAAATCAATACAGAAAGAAATGTCGCGCTCGGGCGGCAACCCAGGAAGCTCGTTAGGGAACACATCAGGAAACTCGCTAACAACCGGAACCTGATCCAATGGAACCTCTGTAGCGCGAGCATCGCAAACATAGGCAAGAAATCCCTGACATCCCTTTCTCAAAAGCTGTCCAGCGCGAAAAGAAGAAATCACACTGTGAGGGGCGGCACCACGGTCCCCCAACACAACAAAAACCGACTCGCCGGGGAAACAGAATCTAACTGTCTTCTCGCGGCAGTCCACAGAAGCATAGCACGTGGCTAACCAATCCATGCCCAAAAGAACGTCGAAGTCCAACATCTCCAGAAGGATCAAGTCGACAGGCAACTCTCTCTCGCCAATACAGACGATACAGGATCGGAACACGTGCCTAGCAACAAACGACTCTCCCACAGGAGTAGTCACCACAAGCGGCTGATCAAGCAAGCCGGACTCTCTACCCAGACTCAGCACAAAGTGCGTGGATACGTACGAGTGTGTGGATCCGGGATCGAACAATACATGTGCATCAACTGAACATACAGGAAGGATACCTGAAACCACAGCATTGGACGCCTGCGCGTCCTGATGTGTCAAAGCAAAAACCCTCGCCTGTCCACCACCTGTAACTGACTGACCTCGGCCTCGGTCATCTCGTCCCCTCTGAGCAACTCCTCCACGCCCACGACCTCTCGGTGCATAAGTCTGGCGCGGAGCAACGGTAGGCACAACGGGCAACGCCCTCTGGGGTGGTGAAGGTGGTAAGGTAACATGCGGTGCTGCCGCCTCCCTCCGGTGTGTCTCTGGACAATCTCGAATGAGGTGAAGTAGGCTACCACATCTGAAGCAACCCCGAGGCGACTGCTGACCTTCCTGGGGATACGAACTAAACATCCGACCTCGTCCCGAATCTCTGCTACTCCTCGTACCGGAACGATACCTGTCGCGGCGTCTGAATGACTGCCTCCGTGCGGAAATACTGGTACGAACTCTCTTCGGCTCTGGAAGTACCGAAGTCTCAGCAAGGTGCTCCTCGACCACTAGGGCTGCGTCTACAGCTGCTGCATAGGTCTCGTAGTGCTGCGCGCTGATCGCGAGGAACACTGGTGTAAGCAAGCCTCGAACAAATCTCCGGACTCGCAACTCCTCGGTAGCCACTAAATATGGGGCGTAGACTGCTAGCTCTGTAAACAGTACGTCATACTCTGCCACTGTCATCCCTGGCGTCTGGCGCAAGGACTCAAACCTGCGTGCTCGGGCATCTCTAACACTCCGGGGAAGGAAACGGGCAAGAAATATGGTCACGAACTCCGTCCAGGTCATAGGAGGAAGACCTGCTGCTCTGCCCTTCTCAACGGAATCACACCACTTCTGCGCAAGACCTTCCAGGCGAAAGCTCGCGAACTCGACCCATCTCGCATCTGCGCATCTGAGGGAACGACATATCCTGGCCATCCTGTCTATGAAAGACTGTGGGTCCTCGGCTGTATCGGTGCCTGTGAATACTGGAGGCTTCAGCCTCATGAACTCTGATAGCGATACTGTAATCACCTCCGTGGCTGCAGGGGCAACTGGCTGTGCGGTAGGTACCATAGCGGTCTCTGGAACAGGTGGAGCTACCTCTGGTCGCTGCGCTCGAAGCGTCTCAACTAGCGATCCTATCATCTGGCGCATCTCCTGCATGCTAGATCCCACCGTCTGGCGCATCTCCTGCATACCAGCCCCTAGCGTGGCGATCTGATCTGTCACGGCAGGGACAGCCTGCTCGGGTACAACGGGTGCACTGCCCGAATCAGTCCTCGTCTCGGACGAGTCAACACGAATCTCGGCCCTCGCGGCCGCTCTCTGTGCCCTCGTAGTCTTAGGCGGCATAATGGCTGAAAGAAAATTTGGATTCGATAAGAAAACGGAAATCGAATCGCAAGAATATAAGGAGGGATCAAATCAATAAGTCCTAAGGTCGCGTAGGCGGAGTACCGTGTCATGAGTATGCCGCGGAACATACGCACGCTACGCTACCCTGCTGCAGCTACCTACTCCATCATACCAGGGTCATCCTACACTCCGAAGGTAAAACCTACGCTCTGATACCAACTTTGTCACGACCCGAGAAATTCGACTCGTGACCGGCACTTAACCACGCAACGTCTACAGGCGTAACGCGGCTAAGTAAGCCGAACCCAGAAATCAAAACCAATAAATATAGAGTGATTTAAAACATTTTTGTAAAAACAATCGTACATGTCTGAAAAACTTCCATTTATTTAGTAGAAATCCTTTTTAAGTTCAAAAGTTATAGGTTTATAATTTTGGTAACATTTCCTTTTTAAAAACATTTGCCCCGCCAGTCGGATAGAAACAAGGTGTAACAGAAATGACGAGTAAATGGAATGAAGCATCACAATAAGATATACGACGCCGTAGCGAAGAATACACAGTAAAGCAAGGACAATATCATAAAAGATGAGACTGCAAAAGTAAAGTCGGCTCACATGCGAGCTCGACACCAGAATATAAAATCATACATATCGTCCTCTCAACTGTCTCTAAGTCAATACAGAAAGGTAGATGGAGAGTACTAGATACATCAATATACAACTGAAAGATAACAGATACCGTACAAAACCCACCTATCAGCAAAAGACTATCTCTGCTCAAAAGGGTATCTGTGCCAAAAGATGCGGAAACAGCCAGCCGTGACTACTCCCAAGGGCAACCTGCAAACACTGTGGCACAACGGGGGTGAGTTGCCAACTCGTGAATAGAGATAACATATAAAGGTGATCGCAAGCATGCACATATAGCATGGCTCTACTAACGCCAGCAGATGATATCAATGCATGTCAAATAGAGGATGCAATAGTAATGCAAATACTCTAACCGGTAAATGCTACAGGATGAGATATATAGTAGTCAATGCTGAGTATGGGATAATAACATCTACATGGAAAACCATAATCGGTGCCTCAGGCTGCACTCAAATCCCAAATACACTCAGGCGCCGGCACACCCATCGGCCCTCAAATCCTGTACATCTCTGAGAAATCACGAGTGCCCAACATCGGCACCCAAAACATCATAAAATACTCGTGTCCAGCATCGATACGCAAATCCTCGTATATCGGGCTCCGTCAGTCCGGATCAGCCCACGGGGTCCGTCTGCGGTGTCGGCCCTCGGCCCCGGCAGCACGGGTCATCCCGCATCCATCACTCGACTCTGGTCAGTATCCTCCGGACAACTGCCAGGTCCAACCAATCACCGGTAGGTACTCGCCCGACTCCAGGCTCAATCGGCAAATCCCATCGATCATCTCGCCGAGGGGAACCATACCGGGCCCACCACGAACCCGCAAACGGAACATCCACTCCTCGAATCGGGTTTCAAGCACACGTCTCAGCACCGAGAAAACGCGTGGTGGACACACCAAAATATCATATCACGAGGTACCGGGTTTTTCAAAATAGCACATCTTTCCTTAAATACTTCCACGGTCCTCAAAACAGAAATCACATGAAAATCCAACACCAATAGTAAATCCAATGCGAGGTACAATATACATCAATCCATGGTATGAGCATAAGGGAAAAACCGCTTTTAAAGTAGTTTCGTTTCCGGTTTTAAAAGATGTCATGCGGCTCCCAATATACATGAAAGTCATATCAAATCACATATGGAGCGAACTATAGCAATATAATCATGGCAGCTCTATAGTGAGTGTGGCATGGCAATTACTAACGGTGTGTGTGTAGCATGTAAATAGTGCCCGTGCAACATATACCGTTAGTAATAGTGCGGTGTTCTATCAGTTCTAAGCAATATATATATACAAACACAGCAGGGAATGCAATATGTGATGACAGTCTATGGGGTGCATGCAACATATAATAATAATAAAGTCCTATCAGCCCTGACGCATAACGCCATGCGGGCGATATCCCCGTAGATGTGAAATCTACTCACAGTGTCTCGCGCTAAGTGTATCCAACCACTTGCTTGCCATTCTTCGCGGCGTCCGTCTCACTGGCCTGCGAACCTAAAATCACATAACATATATCACACATAAGCTCATTTCACAAAAACGCGACATTACAGTCCAACTAGACACTCGTGTCGCAAACCAATCGCGCGTGTGCGCGATACGTTAAAACATGTGTGTGTGCTGAACCAAGAACCACCCCGACGCGCTACGATGCGTAGCACGCACCAGACCTACAGAAACGTGCATGTCGCACTAAACATCCACCCCAAACTAAAGGAAAAAGCTCCCAGATTCTTATCTGGAAGAAATCCCACAATTTAAATAGGACCAAACACTGCAAAATACCCACAGAAACCACCCTACACAAAACGAGACAAAACAGGGGAAGGGAGGCCGGCGTCGCCGGGAAAACCATGAAAGTCGCCGGCCAAACCCCGGTGGAATGGGCTCGAACTTCACTCACAAACCCCAAAAACCCTGCACACCATTCTGAAGTTGTTTACAACACAAGAAAACACCTACAGTAAAAGCAGATCACTGAATCCTAAAATCTGGCACAAATACGACATTTTGCATCGAATCGTGAAATTGGTGGTATTTTAGCGTAATAGGGGTTGGACTAGGTTACAATGGCCTCACTAACTCACTAACAAGCTACTGAAACCACAACTCACTTCGTTGCACAAGATTCTCACAAATTACCCTATATCACACTAAAACGCACTAAAATCCGATAACCGAAGCAAATCTACACTAACTAAGCTAACTAGGGATTAGGATAGGAAGTATACCTCACACTCGACCCTAGGGAGCTGCAGGAAGATGAAGAAGTGAAGGGGAGGGGCTGCACATGGTGCTGGAGCTGCTGCTGCTCACTGTGCTGCTGCTGATTTCTGCTGTTGCTGCCAGTGCTTGCTGTTGCTGCTGCTTCAGGCTCAGTTGTTGCTGTTGCTTTGCTTGCTGCTGCTGCTGGGGGGTTCTGCTGAGTGTGTGGGTGTGTTGTGTGAGTGTGTTGGTGTGTTGTGTGAGTGTTTGAGAGAATTGCAAGAAAATGAGAGGAAACACTCAAGTCCAAAGGTCAACCCTCCTCTCTCTCTCATCAATTAATGCAAGCATAGCTTGAGCCATGATGCACCCCTCACTCTCTCACAAGTCAACCCCTAAACCAATTCAAATTAAAGTGACTTTTAATTTACTAATCAACTTAATTTAAACCCAAAGGACTTAATCCTATAATTAACCCACCATGGTTAATAATTGTGGTATTTACTTCATTTAAAAACCCTAGTTTACATGCACATGTGTGTGCAAGCCTAGGAAAATTTTGGAAAAATATTTATTAAACTAGGAAAAATATTTAAAACACAATTTGGTAAACTTTTTATTAAAAACCATTATTTAATTATAATTATTCACTAACCCTTATCCTAAGGTGTTACATTGAGTAAGGTTTGGCCAAGAGATGGTTTGATTGTTAGGGTAGCCTTGTTAGGTGCTGTTGAGACCAGTTTAACCAAGATACCCCAGATTTCCAGTAGGTTACCTGGAAGTTTCGACTTGGCGTATTTTAGCGATTTTGTCGACTTATTGACCTTTTTAAGATCTGCTCTCACCCTGGGAACCCTAAAATGAAATTGACTTGGCAGTAGAATGTGCAGGCAGATAGTAACCAACACCCAAAACCCTAGCCCCAACCTCCATTTTCTGGCCGCAGTTTTATTCCTTCTGGCCGCAATTTGCGGCCAGAGCAGGAGGGAATTGCCTCGTTTTGCATGTACAGCCCTATTTCATGTAAACTTGACCCTGGGTATGTCTAGTTTTGTCTGGTTCCAACCAGGGTAGAATCTGGGTTGATTTTCATGAGTTGGCGTATGATTTACGACTTGTTTTCGTATGGATTTTGGGTATTTGGTGATTCGTTTCTATCGTGTCACGACCCGAGAATTCGACTCGTGACCGGCACTTAACCACGCAACGTCTACAGGCGTAACGCGGCTAAGTAAGCCGAACCCAGAAATCAAAACCAAGAAGTAGAGTGATTTAAAACGTTTGTAAAAGCAATAGTAAAGGTCTGAAAAACTTCCATTTATTTAGTAGAAATCCCTTTTTAAGTTCACAAGTTATGAGTTTTATAATTTTGGTAACATTTCCTTTTTTTAAAACATTAGCCCCGAAAGTCGGGTAAAAGTAAGGTGTAGCGGAAATAACAAGTGACATGAATAAAGCATCACAATATGATATACGACGCCGTAGCGAAGAATACACAGTAAAACAAGGACAATATCATAAAAGATGAGACTGCATAAAGTAACGTCGGCTCTCATGCGAGCTCGACACCAGAACATAAAATCATACATATCGTCCTCACAACTGTTTCTAAGTCAATACAGAAGGTAGATGGAGAATACTAGATACATCAATGTACAACTGAAATATAACAGATACCGTACAAAACCCACCTAAACAGCAAAAAGGGCTATCTCTGCTCAAAAGGGGTATCTGTGCCAAAAGATGCGATAACAGCCAGCCGTGACTACTCCCAAGGGCAACCTGCAAACACTGTGGCACAACGGGGGTGAGTTGCCAACTCGTGAATAGAGATAACATATAAAGGTGATCGCAGGCATGCACATATAGCGTGGCTCTACTAATGCCAGCAGATGATATCAATGCATGTCAACAGTGGATACAAAAGTAATGCATGTACTCTAACAGGTAAATGCCACAGGATGAGATGTATCGTAATCAATACCGAGTATGGGATAAATAATATCTACATGGACTATGTCAACATGGAAAGCAATGATCGGTGCCTCAAACTGCACCCAAATCCCACATATACTCAGGCGCCGGCACACCCATCGGCCCTCAAATCCTGTATATCTCGGAGGAATCACGAGTGCCCAACATCGGCACCCAAAACATCATAAAATACCCGTGTCCAGCATCGACACGTAAATCCTCAAATATCGGGCGCCGTCAATCTGGACCGGCCCCACGGGGTCCGTCTGCGGTATCGGCCCTCGGCCCCGGCAGCACGGTCATCCCGCATCCATCACTCGACTCTGGTCAGTATCCTCCGGACAACTGCCAGGTCCAACCAATCACCGGTAGGTACTCGCCCGCCTCCAGGCTCAATCGGCAAATCCCATCGATCATCTCGCCGAGGGGAACCATACCGGGCCCACCACGAACCCGCAAACGGAACATCCACTCCTCGAATCGGGTTTCAAGCACACGTCTCAGCACCGAGAAAACGCGTGGTGGACACACCAAAATATCATATCACGAGGTACCGGGTTTTTCAAAATAACATATCTTTCCTTAAATAGTTCCACGGTCCTCAAAACAGAAATCACATGAAAATCCAATACCAATAGTAAAATCCAATGCGAGGTACAATATACATCAATCACATGTAAAATGAACTACAGCAATAATACAACAGTATAATCATGGCAGTTCTACAGTGAGTGTGGCATGGCAATTACTAACGGTGTGTGTGTAGCATGTAAATAGTGCTCGTGCAACATAAACCGTTAGTAATAGTGTGGTGTTCTATCAGTTCTAGCATATATCAATAACACATAGCAGGGAAATGCAATATGAGATGACAGTCCATAGGTAAATGCAATATGTAATACTAAGATCCTATCAGCCCTGACGCATAACGCCATGCGGGCGATATCCCGTAGATGTGAAATCTACTCACCGTGTCTCGCGCTAAGTGTATCCAACCACTTGCTTGCCCTTCTTCGCAGCGTCCGTCTCACTGGCCTACGAACCTAGAATCACATACACATATCACACATAAGCTTAAGTCACAAAACGCGACATTATAATCCAACAAGAAACCCGTGTCGCAAACCAATCGCGCGTGTGCGCGATACGCTAAAACGTGTACTCACGCGCCACGAAACTACCCCGACGCGCCGCGATACGCAGAACCCAAACCTACTCACGTATCGCGCGTGTCGCGAAGGTTTAGAAAAACGGCAAAACAGGTATTTGGTCCCAGATTTTCCTACAGAAATAATCTTAAAAATATATATATATCAAAATACCCTACACACAAAAACAAACCTACAGAACCCAAAAACACCCAAAACCCTTCCTGTCTGGCCGCAATTTGCGGCCAGAATGGTGGTTTTGGCGGCCTCGGTGGGGAATTAGGGGGTCGGGTTTCACCTGGTGCATCATCTCCACTCCACTACACTACAGTCTCCTCAATTTCATTATGCACTCACCGGGTCAAAAGCAGATCCAGAAAAGTTCACTTTTGCACAAAAACGACATTTTGCATCACATAAGAAAACTGGTGGTATTTTAGTGTAATCGGGGTTCGACTAAGTTACAATGGCCTCAACAGACCACAATCATCCTACTGGAACCAAATCTCACCTCATTAGCACAAGGTTCTCACTAATCACCCCATATCGCACTAAAACACACTAATTTCTAATAACCGATGCAAAACTACACTAACTAGGCAAACTAGTGAAGCAAGATAGGAAATATACCTCACTCTCGACCCTAGGGAGCTGCAGGAAGGTGGAGAAGAGAAGAGAAGAGGCTGCAGTTGCTGTTGTGAAGCTTGGTGCTCACTGCTACTCACAGTGCTGCTGTTGCTGAATGTTGCTGCTGCTGCTTGTGCTTCTGCTGCTGCTTGTGCTTCTGCTGCTGCTGCTTGAAGAGGTAAGTGTGTGTGTGAGTGTGTTGGTGTGAGACTTGAGAGAAAACCAAAAGAGAAATGAGAGCCACCACAATCATTCAAACAAAAGTCACCCCTCTCTCTCTCTCTCCTCATTTAATGCAAGCATGGCCTAAAGCCATGATGCATTCTCTCTCTCTCACACAAGTCAACACTAATTCCATAATTCAAATTAAAGTAATCTTTTAATTTAACTAATTAATTAAACCCATTTAAGAATCCAAAACAATTAATCCTATAATTAACCCACCATGGTTAATAATTATTGTATTTACTTGAATTAAAAACCCTAGTTTACATGCACATGTGTGTGCAAGCCTAGGAAAATTTTGGAAAAATATTTATTAGATTAGGAAAAATATTTAAAACACAATTTGGTAAACTTTTAATTAAAAATCATTATTTAATTATAATTATTCACTAACCCTTATCCTAAGGTGTTACATATCGGGTGGCGTTTGAACGCCAACGACCAGTGAGCTTTGACTGTGTTTGCACGCGAGACTATAGGTTTTTACTTATAGACGTAGCGTGTACCGTTTTGGGTTTCCGACATGGTTTTCATGTGTTTTAGCATGTGATACTCTTGTAGGTACTCACGTGGCGTCGAGGCGTTGGAGATGCAATGGCGACATCGGCACCGGCACACATAAACAAGGTGAGTAGATTTATATCTACGGGGAGAAGTCGGGTGGATGGCGTATAACACCCCCGCAGTCCGTGGTGATGTATACGGATGCGTATACACACCTACAATTATTATATGTTGTTTGGAAATTATTGATGTTTAGGATGGACATTAGTGTGTTGGATGACTTAGTGTCGCGAAACCCTAGAGTAGTGGGTGCACTACATACATATACACACATACATACTTGCATACATCCTTATTTCATATGTGGTTATGGGATTCTATTTAGATATGTGTTCACATGGGTATGGGACTATGTGTTCACAAACGGATTTGAGGATGATACGTGGGATTGAGATGAGTCGATGAGTTTGATCCGAGGTTATGATATCGGTGATATGATAAAATTTATAATTGAGATATGTCTTGATGCTTTAGAGGATTTTGGAAATAATGATGCCATAGGAATGGTGACATAAATATATAATGATCGACACGTGATTATGTTATGAGATATGATATGATATGATATGACCAGATAATTATGTTAGGCCGCATTCGGCGATGTTCACTCCTTGCGATGAGATGTGACGATGATATCGATTTATACTAGACTGTCGATCAGTAGTCAGATCTTGATTATAGTGATGATGTTAGTATTGTACTAGAAGTAGGTCAGTACCCCAGCTGATGATCTTGATAAAGAGAATATTAGATGAATGATATGATGGATGTGATATTGACCCGTACCCAGATTTGGGGATGCCGTACGACGGATTTACGTACGCGCTATAAATTGATGTTTGATCCGCACTCCTGATTGGGAATAACGGATTATAGAGATATGTTATCGGACGTGATATTATCGAGGCGAGATCACCGACTATATATATACATATACATATATCGACTCAGAGGTTAGGTGGTTTCCCTTACCTACTGTTAGCTTTGTAAGTGCATGGCGGCGCCCCGGCCGTCAATCCGACGCCGGAATGCGGAAGCGGTGAAAAACTTTAATTTTGCGGACTTAGCAAACCGGCACCACCGCGCACTAAACATCCGGATCGTAACCATTAACAAGTCTAAGCTACTAACAAGATAGGGAAGAGAAGTATACCGACAGATCCGAGTCCTCCGGTCTTCTCGTCGTCGTCCCGATCTCCTGCGGAATGTCCCGTCTCCTCCTCGTCGCTGGAAGTGCACCACATCGCCTACTTCTTTTACGGGCTCCCACCTCAATGCCGAGGCAACTCGGGCACGAAGCCGGCTACTCGACGTGCCCAAGATATGCTGTAGAATATCTAGAGAAGAAGTCTCATTTTGGGGTTCATGGAATTGCCTTTTGTGGTGGAGGAAAAAGAACTTGGAGAGAGGTGGGAAAAATCTAGCATACAAAAGAATGAGAGTATCATATTTTCTCCACACATGAAATGAATCCCCTTCTCCTTGAAAATGGCCGCCCCCCCCCCCCTTCCCATGTGTGATTGGAGAGAGAAAGTCCAAGGGGAGGGTTAATCAACATGCTAGAAAGAGAGTGTGGAGTTATCATGTGAAGAAATGATTACTAGCAAAACCAACACTCAAAGGCAACCATCATCTCATGCATGATGGCTTCAAAAAGTCAAGCCATCATGAGAACAAGAAGTCAAGTGATGGTGCTCATCATGAAAACCATCATGATGCAACAAGATGCAAAGAACCCCCTCCACTAATGCCTATTTGCAACAATGCAAATAAACCCTCCTCCACCAATCTTCGGCCAATGAACGGAACAATGGAAATCGGCCGAAACGGAAAGCAAACTGGCAACTCCATAAAGCTGGTCCCGTAATAAATTACAGGAAAAACCCCGATACTGTGCATACACACCCGCATTTGTATTTCGACCGAAATACAAATGCAATGAGACAAAATCTCCACTGTACTATACTAGAATCCGGCTTATACCAAAACCGGCTAGTAATATCTGTTCGATCCTGATCCGTGCAATACCGCACGTATCTGATCGAGCCCTGCCATATAACCATACGGCCTATAGTACAAACTGTCCAATCCTGATCCGTGCAATACCGCACGTATCAGACCTTGCCATATCTCCATACGGCCTCTACAACCTTTCGCCCGAAAGCTGAGTAACTGAATGTGGGGGACTCTAAAGACTCGTCAACACCTTGGTTGTGGATTTAACCACTAGCACGTCAGAGGTATAAGCCAATACGTAACGGGCTACCAGGTATTGACTAAAAGGGACGTCTGTGAGTGAACTCAGCCAGACAACCCTACTGAGCCTGTCAGTGACAATATCCGTACAGTCCGGTCCGTTCGTCTATGAGCATCGCATGGCGGGCCTAGGGGGTTGGTAAAAGTCAGACCCCCAAAAGCGGTACAAGTCGTGTCGGAGTGTAGCCCAGAACACCCTGAGATACTACTGGAATACCTACCAGTAAATCTCCTTGCCTCGGCCGAGGGCTTCGTGTAATGGCTCTTCTAGACACAGCACGACCTCACCCCCAATACCGGGAGAGACGAACCCCTGAAGATACGCTCACTGCCTCCATGTGGCTCGGGACTGTACCCAACTAAAACCTGTTTGCACGACTCCTTTGAGCCGTGGTAGGGTAGTAATCAAAGTACAGTGGGAACTCACACAAGACAAATGACGATCCCCAGGTCGATGAACTAACCTGCACACATGTCACCAGGGAACTGCCATCTGACGTCTGGTATATGACCAACTGGCATGTTCCCGGCGAGTCCTGTCCGGTGTACTCATAACCCAATGAGCACCTGTATACATCTTAGGTGATCCAACTGATACCAGTGGCTTGTGAGACCGGCCACCGCCCCTCGTCGGGGTCTCGACTGTATACACTAGTCTACTATGGAGTATCGATGCCCTGTCTCGAAACTCACACGACTAGGGACCATTTCAGGATATGCTTATAGACCCCAGCTCCCACTTATATGATCGCCCTCATACTGCTGGTGGTCAAGCAAGAATCCTAGGGGCTCTATCAACGTGTAATAGCGACGTGTCAGGTCACCTAAAACAGTACACGATGATAAAGGTAAACCAGATAGCATACTATCATCTCGAGTAAGACTGTCCTACCGGGATAGGTCCTCCATCAATCATTGCAATCACGTACCTGTGATCCAATAATTGACTCTGAGGACATTATCTCCAACAATCTCCCACTTGCACTCAAGGCTAATTATTGCGATGTCGCATACTCACAGCCCGTGTGATACCGAACACCCAACTCCCCTACTAGTCAGTCTCACAAAGCTCGTTTGCGAAACTATTGCGTTCGAGGAATAGCCTCAGTGAGTGGATCCGCCTTGATGTCTCTTTCTATGTCTCTCTATATCTCAAGTTCGCGGAGAAACCCATCTCCCGAAATGAGCAATACCTGTCTTAGAATGTGTCTGGATGTCTGATGGGACATAGCTCATAAATGAACTCCAAATCCAAACTTCTTAGACTGTATCGTCAACTGAACTTAATCAGTATCCTGCGCCATGCCTCCCTCAGTATTGCCTTGGACCACCTGTCCAAAATGTTGGAGATAGTGCCCTCAGAGTCAATTATTGGGTCACAGGCACGTGATTGCAATGATTGAGGGAGGACCTATCCCGGTAGGACAGTCTTACTCGAGATGATAGTATGCTATCTGGTTTACCTTTATCATCGTGTACTGCTTTAGGTGACATGACAGGTCGCTATTGCATGTTGATAAAGCCCTTAGGATTCTTGCTTAACTGCCGGCAGTATGAGGGCGATCATATAAGTGAGAGCTGGAGTCTATTAGGACATCCTTAAAAGGTCCCTAGTCGTAGGAGTTTCGAGACAGGGCATCGATTCTCCAGAGTAGACTAGTGTATACAGTTGAGACCCCGACGAGGGGCGGTGGCCGGTCTCACAAGCCACTGGTGTCAGTTGGTTCACCTAAGATGTATACAGGTGCTCATTGGGTTATGAGTACACCGGACAGGACTCGCCGGGAACATGCTAGTTGGTCTTATACCTGACGTCAGATAGCAGTTCCCAGGTGACATGTGTACAGGTTAGTTCATCGACCTGGGGATCGTCATTTGTCTCATGTGAGTTCCCACTGTACTTTGATTACTACCCTACCACGGCTCAAAGGAGTCGTGCAAACAGGTTTTAGTTGGGTACAGTCCCGAGCCACATGGAGGCAGTGAGCGGATCTTCAGGGGTTCGTCTCTCCCGGTATTGGGGGTGAGGTCGCGCTGTGTCTAGGAGAGCCATTACACAAAGACCTTGGCCAAGGCAGGAGATTTACTGGTAGGTATTCCAGTAGTATCTCAGGGTGTTCTGGGCTACACTCCGACACGACTTGTACCGCTTTTGGGGGTCTGACTTTTACCAACCCCCTAGGCCCGCCATGCGATGCTCATAGACGAACGGACCGGACTGTACGGATATTGTCACTGACAGGCTCAGTTGGGTGTCGGGGTGAGCTTCCTCATCGACGTCCCTTTTGGTCAATAGCTGGTGGCCCGTCACGTATTGGCTTATACCTCTGACGTGCTAGTGGTTAAATCCACAGCCATAGTATTGACGAGTCTTTAGAGTCCACCACACTTTCAGTTACTCAAGCTTTCGGGCGAAACGCTGTAGAGGCCGTATGGAGATATGGCAGGGTCCGATCAGATACGTGCGGTATTGCACGGATCAAGATCGGACAGTTTGTACTAGTAGCCGTATAGTAATATGGCAAGGTTCGATCAGGTACGTGCGGTATTGCACGAATCAGGATCGGACGGATTTTACTAGCCGGCTTTGGTTTAAGCCGATCCTAGTATAGTACAGTGTAGATTTTGTCTCTTTGCATTTGTATCCGGACGGAATACAGATGCGGGTGTGTATGCACAGTATGGGGGTTTTCCTGTAATTTATTACGGGACCAGTTTTCTGGAGTTGCCAGTTTGCTTTCCGTTCCGGCCGGTTTTTCTTTGTTCTTTCCCGGCCGGACTTTTCCGATGGAGGGACTAATTTGCAATTGTACAAATTGGTATTTGTGGAGGACTTATTTGCATAAGGGTTGACATGATAAGCATCTTTGCTTTTCATGATTTGATGAGATTAGAAATGATTTGAGGTTGATGTAAGTTTTGTGATAATTATGTTTGGATGTGGTCACCCTCCTCCTTTTACTACACTCACCTCCCTCTTGCTTCATATTGTTTTCCTCCACCATTTCTAAAGAGGAGAGATTATTATTCATGGTTGAGAAAAAGAAAGAGAGAAGAAAAAGAAAAGAGAAGATGAGAGCTTGATCTTCATCTTTGAGAGAGTAGCATTCATTCATCTCATTTTTGATACAAGGAAAAATGAAAGCACCTTTTTTCATACCTTCATTCCTCCATCTTCAAATGGCAACCAATACCCCAAAGTGAGACATGCATTCTACACTACACTTCCTACAGCATATCTTGGACGCGTCGGGTAGCCTACTTCGCGCCCGAGTTGCCTCGGTATTGAGGTGGGAGCCCGTAAAAGTTCCCGGCTTCGTGGTGCCCTTTCCGACGAGGAGGAGACGGACGGAGATCCCGCGAGGAGATCGGAGTGGAAATGAAGACCGGAGGACTCGGATCAGTCGGTATATCTCTAACTCATTCTCTTGTTAGCTTAGACTAGTTTAATGGCACGATCCGGGGTCTAGTACGCGGTGGTGCCGGTTTGCAAAGTCCGCAAAATTAAAGTTTATCACCGTTTCCGCGTTTTGGCCGTCGGATTGACGGCCGGGGCGCCGCCGTGCACTTACAGTGGTATCAGAGCCTCGCCATTAACATAGTCTAGCTTGGTGTAATGTGTTTTTCTATTTCGATCGATCGAATGTTCCAAAACTGCATCTTAGTACGCATCAATTTCTGTTGAAAATTTTTGGTCTCTAAAAATTTTTCAGGTTGTAAAATATTGATGTACTAGAAAAACTAAAGGCTCTGTAAAAATTCGACGAAGTAACTCCACAGTGGGAGCGCCGAACCGCCGCGAAAACCCCCTTCCCGCGGCCCTTCCGCCGCACACTGTGGAGATCACTTCACCAATTTTTTTCAGAGGCCTCCTGGACTTTAATTATGGGTTTTGGAATATTAACATTGGGCCCAGGATTTCTGTGAGTGCTACAGTTTTGTTTGGGGGCCCACTTGTTAAGGTTTGATCAATCGAAAAATTTTAAACACATTTTTCACAGTATTTACATTATATCTGCGACCGTGAATGTCACTCGATCGGTAAATCCGGTCTAACTGCTATAGCCCGGTTAGACGGATTTGCGAACGTGACTTTCACGTTGATGTTCTATGTTTATGCTGTGATGTTGCGGATCGGTCGTGGGGATAGCCTGGATGCAATGCTAGTACAGTGTTGTTGTATCATGTACATTTGATATTGCGGGGCGAGCGTCCGACATGTGGACTGCCGTCACTGCCTGATTGTATTATTCTTTTGGGGCACGACCTGGTTGCGGTCGATGTACCCGGTGTATGTATATTTTACTTTCTGTACTAGGATTA
This sequence comes from Agapanthus africanus, assembly GCA_030015575.1. NCBI lineage: Eukaryota > Viridiplantae > Streptophyta > Magnoliopsida > Asparagales > Amaryllidaceae > Agapanthus > Agapanthus africanus. Next base: position 276,308,090 of record JASDDO010000010.1, on the reverse strand, counting down.
CCCCGCGGAGGGGTGCACGGATAGCCGGGTTCTAGAGGGCAACGGGCCCGCATCTCATGGCTTTGAGACGGAGGGGGCTTCACTCTAGGATTGGCAGGCTATTCGTCGCACTCGTAGGGGGTACAGGTTGACCCAGGAGGGGTGCCCAAGTTACCGGATTCCGTGAAGTGCTGGGTGGTCCATTCACGGAGCTGAAGGGGGCTGCCTCGCTTCAGGTTTTGGCGGGTGACTTGCCGCGCCCGTAGGGGTCTAGGTTTTCATTGCACAGGCTATCCACACGACCAGGGGAACGTCGGGTTTCAGTAGTGGCTCTGTGAAACCCGGGGATCCCAGATATCTGTATTGTTCTGTGATGCTGTACATTTCTGTGATGTTGCATTTCTTTCACGCCTTGAGCGAAATATAATATATTGGTATATATATTAGTAGATGTTGTATATGTTTTACATCCGCGCTAGTCCAGTCCCCGCTCTGTCGTTAGTTAGCTAACCTAACGGGTAATGACGGGACCCAGTGGCGAATGCGGATGGCATATACGTACATCAGTATATTTTCGTTCTTTTTGGTGTGATCAAATGATGGGACTGCATTGATTCGGATCAATGCAAGTTTAAAAACAAACCTAATCTGATGTTGTTGGAACACTTTTCAAAAGGCTGTTATTGCAAGGACGTTCACTTTTGTTTTGCATCGTGGTATTCATTTAGAATATCCTGCTCCTCAGTCGACGAGGCAAGGGCCGAGATCCCTTCACCGGGAGTGACCCCTTGGACAGAAGTTTGCGTCAGGGCATTAACTTCACTATAGCCGATTACTTTTGCTTTGCACCGTGGTATTCAGTTGGAATATCCTGCACCCCATTCTACGGGGAAAGAGCCGAGATCCCTTCACCGGGAGTGACCTCTTTAGTAAAAGTTTTCGTCACTATATTTTCTAAAAAGCTATCCGTTCCTTCAACGATATTAAGTTCTTTACGTTAAAGGTTTTCGCCAGAAACCATTCGTAGCCCTCCGTCGTTTCATATGGGTAGTCAATAGTATTCAAGCTGTGTTTGTTGGCCAAAGTCAAGGCACAGTGTTTGGTAGCTGTTGGTTATTCATATGCAGCATAGATAGATGCGTTGGTTTGGGGCAGTCGTATAGCCTTGTTGGCCAAAGTCAAGGGCTTGTACGGGTGGACTCAAATTAACCTGGAGAATGACGGGCAGAACTTGACATGTGACTTATGATTTGTTGGCCAAAGTCAAGGTCATAAGAGCATGGGGCAAAAATCACATCGGGAGTTTCAAAAGAACTGAAACTTGCCAGATATGCGCATACCTTCTGGAGTGTGATACCGTGAGCGGATTCCGTCACGTTATCATGCGATGAGAGTTGGATCCTGATTCCCACTGATGAGTTAGTATACTCCTCGGGTGACCCCGACTAATTCTTCTTTCAGGTTTGGAGGAGAATTTGAGGTACAGTGGGAGGATTTCAGATTAGATAAATTGGTAACCATTCTGATCTAGGTTAGAGTGCACGCTGAGTGTTTCTTTTCTCTCTCTCTTTGGCAGCGACCATTGACCCGACCCTAAGATTTTGACTCAGTGACCAAGTTGACCGAACCTTCTTAACACCGTCTTTTGGATTGTCAGAGTTGCAGACCTCATTGCCACTCCTACTTTTACCCTTTTCTCCAGGACACCCCGCATTACTACGAACGTCCACTTCCATTGGACAAAACCATCGTATGGTTATATACGAACTCGAAGGACTTCGAGGATGGTTTCTGGTTCAGGAGAAAACGGATAGGATTATTCAGTTGTCTTTTCTTTTCACCTTCTCTCAGGTTGCGAGTACTCCTTGGTTTAGGAGTAGTACACCTATTACGCAAATTGGATAGTCTTCTTCCAAACCATAGGCTGGTGCCGACCGGTAGGGAATGAAGAAAACCAGTTAGCCTAAACGGTGTACAGAAGGTATTAAGTTCAGACAAAGCAAGGGATTAGTAAGAGGGCAAAGTAAATTGCGACTGCTATTCACGACCAAACCAAGTATTTCTTCGCCAATCCTAAATCACCTTTGTATCTCTCCAGGACACTCCGTATTACTACGAAGATCCCATTTTATTGGATAATCCATCGTATGGTTATATACGAACTCGAAAGGAACTTGTTCCAGTTCGGGGATGGATCCTGGTTCAGGAGAAATAGGAATAAAGTACATTCAGGTATCTTTTATCTTCACCTTCTCTCGCGATGCGAGTGTTCCTAGGATTAGGACAGTACACCCTTTATGCTTTTTGGATAGTCTTCTTCCAAACCATAGGCTGGTGCCGAACGGTAGGGAAGGAAGAAAACCATTTGGCCTAAAGGGGTGTACAGAAGGTAATGACTAAAGACATATGAAGGGATTTGGAGAGGTGGCAAAGAACTATACGGTTACAGTCGTGAATCTGGAAGAGGCATTACTAGGAATACCGGGATACCCCATCGAAACATTTCAATGTTTCAGTCTCACTGTGTAATGTTAAAAGAAAACTGATTTCCCGATTAGATACTTACTCCAGGGTATGTATTTACCAGGTTTGATTCTCACATCTGTATGGTTTTACAGATGATGAGTGGGAGTAAGTTATTGGGAATTGGGTGATCATCCTAATTATATCGGGATTCGTTGGAATCAGTGATATTTGAGGAAATCACCTGGGCTGTTTGCCGGTCGGCAAATATTTGGTTTTGAATATCCGTTGATGTGCACCAATTTCAAATTGATATATCTGTACGTCTATTTTCATAGAGTGAGATATACCTTTTGATATTATGTCGATGACATTTACCTATATCAGTGGATGGTTAGGTAAGGAGCATTAAACAGCGGTGTAATTCTTCTTAACCATAAGTACAGTTTTCAACCTACAACACACAGTGAAAGAGTTGTTAGACTCAGCGGACTTATACAGAGTATTGTATGTTGTCCAGTGTCCATTAGGACAGACGGGTTGGTCCTCGTACTATATTCGGTTTACTTATGACTTCTCTAGTTTTTAGACAGGTGTTTCGCGGAAACACAGGGTCCAATTTTGAGAAGTTATAGGTATTTGAATAGAGTAGAGAACCAGGTGTAGCAAGTATTGGGATTCTTCAAAGTGATCGAAGATGTAGATACTTGTGTATGGTATTCAGTTGATAGTAATGATAAAGAGAAATTGCTTCTCTTTCAGGTTACTCATAATTGGAAGCATTCCTAAGTTGAGTAACGCTGATCGGCCTCCTTCCATTTAGTTGACATGCACTGGAGATAGCTGCATGATTTGAATCTGGTTCAATTAAATCAGTGCCTCTGGTTCTATATTGGATGTAGAACAGTTCATATCTTAACGTTGTTAAGGTACGGGGAGTTGTCCGGCTTATGATTAAAACCAGACTCTGGATAACTCAAGGCACGTTTCTGTAATGGCTGTTTGTGGGTTGACCCAGGCTATGACGAGGGTTGATTTTCTACCATCTTGACTCGCCACAGTTTTAACAAAAATGGATTTTTTTTTTCAGAAAACAGTAGTGGGAGTATGGTAGAACTGGAAGTGATTCCAGAACCGTAAACGATTACTGAAGATTTGATAAGGAACCTAAAGATTCAATCTGATTTGACATTCCATTGGCCACTCCGCAGATAAGGTGGGTAACTTCAGGCACCCGAGAGGTACTTCGGTAGCCTCAAGGACGGTGACAGGGAAGTTCTTGTTTACCCACACTTGCCATTGTTGTTGTTCCAGGCTGCGAGACCCGGCAGGAGGATGAGTATAGCGTCGTTCTAAACTTGCTTTAGAAGTGCACGTCTATATGACTCTGCCAGAGGGTTGTCGTAGTCAGTGGGAGCAGCGGAAGCATTGGTGGACATCAGGCTTATGTCTATTTATAGACTAAAGCAGATGTAGCGGAGATAGATCATCTATTTCTGATGTGACAGTCATAGGTTTGACGTCATCAGAATAGGGGATGGATCTGTTGAGAAGGTAGTAGGAAGTGATATTCCTTTACTACGATCGGTTATACTTTGGTCGTCACACAGTGTTTTCTCCACATAGGACTTGGACATTATATCAGACATACTGGTTACTAGATCTATGGTTTTAGATCTAGATTTGGGTGGTTTCCCAATCAGGGTACTTAGACTGCATTCTAAGGGTATTTAGAATGGACGACTCCTAGCACGGTAGTGTACCTGCAGGTAATGGAGTCACCCTCTCCAAAGGTGTCTTACAGACTAAAGGGGAGAGGGACATGCATGATTGGCAGATCACTTGCTCAGGCAATTGAGTCAATCGTGAGATGTCAAGTACCACACCAGATGTTGTTCTTGCACTAGATGCAATAAGTTGACATTAATCCAATCCTGGAGAAACGGTAGGAAGCAGTTTTAGAACATAAGTGGATGTTCTAGGGATATGATAACGACAGCCTCATTAGGGAGACAGTTATCATTCCAGGCTTCCAAGGTGACATGGACGACAGGGTGATCGTCAGAGTTATAGTTTTCCTTCTGACGAGGGGCAGTATTTTGGACAGATGGTCCAAGGCAATACTGAGGGTGGCATGGCGCAGAATACTGATTAAGTTCAGTTGACGATACAGTCTAAGAAGTTTGGATTTGAAGTTCATTTATGAGCTATGTCCCATCAGACATCCGGGCACATTCTAAGACAGGTATTGCTCATTTCGGGAGATGGGTTTCTCCGCGAACTTGAGATATAGAGAGACATAGATAGAAACATCTAGGCGGATCCACTCACTGAGGCTATTCCTCGAACGCAATAGTTTCGCAAACGAGTTTTGTGAGACTGACTAGTAGAGGAGTTGGATGTTCGGTATCACACGGGCTGTGAGTATGCGACATCGCAATAATTAGCCTTGAGTGCAAGTGGGAGATTGTTGGAGATAGTGCCCTCAGAGTTAATTATTGGGTCACAGGCACGTGATTGCAATGATTGAGGGAGGACCTATCCCGGTAGGACAGTCTTACTCGAGATGATAGTATGCTATCTGGTTTACCTTTATCATCGTGTACTGCTTTAGGTGACATGACAAGTCGCTATTGCACGTTGATAAAGCCCTTAGGATTCTTGCTTGACTGCCGGCAGTATGAGGGCGATCATATAAGTGAGAGCTGGAGTCTATTAGGACATCCTTAAAAGGTCCCTAGTCGTAGGAGTTTCGAGACAGGGCATCGATTCTCCAGAGTAGACTAGTGTATACAGTTGAGACCCCGACGAGGGGCGGTGGCCGGTCTCACAAGCCACTGGTGTCAGTTGGTTCACCTAAGATGTATACAGGTGCTCATTGGGTTATGAGTACACCGGACAGGACTCGCCGAGAACATGCTAGTTGGTCTTATACCTGACGTCAGATAGCAGTTCCCAGGTGACATGTGTACAGGTTAGTTCATCGACCTGGGGATCGTCATTTGTCTCGTGTGAGTTCCCACTGTACTTTGATTACTACCCTACCACGGCTCAAAGGAGTCGTGCAAACAGGTTTTAGTTGGGTACAGTCCCGAGCCACATGGAGGCAGTGAGCGGATCTTCAGGGGTTCGTCTCTCCCGGTATTGGGGGTGAGGTCGCGCTGTGTCTAGGAGAGCCATTACACAAAGACCTTGGCCAAGGCAGGAGATTTACTGGTAGGTATTCCAGTAGTATCTCAGGGTGTTCTGGGCTACACTCCGACACGACTTGTACCGCTTTTGGGGGTCTGACTTTTACCAACCCCCTAGGCCCGCCATGCGATGCTCATAGACGAACGGACCGGACTGTACGGATATTGTCACTGACAGGCTCAGTTGGGTGTCGGGGTGAGCTTCCTCATCGACGTCCCTTTTGGTCAATAGCTGGTGGCCCGTCACGTATTGGCTTATACCTCTGACGTGCTAGTGGTTAAATCCACAGCCATAGTATTGACGAGTCTTTAGAGTCCACCACACTTTCAGTTACTCAAGCTTTCGGGCGAAACGCTGTAGAGGCCGTATGGAGATATGGCAGGGTCCGATCAGATACGTGCGGTATTGCACGGATCAGGATCGGACAGTTTGTACTAGTAGCCGTATAGTAATATGGCAAGGTTCGATCAGGTACGTGCGGTATTGCACGAATCAGGATCGGACGGATTTTACTAGCCGGCTTTGGTTTAAGCAGATCCTAGTATAGTACAGTGTAGATCTTGTCTCTTTGCATTTGTATCCGGACGGAATACAGATGCGGGTGTGTATGCACAGTATGGGGGTTTTCCTGTAATTTATTACGGGACCAGTTTTCTGGAGTTGCCAGTTTGCTTTCCGTTCCGGCCGGTTTTTCTTTGTTCTTTCCCGGCCGGACTTTTCCGATGGAGGGACTAATTTGCAATTGTGCAAATTGGTATTTGTGGAGGACTTATTTACATAAGGGTTGACATGATAAGCATCTTTGCTTTTCATGATTTGATGAGATTAGAAATGATTTGAGGTTGATGTAAGTTTTGTGATAATTATGTTTGGATGTGGTCACCCTCCTCCTTTTACTACACTCACCTCCCTCTTGCTTCATATTGTTTTCCTCCACCATTTCTAAAGAGGAGAGATTATTATTCATGGTTGAGAAAAAGAAAGAGAGAAGAAAAAGAAAAGAGAAGATGAGAGCTTGATCTTCATCTTTGAGAGAGTAGCATTCATTCATCTCATTTTTGATACAAGGAAAAATGAAAGCACCTTTTTTCATACCTTCATTCCTCCATCTTCAAATGGCAACCAATACCCCAAAGTGAGACATGCATTCTACACTACACTTCCTACAGCATATCTTGGACGCATCGGGTAGCCTACTTCGCGCCCGAGTTGCCTCGGTATTGAGGTGGGAGCCCGTAAAAGTTCCCGGCTTCGTGGTGCCCTTTCCGATGAGGAGGAGACGGACGGAGATCCCGCGAGGAGATCGGAGTGGAGATGAAGACCGGAGGACTCGGATCAGTCGGTATATCTCTAACTCATTCTCTTGTTAGCTTAGACTAGTTTAATGGCACGATCCGGGGTTTAGTGCGCGGTGGTGCCGGTTTGCAAAGTCCGCAAAATTAAAGTTTATCACCGTTTCCGCGTTTTGGCCGTCGGATTGACGGCCGGGGCGCCGCCGTGCACTTACACAAAATACTGCCCCTCGTCAGAGGGAAAACTATAACTCTGACTACCTCCTTGTCGTCCATGTCACCTTGGAAGCCTGGAATGATAACTGTCTCACGAATGAGGCTGTCGTTATCATATCCCTAGAACATTCACTTATGTTCTAAAACTGCTTCCGACAGTTTCTCCAGGATTGGATTAATGTCAACTTATTTCATCTAGTGCAAAAACAACATCTGGTGTGGTACTTGACATCTCATGATTGACTCAATTGCCTGAGCAAGTGATCTGCCAATCATGCACATCCCTCTCCCTTCAGTCTGTAAGACACCTTTGGAGAGGGTGACTCCATCACCTGCAGGTACACTACCGTGCCAGGAGTCGTCCATTCTAAATACTCTTAGAATGCTGTCTAAGTACCCTGATTGGGAAACCACCCAAATCTAGATCTAAAACCTTACATCTAGTAACCAGTATGTCTGACATAAAATCCATTTCTTTTGTGGAGAAACTACTGTGTGACGACCAAAGTATAACCGACTGTAGTATAGGAGTTTCTTTTCCTACTCTGTGTATGTCATCCAAATACCAGGATATCACACCCTACTACCTTCTCAACAGATCCATCCCCTATTCTGATGAAGTCAAACCCATGACTGTCACGTCAGAAATAGATGATCTATCTCCGCTACATCTGCTTTAGTCTATAAATAGACATAAGCTACTTGTCCACCAATGCTTCCGCTGCTCCCACTGACTACGACAACCCTCTGGCAGAGTCATATAGACGTACACTTCTAAAACTAGTTCAGAACGACGCTATACTCATCCTCCTGCCGGGTCTCGCAGCCTGGAACAACAGCAATGGTAATTGTGGGTAAACAAGAACTTCCCTGTCACCGTCCTTGAGGCTACCGTAGTACCTCTCGGGTGCCTGAAGTTACCCACCTTATCTGTGGAGTGGCCAATGGAATGTCAATCCAGATTGAATCTTTAGGTTCCTTATCAAATCTTCAGTAATCGTTTGTGGTTCTGGAATCACTCCCAGTTCTACCATACTCCCACTACTGTTTTCTGAAAAAATCCATTTTTAATAAAACTGTGGCGAGTCTAGAACAATATCTCTATTGTTCATCCAGATGGTAGAAAGTCAACCCTCGTCATAGCCTGGGTCAACCCACAAACAGCCATTACAGAAACGTGCCTTGAGTTGTCCAATGTCTGGTTTTAAGCATAAACCGGACAACTCCCCGTACCTTAACAATGTTAAGATATGAACTGTACTATATCCAATATAGAACCAGAGGCACTGATTTAATTGAACCAGATTCAAATCATGCAGCTGTCCCCAGTGCATGTTCCCTAAATGGAAGAAGGACGATCAGCGTTACTCAACTTAGGAATGCTTCCAATTATGAGTAACCTGAAAGAGAAGCAAGATCTCTTAATCATTACTTTCAACTGAATACCATTGATAAGTATCTACATCTTAGATCACTTTGAAGAATCCCGATACTTGCTACACCTGGTTCTCTACTCTATTCAAATACCTATAACTTCTCAAAATTCGGGCCCTGTGTTTCCACGAAACACCTGTCTAAAAACTAGAGAAGTCATAAGTAAACCGAATATAGTACGAGGACCAACCCCTTTGTCCTGATGGACCCTGGACAACATACAATACTCTGTATAAGTCCCTTGAGTCTGATAACTCATTCACTGTGTGTCGTAGGTTGAAAACTGTACCTTTGGTTATGAAGAATTACACCGCTGTTTAATGCTCCTTACCTAACCATCCACTGGTATAGGTAAATGTCATCGACATAATTTCAAAAAGTATATCTCACTCTATGAAAATAGACGTACAGATATATCGATTTGAAATTGGTGCATAACAGCGGATATTCAACACCAAATATTTGCCGACCGGCAAACAACCCAGGTGATTTCCTCAAATATCACCGATTGCAACGAATCCCGATATAATGAGGATAGTCACCCAATTCCCAACAACTTACTCCCACTCATCATCTGTAAAACCATACAGATGTGAGAATCATACCTGGTAAATACATACCCTGGAGTAAGTATCTAGTCGGGAAATCAGCTTTCCTTTAACAGTACACAGTGAGACTGAAACATTGAAATGTTTCGTAGGGGTATCCTGGTATTCCTAGTAATGCCTCTTCCAGATTCACGACTGTAACCGTATAATTCTTTGCCACCTCTCCAAATCCCTTCATGTGTCTTTAGTCATTACCTTCTGCACACCCGTTTAGGCCAAATGGTTTCTTCCTTCCCTACCGTTCGGCACCAGCCTATGGTTTGGAAGAAGACTATCCAATAAGCATAATGGGTGTACTGTCCTAATCCTAGGAGCACTCGCAATGCGAGAGAAGGTGAAGATAAAAGACACCTGAATAAATCTTCTTCCTATTTCTCCTGAACCAGGATCCATCCCCGAACTGGAACAAGTTCCTTTCGAGTTTGTATATAACCATACGATGGAGTATCCAATAAACTGTGGATCTTCGTAGTGATACGGAGTGTCCTGGAGAAATACAAAGGTGATTTTAGGATTGGCGAAGAAAAACTTGGTTTGGTCGTGAATATCTGTTGCAATTTACTTTGCCCTCTTACTAATCCCTTGCTTTGTCTTAACTTAATACCTTCTGCACACCATCGTTATGCTAATTGGTTTTCTTCATTCCCTACCGGTCGGCACCAGCCTAAGGTTTGGAAGAAGACTATCCAATTTGCGTAACAGGTGTACTACTCCTAAACCAAGGAGTACTCGCAACCTGAGAGAGGGTGAAAAGAAAAGACAACTGAATAGTCCTATCCGTTTTCTCCAGAACCGGAAACCATCCTCGAATAAATCCCTTCGAGTTCGTATTTAACCATACGATGGTTTTGTCCAATGGAAGTGGACGTTCGTAGCAATACGGGGTGTCCTGGAGAAAAGGGTAAAAGTAGGAGTGGCAATGAGGTTTGCAACTCTGACAATCCAAAAGCCAGTGTTTAAGAAGTTTCGGTCAACTTGGTCTCTGAGTCAAAGTCTTAGGGTCGGGTCAATGGTCGCTGCTAAAGAGAGAGAGAAAAGAAACACTCAGCGTGCACTCTAACCTAGATCAGAATGGTTACCAATTTATCTGATCTGGAATCCTCCCACTGTACCTCAAATTCTCTTCCAAACCTGAAAGAAGAATTAGTCGGGGTCACCCGAGGAGTAAACTAACTCATCAGTGGGAATCGGGATCCAACTATCATCGCATGATAACGTGACGGAATCCGCTCACGGTATCACACTCCAGAAGGTATGCGCATATCTGGCAAGTTTCAGTTCTTTTGAAACTCCCGATGTGATTTCTGCCCCATGCTCTTATGACCTTGACGAAGGCCAACAAATCATAAGTTACATGTCAAGTTCTACCCGTCATTCTCCAGGTTAATTTGAATCCACCCGCACAAGCCCTTGACGAAGGCCAACAAGGCTATACGACTGACCCAAACCAACGCATCTATCTATGCTGCAGAAAGGCAACAAGCAACTACCATACACTATGCCTTGACGAAGGCCAACAAACATAGCATGAATACTACGTGCTACCCGTCTGAAACGACGGAGGGCTACGAATGGTTTCTGGCGAAAACCTTTAACGTAAAGAACTTGATATCGTCGAAGGAACGGATAGCTTTTAAAAAATATAGTGACGAAAACCGTTGCTAAAGAGGTCACTCCCGGTGAAGGGATCTCGGCTCTTTCCCCGTAGAATGGGGTGCAGGATATTCCAAATGAATACCACGATGCAAAGAAAAAGTAATCGGCTATAGTGAAGTTAATGCCCCGACGCAAACTTTTGTCCAAGGGGTCACTCCCGGTGAAGGGATCTCGGCCCTTGCCTCGTCGACTGAGGAGCAGGATATTCCAACTGAATATCACGATGCAAAACAAAAGTGAACGTCCTTGCAATAACAGCTTTTTGAAAAGTGTTCCAACAACATCAGATTAGGTTTGTTTTTAACTTGCATTGATCCGAATCAATGCAGTCCCATCAATTGATCACACCACAAAGAAAGAAAATATACTGATGTACGTATATGCCATCCGCATTCGCCACTGGGTCCCGTCATTACCCGTTAGGTTAGCTAACTAACGACAGAGCGGGGACTGGACTAGCGCGGATGTAAAACATATACAACATCTACTAATATATATACCAATATATTATATTTCGCTCAAGGCGTGAAAAGAAATGCAACATCACAGAGAATGAACAGCATCACAGAAACAATACAGATATCTGGGATCCCCGGGTTTCACAGAGCCGCTGAAACCCGACGTTCCCCTGGTCGTGTGGATAGCCTGCGTAATGAAATCCTAGACCCCTACGGACGCGGCAAGTTACCCGCCAAAACCTGAAGCGAGGCAGCCCCCTTCAGTACCGTGAATGGACCACCCAGCACTTCACGGAATCCGGCAACTTGGGCACCCCTCCTGGGTCAACCTGTATCCCCTACGAGTGCGGCGAATAGCCTGCCAATCCTAGAGTGAAGCCCCCTCTGTCTCAATGCCATGAGATGCGGGCTTGTTGCCTTCTAGAACCCGGCTATCCGTGCACCCCTCCTGGGGTAATCCTAGTACAGAAAGTAAAATATACATACACCGGGTACAACGACCGCAACCTGGCCGTGCCCCAAAATAATAATACAAACTGGCAGTGACCGCAGTCCACATGTCGGACGCTCGCCCCGCAATATCAAATGTACATAATACAACCACATCTGTACTAGCATTGCATCCAGGCTATCCCCCACGACCGATCCGCAACATCACAGCAAAAACAGAACATCAACGTAAAAGTCACGTTCGCAAATCCGTCTAACCGGGCTATAGCAGTTAGACCGGATTTACCGATCAAGTGACATTCACGGTCGCAGATATAATGTAAATACTGTGAAAAATGTGTTTAAAATATCCGATCGATCAAAAATTAACAAGTGGGCCCCCAATCAAAACTGTAGCACTCACAGAAAACCTGGGCCCAAATTTAATATTCCAAAACCCCTAAAATTAACCCAGAAGCCCACTGGAAAAACCTGGCCCATTGATCCTTTCATGTTGCGGCGGAACCGCGGCCCAAAGGGGGTATTGGCCGCGGTTCCGCGCTCTTGATGAAAGATCAATGACTCGGATTTCTGCAGTTGTCTTAGGTTTTCAAGTACATCACATTTTTGCAACCTGAAAAAGTTTTCGAGACCAAAAATTTTCAACAGAAACTGATGCGAACTAAAAAGTAGATTTTGGAATTTTTTGTCGATCGGAAATGCAAAACACATCAAACGAAGCTAGACGAAGTTAATGGCGAGGCTCTGATACCACTGTAAGTGCACGGCGGCGCCCCGGCCGTCAATCCGACGCCGGAATGCGGAAGCGGTGAAAAACTTTAATTTTGCGGACTTAGCAAACCGGCACCACCGCGCACTAAACATCCGGATCGTAACCATTAACAAGTCTAAGCTACTAACAAGATAGGGAAGAGAAGTATACCGACAGATCCGAGTCCTCCGGTCTTCTCGTCGTCGTCCCGATCTCCTGCGGAATGTCCCGTCTCCTCCTCGTCGCTGGAAGTGCACCACATCGCCTACTTCTTTTACGGGCTCCCACCTCAATGCCGAGGCAACTCGGGCACGAAGCCGGCTACTCGACGTGCCCAAGATATGCTGTAGAATATCTAGAGAAGAAGTCTCATTTTGGGGTTCATGGAATTGCCTTTTGTGGTGGAGGAAAAAGAACTTGGAGAGAGGTGGGAAAAATCTAGCATACAAAAGAATGAGAGTATCATATTTTCTCCACACATGAAATGAATCCCCTTCTCCTTGAAAATGGCCGCCCCCCCCCCTTCCCATGTGTGATTGGAGAGAGAAAGTCCAAGGGGAGGGTTAATCAACATGCTAGAAAGAGAGTGTGGAGTTATCATGTGAAGAAATGATTACTAGCAAAACCAACACTCAAAGGCAACCATCATCTCATGCATGATGGCTTCAAAAAGTCAAGCCATCATGAGAACAAGAAGTCAAGTGATGGTGCTCATCATGAAAACCATCATGATGCAACAAGATGCAAAGAACCCCCTCCACTAATGCCTATTTGCAACAATGCAAATAAACCCTCCTCCACCAATCTTCGGCCAATGAACGGAACAATGGAAATCGGCCGAAACGGAAAGCAAACTGGCAACTCCATAAAGCTGGTCCCGTAATAAATTACAGGAAAAACCCCGATACTGTGCATACACACCCGCATTTGTATTTCGACCGAAATACAAATGCAATGAGACAAAATCTCCACTGTACTATACTAGAATCCGGCTTATACCAAAACCGGCTAGTAATATCTGTTCGATCCTGATCCGTGCAATACCGCACGTATCTGATCGAGCCCTGCCATATAACCATACGGCCTATAGTACAAACTGTCCAATCCTGATCCGTGCAATACCGCACGTATCAGACCTTGCCATATCTCCATACGGCCTCTACAACCTTTCGCCCGAAAGCTGAGTAACTGAATGTGGGGGACTATAAAGACTCGTCAACACCTTGGTTGTGGATTTAACCACTAGCACGTCAGAGGTATAAGCCAATACGTAACGGGCTACCAGGTATTGACTAAAAGGGACGTCTGTGAGTGAACTCAGCCAGACAACCCTACTGAGCCTGTCAGTGACAATATCCGTACAGTCCGGTCCGTTCGTCTATGAGCATCGCATGGCGGGCCTAGGGGGTTGGTAAAAGTCAGACCCCCAAAAGCGGTACAAGTCGTGTCGGAGTGTAGCCCAGAACACCCTGAGATACTACTGGAATACCTACCAGTAAATCTCCTTGCCTCGGCCGAGGGCTTCGTGTAATGGCTCTTCTAGACACAGCACGACCTCACCCCCAATACCGGGAGAGACGAACCCCTGAAGATACGCTCACTGCCTCCATGTGGCTCGGGACTGTACCCAACTAAAACCTGTTTGCACGACTCCTTTGAGCCGTGGTAGGGTAGTAATCAAAGTACAGTGGGAACTCACACAAGACAAATGACGATCCCCAGGTCGATGAACTAACCTGCACACATGTCACCAGGGAACTGCCATCTGACGTCTGGTATATGACCAACTGGCATGTTCCCGGCGAGTCCTGTCCGGTGTACTCATAACCCAATGAGCACCTGTATACATCTTAGGTGATCCAACTGACACCAGTGGCTTGTGAGACCGGCCACCGCCCCTCGTCGGGGTCTCGACTGTATACACTAGTCTACTATGGAGTATCGATGCCCTGTCTCGAAACTCACACGACTAGGGACCATTTCAGGATATGCTTATAGACCCCAGCTCCCACTTATATGATCGCCCTCATACTGCTGGTGGTCAAGCAAGAATCCTAGGGGCTCTATCAACGTGTAATAGCGACGTGTCAGGTCACCTAAAACAGTACACGATGATAAAGGTAAACCAGAAAGCATACTATCATCTCGAGTAAGACTGTCCTACCGGGATAGGTCCTCCATCAATCATTTCAATCACGTACCTGTGATCCAATAATTGACTCTGAGGGCATTATCTCCAACAAGCTTTAGCTCAGCCTTATAGTGGTGTAGCCATAGGACTCTTATGACATTAGATGCAGTTTAGCTATGCTTGTGTTTAGCATTCAGCTCCCGCACATTATTATTGTTGTTACTCTGCATCGCATACTTATTGTGATTCATATTCCATTATTGGTATCATGCTGTTAGGACACCAGCACCATTACCGATGATGCGTATATTCCACATACACTTACTTGCCAGCTCACACACATCTTCATCGGTAATTGCCATGTCACTACACAGTAGTATTATTGCATCAGGATATGACCCTTGTATATGCATACTATTATTCCATGTTGCATGATATACCATTATACTTGCATTTCATCTATATGTCACATACATCATGCTTCCTGATTATACGCATCGAGATATGTTGTTTCTATGATATTTCTGGATTTGGGAACCGTGGATATTTCAAAGAGATTATGAAATTGTTTTAAAAACCCGGTTACCCTTGATATGATATTTCAGTGCGTCCACCATGTGTTTTCTCGGTGCTGAGAGCGACATGTGAAACCCGAATCGAGGAGGCGGATGAGACCGATTGCGGGTACATGGTGGACCCGGTGCGGTACCCCGGGGCAAGAAGATCGCAGGAGATGGCGTTGAGCCTGGCAGGGGAGCACTACCGACCGGTGATTTTACCCGACACGTCGGATATCCGGAGGATACCGTCGTAGTCATGGGATGGATGGTAGGGGCCGATCTGGACTGATGGCGCCCTGGATTTTATGATTGAGATATTGAGGTACAGAGATTGTGATACAGAGATATCGAGATATTGAGTTTATTATTTGTGCCGATGCTGGGCCCTGTTTTATGCTGATTTCATTATGATACCTCATTTTAAAATACAGAAATCTCATAAATTTATGAAAGCAGTTTTCTTCAGTACATGCATTCTGTTTCATGCATTCATACATCATTCATATGATTCATTGCTACCTGATGCACTGACACGGGCACTTGGGTTTATACTTGGGTTAGATATCTACCCTAGTCATGTTGTAGATTGCTGGTTATATAGTTGAGGATTATATATTATGATCGTATGACCTAGGATTGCGTCATACATGCGATTTCTGTTCGTAGATCTTTTTCTACTCACGAGTTGACAACTCACCCCCGTTGTGCCCCGGTTTCTTGCAGGTGTTGCCGTACGGGTTTCATTACGGCTTTGCGGGCACAGCTTCTTTCAGGTGACTTGCTAGTAGGTGGGTTATTTGTATCGTACCCATCATTATACATTGTATATTATATTTCAGTTGTATCTAGAAGTTCCATCAACCAAACATGTACTTATTTGAGATAGAGACCAGTGATGTTTATTCTTTCGACCTTAGAGTCGCACGTTATATTCTGTGGATTTCTTGTTGTTGGAGTTTTCTTTCTGTTGTGATCCTCGCCTTTAGGCGTTGTATATTATGTTGCTATCTGGTTGTTGTTATGGTTCTTCCTACTCTCTACTACTTTTCTTGGTTTGGATTTCTGGGCTCGGCTTACTTAAAATACGTACGCCTCGAGACGTTCGTGGTCTAGGTGCCGGTCATGTTCCGTACTTTCGGGACGTGACAACCTTAGACAGCGCCGATGGATGGAGTTAGTGAAGGACTACGATTGTGAGATCTTGTATCACCAGGGCTGGGCGAATGTAGTGGCGGATGCTTTGAGCAGGAGGCCCGGTGGTAGTCTATCTTGTTTGAGCGCAGTACAGAGGCAGTCATCGGCAGATTGGCAGATTTTATGCGACAGCCGGGTACAGTTCGAGTTTACGCCGATCGGAGGACTGATTGCGCATGTTCTTGCACGCCCACAGTTGCTTGACCGTATACATAAGGCACAGCACAGTGATGACCGATGTTCAGAGATCAGGGCACAGATGGGACAGGGCAGATTTTCCGAGTTCGTGATCGATGATCGGGGGATACTACAATTCGGGACTAGATTGCGCGTACCAGATGCTGAGGGATTGCGGCGCGAGATTCTTGAGGAGGCACATCGATCGGCATATAGTGTTCATCCCGGTTCCACCAAGATGTACCATGACATGAGAGGTGTTTACTGGTGGGACGGAATGAAGAGAGACATCGCAGATTTTGTGTCGAGATGCCTGACTTGTCAGCAAGTCAAGGCTGAGCACCAGAGTCCCGCCGGAGAGCTACAACCGTTAACCATTCCGGAATGGAAATGGGAGCAGATTTCTATGGACTTCATTGTGGGTCTACCCAGGACTAGTCGAGGGTATGACTCCATCTGAGTGATCGTGGATTGTTTGACGAAAGCGGATCACTTCCTACCGGTGAAGACGACTTTCGAATTTGCTCAGTATGCCCAGATTTATATTGATGAGATTGTACGACTGCATGGAGTTCCGACATGTATCGTGTCCGACAGAGGCATCCAGTTTACCAGCCGACTATGGCAGAGGCTTCAAGAGGCTTTGGGCACTCGCTTGGGTTTCAGCACAGCATTTGATCCGCAGACCGACGGACAGTCAGAGCGGACTATTCAGACTCTCGAGGACATGCTCAGAGCGTGTGTATTAGACTTCGGAGGTAGCTGGGATAATCATTTACCCTTAGTAGAGTTCTCCTACAATAACAGCTACCAGGAGACCATTCAGATGGCACCGTTTGAGGCTCTTTATGGGAGGAGATGCAGATCGCTCACCTGTTGGACAGAGCTCAGTGAGAGCAGTATCTTAGGGCCGCAGATTGTGGAGGAGACGACCGCGAAGATTCAATTGATCCGCGATAGGATGAGAGCAGCCCAGAGTAGGCAGAGATCTTATGCGGACTGTCGGCGGCGCAGGCTTGAGTTTTCTGTTGGTGACCATGTTTTCTTGAGGGTCTCCCCAATGAAAGGTGTGATGAGATTTGGGAAGAAGGGGAAGCTTGGTCCCAGATTTGTGGGCCCTTTCGAGATCCTCGAGCGTGTTGGTGCAGTTGCGTATCGGTTAGCCCTTCCGCCCAGTTTTCCAGACGTGCACCCTGTATTTCACGTTTCGATGCTCCGCAGATATCTTCAGGATCCTTCGCATGCGATTCAGCACCCGGCAATCCAGCTTGAGCGCGATCTTTCCTATGCAGAGCAACCGGTGATGATCTTGGATCGACAAGTGAAGAAATTGAGGTCAAAAGAGATACCGTCCGTCAAGGTACTTTGGCGTGGTCCAAGCAGAGAGGAGGTCACTTGGGAGACCGAGAGCGAGATGAGGAAGAGGTATCCCCATCTTTTTGAAGGTGCGTGTAGTTAGATTTTTAAATTTGGGAACCGAATTTCTTTAAGGGGGGTAGATTGTAACACTTTGAAATTTCGTTAGAATGTTTTTCGTGATAATTAGTAATTGTGCGTGTCATTATATATGTGTAACTTTAGGGTTTACTAATTATATTTAGTCGTGTTAACAAATTGGAAAATTTTCCTTTGTAGTGAACACTTGCACACTTGGCCAATTTTGTGACTTAGGACTTTTAGTGTAGCATGTTAACCCTTTCTTGTGTTGCATGGTTGTATTTAATCCCCCACCCATTTTAAAACAAGTCAAACCCCTTTTAAAATTCCAAAATTTCAATTAAACAATGAAGGCATGGTGTTAGGTGAGAAAGTTTGACCTTGGCTTGACCATTTCCTTCTCTCTTCTCTCTCTTTTCTCTCATTCTGAAAATTTCTGCAGAAAAACAGCAGCTCCAGCAGCAACAACACAATATATTCATCATCTTTTCATTCCTCTTTTGAATCCATACAAAATCCTACACTAAACCACTCATTTCTTCACTCAAAACCATGGAAAAGTGAGCTTTTTGAGGTGTTTGGAGGCAAATCTGCACACTTGATGCAAGAGCTAGAATTTTTGGTGTTTATAAGGTCTTTTGAAGGTATTAACTCATGTTAACACTCCTTTTCCATAAATTTGTAGTATTCTTTAGCAAAAATCTCATTTTTGTGCATTTTTAGTGATATTAAAGGATATTTGTGATGCTTATATTAGATTGGGGTTTTGTTGGCTTGGTTAACTCTATTTTGTGCTATTAGAGCTATTTAGGCCGGGTTTTGGGTTCAGTTTGCACAGAAATACCATAAAGTTTTATTTTAGTGCAAAAAGTATGGTTTTTAACTAGAAATAAGGCTCTGTAGGATCTGCTACTACCCGAGATGTTTCAGAGTGAAATTGGAATTACTGTAGCATACACAGGGGGTATAGAGTGTACACACGAAACCTGGGAGTCCCTCCCCCTACCCAGGCCGCCGAAATAAGCATTCTGGCCTCAATTTGCGGCCAGATGAGGGTGTTTTGGGTTGGGGTTTAGGCCACTGGAGTCTGCTACTATGTGTAGTATTTTGGTATATATATATTTGTAATATCTGTTCTGTATCAAAATCTGGAGTAGAATACCCAATTTCCCGTATTTTTAATCTTTAGCGACACGCGTGATACGTGTGTGTGGATTTGGGGTTTCTGCGTATCGCGACACGTCGGAGTGACTTTAGGCGCGTAATCACACGTTTTAGCGTATCACGCACACGTGCACTTGGTTTGCGACACGGGTTTCTAGTTGACCTTAAATGTCGTGTTTGTATGATTTTGAGCTTATGCGTGATATTCTGTGGAATTCTAGGTTCACAGGCGAGTGCGACGGACACCGCGAAGAAGGGGAAACAAGTCATCGGCTATACCTAGCGAGAGACTACGGTGAGTAGATTTAACATCTACGGGGATATCGCCCGCATGGCGTTCTACGTCAGGGCTGATGGGATCTTATAGCTACATTTCCATACATCGACTGTTCATGGCTACTATTTAGTGCATACTACATTCCCTGATATATGTATATAAACTAGAATTGATAGAACACCGCACCATTACTAACGGTTTATGTTGCACGAGCACTATCCTGCATGCTACACACACACCGTTAGTAATTGCCATGACACTCACACTGTAGAATTTCCGTGACATTCATACTTGATGCATATATCACATCGGATCATTATGTTGTAGCTTATCTTTATGTGACTTGACATGATATTCATATTTGATGCATATATCACATCGGATCATTATGATGTAGCTCATCTTTATGTGACTTGACATGATATTCATACTTGATGCACATATCACATCACATTGACTTGCATATTGGTTTGGATTACATATGATTTCTGGATTTGGAAACCGTGGCTATTTCAAATATGCAATCATTTAAAAACCCGGTTGCCTTGATATGATATTTCGGTGCGTCTACCCTATGTTTTCTCGGTGCTAGAGTGAGATACATATGAGATAGATGTTAGTGTATATGCCCTAGAGGCCATTACTGTATCATACTAGCTTGTATATTACTTGATGGAAGCTTGGGATATTCACAGTTGTATAGACAATCTTGCTCAAAATGGTAGTATGCTACTTGGTTTGTCTCTACTTCAATATGTGCATGTGTTTCTTTTAGCATATCGCTTGTATACATATTAGTAGAGCCCTTAGGATCTTTGCTTGATTACCAGCGTTGTGATGGCGCTCACACTCGTGGGAGCTGGGTGATCCATAAGCACATCCTTATACAGGTCCCTAGTCGTTGGACTATCGAGACAGGGCATCGATACTCTGGAGTAGACTAGCGTATGAGCTTCTCATCCCAGTGTGGGAGACGGTCTGTCCCACAGCCGTCAGTACGTCGTACTTGAGATAGTATGCGGGTGCTCGTTAGGTTACGAGTACACTGGACAGGACTCGTCGGGAACTGTTGGTTGGTATTATACCTATCGTCAGTTATCAGTTCCCAGGTGACATGAGTACAGCTTAGTCCGTTGACTTGACACTGTCACTTCGCCTCGAGTGTGTTCCCACTGCACTTTGATTACTACCCTACCGCGGCTCAAAGGAGTCATGCAAACAGGTAGTTTTTGGGTGCAGTCCCGAAGCACTTGGAGGCAGTGACGGTTAGACAGGATTCGTCTCTCCCGGTATTGGGGGTTGACATCGCGCTGTGTCCAAGAGAGCCATTACACGAGTAGTCCCTGGCCAGGGCAAGCGAGATATACTGGTAGGTTTCCAGTGTTATCTCAGGGTGTTCTGGGCTACACTCCGACACGACTTGTACCGCTATTAGGGGACTGACGTTCACCACCCCTCTAGGCCCGCCATGCGATGTATCAGACGAACAGACCGGACTGTACGGAGACTGTCACATACAGGCTCAGTAGGAGTTCAGATGGGGTTCACCTCGTCAGTCTTCTTATCGACATCTACCTGGGGACCGTTACGTACAGCTAGTGCCGCTTGCGGTCTGTGGTTAAACACACTGCCAGCGTAGTGTCGAGTCTTTAGAGTCCCACACAGAGAGCTATTCGCCTTTAGGCAAAATGAGTAGAGGTCGCATGGTTTTGCGACAGGGTTCGTTCACATCCGCGCACTTGTGCACATTTGCTGTCCGGACAGTTTATACTAGCGGGCTTTGGTTTAAGCCGGATCCTAGTATATGATTTGGGATTGGTTTTTCTCATTGTATTCGTGTTCCTCGGATCACGAATACGGGTGCGTATGCACAGTTGCTTGAGACAGAGGGAGAGGACTTTGATTAGGGTTAATGACTATTGTCATTTTATTAACCCTAATGCTTATGTGTGTATTATGGTTAATTGATATTAGTTTAATAATTGTGCATGGTTATGGTTGTTGACCATTTGACCTTCTTGACTTGTTGACCTTGGTTGACACTTTGACCATCATCATTTCATTTGGAAGATGCTTTTTGATCTTTGCAATTTGCATTAAAAATGAAATGATAATGGTCATGTCTTGATTAAGCCATGACAATTATCTTACTAATTATCTAATTAAAATAATACACACATATATGTGAGAATGGTTTATTTTATTCTCATTCTATCATTCACTTTCTCTCTCTTGCTCTTCCTCTCCCTCAAGCTCTCCCCTCTCATGTGTTGAGAAACACTTGAGCTTGAGAAAAACCTCTTCTTGATAATCTCTACTCTCATCTAGGGTTCAAGGATTAGCACTTCTTGCACCCTAGTTACTTCTAGCTTAGAGTTGAAACCAAAGGTTGAGGCTTTCGGGTGGATCTTTCTTTAACGGGAGAAGACGACAAAGGTGACCTCCTTCCACTACTCCAAGGAGCAAGGAGAGAAGGACATAAAGCCCAAGGTATAACCTTTCTAGCACTTAGCTAGTTTCTAGTTAGCTTTAGCTTGTTTTTGTTTAGAAAAGATCCTTCATAGTGTAGTCCATGTTGCCTAAGTTGATAAAAACTTGATTTTTATTCCGTTTTCCGCCTCCCCGCAAGCACCAGGGTGGGCAACGTGGACTTACAATAGAGGGGGGCTGACCCGGACTGACGGATGCCCGATATATATGAGCTAGAGGGGGCTGACCCGGACTGACGGATGCCCGATATATATATGAGAGAGAGGGCTGACCCGGACTGACGGATGCCCAATGTATATATGAGATAGAGGGCTGACCAGGACTGACGGATGCCCGATAGACATATGAGAGAGGGGGCTGACCCGGACTGACGGATGCCCGATATAGGAAGATTTGCGTGTCGATGCTAGACACGAGTATTTATGATATTTGGGTGCCGATGTTGGGCACTCGTGATTCTCAGTGATGTACAGGATTTGAGGGCCGATGGGAGTGCCGGCGTCTGGGTTGTTAGGATTTGAGGTGCATTGATGGACACCGATCACATATTCCACGTTGACATTCCGTGTAAATGTTATACTTCCCATGCTCAGCATTCATTATTGTATCTCATCCTGTAGTTATATTACCTGATAGAGCACTTGCATGATTATTGCACATACTGCTTATCACACATTGATATCATCTGCTGGCATATGATAGAGTAGCGCAGTACGTGCATGCTCGCGATTACCTTTATATGTTATCTCTATTAACGAGTTGGCAACTCACCCCCGTTGTGCCACAGTGTTTGCAGGTTGCCCTTCGGAGTAGTCGCGGCAGGCTGCGTTTTGCATCTTTTGACATAGATACCCCCATAGTTGGTGTATTAGCTCTTTTGCTGATAGGTGGGTTTTGTGCGGTATCTGTTTATCTTTCAGTTATGTATACTGTTGTATCTAGTATTCTCCATCTACCATGTATGTATTTGACTTAGAGACAGTGTGAGGACGATGATGTATATTATTTGTATTCTGGTGTCGAGCTTGTTGTGAGCCGACTGTACCTTGCAGTTTATTCTATCTGTGATGTTCCCACTTGTGGATCTTGATCTTCGCTACAACGTCGTATATTGCTATCTTGGTGATTATTTACTTAAAAATTCTTGTCACTTTAATAAATACTTCCATTTAAAACTTAAAACACTCTATACTTTTACTGGTTTGGTTTCTGGGTTTTCGGTTCACTTAGTTGCGTTACGCCTATAGACGTTACGTGGTTAAGTGCCGGTCATGGGCCAAACTTCAGGTCATGACAGTTTTCATCACGTCTATAAATTCGATCGATTCCTACGAGCCTCACTTCGATTCTTGAAACCTAATTCGATTGGATATCATCAATTCTTGATTCTTGATTTTTAATGTTTTCTTGTTATTAGATCTAGATTTTAATAATTCTTGAAATTCACTTCTAAATCTTGAATTGAATTGTCTTTTCTTTCTTTTCTTTAATTTTCAATTCATCTAATTCAAATTCGAACGGATCTCACTTTCCCTGTGGACGATCCGCACTCGCTAACGCGCTACAATCGACACCGTTATTGATTGCGGTCAAAAATTTCTTTGGTTGTGATTTCTATACATTTTCTATATACACACCGGAAAATCATTCAATCAAATGATTTGGCGATTCCGCTGGGGATAGTAGAGGATACCTTGAAATGCTCTTGTCTTAAAGCCAAAGTATGAAGGAAATAAAAAAAATGAAGAAAATATATAATGGTGAGAAAAATGAACTCTGGTTTTGTTATCGCCAAGGCAGCAATAAAAAAATATAGCGAGTATGCTTCATCACCTAATGCCTTAGACCAACTGGTCTGGGAGTCACTGCTAAGCCTTAGGGGGTGCAAGACGAGAAAAATACACCTAATAAGCAAGCACATGAGTAATCGGTCGGTTAGTACCTCAAGAAGTATTAACGGTCGCATGAAAATGTGTGAGCAATCTCATCTAAATATTCATTAAATTAAAAAGTACTGAGGCAGATGGACAAGAGTATGATAGCTTGAATTGAATTCTCCGGGTGTAGGGATGTCTTTTACACACACGTAGGGGTATATGATCAATGTTTGGAAGAAAGATAGGAATGAAGAATAAAGACGATGTTTTATTGAGGGATGATGTGATTTCTAACATCTTTTCATGACTATTAAGATAGGGCTCATGACAACCGAAAAGCTAGCATAGTTGGAAACTCTAATTTTTAAAGCTTTTCTTTTACAATTCTTATCTTTGTATGTAACTTTCACGGTCTTCCTTTTATTATTGGATTTTGTGGGTGCAATCCGCTGAAAACCCTCTGGAGACAACACTCCTCCTACTAGGGACACCTAGAGGTTTAAAGGCTTGTTGCACGTGCTCAGTGCAATCGTGTTGCCTACGAAAGTATGCTAGTTAGTTTTTCTTTTTCTTTATTTTCTCCTTCTCTTTTTAATAAAACAGTTCGCTCGAGACGACCGAAAATAAGTTTGGGGGAATTTGATCAGTCAAAAATATTACATTTTTAACACGTCAATTTCCCTACCATTTGCACTCATCTATAAGTGTTCGGTATAAGTATAGCACATATTAGCAAAACAGTCGTAAAATACCAAATTACTTGTGTTATACTTTAAAACCGACATTTTGAGGGAAATTCAGTGTTTATAATTGCATCGCATTATCTTTGTATAGCGCAACACTTGTTTCGAGAATCCGTGCAGAAAATTCTAGGAACAGAGCTAAAATTGTCAAAAGTGCTGAGAAAATTACACCAAGTCCATGATTTAAGATCTGGCAGTGAACTAGAGGGAATTATAATATTATAGATGTCAGAAAAATACCATGAAGTCAGCACCAACATCTACCAGAATTTCCACACAGAGAGGCAACCAAAGGGCCGCGGATCCGCGGATGGAGTGGGCTTGGCGCGGCGGATCCGCGGCCACGTCATGCTGACATCAGCAAAAGTCCACTTCAGGCTTCTCAGTTCAGCTTCAGAACTCATTCAATATACTTCAAAGTTCAGAGATCTCTAGAAGTTTCTGCCAGAACAACAAGGCTTTGGGTTCAAGCTAATCACTCTCAAGCTTCTTAAGCAAGCCACTTAACTATCTAAAAGCCTAGAAGCTTCTCCCTAACCTCCAAGCTTATGAAGGAAGCTACCCCTAACTAACTAATTCTAGAACCTTCTACCTAACTACCAAGCTTACAAGGGAAGCTAAACTAAACCTAGCTTCTAAAGGAAGCTAATCCTAATCAAGGCTATAAAAGAGACCCTAAGGCTTCACTTCTAAAGTGGTTGATTCCTTCATCTCTTCTCACAAGTTGAGTGACACAACTTGTACCTCCAAACCCTAACCCTAATCTAATCACCAAGCCAAAAATCAAGAACACCGAGTACCAAATCAAGCAAGAAGCCTTCAATCCTTTAGAAAGCGACACCGGACTTCATCGGAGCAAGTGATCCAAGGAGATCCGCGACTCAAGGAGACGAGCGAAGCCGAAATCAACGATCAAGTTCTTTCCACTTGTAGATCTTGAGAGAATTGTAACAAAATTGTTGATAAATAAAGGTGAAATTTCTATATCTTGCTTTCTTTACATTTTTGCATCATGATTAGATCTCAATTCTTGATTGTGTTTCTTGTTATGATGTTTGAGTAAAACTCCGCTCGTGAAGGAGTCGAGAGAATCAATAGATGATGATGTTACAAATCTTGAAACGATTCTTAAGTCCTATAAGTTTTGTAAACTTTAGTAAATTGAAGAATCGACAACCTAGTTTCGAGCGATGCTTTCTTGATTGTGTTCGCTCTTAATTAGTGATCCATGATCGATTCTTGAATTTACTAGAGGCTAGAATGTGAATGAAATCAATGAAAGGACAAGGGATAGATGATGAAACCCTAGTTTCTGCAAGAAATCCCTAATTCTCGTTGATCATCATCGATCTAGTATCAAATCATCAATAGATAAGAAAACGTAATCAATCGTTTTCATCACGTCTATAGATTCGATCGATTCCTACGAGCCTCACTTCGATTCTTGAAACCTAATTCGATTGGATATCATCAATTCTTGATTCTTGATTTTTAATGTTTTCTTGTTATTGATCTAGATTTTAATAATTCTTGAAATTCACTTTTAAATCTTGAATTGAATTGTCTTATCTTTCTTTTCTTTAATTTTCAATTCATCTAATTCAAATTCGAACGGATCTCACTTTCCCTGTGGACGATCTGCACTCGCTAACACGCTACAATCGACACCGTTATTGATTGCGGTCAAAAATTTCTTTGGTTGTGATTTCTATACATTTTCTATATACACACCGGAAAATCATTCAATCACCTGTTTAGACATTTTCATAATCTTCTCCATATGTGGACTCGATTTGTTACCCCTTAACCGATTCGGATAAGGAGCTTTAGCAATAATACCTGGGTCCAACATTGGAAAAGGAGGTGTGTGTGGAACTGATCCCAGAATAGGAGTGCGGATCATCTTTGGTGGACTAGAAGAAATATGCTGAGGGTTCGAGCCTTGAGGAAAACGAAGAATATGTAAGTCTACGGTAGCGCTCCGGCCGTCTAACAGACGCCAAATGCGGAACAAAAACTTTTAACTGGCGCTATCGTATACTATAACACGGATCTGCCATTATTGCTAAACTAACAAACTACAAAGAGAGTAGAAAGGTTATACCGAACGATCCGAGTCCTTCGTTCTTTAACCATCATCCCACGCTCCGTTGTGGCTGCTCCAATCTCGTCGATCTCCGATCTGCTCGTCCAGGTGGCACCACGTCAACGGATCTTTAAACGGGCTCCCGCCTCTGACTCGAGGCAACTCGGTCATCAAGTTTGCTAAAAGAGATGACCAAGATTGATGTAGAGAATGAGTAGAATACTTTGTCTCACTTCGTCCAAAGCCGTGGACGAACGGTTAATGAAGTTGCCACTCGAAATGAAATGGAATGAGAAGTGAACTATGAAATTTCCATACATCCAAAACTTTATTCTTTTTCCAAATGAAATCAATCTCACACCTCATAAAGAGGGGTCGGCCACAATATATAGGTGGTGGGGTGAGTGTAAGAGAGGGAGAGGTGACCACAAGGATATGAAGCTTATCATAACTCATTTAAAGAAAACATGACTCACTAGTATGAACACATTAATGAAACAATGAGTCACCTAAACTAGTCATCAACTAATTAATGCCAAGATGAGTCACAAGCCACCTCATCATCCTAGTCATCATCTAGAAACTTCTAGAACCATGACTCACCCAAGAAAAGATAAATCCGCATTTAACCGAATGTCAAATACGGCTGATAGAAAACTGGAACTGAAAACTGGCAACTTCCAAAAGCGATCCTGAAACGAATTTCAGGATAACCCCGTAACAGTATAAACATACCCGCATTTGTATTACGACCGAATACAAATGCAACTGAGATAAAGATATTATATCTACACAGTATAATACTCGGATCCGGCTTAAACCAAAGCCCACCAGTATTATCTGCCAGAAAAATGACACGTGCGTAAACGCACGTGCATTTTCCGAACCCTGCCATAAAACCATACGGCCTCTACAATATTTCGCCCGAACTTGGGAAACTATCTATGGGGGACTCTAATGACTCGTCAGTACCCTGGCAGTGGGTTTAACCATAAGCCGTCAGCGGCACTAGCTGTGCGTAACGGCTGCCCATGCACTGACCTCAAGGGAGGCCGATGAGCGAACTCATCCGGAAACCCTACTGAGCCTAACAGTGACAATGTATATACAGTCTGGTCCGTTCATCTATGAGTATCGCATATCTGCCTAGGGGGCTGGTAACGTCAGACCCCCAATAGCAGTATAAGTCGTGTCGGAGTGTAGCCCAAAAACATCCTGAGATACTACTTGAGTACCTACCAGTAAATCTCCTGCCACAGCCGTGGGCTTTGTGTAATGGCTCTCCTAGACACAGCACGATCTCACCCCCAATTCCGGGAGAGATGAATCCCCTGCCGATCCGCTCACTTGTCTCCATGTGGCTCGGGACTGTACCCAAAAAATACCTGTTTGCACGACTCCTTTGAGCCGTGGTAGGGTAGAAATCAAAGCACGGTGGAAACTCACACGAGACAAATGACGACCTCAGGTCGATGAACTAACCTGTAAACATGTCACCAGGGAACTTCTATCTGACGATAAGTATAATACCAACTAGCAGATTCCCGGCGAGTCCTGTCCGGTGTACTCATAACCCAATGAGCACCTGTATACATCTTAGGTGATCCAACTGACACCAGTGGCTTGTGAGACCGGCCACCGTCCCTCGTCGGGGTCTCAACCGTATACACTAGTCTACTCTGGAGTATCGATTCCCTGTCTCGAAACTCCCACGACTAAGGACCACAATTAAGGATAAGCTTATAAATCACCCAACTCTCACGTATATGATCGCCATCATACTGTTGGTAGTAAAGCAAGATCCTAAGGGCTCTATCAAAGTGTAACAGTGATCAGTCACCTGAACCTGTACACGACTGATAAAGGCAAACCAGATAGCATACTATCATCTCGAGTAAGACTGTCTTACCAGTATAGGTCCTCCGCAATCATTGCAATCACGTGCCTGCGATCCAATAATTGACTTTGAGGGCACTATATCCAACAGAATAGGCTCGCAAGAAAATGGTGGGGTAGATAAAGAAGGATTAGAAGTAGAAGTTGATGTGGAAGGAAAAGTGGAAGTGGAAGCCGGGGGTGTTATTGATTAATTCTTCATGATTATCAATCTCTTCCCCGACTTGATTATTCAGCACTCTTCCAGATCTCAACGTTGTGATAGCATTCACATTGTAGTGTTGTGAATATCCAGGATTCAGTAGGGGTTGAGACGGAAGTTTTCCTTTCTCTCTAGCACTCATCTCGGCATTTAATCGAGCAATTTGTGCTTCAATCGATTTAATACTCTCACCATGGGAATCATAGTTTTTCTGGATCTTATCGAGGGAAGACTTAAATTTAGCCGACATTTGAATAGACTGTTTCATAAACATTTCAAAAGTCCGTTCAAGTGAAGAGGAATTATCAGTACCGGTCAACTGCAAAGGATTATACGGTGCAATTTTGTTGACCAGATTTTGAAAGTTTTGTGATTGGTAGGGGTGCTGACTTATTTGAAGTGGTTGCTGTTGTGGTGGAAGACCCCTTTGGAAATTGTTTTGATTTGAAACCATGTTTTGAGTTTGTGATTGGCTCCAAGCAAAGTTAGGGTGATTCCTCCAACCCTGATTATAAGTGGAAGAATACGGATCGTTTCTAAGTCTTTGCTGGAAAGCAGCATTGGTATGCTCTTGATCTTGAAACGGAGAATTTAAAGGACATTCTTTCATAAGATGAGATGGATCAGAACAGCATCCACAGACAGTTTTGAAGAGTGATATCTGATTTAGAGTGGCTGCTAAAAATTTATGTTCCATAGCTTCGAGTTTCTTTTGCATTGCTGCCATTTCAGCTTTAACTCCTATGGAAATATCAAGTTGATGAATGCCACCCCTAGACGATGACTGGTTTATACTCTCCCACTGTAAAGTTTTTTCAGCAAAATCTTCTAAAAATCTCTAGGCTTCATCATCATCTTTATTCATGAAGGTTCCTTGACACATGAATTCAAGGGTCTGTTTTGTTATAGGATTAATGCCCTCATATATGATTCTGCACAGATCCCATCTCGAAATTCCATGATGAGGACATTGAACTAACAGATCCTTGAAGCGTTCAAAACACTTCGAGAATGGTTCATTTGGAAGCTGGGTAAATTGATTTATTTCGCTACGGACTCGAGTTGTCTTATGATTGGGGTAGAATTTCTTTAGGAAAGCTGTTACGAATTCTCCCCAGTTTGAAATAGAATGTACGGCTGTGTTATAAAACCACTTCTCGGCTATATCGCACAAAGTGAACGGGAGAACACGTAATCTCATAGCATCCACAGAAAGCTGTGAAGTACCCATCATAGCGCATACATTTTCAAATTTGGAAATAAAGACGTATACGTCCTCAGACTCGAGACCGTGAAATTTGGGTAGAAGATTGATGTATTGAGGTTTTATTTCAAAGTTATCCCCGTTAGCTAGTGGAATGGTGAGACAGGTCGAAAGAGGACCTCACATAGGGTAGCATCTCTATTGAAAAGAGATGCGGGGCGGATTTTGCGCACCTGCGGACGGTAGCAGAGTGGTGTTAAAGAAATTCGATGGAGAACCGTCCATCGAAGTGGGTGTGGTAGTGGGTGAAGAAAAAGTAGACGTAGAATTACCGACTTCGGAGTCGATAGGAGGAACGAGGATAAGACGGGCATTAGAATCCCATGTCCAACCGAGCATGCACTAAATGGTTTAGCACAAGTGGCAGCTTTATGATAATTAGGGGAAAATTTTGGATTGGTGTTTGTTTTTGAAAAATTACGGATTTTTTAAAAATTCACACAAACAATGCACAAACAACCCTAAATTTAGTGGTCACCTAGGTCAAGGCTCTAGACCGCTCCTAGACTTCCAGAAGACAAATCGCAGGATAAATTCTCTACTGCCTCTTTGCCCCTTCTGTGGCCAGGTACGTGCCAGGTAAGTGGGAGATTCTCCACTACGTAAGTAGTGGGCCTAATTAAGTAACCACTTGTCTTAGACACACTTGCCTTAGACACCACAAAAGAAACGCGGATAAGCAATAGATTACCCACGACCTTCTTCTGTCCTAAGTGAGCATGACGGTCCTTAGAGTCTTGTCTAGATTTTTTTTAGTTAATGAGGGTGATGCGGATGCAAGTTTGTGATTTTTGGGGCTTAGGAAGGGTAATGAAATCCCCACCTAATCTGAATTTGGTCTTTTGCCCCTTAATTTCCGTGTTAAAATATGTAAACAACCAAGATCAAACACGCAACAAATTTTTCTTTTATCGGCGCTGCGAATTTTTGCAAAGAAACCTGCAGAAATTGGTTATTGGATGGAGCAGGGAAGAGAAAAGAAAGACAGAGATGGACCTAAAAAATTTGGTGCACTGAATCCCTCAATTCACCGTGGATCTGCCGCGAGATGCTTCTAAATGTCCCGGTTCCGCCGCAGCGTAATATAATCCCTGCACAGAAATTGGTGCGGATGCTCCTGTACCTTCACTGAGCTCTCTGAGATGACCTGAAAATTTTTCCCTTCGCTCCAGAGATTCCAGATTCTCTTGCAACAATTCACAACATATCGTTAAGCACTTGATGCGAATTTTGATCTAAAAATTCTGATGTAATAATAAATTTTTTCCAACTCAAATTACAAAAACGAACAAATTAGCACACGATCCCCGGCAACGGCGCCATTTGATTGAATCGTTTCCGTGTCGTGTTTTGAAAAGTGTAAAGATCACAACCAAAGAAATTTATACCGCAATCAATTGACGGTGTCTATTATAGTTTCGTCAATGGGAACAGATCGTCCACTGAGAAAGTGTGAATTTATTCGAAATCATTTTAGTTGAGTTGAAAATAAAAGATAAAAGAAAATGATTCAATATTTGTGAGATTTTAGTTTCAAGAACATAAATAAATTAGATCTAGAATCAAGAATTAATAAAGATCAAGAAAATGTCCAAACTAATTGAATTTTCAAGATTTGTAAAGTAGCTTGTAGGAATCGATCAAATTGATAGTGATGATGAATACTAATGATTATGAATTCTTATCTGTTAAGGATTTGTTGCTAGATCGATGACAATCAATGAAGATTAGGAATCTATTGAAGAAACTGGGGTTTCTCCTTCACCATCTCTTGTCCTTTCATTGATTATCATTCAAATTCTAGCCTCTAGCAAATTAAATCACCGATCGTTGATCTATAATTTAGAGCGAAAATATTCAAAAAAGCGATCTTGCTCAAATTAGGTCTTCGATGATTCAATTTCCTAAAGTTTACAAAACTCATAAGACTTAAGAATCGTTCAAGAATTTCTTCATCATCATCTACCTATTCTCTCGATTCCGCTACAAGCGGAGATTTCACTCAAACATCATGAAAAATGAAAGAATCAAGAATCGATAACTTTTCATAATGCAAGAATGTAAAGAAAAACAAGATTTATAATTTTCACCTTTATTAATCGATGATTAGGTACAATTCACACAAGTCGAGGTTACAAGATTTGAGGAGGTAACTAAATCGTCGAAATTAGCTTCACATCGATCTTCTTGAGTCGCGGATCGTCGTGGATCTCTTGCTCGGATGTAGATCGGCATTGCAATAGAGGTTCGTTGGAGGCTTGCTTGAGTCGCTTCTCGATGAATCTTGATTTGGCTTTTGAATTTGATTTGGGCTAGGGTTTTGAGTTACAAGTTGTGTCACTCAACTTGTGTGTGGATTTGGTTAAATGTTCAACAACTCAACTAATGAACAACCTTTGTAATGAAGCCATAGATCCCCTTTTATAGTTTTTCCTTTTAGCTTCCCTTAGAAGCTAGGTAAATCTTCCCTTGGAAGCTAGGTAGTTGTATAGAAGTTTCTAGATTAAGGTAGTTAGCTAGATTGCATGAGAAGTCTTTCTGTTGGAGGGAAGCTTCTGGAGATTTAAAGCGTCTTGAAGAAGTTTAGCCGTTGATAGGGTATCACGTCTGAAACTTTCTGCCACCGATGAGTCAGAACGGCCGCGGATCCGCGGCCATCTGGTGGAGTTGCTGCATGAAATTTCCAGTGCTGATTTGTGTTGGTTTTATGGCACTTTCCTGATGTCTGGAATATTTTTATACTTTCTTGTTTACTGCCAGATCACAAGTCTTGGACTTGATGTATTTTATAAGCACTTTTAGCAGTTCCGGCTCTTTTACATGGAGAATTTCCTGCACACAATCTCGAGACAAGTGTTGAGATATATAGATCATGCGAATAATAATAAACACTTAATTTCTATTTTAGAATGTCGATTATAACTATAACACAGGGTATTTGGTATTTTCCAGATGAATTCATAATCTGTGTTATATTTACAATACACACCTATATATGATCAATAAGAGTAGGGAAATTAACGTGTTGAGAATGCACTATTTTCGACTGATCAGAATTCATGTACACCAACAAAATATGACTTTGAATGTTGCACTTGAAGGGGTAAAACCCATTAGGAGCAAATGGATCTTGAGAAGATTCTTGGTATAAATGGAATAGTTGAGACTTTCAAAGCTATGCTTAAGTCCATCAGGATCAATGCAAGTATCGCAGAGTTGGAACATCTGCTTTGATATGACAGTCAAAGAGTCTGACTTCATCAAAATGGTAGATGAACCTTGTATATACAAGAAGGTAGTAGAGAGTAAGGCTGTCTTTCACGTATTGTACGTAGATGACATACTCTTGATAGGAAATGGTTTCCTATGCTACACTCGGTCAAGCTCCTTTTATCACGAGGATTCTCAATAGAAGATTTGGATGATACCTACTACATCTTGTGGATTATGATCTATGGTGATAGATCTAAGTAGATGTTGGGAGTGTCTCAAATCCAGGTACATTAACACCGTACTAAAGGGGTTTAGTATGGAAGATTCTAAGCGTGGTAGTTCGCCCACTTACTTATGGATCACTCTCTCCAAAAAGATGTCTCCCAAGACTGATTTGGAGAGAGCTCGCGTGCAAGGGATATCCTATGCTTCGACAGTAGGCTCTATCAGAGTATGCGATGTTATGTACCAGACCAGATGTAGATGACTCACTAGGTGTAGTGATCAGGAATCAATCGGATCTTAGGAGAATCATTGGAAAGCTGTAGAGGACATTCTTAGGTACTTGAGAAGCACTAAAACAAAGTTCTTGGTTCGAGCTTCCAGAGTGATAAGATCGACTGAGAGTCAGTCACAGGCATTGTCTTTACCCTCAGTGCAGGGACGATATGTTGGAAGAGTTCCAAACTAGATACCGTGACATACTAGAAGATAAATGTTGAATACATTGCTACCAACGATACTACCAAAGTGGCTGTCTGGACATTTCTTATTCATGAGATGAACATGGTTCCTACCATTGAGCGACTAATAAGTGTTATTGAGACAACAGTGGAGTTGTGGCTTTGGCCTAGGAACGAAGGTCCCATCAGCATTCCAGACATATTCTGAGGCAAGTATGACCTGATCAGGGAGATGGATGATCTCCAAGGGATCGAGGTCAAGAGAGTAGACATGAAGGATAACACAGCGGATCCACTCACAAAGGCCTTACCCCTAGAGAGACTTCTATGGGATGGTTGAGTATGGGATATTACAACCACTGCTATATTGTTGGGTATTGGATACTACAATAGATGGCCTTAGTGCAAGTGGGAGATTGTCAGTTATATGTATGCCCTAGAGGCCATTACTGTACATGCAATGTATATAGTAGTGGATGCTTGGACATATATAGGGATGACTTTCTTACTCGACATGATAGTATGCTATCTGGTTGCACTTTATCTTAACATGTACACTTATTGTCTCTCTATTACATGTTGATAAAGCCCTTAGGATGAGTACTTGACTACCAGGATTATGATGCAGATCATACTAGTGGGGACAGGGTAGTCGGTAAGTACATCCTTCAAATGTTCCTAGTCGTGGGAGTATCGAGACAGGATATCGATACTCCAGAGTAGACTAGTGTATACGCTTCTCGACCCATGTGATGGGCGATGGATGATCCCACATCCATTGGTGTTTGAAATCAGAGAAGGTATACGGGTGCTCAGTGGAGACTGGGTACACTGAACAGATTCGTTGAGAACTCCTAGATGGTATTATACCTATCGTCGGATAGCAGTTCTCTGGTGACACTGGTACAGGTTAGTCTGTAGACCGGAGATCGTCATAGAGTCTTGTGTGATTCCTACTGTGCTTTGATTTCCACCATACCACGGTCAAGAGATCATGCAAAAAGGTGGTTTTTAGGTACAGTCCCGAGTCACATGGAGGCAATGAGCGATAGGAGGGATTTCGTCTCTCCCGGTATTGGGAGTTGATGTTGCGCTATGCTCGATTGGCCATAACAGGAAATCCCTGACCAGGGTTGCTGAGATTTACTGGTAAGTGTTATCAGTAGTTTCTCGAACCGTTATGAACCTTGCATCGGCATGACTTATCAGGCTATTGGGGTCTGACGTTATGCCACCCCCAGGTTGTGATATGCGACATATCAGACGAAGAGACCGGACTGTACGATAGTGTTACTGATTGAATTCGCAGGAGTACGGACAAGCTTGCTTGTTGATCTTCTGATCGCTCAATACCCGGGTGGCCGTTACGTTTAGCAGACCGCTTGCGGCTTGTGGGTGTTTGATATGATCATCACCTACTGCCGGCGTATTGACGAGTCTTTAGAGTCTTACACAGAGGTTTCCTGGTTCATGCGAAACGGAGTAGGAGCACATATGTGATATGTGCGGGACCGAGATTAATGCGTGTATGTGATACCGCATTCTATTCTCGAGTTTTGTGACATCGTAGGTTATATGTGATATAGCCAAGTTATCAGATCTAGTGTTGATTCGATAAGTTGTTACATTTGATATTAGTCGGTTATATGTGATATAGCCGGATTATTAAATCAAGTGTTGATTTAATAATTTAATGTATAATTATACATTTGATATATTACATTACATTAACTAATATTAGCTCACTTAAGTATTCATTTTTCTCACTTATGATACATTGATATATATGTGATATATGTTAAATGTATTGTTTTCTTTTTTTTGCACACAAATTATATATGTGATATAAATTAGTGTGTCATGCTATGTTACACATGCAACATGTATGTTTGAGACTCACACCATGCTAGGTTAGTGTTAGGGTTTTTATTTGTTTTAAGTAATTCAAACATTTAGAATTTGTCATGGTTGATTTTTGTGGAGACTTGATAACCATTGACTAAGTCCACTTGTTTGTCTTGCTTAAGATATTTGTTAACCCAACATTAACCCATAACCATGGTTTATTTTCTACATAGGTTAGTGTATGAGATATACTCATCTTAGGTTGCATTTCTAACCTCACATGAATTATTCATTCATCACTTCATCATCTTCTTCTTCAATGAAAAGAGTTTTCAAGGTTTTGAAAAAGTGATGAAACCTTGTGAGAAAAATAAATCTAAAGTAAGCTCACTTTCTACTTCATCATCCTCTACTATTAGCCATTTAGTTTAGGGTGTTTGCTTCACTAATCTCACCATTAGTGAAGAGATAGCATGAGCTAGTGTCTTCTCGACGTAGATCATCTTTGGCCTCAAAGACTTCGATGCAAGCTTGTTCATTTCTTCATGGGAGCCTCTTTAGAGTCTGGGAGTTCGTGATCGCAGCGAAGAGACTGCTACACGGAGCTATTGAAGTGAAGGACCGGTCTACAAAGGTTGTATTCCTTGTTCACTTTAGTTGCAAAGTTGTTTGCATTAGTTTCGTTGGATTTTCTAGTATCGATTCTAGGGTTAGGGTTAGCTAGAACGACAAAATTTTAAATTGGCATGGATGATGCCTCCCGAAACCTTACTGTCGCGCTAGGCAACCCTACACTAAATCTCTCACATGAGTTGTGAACCATTAGGTTTCTTGAGATTAAATACTCCAATAAACACTCTACATCTTCTAAGCTGTCTAGATTAGCGAACTAGGTACCTTAGTTACCTCGGTTTAGATGTTGGAGCTTAAAACATAGACACTCGGGTGAATCATCTTCGACACGAGGAGGCCGACGATCAAGCGCGATCCGGATCTTCGAGAAGCTCAAGCTAAGGAGGAGAAGAAGACCCAAAGGACTGGAATCTAGAAGGTATAACTCTTACATAGTAGTTAGAACCTCCAAGTAGTATAGCTAGTTAAGCTTTCTGTAAAGATCCTAGAATTTACGTCGGCATTGCAAAGTCAAGAAAATCATTTTTTTGTAAATTCCGCCTCCCCACAAGTGTGTGGGATGTGCGACATCGACTTATAGAGGTGGCAGAGACGAAGCAAGGTCTTGATATCGTCCCTGTGTCGCGATTGACTTAGGTGACTTAGGGTGACGTAGCAGGACCATCGCAGCAACCCTTAGGTGACGCTGCAGGACCATCGCAGCAACCTTTAGGTGATGCAGTAGGACCATCGCAGCAACACCCAAAGAAGAAGAAGAAAAGAATATACTGCAATTTTATTTGAAGTTGTATGATGTATTATTTATGAATTTTGCAGTATCCATAATATATTTTCTTCGTCTCTAGTTTGTGTGGTTGTGTGCTTATACTGTATATGATATATTTTCTATTGTATGGGTCCATCTTTCGAGGTAAGATTTTTTTTGGAGCCGAGTGTGGCTTGTATTACTCCGGAGTGGAGATTATTATGTATTTAAGCAAATAGATCAATATTCACAAAGGAAAATGCTGTCCGTTGTATTTTAGAATTTATCGGTTATTAAAATGTATCATAAACTGTCCGTGTTTAACAGTTGTTTAAGGGGGAAAAAAACTTCGAATCTAGACTAAAAAAAAGGATTCTATTTCATTCGCCGAGGAAAGAAGCATCGGCTCTGGGGCAAAAGGCATCAGCCCACTCACTGGAATTAGAAGTGAGGAGATGCTTGAGAGAAAACGTTATCTAAGATAGCGTTTTCTTCACACAAGAAACGGAAAAAACGCTATCTAGCGTTTCTTCTAAATGAAAACGCTATCTTAGGGTTTTCTAATGGCGTGGTCCTTTTCTAGCCAAGTTGTCATTTCCATAGTCATTTTGGGAAATAATTTGCCATTGGGTTATTTTGGGTTTTAATTTATTGAATAAGGTTATTTAGGGAAATAAATCGTCTCTGTTGAGGGGAAAAAATATATCTTTTAATTTTGACAGTTCTTATTCTCTCCGCCCTCTCTCACACGTCCTCTCTCCCCTTCAAAAAAAAACCCTAACCCAAGTCCATGAACATCTCTCTCTTTGGCTCTCAATAGCGATTGTTTATCGAAAAGCCGAATTTTTCTCGAGGTATTTACTTCAGAGTCTTGATTATGTCCGTTGATTAACAATTTAATTTGATCTTCCTTTTGTTTGGCATTATTGATTTGGCTGTGATTTTGGTCTGGCGATCTTTACTTGCGAATTCTTAGGTTTGTTGTAAATTGTGATTTGGGGTTTTGATTTTGATTTTGGTTTTGGTTTTTGTTTTGGGGTTAGCTTCGACACTCATCCTTGAGATTGATGTAAATATGGAAGAATATTGCTGGTTAAATTTAAAATTTGGAACCTAAATAGGGTAAGTTTACTTTTCTATAATTTTAAAGAAAAAGATACCTGCATCTGTATGTCCATAATAAGTAAACTAAATGCTTAGTTGGCTTTGTTCTGGCCATGAACCCAGAAACGATTATATGTTGAAATTTGACTAAAAATTTGAATTTTCTGTGAGGAAACTGATTCTTACAATTGTGCTATTAGTAATGATATAAAAAGTTGCTCATTCCTGTTTCTTCCATGTGCTAAACAAGCTCATAGAACTGAATAATC
Organism: Agapanthus africanus; assembly: GCA_030015575.1. Classification (NCBI taxonomy): domain Eukaryota; kingdom Viridiplantae; phylum Streptophyta; class Magnoliopsida; order Asparagales; family Amaryllidaceae; genus Agapanthus; species Agapanthus africanus. The sequence goes on along the minus strand of JASDDO010000010.1, from coordinate 276,269,601 downwards.
ACAGAAAACAGGAGAGAATTTAGATTAACAAAGTAATCTATCATTTTTGAGACAAAGAAAAGGTCTAAAGCTTTCTTTAATATAAGCAGGGGGTTCTCCAGATCAACAATGGAGCCTGGCCTGTTTGTACCCTGGATTCCTTCCTTATGGTTCTAATGGGGTCACTGTCCCCTTCTGAAACCAGAAATCAGATCCGTGACCGTTGTAACCACTGCCTTCTTTAAAAATGGCTAGTAAATGTAAATGGCCCTTTGTAACCACTGCATCCTCTTAAAATGGCCAGTGAATGTGGAGGCCTTAGACAAAAGACTTGAATGTTCTGCACAAAAGTCCCCACATATTCCTTCATTTAAGGGAACCCAAAACTAAGTTGTTTTTTTTATACAAAACACATGACCGCCTCTACAACATTCTGTGTTCGTCTCCTTATATATTAGATATTTAGAGCCAATAAAAAAAATTCTAAGATGGTTCTCAAGTCAACTTTCTATGCTTTTGATGCAATTGACTACATTAGATTGTGGCCTTTCATATTGTTCCCGAATTTCTTTAAGCGGTTACTGTTTAAACCTGCACTTTGTTCAGTCCTACGGGGAAGGGGTGGGCGACCATAGGTGCTTTGTGTATGTGTAGAAAAATTATACAATAATATTATTTAAAACTAGAATTGTAGAAAATCAAATTTTAGCTGATTTGAAACTGATTGTATTTAAGATAAAATTATAAATTTGAATTTGTACGAATTTGAGGTTAGTTACTTGGTTACTCTAACCCTCTGTGTTGATGAATTTACATCCAATTTCCTACTGATGTATTCTAGTTTTGTAAAACAAGAACAAGGTGTAAAATTAACTGTTTTCAACTACTAACTGCTAACTACTTTGAATAGGGTGAAATGGACAATGGCAACAATTGGCCCTATGCAAAATATGCAGGCAAATTTCATTTAATTAGGTTTGTACTTGATGCACATAACTTACCCGATATCCAAAATTGATACCCATTCTATCTATTCACTTAATAATGCTAGTTTTTTCTCTCCTTATCAACATACTTTTTTTGTTCTTTTCGATTTTCATGAAGAAATTCCACTATATTTATGCATGCACATTAAAATTATTTGTCAGGATTTTTCATGCCATCTGATTATTTAGGTATAATTCATTAATGCATCGATGAATGATTGAGTAAAGAACAAATATGTGTTTTACAACATTGATGTATTCTATAGTCATCCAATTTGTGAAAATTAATGATGGCTTCCGATGAGAATAAAGGGGAATACAGCTTTCATTCTCGATCTCGGATATATAGTTTAAGCCCGCGGGGGCGCCCTGGCCGTCGATCCGACGCCGGAAACGCGGAAACAAAAACTTTGCAAAAAAGCAAACGGCACCACCGCGCACTTTTCACCCGGATCGGGCCATTAACCTAGCAACTAGCAAAGTAAAAGATGGGTAGAGAAGTATACCAAGCGATCCGTGTCCTTCGGTCTTCGTCTCCACTCCGATCTCCTGCGGAATGTTCGTCACCTCCTCGCTCGTCGGAAAGGCACCACGTAGCCGGAATCTTTTACGGGCTCTCACCTCTTGACCGAGGCAACTCGGGCGCGAAGTTGGCTAGCCGACGCGTCCAAGGGATGCTGTAGAATAGTGTAGAGAACCTTTGTCTCTTAGGGTTTTGAGGTTGCCATGGATATGGAGGTGAGAAGAGCTTTGGAAGAATGATGGTGTATATAATTTTCAAGCATGAAAATGATATGAATTTCTTTCCCTCATCTAAAGTGAAACCTCTCTCTCTCAAGAATAGTGGCCGGCCCCTCTCAAGCATGAGAATGGTTGTGGAGCAAAAGAAAAGTCACAAAGATATATGAGAAAAAGAAATGATAATGAGAAAATGGTCACACTTCTTTCTCATTTAAATCAAACAACCATCAAAACAAAAGCAATGGAAAAGACCAAAAGGGAATCTCATGATTAATAAACAATCATGATGCCACAAATATGCATGGAAGCCCTCCACAAATAAATTATTTGCAAACTGCAAATAACCCCCTCCAACGGAAAGTCCGGCCGCAAAGGAACAAAGGAAAAACGGCCGGAACGGAATGCAAACTGGCAACTACAGAAAACTGATCCCGTAATAAATTACAGGAAAACCCCACTACTGTAAATACATGCCCGCATTTGTATTCCCACTGAACACAAATGCAAAGAGACAAAACTACACTATCTTATACTAGGATCCGGCTTAAGCCAAAGCCGGCTAGTAAAATCCGTCCGATCACGATCCGTGCAATACCGCACGTATCTGATCGAACCCTGCCATATCTCCATAAGGCCTCTACAGCGTTTCGCCCGAAACTTGAGTAACTGTCTGTATGGTGGACTCTAAAGACTCGTCGATACTATGGCTGTGGATTTAACCACTAGCACGTCAGAGGTATAAGCCAATATGTGACGGGCTACCAGGTATTGACCAAAAAGGACGTCGATGAGCGAACTCATCCTGACACCCTACTGAGCCTGTCAGTGACAATATCCGTACAGTCCGGTCCGTTCGTCTATGAGCATCGCATGGCGGGCCTAGGGGTTGGTAAAAGTCAGACCCCTAAAAGCGGTACAAGTCGTGTCGGAGTGTAGCCCAGAACATCCTGAGATACTATTGGAATACCTACCAGCAAATCTCCTGTCTTGGCCAAGGACTTTTCATGTTCTGGCTCTCCTCGACATAGCGCGACCTTACCCTCAATACCGGGAGAGACAAACCCCTGCAGATCCGCACACTGCCTCCATGTGGCTCGGGACTGTACCCAATTAAAACCTGTTTGCACGACTCCTTTGAGCCGTGGTAGGGTAGTAATCAAAGCACAGTGGGAACTCACACGAGACAAATGACGATCTCAGGTCGATGAGCTAACCTGTACACATGTCACCAGGGAACTGCTATCTGATGTCTGGTATAATCCCAACTAGCAGGTTCCCGGCGAGTCCTGTCCGGTGTACTCATAACCTAATGAGCACCTGTATACATCTTAGGTGAACCAACAGACACCAGTGGCTTGTGAGACCGGCCACCGTCCCTCGTCGGGGTCTTGACTGTATACACTAGTCTACTCTGGAGAATCGATGCCCTGTCTCGAAACTCCCTCGACTAGGGACCTTTTAAGGATGTGCTTATAGACTCCAGCTCTCACTTATATGATCGTTCTCATACTGCTGGTAGTCAAGCAAGAATCCTAGGGGCTCTATCAAGGTGTAATAGCGACTCATAAGGTCACCTAAAGCAGTACACGATGATAAAGATAAACCAGATAGCATACTATCATCTTGAGTAAGACTGTCCTACCGGGACAGGTCCTCCCCTCAATCATTGCAATCACGTGCCTGTGATCCAATAATTGACTCTGAGGGCACTATCTCCAACAATCTCCCACTTGCACTCAAGGCTAATTATTGTGATGTCGCATACTCACAGCCCGTGTGATACCGAACACCCAACTCCTCTACTAGTCAGTCTCACAAAGCCTGTTTGCGAAACTATTGCGTTCGAGGAATAGCCTCAGTGAGTGGATCCGCTCAGGTGTTTCTTTCTATGTCTCTCTATATCTCAAGTTCGCGGAGAATGCCATCTTCCGAAATGAGCAATACCTGTCTTAGAATGTGTCTGGATATCTGATGGGACCTAGCTCATAAGCGAACTCCAAATCCAAACTTCTTAGACTGTATCGTCAACTGAACTTAATCAGTATCCTGCGCCATGCCTTTCCTCAGTATCCACCTGGACCACCTGTCCAAAATACTGCCCCTCGTCAGAAGGAAAACTATAACTCTGACAGCCACTCTGCCATCCAGGTCACCTTGGGAAGCCTGGAATGATAACTGTCTCCCGAAGGAGAATGCTGTTATCATATCCCTAGAACACCAACTTATGTTCTAAAACTGTTTCCGAATGTTTCCCAAGGATTGGATCAATATCAACTTATTGCATCTACTGCAAGAACAACATCTGGTGTGGTACTTGACATCTCATGATTGACTCAATTGCCTAAGCAAGTGATCTGCCAACCATGTGCATCCCTCTCCCCTTTAGTCTGTAAGACACCTTTAGAGAGGGTGACTCCATTACCTGCAGGTACACCACCATGCCAGGAGTCATCCATTCTAAATACTCATAGAATGCTGTCAAAGTACCCAGATTGGGAAACCACCCAAATCTAGATCTAAAATCATAGATCTAGTAACCAGAATGTCTGATATAGGATCCAATTCCTATGTGGAGAAACTGCTGTGTGACGACCAAAGTATAACCGATCGTAGTATAGGAATATCACTTCCTACTCTGTGTATGTCATCAAATACCAGGACATCACACCCTACTACCTTCTTAACAGATCCATCCCCTATTCTGATGAAGTCAAACCTATGACTGTAACATCAGAAATAGATGATCTATCTCCGCTGTATCTGCTTTAGTCTATAAATAGACATAAGCCAACTGTCCACCAATGCTTCCGCTGCTCTCACTGACTACGACAACCCTCTGGCAGAGTCATATAGACGTACACTTCTAAAGCTAGTTTAGAACGACACTACACTCATCCTCCTGCCGGGTCTCACAGTCTGGAACAACAGCAATGGAAAGTCTGGGTAAACAAGAACCTCCCTGCCACCGTCCTTGAGCATACCGAAGTACCTCTTGGGTGCCTGAGGTTACCCACTTTATCTGCGGAGTGGCCAATGGAATGTCTAACCAGATTGAATCTTTAGGTTCTTATCAAATCTTCAGTAATCGTTTGCGGTTCTGGAATCACTTCCAGTTCTACCATACTCCCACTTCTGTTTTCTGAAAAAAATCCATTTTTAATAAAACTGTGGCGAGTCAAGAACAATATCTCTATTGATCTCCTAGATGGTAGAAAATCAATCCTCGTCATAGCCCGGGTCAACCCATAAACAACCATTACAGAAACGTGCTTTGAGTTATCAGGAGTCTGGTTTTAAGCATAAGCATGACAACTCCCCGTATCTTAACAATGTCAAGATATGAACTGTTCTATATCCAATATAGAAACTGAGGCACTGATTCAATTGAACCAGATTCAAATCATGCAGCTGTCTCCAGTGCATGTCAACTAAATGGAAAGAGGCCGATTAGCGTTACTCAACTTAGGAGTGCTTCCAATTATGAGTAACCTGAAAGAGAAGCAAGTTCTCTTAAACATTACTATCAACTGAATACCATACACAAGTATCTACATCTTCGATCACCTTGAAGAATCCTGATACTTGCAACATCTGGTTCTCTACGTTATTCTTATACCTAAAACTTCTCAAAACTTCGACCTTGTGTTTCTACGAAACACTTGTCTAAGAACTAGAGAAGTTATAAGTAAACAGAATATAGTACGAGGACTAACCCCTTTGTCTTAACGGACACTGGACAATACACAATACTCTGTATAAGTCCCTTGAGTCAAATGACTCATTCACTGTGTGTCGTAGGTCGAAAACTGCACTTATGGTTAAGAAGAGTTACACCGCTGTTCAATGCTCCTTACCTAACCATCCACTGATATAGGTAAATGTAATGGACATAATTTCAAAAAGGTATGTCTCACTCTATAAAAATAGACGTACAGATATATCAATTTGAAATTGGTGCACAACAACGGATATTCAAAACCAAATATTCGCCGACCGGCAAACAACCCAGGTGACTTCCTCAAATATCACCAATTACAACGAATCCCGATATAATGAGGATGATCACCTAATTCCCAATAACTCACTCCCACTCATCATCTGTAAAACCATACAGATGTGAGAATCATACCTGGTAAATACATACCCTGGAGTAAGTGTCTAATTGGGAAATCAGTTTTCTTTTAACAGTACACAGTGAAACTGAAACATTGAAATGTTTCGATGGGGTATCCTGATATTCCTAGTAATGCCTCTTCTATTATCCAGATTCACAACTGTAACCGTATAATTCTTTGCCACCTTTCCAAATCCCTTTATATGTCTTTAGTCGTTGCCTTCTGCACACCCCTTTAGGCCAAATGGTTTTCTTCTTCCCTACCGTTCGACACCAGCCTATGGTTTGGAAGAAGACTATCCAATAAGCATAAAGGGTGTACTGTCCTAGTCCTAGGAGCACTCGCAACGCGAGAGAAGGTGAAGATAAAAGACACCTGAATGTACTTTATTCCTATTTCTCCTGAACCAGGATCCATCCCCGAACTGGAACAAGTTCCTTTCGAGTTCGTATATAACCATACGATGGATTATCCAACCAACTGGGATCTTCGTAGTGATGCGGAGTGTCCTGGAGAAATACAAAGGTGATTTAGGATTGGCGAAGAAATACTTGGTTTGGTCGTGAATAGCAGTCGCAATTTACTTTGCCCTCTTACTAATTCCTTGCTTTGTCTGAACTTAATACCTTCTGCACACCGTTTAGGCTAATTGGCTTTCTTCATTCCCTACCGGTCGGCTCCTGCTTATGGTTTGGAAGAAGACTATCCAATTTGCGTAATAGGTGTACTATCTCCTAAGCCAAGGAGTACTCGCAATCTGAGAGAGAAGGTAAAAGGAAAAGACAACTGAATAATCCTATTCGTTTTCTCCAGAACCGGAAACCATCCTCGAATTCCTTCGAGTTCGTATATAACCATACGATGGTTTTGTCCAATGGAAGTGGACGTTCGTAGTAATACGGGGTGTCCTGGAGAAAAGGGTAAAAATAGGAGTGGCAATGAGGTTTGCAACTCTGACAATCCAAAAGCCAGTGTTAAGAAGGTTCGGTCAACTTGGTCACTGAGTCATAGTCTAGGGTCGGGTCAATGGTCGCTGCCAAAGAGAGAGAGAAAAGAAACACTCAGCGTGCACTCTAACCTAGATCAGAATGGTTATCACTTTATCTAATCTGGAAACCTCCCACCGTAACGTCAAATTCTTCCCCAAACCTGAAAGAAGAATTAGCCGGGATCACCCGAGGAGTAAACCAACTCATCAGTGGGAATCGGGATCCAACTATCATCGCATGATAACGTGACGGAATCCACTCACGTTATCACACTCCAGAAGGTATGCGCATATCTGGTGAGTTTCAGTTCTTTTGAAACTCCCGATGTGGATTTTTGCCCCATGCTCTTATGACCTTGGCTAAGGCCAACAAATCATAAGTCACATGTCAAGTTCTACCCGTCATTGTCCAGGTTGATTTGAACCCACCCGTACAAGCCCTTGACTAGGGCCAACAAGGCTATACGACTGCCCCAAACCAACGCATCTATCTATGCAGCATATGAACACCCAATAGCTACCAAACACTGTGCCTTGACTATGGCCAACAAACACAGCTTGAATACTATTGACTATCCATATGAAATGACGGAGGGTTACGAATGGTTTCTGGCGAAAACCTTTAACGTAACGAACTTGATATCGTTGAAGGAACCGGATAGCTTTTAAAAATATAGTGACGAAGACCTTTGCTAAAGAGGTCACTCCCGGTGAAGGGATCTCGGCTCTTTCCCCGTAGAATGAGGTGCAGGATATTCCAACTGAATACCACAATGCAAAGCAAAAGTAATCGACTATAGTGAAGTTATTGCCCTGGCGCAAACTTTTGTCCAAGGGGTCACTCCCGGTGAAGGGATCTCGGCCCTTGCCTCGTCGACTGAGGAGCAGGATATTCCAACTGAATACCACTTTGCAAAACAAAAGAGAACGTCCTTGCAATAACAGCTTTTTGAAAAAGTGTTCCAACAACATCAAAATAGGTTTGTTTATCTTGCATTGATCCGAATCAACGCAGTCCCATCAATTGATCACACCACAAAAAGAACGAAAATAATGATGTACGTATATGCCATCCGCATTCGCCACTGGGTCCCATCATCACCCGTTAGGTTACTTAACTAACGACAGAGCGGGGACTGGACTAGCGTGGATGCAAAACATATACAACATCTATTAGTATATATATATATAATATATAATTTTCGCTCAAGGCGTGATAAAATGCAACATCACAGAAATGTATAGCAACACAGATCAATACAGATATCTGGGATCCTCGGGTTTCATAGAGCCGCTACTGAAACCCGACGTTCCCCTGGTCGTGTGGATAGCCTGTGCAATGAAATCCTAGACCCCTACGGGCGCGGCAAGTTACCCGCCAAAACCTGAAGCGAGGCAGCCCCCTTCAGCAACGTGAATGGACCACCCAGCACTTTACGGAATCCGGTAACTTGGGCACCCCTCCTGGGTCAACCTATACCCCCTACGAGTGCGGCGAATAGCCCGCCAATTCTAGAGTAAAGCCCCCACCGTCTCAACGCCATGAGATGCGGGCTTGTTGCCCTCTAGAACCCGGCTATCCGTGCACCCCTCCGCGGGGTAATCCTAGTACAGAAAGTAAAATATACATACAACGGGTACATCGACCGCAACCTGGTCGTGCCCCAAAATAACAATACAAACAGGCAGTGACGGCAGTCCACATGTCGGACGCTCGTCCCGCAATATCATATGTACATATAAAACAAAACTGTACTAACATTGCATCCAGGCTATCCCTACGACCGATCCGCAACATCACAGCACAACACAGAACATCAACGTGAATGTCACGTTCGCAAATCCGTCTAAAAGGGCTATAGCAGATAGACTGGATTTACCGATTGAGTGACATTCACGGTCGCAGATATAATGTAAATACTGTGAACTGGCATGTTTAAAATATCCGATCGAACAAATTTATCAAAGTGGGCCCCAAGCAGTACTGTAGCACTCACAGAAAATCTGGGCCCAAAAAGAATATCCCAAAACCCCTATTTTTAACTCATAAGCTATCTGCAAAATTTTGATCAAGTGATCAATCAAAAGCGCGGCGGAACCGCGGCCCAAGCATGGGTTTGGCCGCGGTTCCGCGGCGGTTTGGAGAGATCGCGCCACCAAATTTTCACAGATTGCTTCTATATCCATGCAAAGTATTCTGAGACAACCTGAAAATTTTTTGGAGCAGAAAAAATTTCGACAGAGAACACTTGTGCATACAAAATACGGTTTTTAGGAAATTTTGTTCGATCGGGTTTTAAACACACTAGACCATGCTAGGCTAAGTTAATGGCGTGGCTCTGATACCAATGTAAGCCCGCGGGGGCGCCCTAGCCGTCGATCCGATGCCGGAAACGCGGAAACAAAAACTTTGCAAAAAAGCAAACCGGCACCACCGCGCACTTTTCACCCGGATCGGGCCATTAACCTAGCAACTAGCAAAGTAAAAGATGGGTAGAGAAGTATACCAAGCGATCCGTGTCCTTCGGTCTTCATCTCCACTCCGATCTCCTGCGGAATGTTCGTCACCTCCTCGCTCGTCGGAAAGGCACCACGTAGCCGGAATCTTTTACGGGCTCCCACCTTTTGACCGAGGCAACTCGGGCGCGAAGTTGGCTAGCCGACACGTCCAAGGGATGCTGTAGAATAGTGTAGAGAACCTTTGTCTCTTGGGGTTTTGAGGTTGCCATGGATATGTAGGTGAGAAGAGCTTTGGAAGAATGATGGTGTATATAATTTTCAAGCATGAAAATGATATGAATTTCTTTCCCTCATCTAAAGTGAAACCTCTCTCTCTCAAGAATAGTGGCCGACCCCTCTCAAGCATGAGAATGGTTGTGGAGCAAAAGAAAAGTCACAAAGATATATGAGAAAAAGAAATGATAATGAGAAAAATGTCACACTTCTTTCTCATCTAAATCAAACAACCATCAAAACAAAAAGCAATGGAAAAGACCAAAAGGGAATCTCATGATTAATAAACAATCATGATGCCACAAATATGCATGGAAGCCCTCCACAAATAAGTTATTTGCAAACTGCAAATAACCCCCTCCAACGGAAAGTCCGGCCGCAAAGGAACAAAGGAAAAACGGCCGGAACGGAATGCAAACTGGCAACTACAGAAAACTGATCCCGTAATAAATTACAGGAAAACGCCGCTACTGCAAATACATGCCCGCATTTGTATTCCCACTGAACACAAATGCAAAGAGACAAAACTACACTATCTTATACTAGGATCCGGCTTAAGCCAAAGCCGGCTAGTAAAATCCGTCCGATCACGATCCGTGCTATACCGCACGTATTTGATCGAACCCTGCCATATCTCCATACGGCCTCTACAGCGTTTCGCCCGAAACTTGAGTAACCGTCTGTGTGGTGGACTCTAAAGACTCGTCGATACTATGGCTGTGGATTTAACCACTAGCACGTCAGAGGTATAAGCCAATACGTGACGGGCTACCAGGTATTGACCAAAAGGGACGTCGATGAGCGAACTCATCCTGACACCCTACTGAGCCTGTCAGTGACAATATCCGTACAGTCCGGTCCGTTCGTCTATGAGCATCGCATGGCGGGCCTAGGGGTTGGTAAAAGTCAGACCCCCAAAAGCGGTACAAGTCGTGTCGGAGTGTAGCCCAGAACACCCTGAGATACTACTGGAATACCTACCAGCAAATCTCCTGCCTTGGCCAAGGACTTTTCATGTTCTGGCTCTCCTCGACACAGCGCGACCTCACCCCCAATACCGGGAGAGACGAACCCCTGCAGATCAGCTCACTGCCTCCATGTGGCTCGGGACTGTACCCAACTAAAATCTGTTTGCACGACTCCTTTGAGCCGTGGTAGGGTAGTAATCAAAGCACAATGGGAACTCACACGAGACAAATGACGATCTCAGGTCGATGAACTAACCTGTACACATGTCACCAGGGAAATGCTATCTGACGTCTGGTATAATCCCAACTAGCAGGTTCCCGGCGAGTCCTGTCCGGTGTACTCATAACCCAATGAGCACCTGTATACATCTTAGGTGAACCAACAGACACCAGTGGCTTGTGAGACTGGCCACCGCCCCTTGTCGGGGTCTCGACTGTATACACTAGTCTACTCTGGAGAATCGATGCCCTGTCTCGAAACTCCCTCGACTAGGGACCTTTTAAGGATGTGCTTATAGACTCCAGCTCTCACTTATATGATCGCCTTCATACTGCTGGTAGTCAAGCAAGAATCCTAGGGGCTCTATCAACGTGTAATAGCGACTCATAAGGTCACCTAAAGCAGTACACGATGATAAAGATAAACCAGATAGTATACTATCATCTTGATTAAGACTGTCCTACCGGGACATGTCCTTTTCTCAATCATTGCAATCACGTGCCTGTGATCCAATAATTGACTCTGAGGGTACTATCTCCAACAATATAGATCAAAGGACATATAATTGCACCAAGAATGAGTTATTAGGTTGTTTCTGAAGATGCAATGTCTCATTTGAGCGACAGGCTCAGGTCGTGCTTGACGTGTTTGGATATAAGGGCACGATATATTTGCATGTTTTGTGTTTGCAAGCATATGAATGTGTAGCCATATTGATGATTGAAGCTTAAAAAATACTTAGGTGTTAGAATTACCATTAGGTGAAAGATATTTTTCAAATTTGAATTTCTGTTTAGGGTCCCTAAGCTTTGAATGTTTTTAGATACATACCCTTAATTTTTTTGCAAAAAATAGATACCAAACCTTTGTATGATCTTCAACTATTTTACTTTTTTAAATATTACTTTATAATGTTTATAAATGAAATAGTGAAGAGGTGTATAAGTAGTGTTGTCAAAGGTGCATCTGCACGAATGCCTCAGGAACTACAACGTTTAGGACATCGCATTGTTGCTGGGCATATTGCACTAGATGCATCAAACTGTTGAGGCGTGTGATGTCGGAAATGTATTGATAATTGAGAGTTTAAATTTAAAAGGACTCGTAAAGTCGATTTTATTTCTAAGATAAAAATGATAATAATGATATTTGAAATTAAGGTAACTTGGGGACTTTCTCTGCCTATTCTGAAAGGGGCTCGCTCATTTGAAGGTGACTCTTACCTAAAAGGGGACTCACTCTCTTAAAAATTTAGCATTTTTGCTAGCCAAAATAAAATGGTTTTTTATACCTCAGATTCCCAATAACTTCCAACATTACCCTGCGCCTCCCTACCTGCTATTTATCCCAGCTCCCCCAAAATTTTTAAGTTTCTCCTTAGCGAACTAAAACATCTTATTAGAATATTTCAATAAAAATTAACATAAATAGTTAGGTTCATGTATTAGGGAGAAACTTGGAAAAATTAAATAAAATTTTTAGGGTTATATGAGAAAGATGAGTGAAATAAAACAATAGTTGTTAGGGTTAGGAGTTTTGATGGTAGAAGATGAGTGCTTTGAGAGATATTAAGAGATTTTAGAATTATTGGTAAGAATATAGAAAGAGAAATAAAGATTAACTGGTTTTTGAGGTTGATGAGAGATTGAAAGTGAGATTTAGGGTTTTAGGGTTAGAAGATGAGAGTATTTAAAGATTGAAAATTGGGGTTTAAGGGTTTTGATGTGGAAGATGATAATTAAGGTTAAATTTAGGAATGTAAGATTTTGAAGGATTGATGAAAGAATTTGAAATTTTTTGTTTGGTTTTAGAGTTTTAGATGTGTAAGATGAGAAATGGAGGATGATCGAATTGAAAGATGCTATTGGATTTTAGGGTTTGGGATATGGAAGATGAGAAAGTGAAGGTGGTGGTGTTGGGTTTTAGGATTTGGTGTAGAAAATGAAGAATTGAAGAGGAAGTTTAAAGAATTTTGTTGGGTTTTATGATTTTGGATGTAAAAGATGAGAATTGAAGATGAAAATTTGGAGATTTAGAGTTTAGAATATAGAAGATGAGAAAATTTGAAGAATGATTATTGAATTTTGAGATTATGAATGTTAAAAGTTAAGAAATTGAAATAGAAAATTTATGATTTTGGGTTTTGAAGGATTTAGATTAAAAATTTATAAAATTTAATATTATTTATGATTAATAAATAGGTATATAATAGACGGAAAATATCGGTCCTGGGCTAAAAGAGCAACTTAAATGTTTTGGGAGGGCTTGAGATAAATAGCAAAGAGCGCCAGGGGGCATAGTAATATTGGAAGTTTTAGGGGGAGGGGTTTTGAGGTAAACACCCAAAGAAAATAGATAAACCCCCAAAGAAAATAGATAAACCCAAGCGATCTTCTCCATTACACCTTGTTCATATTATTACTTCAGCAAACCATCAATATTAATAATGAACTAGTTGGCATAGGCATACAAATATTAATGCATGCACAATTAGATTTGTGGCTTCTTAACGGCTAGTGCTTCAAGCTTATTTCAATGTCCAACATTTAATGGTCCAAATTCTTGTCCAACGGCTACTAGATAATACTCGCAAATGGCTAGTGCTCCAAGTTTATTCCCATTCTCCTCTTCTTTGAATAAACTTGTCTTCGAGTAGTACCAGTAGCGATCGAAAATATTGAATGCGCGATTGATGTTTATTCCTTGAGGTAGCATGACTCGGTGAGTATTTGGGCTTAAATTCTTCATTATGCAACTTGATCCAATCTTCTTCTCTTTGAACATGTGGTTATACTGGTTGAAAATCTGTTCGTGAGCGAGTATATCATTATCGAGTCGTCGTCTTCAAACATTATGTGCCGACGATGCTTGTCAGCGTCTTCCTTGTATTTGGTATAAGTGCATTTGAGGATTCTTGCATGTTCTTGAATTAATTTTTTGATTTGCTTGGCAAAGTGTTAACCCTATGTGCAAGTTTTCTTCGGTATTGAAATTAAAGATCGATCCAAGTTGCGATTTGGTATCCTTCTATACACCTCAATCAAAAGCCTCAATCCAAAGTGATTTTCTTTGACACTCCATGACCCGTACAATTAGATTTGCATTCGTCAGACATATTCCTACCAAGAATAAAATTAGATGTTTTAGACAATCGGTCTACACCAACAAATATAGAATCAATACCTCAAGTTTTCAGTAAAATTAATGACAAAATCCATCCGAATGCCTTCCCATCCGTCCAAGCCATATTCATGTCATAGAATATTTGAAAGCAAATTTATTTGTAAACAAAGTTGGTTACTCTTAAAATGATTGACATCAATAATAGAAAATTTTACATCACGGTTTTTCTTAATAAGTTTAGTCACAAACTCAAGAACATGTTCCACTTTTTTGTCATTATCTTTTGGTTGTAATGCATAGCCAAATGATTCTTTCTTATCAACATTGACATTAAGATAACATTTTCATCTTTACTACACTTTTGTGCAATTTCTTTGAAAGAATTTAAAACGAATTAGTGCCATTGAGAATACAAGAATAAACAATTTTTCTACCAACATGTTGCACATTACTATCATATAGCTGATGTCTACTTATAAACTATGACTTGCATCCATAGGTAGAACACCAACCAAATCTTGTTATAGTATTTTCCATTCGAAAATACTATAAAATATTTTTATTTATCGCAACCTCATCCCCTTTCTTGACCATTAAAGGCTTAGGTTGTTTCACATTTTAATTTCATCTTTTCAGTTATTTTTTATTTCTTGACCATATCTTCTCAATTATCAGAATCAATTAGAACCAGACATTTCTTATTGTATGTTGAACGATAGGTGTGTAGGAAACCTAATACATCTTCTGAACCTTTAGGTGTCGCTAATTCTCGCCGCTCAACTATATCACAAACCTCTTCTAAAATTTCATTATTAATTTTTCCATTGGTGTCAGAATTAATCGGTTCTTCACATTCATCATTTATTAAATCTAAACGATTTATTTGATTCTTTCCCTACGGTCATTTTCGTGTAAATTGACCAATATTTCTACAAGGATAACAATAATTACTACTGATACGATTCTTTGTAGTTCTGTTACCTACTCGCTCTTTTGACCCATCTTTTTTGGTAGTTTGTGAAGGTTTGGTGGACCGAGTTACGGTTGCCACAAAACTTGGAGAGATTCTATCAACTATCATAGTGCTTGTAAGAGTTCCTTGCTAGTTTTTCTTCGACCGTCGAAGCCATTTGGTAAGCTTCTTTAAGGGTGGGGAATGTGAGTAAAATTAACTCATTGATATCCTAGTCTCATTGATCACTAGTGATCACTAGTCTCGTTAAGTTTTGTCCGGCTTAAAATTCTTCAATGTAATCAGCTATACTTTTATTAACTTCACTTTTATCTTAATTGTGCCTTAAATGATGAAAATTTCTAATTAAGTTTGACAGTAATCAAGCGGAAGGAATCCTTCATCCATTTTATCCTTCATATCAACCTAAGTATTGATTCTCACAAGACATCTATGCTCACATTTTGATTTGTATTCTTGCCATCAAATTTAAACATGTCGTTTGAGTTCAGTGGCAACATTTTTACTTTTATTTATTTCGATAATTCATTCTATTGAAGATACATATTTGAAGATGCAATCAATCTAAATAGAGTCCGGGATAGAGTTTATCACTGTACTTGGGTCATCAATGCGAATGCTATTACCAGTATTCTCCATGGCATGAACAAGTTGTTTCATTCCCCATCGTGGTTGTACCGGTGGTGGATGTTGCGAATTTGACGCCATGGTAGTTGAAGACTTGTACCCACTATCGCATAGCTCATCAGGAGTATGGAATGGTGGATCCTTGTTTGCCATGTTGCTTGGTCCACATGCAAAATCTTTTGATGATTCCCTCTATCATCTTTTAAGCTTAGCATAAGAGTGCCACAACTCGTTCACGCTATCCTGTATGGTGGCATCAGTGATCAATGTCGTTCTTGTAGTTTGCAAATGTCAACCTCTTGGCGTGATTGTTACACACTTTAATACCACTTAAGATGCCAAGGAAGTATTGGTTAATCTAAACACATTTAAAGTCGATTTTGTCGATAAGATTAATAGGATTACAATGATATTTGAAAGTAAGATAACTTGGGGTCACTCTCAAGCTAAAATGAAGAGGTCGTTCTCACCAAAAGAGGACCGTCAACTAAAAGTGGGAATCACTCACCCTAGACATAGCATTATTTCTAGCAGAAAAAGATAACTATCAAGCTTTCTCTCCGTTACAAAATGTTCATATAACAAATCTTAAAAGTTATAATTAGCTAGTTGGCATGGTTATACAAATATCAACACATTCAAATTAAAATGTTGGCTTCCCTAAACTCTCTCCAACGGCTAGTGCCCCAAGCTTATTCCCATCTCGAACATTTAGTACTCAAAATTCATGCCCAACAGCTACTAGATTGGCAGTTGCAGCATGCGCCTCAGTGCGCATTGCGTAGGCCTCACATTGTGTCACACACACGTCTTGATGTGCCTTGCCCATACCTTGTCATAGGCAATGTTTTATGCAAAATACAAGTATTTAGATTGAAGAATATTCAAGATTTTTATGTAAAATATAGAGGATTGTAAATGGTTGTTGTAACAAGAATATTTAAATTGAATCGATTTTGATTATAGTCAAAATTACAATTTTATGCAAAATACAAGTATCATTTAATAGAAAAAAATCACCTGTATGAGAAATTTCGTTTTAGATAGGTTGCATGCTTAGTTGGGATTGGTTTGTGTATGAACTAGACACTCATTGGAGCACCAACCAAATATAACCTTTCTTAATTTCTACTTAGCTTATTTTTCTGCAAAATTGATTGTTGAAATCTTTTTGTGTTTGTGATATGTTTGGTTGCATTTGTTTATGGTCTTTACCTGTTACCTTTTTCCTATCCTTCTTTTTAGTCTTGTTGTATCCATGACACATATCTTAGATTTTTTTGAATTCTTGTTTTCACATACAGTTTTTGTGTCGTATCCATACCAATGTAGCATATTCGCAAATCATAGCTAAGGATTTGGAGGAGGCTGAAAATGAACATGTAGATTATGCTGTGAAGATAAGTTACAATGGTCCCTATGCTAACAAAGAAGCTGTGACGCAGCAAGGAACTGCAAGACTAATCAACAAGCAAATGCTGTCAAGTCCAATAACAAGATAGTTCTATGCAAAAGACTACCTAAAAATTAAGCATAAAACCCAACTAAATCAAACATGCTTCAGCATCTCATGGATCTACGAAGCTGATCCACATCAAGCTGGCTCTTAATAGATCCTCCTTCAATGGAGATGAATGGAGGATCTTCTAGCAGACCTAAAGATTTGAGATAATGAGGATAAAGCGACAAAAAATCCTTAATGGTAATTTTGACATGTTGTAAATTGGTTAGTGAGATGATGTTCATAAGAATACACTACATAGTGCAAAAGCTCCCTATGTAACTCTTAATTTCTCTTTTGTGAAGTAAAAAAAAACAATTTTAGGAATGCAATGAGCTTTATAAAAAATCTACACATGTTATAGTGAATATGCAATTCTAAATCCTAGCTCCACTTTATTTTATATATTGTTTAGATCGCTTCTTTCATTTGCTATGTCACTTTGTCTCTTCGATGGCTCAGTACGAAATAAAACCCAACGTTAAGTACTTACCATTCAACGGTTACCTGTGATGATGAAACACTTGATACCGAAAATGTTCTACGATTAAACCTTTTGAAGGAGGATTCGTTGGAATTTCCTTACAAGGGCTATTCAAAATTGAAACCTCAACTTTACAAGTATAAGACTTCACAAGTATATAACTTGACCGTCACAATGAAATTTGGACTTAAACCCTTGATTTCGCTGCAAATCTTTCGCCTTCTACGGAGAAATCATCATTTAGACAAAACACTTGTACAAGTCATTGAATGTCAGTTTAATCATCCTTGATTGGACACAATCTTTGACAGTTTGCTCAACTAACCCCTAAGCTCAATCTGACTTGCCAGGCAGAAGGGAGGATTAAGCGAATGATGAAGGCAAATTATTTTTTTTTGATAGTTTGGATCCACTTTTAATGATGCGTTCATTTTCAAATTGGAATTATATTTCATCATCATCATCTACAAGGCGAAATAGCAATAAATTTCTATAACTTTGTTAGCCCAATTCTTGTGCCTACAAATTTCCTGTAAAAAGTTTTATATATCTATGCTTTCAATTTTTTCTGATAATTCTTTATAGGCTAAGTTGACTAGAATCTCTCAAAGAGTGGCTAACGTCGCATCCTTGTATCTTTTTTTTTTTGTTGTGCTTGTTTAAGAAGGCCATAGAATTCTCTCCTTCCTATATAAGCTATAGCAACTGTTCATGCAATGCGAAGTCCAGGTCGGTGGGGAAGGGCTTAAAGGAGCCAATTTGATACATTTTGTTGATGTATCATTGAATATGATCCTAGTACCCTTGGTTCATTTTCTTTCCCATATTATGCCACACTAGTTTAATGTCATTTTTATCCATATTTTAAACTCACTCTCTGCTGTTTAGTAAGATTAATCACGCTCTCTCAGCTTTTCACCATTTAAGCACTTTGACTGAACGGAGATTGATTAATTAGGGTTATCTAAGCATGGAAATGAATGATTTAGGGCTTTTGATAATGGAGATTTGTTTTAAGAGTAAACATGAATTGGTTCTTAGATTGGGTTTAAATATGACAATGGATGTGTTATGATTTTTCAGAACAGAAAAAAGTTAGATTTGTTAGAATTCTTTTGAGAGGTTTTTTCAATCATGAAGATGACAGCTTAGGCCTTGTTTGGGTATTTAGGATTAACATCCATATGATTTTATCTGGGATAAAAAATCTTGGAATGTAACTATATTCCACTAATTTAAAATCTTGAGGATTTTTCTCCAAATGCATGTTTGGATAGTTTGGGATAGGATCTTATATAGGATTTTTTCCTAAATACATTCTCAAATCAAGGTTTAAAATCTCAGGTTTGGGATTTATGTGGGCCCTCATTTTCCGGATTGCAGTTGGCAATATCAGCTGTATTGCCCGTCTAAAGTCGGAAATATCGGACTCTAGTATCGATTGCCTTCAATGATTTTTAAATTAGTAAAATTCAAAGTAAGGTAAAAGTAAAGGAATTTGAAGTATTGTTAACATATTTTTTATTTACTAATGATGTTTAAAGACTAGCTATATCTTTTGTTATTCTTACATTTACCCCAAATTTAAACATATATTCTTTTACCCTGACTGGAAAAGTATATAAACAAATAGTTTATTATAACTCACTGTGTATTGCCGACCCCGCTACTTAGAGAAAGGGTGGGGGTGGGGGGTTCCGGCTCGCTCCCCCCAAAACCTGACCCTATCCATATGAGTCGGATCAAGGGATCTGGGGAGTTTTTTTTTTGTACTTTTTTCAATATAACTTCTTTTCTTAAGTACTAACAGTTACAAATTCTCAAAAATATTTTGTTAATGTCTTTAAAAACATTTTTTTAATACGAAATAGCTATTCATTGCATTAACTAATGGCAAAGCAACTTAAATCTAAATTATTTAGATTGTTCGATAGTATAATTACTTGACCCATCCTCTGTTCTTTCTTGAATCTTCCAACAGTTGGAATCCAACACTTTTTCTACTTCATTCTTTTTTCTAAGTAATAACAAAATAATATCAAATTCTATTTCTAATCATCCAGCTTTCCTATGCATTTGCCCTTTTCTTCGTTACTTCAGAATACATATTTATTCGTTGCCGAAATTTTAAATTCTGTGGTTTACCAATGTATATAAAATGCTGATGTACTTATATTATTTTAAATTCTGTGGCTTATCCACAGGTTGGCATACAAGACAGCATTTGTTTTTCTAATTTATTTCAAAAGCTGCTCCAAATTGTTGGGTATCTTTGGATATGGACATTATAGAAATTGATTCTTCAGAAAGTGATGATGATATTGAATTTGGATGGTCACCGGACAGGGCTGCCCAGAATAATTCTGAAAGGCTTGTTGACCGAAATCATGGTTTTAATAATAATGGGAAGGCATCACATGCAGAATTTTCTCTGGGTAACAGACCATGGCATGAAGTACCTGATTCGAATCGGGGAAATAACAGAAATGGAGACGAAGAGTTAACATCCTGGACAAATATTGGATCAGATGCTGTCTCTTCTTTGTTGGGAACTGATTCAAGCTTTTCATCTCAGCACACTCAGAGAAGGACTCTTCCATCTTCTTTTCAAATATCCACTTCTAAACCTTCTGCTGACCATAGCTCTAGATCCAATGGTTGGCCCGCTTTTAATCAGAACAAGGAAACTAGATCTGTGCATAGCTCCAGATCCAATGGTTGGCCTGCTTTTAATCAGCACAATGAACTTAGGCAAGTGAAGCCAATTAATGGTAATTATACAAGTATGATTGATAACAAACTGCCCCATAACACTCAAGCGAGAATTCTACCACCTTCTCTTCAGCAAACAATGTATAAAGCTGCATCAGGTCATGCTGACCACAAAGGTGATATTCCTTTTTTTTTGGGTTCTTGTTTTGAACTTTCAGGGACAACATGATTCTTTGAATGTCAATTTATCAAAATCACAAAATTATTCTGGAAGATGTAGGGTGGAAAAATGTGGTCTACGATTATGAAACTGATAATAAATGGTGGGTTTCTCATTCATCATCAATGAATGGAAAGTGTAATACTGAGCAAGCTACCGCGCACATCAAGGACAATGGTCCAGGTCTTGGTTTTTATGCAAAATCTTCTCATTATGTGGCAGAAAATGCAGCTGATGGTGTGCACAAGCTACCTTCATCATTCAAGCCATTGCCATTTGTTTTAAAGGAGTAGATTGCTTATAAAAAGTTTATGAAAAAATTAGGCTGGGAAGCTGATGGTGCTGAGTTAATTTTTTTTATTTCTTCCTTTTGCAGATGATGTTATCATTTATCGAAGTTCTGGTACTCATAGGGTCTTACCTCCATCTTTAATGAATGGGAAGTCAGTTGATAATCCTCAGCTGGTTGGATATAATGATGCTGGAAATCGTTCAGTCTTAGGAGAGCAAACACTCAATATGGAGCATGATGAGAGAGCAATATATCAAGAGGCATTGCAGGTATGTGGTTTTGGTTTATGTATGGTCTACATCAAGATTGAATACCAATTGGCTTCACTAACACAGCACAATAGTCAGATAGATGGGAAAGAAACAAAAAGGGAGAGAGGCGCCCTGTTGGCTTGGGGGATGAGGGGGTTATTTGTGACTCCCTTTTAACCTGTAACCCACAACTTGGATTAATAACTTATCAACTAAAGTATTTCTCTTTATCTCCCCAAAAGTTCTAATGATAGCTTATTTTTAGTCCTTTAGTATTTTATTTATCTGTCTGTGTCTCTCAACAGTATGATAGTCTCTGTTTTCCTCGATGACATAATATGTAGAAAGAAAGCAAGAGAATGAAACCTCCTATTTCCTGTATTCTTGGATCAGTACTATGCATGCCACTGTTCCTAATATTTTAGCTACTGTCTTAATTATAATTTGTATGCCATGCATCTCCAAATTGTTTAACTTCTACTTGGATCAGTAATGCGTGCAAAAGTTCATTGAATACTGCTGGAACGTATCTTCACAAACTAAGGACGTATGTTTAAGGTGTAACTTCTTGAATTATTTGCAGAATCTTGGTCAGCCAAAATTAGAAGATGATTTACCTGAGGGGCTTCTATCTGTCTCTCTTTTAAAGCACCAGGTACTTTGGCCTACTTTAAATACAATGAGCTACTTTTTCCCACTTTCTTAGCCCCCAAATATTTAGGCCAGGTGTTAACAACATTGCTGTTATACAGAAAATAGCCTTGGCATGGATGGTTCAGAAAGAGAAGAGTGTTCATTGTGCTGGTGGGATTCTCGCAGATGATCAGGTTGGGCCCAATTTCTCTTTTATCAGTTTTCTGTGTGTGATGTCTTTTCAAGTGCTGTTTGACTGACAGTTTCTGAAGGCTTATAATCTTATATTAATAAAATTTATAACAGGGTCTTGGCAAGACTATATCAATGATCGCTCTTATACAAAAGCAGAAGAATCAGCAGTCCAAATTCACGTCTACTGATTCACAGACGACAGAATCTGAAGCCTTAAATCTAGATGATGAGGATGATGATGGAGTTATAGAAGTGGGCAAAGAACAGAGTGGAGAAAATGACCTTAAAAGGGAACTAGTTACCAAACTAACCGAAGAAAAAAAGAGAGGAGAAGATGACCTGAAAAGAAAACAGGTTGCGAGTACATCAAAGCATGCATCTGGAAACTATAGGCTCGCAGCAGGTACGCTGGTTGTTTGTCCAGCTAGTGTTCTTCGGCAGTGGGCTCGTGAGCTAGATGAAAAGGTCACAAGCTCTGCTAAACTAAGCGTTCTAATCTATCACGGTGGTTCTCGGACTAGAGATCCTTCTGAGCTTGCGAAACATGATGTTGTTCTCACAACATATGCCATTGTAACTAATGAAGTTCCGAAACAGTCATCTGCTGGTGCTGATGATGATGGAGAACAAAGGAATCTGGATAAATATGAAATATCTTCAGAATTTTCCAGTAAAAGAAGGAAAGAGGTAACCAATGCTCGGAGCAAGGGAAAGAAGAAAGTGAAAAGGCTCAAGGATTCTAACTTTGATTATGATAGTGGCCCACTTGCTAGAGTTCGATGGTTTAGGGTGATATTAGATGAAGCACAAATAATAAAGAATTATAGAACTCAAGTTGCTAGAGCTTGTAGTGGACTTCGAGCCAAAAGGAGGTGGTGTTTATCAGGAACGCCTATACAGAATTCAATTGATGATCTGTACAGCTACTTTCGGTTCCTTAAGTATGACCCTTATTCTATTTATAGCTCCTTCTGTACTTCAATAAAATTCCCAATATCTAAGAACGCTATGCATGGATATAAGAAGCTTCAGGCAGTTCTCAGGACAGTCTTACTGCGTCGCACAAAAGGTTGGTATAGTTATTTGAGTATCATTGTTATGTTTCTCAGTGTTGTATTTGTGTCCCTTACTTTCTTATCTTATTGAGCCCTACATTGTGTGTTCCATATGGACGTTGATAAACAGGAGAAAAACATTTTTAAAAATAATTGACGTCATTTGGATCCCTGATGAGATGTACTCTAGATTGTATTCTATGCTTTGATTACACAACGGCAAACAAACTGAACTTGTACTAGTTGGAATACCGCCAATAATAAAATGTTATATACTCCCAGCTTGCTAAAAAAATCATGAACCTTAAGCCATCCTTCTTGTTGTGTTAGAATAAC
Source organism: Agapanthus africanus (assembly GCA_030015575.1). Taxonomy (NCBI): domain Eukaryota; kingdom Viridiplantae; phylum Streptophyta; class Magnoliopsida; order Asparagales; family Amaryllidaceae; genus Agapanthus; species Agapanthus africanus. The sequence goes on along the minus strand of JASDDO010000010.1, from coordinate 276,246,469 downwards.
ACATGCTTGTAATGTGTTTGTGAACAGGTTTCTAGCTTATTCTAGAAATCCTTCTTTATGTTATTAGGTAACTAAGCAGGTGTGTAAATGCCTATATATAGAGGAAAATTGGGTTATCCCAATCAATCCGTTACATTTCCCTCAACTTTCTCTCTAACTCATTTCATGGTATCTAATCCGAGTCACTCATTCTCTCATATCTAATCTCACCACACATCTCATCACCAAACCCAAACCAAACACAAACCCTAACCCTAACAGCCGCCGCTTCCACCCACCTTCCTCGTCGAAGCCTCGCCGGACATTCTTCGACCTTGCCGGAGGCTCAACAGTCTCCCACGACGGCATTCAAGCCGAGTCGAGCCTCCTCTAGCGTCGATTCTCTCAGATATGAGACGGTGAGGAATCTAAGTGGCTCGACTTGGAGTATTGGCTTAGATTCAACATCGATTTCAACAGTTGTTGATTTGGGGCTCGATTCCAGCAGTTCTTGCTGAATCGACTTCGATTTGGTGTTTTTTTGGTGGATTTGAGTGCTGAATCGACTTCAACTTTGAGTTATTTGGTGGATTTGATCTCTGCCTGATGCTTTCTTGTTCGATTTCAACATCGATTTTACTGTTTGAAGCTTGATTTGGGGCTCAATTGACCTCAATTTGGCTGGTTGCTACAGTAACCCAAGAAGATTTGGCTGGTTGCTACATTAACCCGAGAAAAATTCAGGTGATTTCTTGTTTCTATGTTTATCTTTTCTATGAGGTGGTGCGTTGATTGTGTTGAGGAGTTTGTGCTCTTGGAGACCGTGATCGGATCCGAATGAGGTGGTTGTTTGTTCGATTGGTGTTTATTTGGTTGTGGATTGGATCTTGGAGGATCGATCATAGTTTTTGGGTGGAATTTTTGTCGATTCCTTTTTTTGTTTGATTGGAGTAGTTTTTCGCTTGTTCTTGTTTGAGTAGTTGTTTTTGGATTCTTGGAGATGGAGGATAAATCCGAGGGCAAGCAGATATCTTTCACCGATGTCTTGGTCATCAAAATGGTGGACTTAAAACTAGATGATCAGAATTTTCACAGCTGGAGGCTTATGGTTGAGTGATATATCAAGGGGAGAAGAATGGCGACCACTTGACGAAGCCTTACCTTGATCCAATTACCTCCGAGTGGGAGGCGGACGTTGCACAGCTCAGTCATCTCATACTTAGCTCGATGGAGCGACGAATCATGGATGAGCTGTCCACTTAGGATCCGTGAAAGAGATTTGGAATCTGCTCCACAAGCTTTATTCCTCGCAGGAGAGTCTTTCTAGGGCCTTCGATTTGCTGCAGTCATTATACAAGATTCAGCAAGGGTCTCGCTCATTACATCAATACTACTCGGAGTTTCGAAGGCTTCGGAGGCTTGCCCAACTAGTCTTGGAGTTGTTCCCGATCACCAGCGATGTTGCGAAGATGAGGAAACAAAATGAGGCCCTCATAGCAATCGTCTTTCTTGGTGGGCTACAGGCCGAGTATTAGTCTGCACGTCTGGCTTTACTCGGGAAGGCCGATATTACTTTTTCGATCACTTAGCATACGCTCAATCAGATATTTCAGTTGGAGATTCCTGATGAGCAGCCTGTCTGGTGAGCACAGTGCGCTTATAAGGTCAGAGAGTTCTCTCATCTATTACTCTATATGAGGAAGAGAGGGAGCTGGACGTGGAGGGGGCTGGATGTGAAGAGCCTCGTTTTCGTGAATACTGCAATCAGGAGGGACACATTCGTAGTGCCTGTTGGAATTTGAACAGGATGCCTTCTCGTCTTGTTCGTGCATATGTTGGGACGTCGTCTTCCTCTTCTGCATCTTCCACCACTTCGACGGACTCGGCATCATCCGAGGGCTTTGTCAAGTTTTTGGAGGAGGTTGTTCGATTGAGACTTTTTGTGATTATGTCTGCGTATAGTAGCCGGGCTGGATTGGCTACATCTCGGGCTTCAGCAGTGACCATTTTGGGCCTTCGAAAGGTAACCATGCAAGTTTTATTACGTCGACTTCTGTATGTCGTCCTTAGATGATCGATACAGGAGTGGCAAATCATATGACAGGAGAGGCATATTGTCCTCATACAGGCTAAGGCCTGGGTGTATCCTAGTGACCTTAGCGAACGACACCACCTCTGCTATAGAGGGGGTGGTGTCTGTTCTTGCCACATCATAGTTGCCTCTTTTTTAACCTGCTTTCTATTAGCAAGCTGATCCGAGATTTGAACTGTGACGCCATCTTTTTCTTTGGTGATTGTATTTTTTAGGAGCTTGGGACGAGATGGACGATTGGCACGGTGATTGAGGTTGGCGGGGTTATATCATCTTGATGAGCATGCACATCCTATAGCCTTCCCAACAGCATCCATATCTGCTTTTGATACCCATTGTCGGTTTGGTCACCCTTCCTTACGAACCTTGAAGAGGATAGTTTCTTTTCTTGGTGCTGTCTAATTTAGAGCGAGCCTTGTGAGTTGGGGTAAGTATCATTGCTTTAGCTATTCCTCTCGTATCAATAAGAGCTGAAAAACCTTTTGTTTTAGTGCATTTTGATGTTTGGGACAATACCCTATTGTTGCCCAAGGAGGCTTTTGTTACTTTACGACTTTAATTGATAATTTTTCTTGAGTCTCGTGGTTGTATGTGATGAAATTTAGAAATGACGTATTTTCTCATTTCCAGATTTTGTCTTTTCTGTCCGAAGTCGAGACTCAATTTGGGGTTAATGTTGGTATTTTGAGGAGTGATAATTCCAAGGAGTATTTTTGTGCGCACATTGAGTATATGGAGAAATTTGGTATTATTTATAAATCTTCTTGTCCTTATACCCCAACCAAATGAGATGGCCGAAAGGAAGAATATGAATCACTTAGAGGTTATTAGTACCTTTTTGTTTCATATACGAGTGCTTAAATCTTTTTAGGGGATACCGTTCTTACTGCCGATTACTTGATTAATCATATGCCTTCCTCTGTTCTAAATGGGCATATTCTTCATTCTATATTATTCCTTTCGACGGTCTCATTCCCCGTTCCTCCAAGTGTCCTTGGGTGTGTTTTGTTCATGATCTACAACCTGGAAGATCTTAATTAGACCCCAAGGATGTTTAGTATCTTTCTTGAGTATTCTCGAGCTCAATAGGGATATCGATGTTATAGTCATGTGTTGCGACGTCGATTTATATCGGCCGACGTGACCTTTCATAGTCCGCTCCATACTTTTTTACTTTTTTACATGGACAATGATTTTCCTTTTGTTGTCTCGTTTCTCTTGTCGCAAGAGAGCAAACCCTCCGATTCTGTTGATTCTCCACCTGTGTTGGAATTATCCGTACTGTTTCCATTGACCTACCTTCTACCCTTTATTCACCGCTGTTGGGCCGATACCATCTCGTTGGGACCGTACGACTACTAAACCTCAGCCGCTTGTTAATCTTCCAGAGTCTCAAGCTCCGCCGGAGGTTGACATTATTCATTCTATTGCCTTACGGAAGCACCCGAAACTGCACTTCCCACCCTATAGCATATCATGTGGTGAGCTCCAATTTATCTCTTGTGTACCATGCGTTCCTCTCCTTTCTCGATTCTCATGCTTTATCCAAGTTACTCTCAAATGCTTTATCTCATAAAGGGTGGACATATGTTATGATTGATGAAATGCTAGCCTCTGAACAGAATCAGACTTTTGATTTTGTCTCTTCCGGTTGGAAAGAAGGTGGTGGGGTATCACTGGGTGTACACCGTGAAGCTTAATCCTGATGAGACCCTTTCCCGCTTGAAAGCGTATTTGGTTGCTAATGGGTACTCGCAGACTTATGGAATTGATTATGCTGTGGCCAAGATGACATTTGTTCGCCAGTTTATGTCTCTTGCGGCTACACATCCTTGACCGTTGTGTCAGTTTGATGTGAAGAACACGTTTCTTCATGGCTCTTTGGCCGAGATCTATATGGAGCAACCACCTGGTTTTGTTGCTCGTGGGAAGTCTGGCTTAGTTTGTCGATTGAAGTTGTTGTATGGCTTGAAACAGTCTTCATGAGCTTGGTTTGGGAGATTTACTGAGGTCGATATTTCGTTCAACCTTAAACGGTGTGCTCATGACCATTCGGTGTTCTACCGTAATAACACCAATGGCTTTCGCATTTATTGGTGGTATATGTCAATGACATAGTGATTACTGGCGATGATGTGGCAGGTATTGCGCAGTTAAGCACCATATTTAAGCGAGTTTTCAGACTGAGGAAATACTTTTGGGTATCGAGTTCGCTCGATCGAAGGATGATATCTATATCTTACAGCGAAATATATGCTCGATATACTGATTGAATCTGGCATGTTAGGGTGCAGACCTATAGAGGTTCCAATGGATCCTAATACTAAGTCACTTTCGGGACGAGGTGATCTGTTTGAGGATCCTTGAAGATATCGACTATTGGTCGGTAAGGTTAATTACCTCATCGTTACTCGACCTGATATTGCATATCCCGTCAGCGTCGTGAGTCAGTTCATGGCCAATCCTCGAGCTGCCCATTGGGATGTAGTGATTCAGATACTTCAGTACTTGAAGAATGTTTCAGGGAAAGTTTACTGTATTCAGACCATAGACATTCTCGGGTAGCAGGGTTCATGGATGTAGATTGGGCTGGGTGCCCATCTGATCACAGATCCACTACATGATATTGTGTGATTATAGGAGGTAATTTGGTCTACTGGAAGAGTAAGAAGCAGAAGGTAGTGTCTCATTCCACTGCTGAGTCAGAGTATCGAGTCATAGCGAACACTATCTGTGAGCTTGTATGGATCAACTTCTTACTTGGAGAGTTTGTCTTTGTTCCTCACTTCGCGACTGCACTGCGATAATAAGGCCGCAATTTATAGCCTTGAAGCCATTGTTCCATGAAGGTGCGAAACACATCGATGTTGATTGCCATTTTGTGCTGGAGAAGGTTGAAGATGGGACCATTGACACCTTTTATGTTCAATCTGTTCATCAGTTAACAGATTTGTTCACTAAGCCTTTGGGAAGGAATAAAGTGCATTTTAATTGTAACAAGCTAGGCATATATAATATGTATGCTCCAGCTTGAGGTGGAGTGTTAGAATTACACGTATTTGTAATGTGTTTGTGAATGGGTTTCTAGCTTATTGGAGAAGTCCATCTTTATGTTATTAGGAAACTAAGTAGGGGTGTAATTGATAAATGGCTATGCTTATATAAAGAGGAGAATTGGGTTAATCCTAATCAATCCTTTACATTTCTCTAAACTCTCTCTTTCTCCTCCCCCCCCTAATTCATTTCAATTTTTGGTTAAGTTGCCAAGTAACCTTCGACCAAGAAAGTAGAGATGTTAGACACACATCAATTCTTGATTTTAGTAATGAAGTTTCAATACCTGTGGCATGTGGCATGCTGGATCCTTTAATCTTTAATGTTTGTGTTGCATTGTTTTATTTACAACTTACAAGCATTGTTTATTTATGTATCTAATGTATATATTGGTTCTCATGTTTAATAGGAGTTTAGTATATCGATAACAGATATTTGGTTTTATTTGATATAGATATACTATTTCCTATTCATGTTTTGCCATCATAAAAAAGGGGGAGATTGATAGCTTATGGTTTTTGATGATACTTTCTTTTAGTTTTGATGATAGTTTAAACATGAATAGTTCGTTTAGTGTCACTTGCTTAATCTTGTTTTATCTTATCGACATTAAACTCGTATACACGTGATGTTTAGCTTGTTTATCCTATATCTTGTGTATACCGAGTAATATATCAATATTTCATGTTATACTTGTGTTATATTCTTGATATCGACTTTCATTCATTGTTTTGGGAATTCACAATATGAATTTGTGTATACATTTGAAGATCTATATCTTGCTTCTCTTATACCATATATATATATATATTTAGTATATCAATATCTCATGCTTTGAGTTTGAGTTATTTATTGATATTGATATACTATTCATGATTGTGATAACTCTTTGAAAGACATCTAAGTTTGCATTGGGAGCCCCCATCTCAAAAATAATGAATATTCATATACTTGTGTTATTAACATGCTTATCTTTCATAACACTGTATATGATGAGTTTGGTCTTTGAGATTGCATTTCAGGTTATCGGATATCTTGAGACGAAGCTCTGTAAAGGAGGATGGAGGTTATTGAGCTTAAATGGATATATCTAATAGAGGTTGGAGGATACAGATGGGGGCTTCTCAATTTGTCAAGATCAAGCTACGAGTAGCTAAGAAGTGATGCAGCCCGAACTGTCAAATCTTGTCCGATTCGCGCGTTCCATCAGCTAAATCAAAGATCTCATAAAATCGTCTGTGTCTATCGATATGCCGTAGGCATCATTGATGTCTCTCGGAATCGTGAAATTCCATCGTTTAGGATCCCGAAATCGCGTATCTCAAATGAGGGTTGCACCGAGAGCCAAGTCCTAATTTGAAGCGTTATGAGTCGAAATCAAATTGAAGATTCATTGACCAATGCTTATGAGTGACGTGTCCAAGTTTGAAGCTATGAAGCTAAGTTCAAGCGCACGTCAAAGTTTGAGAGCTCGAGACGACAAAGATTTAAGAATTCGAAGAATTTGCGATACCGACATAGGAATCTTTGTAAGTACTCTATAGAATATGGTTTATATCAATTAGAGCTTTTGAACACTCACACACGCTTGCGCAAACGTTTTACATTGCATGAACACCGGGGTTTTCGATTTATAATTGATTTTCATCATAAAACACAAGTTTATGAGTTTTTACACTTCAGACGTCTGTCCCCATGTGCTTCAGACGTCCGTCGTCTTTATGTGTTTTTACAAAACTCCCGAATGTCATAAATATCAGTTTTCATACGTTTTGTGCTTCAGACGTATGTCCCTTGCTTATTCGGACGTCTATCTATTCTCTGTGTTTTCTTATGGCATATTTTTTATGAGATTCAGACATCTGATGTTCATTTGGACAGACGTTTGATGAAGGTTTTCAAAATAGTTTTTTTTGTTCTTCCGATGTTTGCACATTGTTCTTCAAACATCTGTCTACGATCTTGATTGCCTTCTTTAAAATGATCGACAGACGTCTGCAGCTATATGGGGCAGACTTTTGAAGAAGAAAGTTTTTAAAAATATAGCCGTTGGGTTTTATTTTGTTAAAGTTTCAGACGTCTGTCTGATTGTTCTTCATACGTTTGTTCTTACTGAAAATGCTGATTTGACTTATAACGGCTGGTTTTTTGTATGGGCTATAAAAGAGTTTTGGGTTGGTATTTTGAGCTGTAATCGCTTAATATTTCAGTTGCTATTATTTCCAAGTGATCAAGAGACAAACATCTCGTCTCTTGTGAGAGTTTAATCAAATATTCATTTACTTATCTAAAATCACTCTCACACACAAAATCACTCAAGAGCTTCTAGTTTGATATTCCATTCTTCTTGAATATTAGTGCTTCAATTGTAGAACTCTTTTGAGAGTAATCTTGAGCTTGTATTTTGTCTTCTTTTTTCATTGAGAGGATTGTTGAGTGCAAGAGTGTCTTGTAAGAGAGAAGAGCTTGATTGAGAAAAGAAGTGCTCACGTATGAGCACGTGGATTTGTAGAGAGAAGGGTGACGAGCTTGTAAGAAGTGTGCCTTTTGATGAGACGTATAGTCTCGGTGGAGACGTGTGAGGTTGCGGGTGCGCAACGTGTTGTCTCGGTAGAGACGTGTTGGGTTGCCGGTGGACAACGTACGCGTGTCTCCGAAAAAGACGTGATTAGTGGAACGGGATCGTGCGTCTAAATAAAGTGGGCTAGGGGATCGTCCGAACCACTCTAAAATCCTTGTGTGTCTTGAGTTTGCAATTCCCTATCTCTCTTTTTTTATTACTTGCATTTTATATTGTGCTTAATTGGTTGCTTGCAAATATACTTAATTAGAAATTGCATGCTTGTCCACTTGCTCTATATGCTCATTACTTGCTACTATTGTTTTTGCTTGTTCACAATTTCACAATTATATGATTGCTTAGCCCCAATATCTACTTGACATATCTTGTGTTTAAGCTTTGCTTTTGTGATATCCTATTTGCAGGTGTAGAATTTTTAATTTGAGTATATTTGTTGATAGTCCTATTTACCCCCCTCTAGGACTATTTGTGTTAGCTTCCACATTCTTTCAATGTTATCTAGAATTTCTGTGCCTTATAGCTGTAATGCTTCTTTGGCTCAGATGAGAGCAATTTTGAGCTTTCAATGATGCTTTTTTCTTGGTGGCGACTCAACAGTCAACACAATGAAATCATGAGTGCAATTTTGAATTATGCTGTTATTCTATTATTCTTTTTCTTTTTTCACTTCTGTTGTCGTGGGTTTTTTAGCACCACACTTGACTTCTGGGCAGAAATGTTGCTCTCTTTTGTATCAGTATCCTACACTCACTTTATTCATTTCCAGCATGTCGAACTAAAGTCATCTAAGTTGGAAAATCTAGATGGTCCCTTTGATCTTTCAGCTCTTGCTAAAGCTTACTTTTTGTTACATCCAGTATAAGAATTTTTTTTAGTCCTTCGTCATCTAGGGTTCTTGCTCATTATAGCACTTCTTATTACTCATCAGTTTTGACTATCAGATGAATCTATCACAGCTGCTGACCACTGGCTGTTTAAGTGAAATGTGTGGGAAGCTTACAAAGAATAAGAATCTATGCTGCTCCTTTATCCAAACCGGTTTTCTTATGTATGTAATAGACCTGATTTCTTGCCTTTACCTCTTCTCAGATTGATAATGGTCATGAAGATGAGTCGTTTTATTATTCCAGTTCTCTTTGTTTTTTGAAGACCAGCTTATGTTTTGTTAAAGTTTGGGTATTTTCTTAGGTCATTTTTAGACTTCAGATTCACTTGCATCCATATTATTCCTTGCATATCCATTACAAGTGACTAAGTTAGCACAGCTTTACCAAGCTTACGTGCTCTTGTTATATTCATGAAAACATTCACCTATTGTCGACATTCCTTTATCACTTGTTAAGCCACAACTACCTATGCCTCTTCATTCATGATAACTCTTAAACCTTTATCTCATTATTTTTTGTCATATCCATCCCAGTTTGCTGTTTATTTTTATCAAGGGCTATAGTTTTGTTTACTCGACCTAGCAATCATCGTGCCTTGTTTTTCTGCTTCGGTCAAGATCTTGCATCGTGCTGATTATCCCAACATATCACCCTTATCTTATTATGGGTTAATACTTCTTCAGCATTCCATGAATGCATTTCTAAATCATACACCCATTTGTTGGAACCATGGTTTGAAATCTCACCCAATCCTTTCCAAGATGGCCGATTCCTATCCCAAAAATGACCATCCGAGTTCCGATCCCAATACCATTCGTTACCGAGTAATATTGGATTTATCATTTGATTAGTGGCGTTTACCACCAAGTTTATTAATGGGTTCATGGGTTTACTAATAGGTTAGTGGGTTAATTAATGAGTTAAGGGGTTTATTAATATGTTTGTGGGTTATTATGGTTTATTTGACATTGTTAGTTACTGAAAATATTAAAAAAAACATTTTTTTATTTAATAAGTTTTTACTGATATTTAATTTCTTTTCTCTCAAACGATATAAAATGCGATATTCCGATCTAAGACGTACGATACGTTTGAGATGGCTGATTCCTATCCTAAAGATGATTGCTCAATATCGCTACCGATACTGAGATTTGAAACTTGGTTGGAACCGGAACTGTCGAGAACAAACCGGCAAGCAAATATTAACACTTGAATCTAGCAAACAGTTAAACATATTTTAATCCTCGAAATGACTGTATTTGAGCTATTCAGTCTTATTTTTGTTACTTAATATAGTTTCGAGAAGCATCAACTTCCATCATTAGAGCCAACACAGTCTCTCTGGTGACTATGATCTCTTCGTTCTCATTCCTTGCTTGAGAAAGATAGAAACCTTTGCCGCTAGACTTGCTGCACACTTCTGCATTTCTGTGGCGGTGCTTATTTTCTAGATGTTTAACCTCATGGGAAGCGCTGCATTTTGTCTCTTGTCTTGTGTAGAAGTGATTGGAGGGGCTTAAAACCATCAAGATATAATGCTATTTGCAACTTTTCTTTTCGTCCTACAGCAGGCTCCTTTATTGGACATTGCCTTCTTCCTCTATGAAGAAGGTTCATGTTGACAAACAGTCCGCTTGTAAAATTTGGCTAATAACTTATTTGTATTGAATTCTTACATCATGACTGACCCTGTTATCCTGCAAATATGATGTTACCCCCGTTTTAATGATCAGGAAGTCCTCAGGCTCATGCCCATAATGAGACTCCCCTTGACCATTTTATGATTTCATTTTAAGTTTGTTTAGTTTAAAAATTGCTCTGACAATGGCAAAAATTTCTTGTTGAATGGAACATATTAGCTGCCTCCAGATCCCATACGGTTTTCATTTTCATTTCTCAAGCGTGTTCTCTCCTGACTGTTTGAATGCATAATTACAAGAATTGATAGGTGATCATGCACTTTTGAACATTAGTCGCAACTCTCAAGTGCTACACCTATATGATCAACCTAGCTTTTTGTCCTTTGTCCCGTTTTCTTATAAAAAGTTGCTTTGTCACCTGTAACGCACACATACATTTTGCCAAATCATGTCTGATTTCCTTTGGACATCCACTTTTTAAGCATGCTGCAAAATTTTTTTGATGTTGAAAATAGACTAGTCATCTCCCTTCTTATTTTTGCCCCTTAATTAATATACTTGACTGAGTGGACATACAATCTATGAGGTGATTTCATCATGCAATTTATATGTCACATATGTGCCTATTAATGTTGATTGACCAGTTACATGGATATAGGTACACTTATTAATGGAGAGCCAATCATCAACATACCTCCAAAATCGGTTATCCTAAACAAGGTGGACTTTTCACCAGAAGAGCGATCTTTTTATTTGAGACTGGAAGGAGATTCACGCCAACAATTCAAGGTGCTTATTTTACATTTTTATTTAATTTTTTTGGTAGAATTGGCTATCATATAGGGCTGTGCATGTTAGAACAAGTGGTGCCATCATGAACTTTATGGAAGTTTCTTTAGTTTATTGGTTTGATTGGTTATTGTTGTGCCTTCATTTCCTTTTTGTTTTGGATTTGTTTTTAAGTATACACAGTTGCGTTTTTGACCTCTTGACTATTGAATATTGAATATTTTCCCAACAGTTAATGACTTGCCTAAATTTTTTAATCTAGCTAGCCTTATTTTACTATATCTTATAAATATGAGATAAATTATCCTTGATCGGTTAATCTTAAAGCTATCTGATGAGCATGTATAGACCCATATTCCTTCGTTAAATTTGGGATTGGTACTTATATAGACAGGCAAATTTTGTTCTCTAAACTGCAAAAATTAATTAAGTATTGTTTAGTTTGCTAATTTTTATAATTATTTTTGATTTACATTAGCTGTTGTCTAAGCGAAGGATATGTGTATAAACTAGGACGTTGAACATGTGATAGCTGAGGTGAAATATGTAATTTATCAAATATAGAGATAAGCATGTTAAAATCCCTTTTAGGAATTAAAAGAGTTTCCATGAGTAATCATATATTCTCATATATTACATGTTCTTTGATGTCTCAATGTGAGTGACTTTGTTGCTCCTCCTCACTTAGCGGATTAATCTCGATTTGACATGTGGTTTGAAACTGTAAGAGAATTCTTGTGAAGAATACCTATAAAGATCTTTGATTTCAATTCTGGTGGCTGGAAACAAGTGTTGGTAGAATAGAAAATATATTATAGAATTTCCTTGTTTTTATACGGTGTAATTCCCAAAAACTACAAAAACTTTGCCTCTTTTGCAAGAAACTACCAACAAGTTCCAAAATTACGAGAGACTAACATAAGTTACAGCGACATGTCAGTACTACTAGTGTCACATCGCCGCTTTGCCACAAAAAAATCACAAAATTTAAACCTTTTCCTCTTCTTCATCCTCTAACCCTAACCCTAGCCTCGTTGTCACTCTCGCCTACTCTGGCAACCTCCTCGACACTACCTCCTCCGGCAACCTCCTCGATGTTGCGGCCGGCTACTTCATTGTCACCATCAAGTATTTAATCTATAATTAATAGAAGATTTAATAAAATAATTAATAATTATTTAATTTAATTAATTATATTTAATAAAAGGTTAAAGATGTCATTCTATATATACAGTTAACATTAAACTGCGTTGACCGGCATTGATTGCTAAACATGTAGTTTCTTGTAATTTTGAGACCTTTGGTAGTTTATTGCTAAACCGGCAAACCAGTTTTGCATAATTAAGCCTTTTTATTAATATGATGTAATTTGATATGCTAATCCTATACGTATAGAATTTAACAATTGAACTAAAGTAAGAAATTGCCATCCAATAGAATAAATCCAATATTAGTATTTATGGTCTAGTGACTTGATAACCGAATCAATAAAATAAAACACTATGCACTATATATATAAACTATGGCTTATGAGACTGCGACTTAGGAGGAAGAACCATTTTCATCTTAGAAATGGGATATTTATGAGGGGTGGGAACTGTTACAACACTGTACCCGTACTTGCAGAGAAGTGGGGGAAGGTATGTCCATTTATATCCTAGGGCATGGGCTAGGAGCCCATGTCGGATACCTCATTTTGAAGTATCTGCTGCCACTTCATTAGGAGCGGATACCTGCAATAGAGTATCCGCTCATGGGTATCCACTTGGGGACCACTCGCTTAGGGATTTCATGTTTGGGGTATCCGTCCAGGGGTTTCCTATTGAAACTACCCGTCTGGGGGTATCCGCTTGAGACTATCCGCCCGGGACTATCCGCTCTGGGACTATCCGCCTGGCGGTTTCTGTTCAGGATACTCCAGCACTTGAAGTAGAAAAAAATTCCAACGTGGTGCTGCCCCACACCTTAGAGGGCCAATGACCCCTTTGAACCCAGCTCGCTGACCGGTCAATCGGACCCTGAAAACTCTAGGAGGCCGGATAGAATCCGAAGCGCGTTATTTTTTCTTTTGGTGTCAACAAGTGAGACAAAGATGTCTTATCAACCCGTGCGACCTTATGAATGTAGAGGAGGCTATACTATCAAACTCATCCTCTCTAATGCAAACTGGACGACTGCATTTTGGAAAGTTCGATCAACAATGATTAATTTGCAAGACTTATCTCGACACGTAAAACTAGTATGGAAGATGTTGCTCCTCTTCCGGTCTTCATTACTGGTAAGGATTGCCAAAATACACATTATCACATCCAGGGAACTGGTAAAGCAATACAATGCCTCTTTTGCATCATTGCCACCATCCTTGTGTAAATCTCCACGACACACTCTTCGTCCTTGATATGCTCTGTGCCAGTCTGGAGGGACCTTTTTAAGAAACTTGTGACCCACCACTGGCACTCATAGCACATTATTCCAGCTTTTAAGGACTCCATGACTCTCCTTTTAGTCTTTTATAGGATCAGAATTAGCTCTTTAGGTAGTAGCGAAATTTTACCTCTTTGTTTGCTCCCTAACTTGAAATGTGAACCGTCCAGTGTCTGTGCTCTTTAGTTACACCGGCAAATCCAAACCTGATTGAAATGCCTCATCTATCTTCTTGATCGTGTTGAGTATCTCTCCTAATGTCGTCCTAAATGCCATCTTGAATCTCGAGACTGACATGAGGATCTTCCCGAAGATCGCTTTTGACCATAAGATCGTCATACTTGGCGTTGAACTCCTGTAACGACAAGCTGGCTAAAATGGATCCTAATGCTTTAGATGTCAAAGAAATGGTCAAAAGTTCCTTATATGTGACAAGGAAGTTGAAAAGGATTTTCTCCTAAAGAATTAGGGGACTCACATTTTAAAAGGAATTATTCTATAACTTAAGTGACAATAAAAGCAAGAAAATAATGGAAGCGAACACTTTATTCCTTCTCTTTTACTTCAACACCGACAATCAATCAACCAATTTGGCTCAATACGTTGTTGGAAAGATACTTCTCCTGCAACTTTCCTTTCATCTTTATCCAGCACATCTCAATAGATATATATCGGATCGTCTCAAATTCTTGCTCTATTGTGGTCCGGTGGATTTTGGCCTGCCTATTAATTTCATCTTAGCAAACAAATCTGTTGTGTCTTAGTCATGTCGTAGCGATCAAAGAGTGCTCCATGTCTGATATCCAATCGCAAAATGTTGTAGGATCATGTTTACTATTAAACGAGGATCATGTTTACTATTAAACGATGTGGCATCCAACTTGACTTGTTTCGTAATATGATAATCACGTCTAAATCAGTCGTTACGATCATACTCGCGCATCCGATCCTCGTCTCTGGAAATCGCCACCTCGCCGAAAATTGTCACTTCTCTAGTGGTCATCTTGTCATGTAATCATCACTTCTTCGGTGTTCATCTTGCCGGTAATTGTGGCGTCTACTGTGATCATCTCGTTGGAAATCATAGCCTCTTTACTGGTCATTCGTCAGTAATCGTTGCCTCTCTGGTGGTTGTTCCCCTCCGAATACAGAGACGCGACCGCGTAGGCTCGTCTTGCCTGAGATTCGGGGCAGATGCTATTTGGGGCTATCCGTCCACCTCTCCGAAGATGCCAAGTTGATTTATGGCACCGTGTATCGGAGGTTTAGACGGATGCGTCCGATGTAGCAGACTTCGTCAGATTCCCCCTCGTTTGAGGGGTTTTTGATTGTGGGGACGCTCTTCCCTGGGCGCAAGCTCCTGCAGTTAATTACGCTACCGCATCGCGGTAACCACTTTCTCCTTCTCAAGATGTTCACTTCGTGTCGTGTGTGTTTGTTTTGTTTGTGGTTGCCCGTGGATTGTATACGGGGACTAAGTTATGCCGTCTCCCGTAGGACTTAGATTAGTCCAAATCCGTATTTACTTAGATTTGGGTTTGGTGTTTTAGTTTAAGGATACGTTAGCCATACTGAGGCTAAGATCAACTTAAACTGGATCGTTTGGATCCGACAAGAGAGCAATTGGCTCTATTGTTTAGTTTAATGACGTTGCGGTCGATTTCCAGTTTAGGGACGTAGGGGTCCATGTTCCAGTTTAGGGACGTAGGGGTCCATCATTCCCATTTAGGGACGTAGGGGTCCATCATTCCCATTTAGGGACGAGCATTAGTTTAAGGACATTTCGGTCCAACATTCCCATTTAGGGACGAGCATTAGTTTAAGGACATTTCGGTCCAACATTCCCATTTCGGGACGAATATTAGTTTAAGGACGTTTTGGTCCAACATTCTCATTTCGGGACGAATATTAGTTTAAGGACGTTTCGGTCCACGAGTTTAAGGACCCCACAGTCCGTATCAATGTGTGGTTGTCGGGACCCATCACCTCTCTGACGTCGTTGAAGAATTACAACGATATGTGTCAGAGGAGTTCTGAGATGTACTCTTGAACCGGATGTAAATTGATTTAGGAGAGCAGCCGTGCTTAGTCAATTTAATTTGAGGACTTACGGCTATGATTGGTCTAAGTCCAGTTGGGAACATTCAATGTTTTTATTTTTCTTTGGCCTATTAGGCCTGTGCTAGGGCTTTGCCCCTTTTTAAATAATGCATTGCATTTTTTATTTTGTTTGGACTCTGCATTTTATTTTGTTTGGGCTCTGCCCTTTTATAAATGATGCAGAGCATCAATTGCATTGCAATTTATTTTGGCCTGCTAGGCCTTTTTGATTTGGGCCTGGCCCTTTAGTAAACAATGCTTTGCATTTGTCAGGCGCTTTGCGCCAATCACTGAACGCAAGCGCTTGTGGTGATGACACGTGTCGCGCAGTGCGCTGCGATTGCGCTGCTGACACGTGGCGCGCTCTGGTGAGTTGCGCCAATTTTAGAGAGCAAGGCTCTATCTTAAAAACGCACAGCGCAAGTGGTTTAGGTGCTGACACGTGGCGTTCCCTGGTAGCTTGCGCCAACCCAGGAGCGCAACAATGCAAATTTTATAAGTGCAGGGCACTGTTTAATTTCTTGATCCAATTTAGATCAGAGAAAACAAGTTTTTCTTGTTTTTTCTTATTTTCAGAGGATCAGTGGTTCATAAAGAGTGCAAGGCACTTATTATTATTTGAAGATCATTGATCTTGTTCTTAGATCAATGATCTATTAGAAGAAATTCTTCTATTTTATGAAGGTTTTTATCTTTTTTTTGAGTTTCTTTTCAAGTTTCTTCAGAGTTGAAGTTCTTGATGATTCTTGATGTTGATGATGATTTGAGTTGGGCTCTAGGGGTCTTTATATAGTGTCCATAGATTTGTTAAATTTATTAAAGAGATATTTCTCTGAGTGATTTGGGGAATTTTCCCCACCGTTGGATCTTTGATCCAAGGGCTTCTGTTTTACAGAAGACAATCTTCTTGTTTTAACAAGAACAGAAAGATCTTATTAGAATTTAACTTTGTTTGGCGCAAACGCCCCAGCGCTTGACACGTGTCGCACAGCGCAGAGCGCAGCGCAACTGCGCTGCCACGTGTCGCGCAGAGCGCAGCGCAACCGCGCTAGCGCAACTGCGCTGCCACGTGTCGCGCAGCGAGAGCGCAGCGCAACCGGAACTGCGCTGCCACGTGTCGCAGAGCGCAGCGCAACCGCGCTAGCGCAACCGCGCTGCCACGTGTCGCGCCGCGCAGAGCGCAACTGTGCTGCCACGTGGCGCGCAGCGTAGAGCGCAACTGTGCTGCCATGTGGCGCGCATCGCATAGCGCAGATCATCTGAAGCGTTGCTTCATTTATTTTAACTTTAATTTTCACTTCAATTTTAAAACAGAGTTTTGCTCTGATTGGGGGAAACCGAAGCGTTGCTTCGTCTCCCACCTTAGAATTTGAACAGAGCTTTGCACTGATTGGGGTAAACAAATGCCCCCCACCGTTGCGCTTACGTGGCCCTCCAAACGCGAGCGCAGCGGTGGCAGAATTCCAACCGTCGCGGCGACTCTTGGAAGTTGAAAAGGCATTCGATGCCTATAAATAGGACCTTTGGTCCTTCACAGATGATCATCATCTCCAAGAATTTTATTTTAAGAATCTCAGAGCCCTGATCTTTTGTTTAAACACTTTTAAAAGTTCAAACTTTAAAGAATTTTAGGTAAAAAAGTTAATTTGGATTAAATTAAATTAATCTTAAGACCCTTGCTCTCAATAGATTCCTGATCTAAAGAAGACCCATTTAGGGTTTCACTTATCAGAGCTTTGCTCTAAAGGGGTCGAGAGAGGACTAAGGAGAACCCTATTAGGGTTCCATTAATAGAGCTCTGCTCTCTAAAAGATTTTCCTTGGATTTTCTTAATTCATTAATAGAGCTTTGCTCCTTCCAAATCATATAGAAGAACTCTTAAGAATTCTTCATTGATCTTGGAAGTTAAAGATGGCATTTTATATTATTATTATTATTATATCCTTTTTTCAGAGCAAAGCTCTCAATGTTCTTAGGGTACTTTCCTCAAATTCTCCTCATAACCGATTTTGACAGGTGTCACTCCTGTCTGCAGAGCATTGCTCTCGAGGAGTTTTAACTCCCTGTTTCTTCTTCATTGCTAATCTTCTAATGATGTTTCCTTCAGGCATTATGACGGTGCGTCTATACAGTCTGCACGAATTCATTACCTACGGGGATATCCGTGCACAGGACCGTCAACAAAACCAAGAGTTTACAGATGCCCAATGTGCGGAGGTCATGGGTCGTCTGAATGCACGCGTTGGTTTGCTGCTCCCTCGCCGTTCTGCTCTCTTGAAAGTCGTGCTGGGAGCAATCTAGAGAGCGCTCCCAGGGTTCCACGAGGCCCTACCGCTCAATGCACTGGATGATGCCGAAGATAAGGTGCATTTAGTGTATCTGTCGGGGTTGATCTCGAAGAAACGGCGGGATAGTCTCATCGACATCCTACATCAAATTTTCCAGCAGACGACGATAATCGCTGCTTATCGAAGGCTGGGGGGCCTCGCCGAAGACCTTGACACAGGAGCGCGAAAGGCCGCGCACGAGAATAATCAGGAAGGCCAGAAGAACTCTGGATGGCCTTACTTTTGAATTCCTCAATCCGTGCCCTGGATTCGAGGTTATTCCATTGTAATAATGTTTCTCATTTATTGCTTTTATGATTGTAAGAAGTTTTGGCAATATAAATGAAATTTTTTATCCCAGCTTGTCTTATTTCTCGTTCTGAGTCTTTTGCACATGCATGAATGAGTGTGTCTTGAATGCTTGATCTAACGCCAATCAGATGTTCTTTCTGTCACTTTCTTCTTTCTTTTATTATCCGCATGTTACCTCAGTGAACATGGTTGACAGGTGATAGAGTAAGCATCTAGATTTCTCCAAGAGATAGCGATGGCTTAGGCCGCAGGTTCAGATCTGCTGCTTGAGACTTTTTAACACTATGAGCCGTGAGGGTCTCATAGAGACTTTTCTCCCTACGGATCGAGAGGATCTCGTAGGTGGATTTTCTCCTTAGGAATCGTGAGGATTCCTAAGTGTGTTTTCTCTTATAAGTCGTAAGGATCTTATAAGAGAATTTTCTCCCTTACAAGTCAAGAGGATTCGTAAGTGGTTGGTGAGTTGACTTGTTTCCGAGTCGAAGTATTGCTCCGACGGGGAGGTCGTTGGCCGACTTGTTTCCGGGTCGGAGGTCATTGGCTGACTTGTTTCCGAGACGGAGGTCGTTGGTTGACTTGTTTCCGTGACGGAGGTCATTTGCTGACTTGTTTCCGAGACGGAGGTCGTTGGTTGACTTGTTTCCGAGACGGGGGTCGTTGGTCGACTTGTTTCCACGACGGAGGTAATTTGCTGACTTGTTTCCGAGACGGAGGTCGTTGGTTGACTTGTTTCCGCAACGGAGGTCATTGGCTGACTTGTTTCCGAGACGGAGGTCGTTTGCTGTCTTGTTTCCGAGACGGAGGTCATTGGCTGACTTGTTTCCTGACTTGTTTCCGAGACGAAGGTCATTTGCTGACTTGTTTCCGAGATGGAGGTCGTTGGTCGACTTGTTTCCGAGACGGAGGTCGTTGGCCATTGGCTGACTTGTTTCCGAGACGGAGGTCATTGGCATTGGTTGACTTGTTTCCGAGACGGAGGTCACTCTAGGTTGTATGTGAACCGTAGAGTCTTGGAACTGTGGACTTTGTCGTGGCTCCGATTGGTGATGTCACGTCCATGTCCTGCTGGAATGAGGAGGAACGCCGCTGTTGGTCTCCAGGCTGTAGATGTGGTCGTCGAGATCTGACTTCCCTTTGACGCAGCCTGGTGGGGAAATGTAGTCCCCTTTCCTTTTTTTTGTTTATGCCTATGGATTGTATACAGGGGCCACTATGGACTTACCTGCAGGGCAAAAGTTTAATTCTTTCATTTTTTTTATATTTCTTTCTGCGATGCTCTATCATTTCAGCTTTTTACATCGCGAAAGTCGCGATTCCCAATCATTTCGGCTATTTTTCGCGGTGCCCAATCATTTTGGCCGTTTATTTTTATTTTTACTTGCTACTTTTTATTGCGAGTTACTCAATCATTTCGGCTATTTTGTGCGCATACGTTTTTACTTGCTGCTCTTTTTTTTTATTGCAAGTTGCCCCATCATTTCGGCTATTTCGTATGCATGCGAGGCCTACTGGCTTTTCGCTGTAAACCTAAAATTAAACACCGATTTCGGCATCAGCACCGCTACAACTGGGATGTTGCCAGGAGCGAATCATCATTTGCCTCTGTCGATGTCGAACAAAGGTGGCTTAGCGAATAGGGTTAAGGTCCTGTCGACTAAGGCTTTTGACTTCATGAGCCGTAAGGGTCCCACAAAGGTATTTCTCCCTACAAGTCGTGAGGATCTTGTAGGTGTATTTTCTCCTTAGGAATCGTGAGGATTCCTAAGTGTATGTTCCTCTGTAAGTCGTAAGGATCCTACAAGAGGGTTTTTTCCTTGTAAATCGAGAGGACCTACAAGGGTTGTTCATCATACGTACATATCCCCAGTCACGGATGGGACTTGGTTAGGGAAATGTTTATTTGCGCCCGTGGATTGTATACAAGGGTCAGCATTGAGCCGCTTGTAGGGCAATATCGAAGGTTGTGAGAGTTGCTTAAGCACAGGTTTAGGTCTCTGTAACTTAAGACTTTCAAATCTTTTGAGCCGTGAGGGTCCCATAAGAGAATTATCCTTACGAGTCGTGAGGATCTCGTATGTGTATTTTCTCCTTAGGAATCGTGGGGACTCCTAAGTGTGTTGCTCCCTTGTGAGTCGTAAGGATCTCACGCGGGTGGTTTCTCCTTATAAGGTCGAGAGGACCCTGTAAGTGTCCTTTAACGAGGTTGCGCCCTTTCAGGTTTTCACAAACACTCGCCTGTTGTCCTGCTGTTTTTACTCACGGAGCCCTTTCGGGTTTTCATCCGTGCCCTTTTTGCTTATGGACATACAGTTTTTTATTCTTTTTATTATTTTTTTTACGAGGTCGCGCCCTTTCGGGTTTTCACGAACACTCGCCGGTAGCCCTGCTGTTTTTACTCACGGAGCCCTTTCGGGTTTTCATCCATGCCCTTTTTGCTTGTGGACATACCGTTTTTATTATTATTATTTTTTATTATATTCATATTTTTTTTCTTTTTTTTTTATTCATCTCATCAGCCTAAGGATGCTGCGGTAGTAGTTTAAAGACGTTTCGGTCCTTCATTAGTTTAAGGACGTTTCGGTCCGTTATCCAGTTTTAGGACGTAGTGGTCCGTTGAACTTTCTCTATGAATGAGCATGATGCCCCCGGCATATCCATCTTTTTCGGAGCATGTGGTTGTGGCGGGCTCACCTTCCAGTTCTCGGACAGTGCGAGTTCGCCTTGTTGGTGCTGGTCTTCAACCCAGTTTTTGAAGACGAAGCAATCTTCGAGCGGATGACTTACTGCTCGATGGTAGGGGCAGTAATTAGGATCGTTGACATCTCCTGGCTGTGGCAGACGTTTCGGATTCGGCAGATTGACGAATTCGTTGTGCACTGTCAGTTCAAACGGTTTCCTCGTTTTATCTTAGGGAAACGAGTAAGGACGTCCCAGTCTTTCTTCGAGTGATGGGCGTGGGCGCATGTTGTTTTGGCGAACAATCGATTTTGAGTTGCTCAGCTGTTGTTGAATGTTGGCGACGAAGGTCATTTTTCCTTTTCCTTTATTCTTTTTGTTCGCTCCATCGTTTGCGGGTCCGAGATTCTTTCTGGGTAGTATGCCCTTGCACGGATGAATGTTCTCATGATTCTTCAGTTCTTTAGAGATGGATTCCTCGAAGAGTGGGTTGAAAGCTGTTTTTTCATCGGGGTCGTTCCTGTGGTAATTGCCGGTGACTTTTTTATGCTCATCTGTCGTATTTTTCAGCCGTCTACGAGCTTCCCGCTTTGTTCTGTTGACGTAATGCTTGTGAGCGACATACCCTTGCCACCAACACTTAAAGGAGTTGCAGTCTTCAGTAGCGTGTGCGATCTTCTGATGATATAGGCAATAATTAGGATACATCTCTATTCCACCGAGTGTGTTTTCTTCAGAGGGTGGTAGCTTCATTCCCATTGATATGGCTTTAGCAAACCTTTTCCTCGTCTTGAATTTGTTTTCATCGGCAGCGGATGTCTTTTGATTTGATGGGAATGCCTCGACTCTTTCGTCCAGTCTGCGGTGTTTGGCTCCTCCCAGTATGGCCATCTCACGCTCTTGATTGGCCTTAACTTTCAGACGAATCTCATTCAGGAAGGCATCGATCATCTCATCTGACGGCTGCAGGATTTCTGGTTCAGGGTCTGCCCCCAGCTTCTCAGCGCAAGGAATTTCCTCATCGTCTGTAAACGAATGGCAAATCATATGACAGCTCGCCACGTATTCTTCAGATTCATCCGACGAGCTGTCTCCCTTATCTTCCTCTTGAAAGACGTGGTTGAGGAACTCTTGGAGTGTAATGGGAGTCCGTGCTTTCTGGTTGTATTCCTCCAGCGCGTCAATTTGTTTTTGTAAGTCCGTGCGCTTGTCGCCAGGCTTCACGGGCTTCTTGGATTTCTTCTTCTTCTTTGAAGATTTTGACGGCTGGTTGTGAGTGCCTGGGCCACCACCATCGGTTTTTGGAGTTGGACGCGGCTTTAACATTCCTTCAATGATCTGAGGTTCCAACGGGTTCTTCCACTTGATCGCTGGGTATGTTTGAAGATCGTTTAGCATCCTCTCTGTCTTGGCTGATAGTACAACCTCCCAAGGAGCTTCTTCAACGAGAGAGCATGTTGCCCCCGGCGTATTTGTCCTCTTAGAGGTGTGGGGCTGCGGCGGACTCACCTTCCATCTGTCGGACAACGTGAACTTGTCGGACAACGTGAACTTGCCATGTTGGTACTGGTCTTCAAGCCAATTTTTGAAGACATAGCAGTCTTCGATCGGATGACCCAGTACCCGGTGATAGGGACAGTAGTTGGGCTCATTGACATCATTTGGTTGCGATGGACGTTTTGGCTCCGGCAGATTTATGAGTCGGTTGCGCAACGCCAGTTCGAATAATCTTCTCGTTTTATTTCGGGGAAACGAGTAAGGACGTCCTAACCTCTCCTCAAGGGGCACGTGCGGACGCATATTATTTTGACGGACAGCCGGTTTCAAGTTGCCCGGCTGCTGTTGAGCATTAGCGACAACAATTGCTTTTCCCTTCCTTTTCTCATTTCGAGAGTCCGGCTTTGGAAGGGGAGGTCTATGGCCCATCTGATCCATTTACGCTAGCTTGTCGATCAAGGCCTGGAAGGTAGTCGGCTTGAAGAACATCATAAATTACGAGATGGTTGCTTGCGGATCAAGGGTTCCCACAAACATACCCACTGCAGGAGCTTCTTCAATGCGTTGCTCGCATTTTGACCATAAGTTCCGCCACCGTATAGCATATTGGACCCATGTCTCGCCCGGCTTCACCCTGGCATTAATCAATACCGTCATCGGGGTGCGTTCGCTGACGCTTGCGAAACGCTGGGTAAACAGTAGCTCCATCTCCGCGAAGGTCTTGATAGAGTCATTCGGGAGCTCAGAGTACTACTCGAACGCTGTATCTGATAAGCTTCCGACGAACTGGCGAAGCAACAGTTTGTCATCACCGCCGGTGTTGCCGCAGAGCGCCCTGAACTGGGCAACATGCTAGTGGGGATTGCCCGTCCCCTTATAGACGTTGAACTTTGGAATTGTGTAGCCCTGCGGGTACTTGATCTGGTCGTACCAGCTCGGATATGGTCGTCCTGTTTTTGCGACCTGACCGGCTGCTTCAGTCGCATGATGAACCCGTATTTGTTGGGCTATATACTCGTCCAAGTCAGCTTTGGAGATTGTCTCCTCGGCTGTTGACAGGGTTGGTGGAGGATTTGACGTTTCTCCCCTATCGTTTTCAAGGACGATCGGGGATCTTCGGCTGGAGGATCTTGTTGAATCATCATACCCACCATGTCCTGGAACAGGAGGGCCATTTTCTTTATGCTAGCTGCTTGTTCCGCAGCCTATTTATCCTTCTTCTCCAATATCTGGCGAAGGAACTCAGCGTCAGTTTCCTGTTCCTGGCGTTCGTCCGAGGATGCTTCAGGGTTTTCTCCTGGCCCAGTGAGTGCGGCCATCGCGTTCATCATCTCCTGGAGGTTTTGCTGTTGCTCCTGAGCTTTGGTCACTGACCGTGTAAGCGGTTTATGACCTGTGGATGCACGATTGTCCTCCTTTCCCGACGCCATGTAGACAGTATGAACCATCATGCCCCCAGACTTAGGGCGTTTGGCTCGCCGCCCTTGGCATTTGCCGTGGGCGCGGGGATTTTCTCCGGCCTTCTTCTTTTGTGGGCCGTTGAAGTTGAAGGGGCCGTTGTAGTGGGCACCCTGGTGGTGGCCGTCCTTTGCTGTTTGTATGGACGGTTCTTTTCTTCTTGCACTTTTGCCCTTTTCTGTTGGCGAAAGTGATTTTGGTCGATTACCAAGTCCTGAACTCTCCGCCAGACCTTATAAATCCTGAAGGACAGCCGTTGAGGGGGCTGCTCCAGCTTCGTTTCCGGAACCCTCTCCATAGGTGGAGGAGATCTTTTCAGCATAGCAGTTGGAGAGTTCTTACGCACCCTCGTTAACGGTTCGAAGCTGTTCCCAGTTGGAACAGCAGCATTAACTTCCACTATTGGAGCAGGTGGAGTTAGCCCTGAGGGGGAGTTGCCCCAGCCTTCCTTACTCGGCGCCAGTGGCGACGTCGAACATGACGAGCCGTTGGGACTGGCTCGGCGATAGGGACAGCTTCATCTTGTCCCCCTGTCCGAATGAGGTGCTGCTGGTGTCAGCCTCTTAAAGATCGATGTTGTCCTTTGAGGGGCGATATTCAGTCTGTCAACAGATCCTCGAGCAGGGGTAGGAGCCGGAATAGTCAGCCTTGAAAAGACTGACTCTTTAACAGGAGAAGCCGCCTTGACGACTTTTGTAGCAGCGGTTGTTGCCTTCCTTGGGACAGCCATTTTAGAGTTCATGAGCTTCCTGGCGGGCCCATCAGAGTTCTGATCCAGCCTGGCAAAGACAGAGGCTGTTGATTTGATATTGGACGACCCGTTGACAGGGGCCGTTGGAGTAACAAGTCGATCGAAGACCGACTTCTTTGAAGCTTCCGGTACGGGTATTGGCAGGGTGAAGCTTGCAGGAGGGATCATGATCCCGAAAAACAGGCCGGTGGTGGCCTGAGTCACTTTCTCCAGAGGCATAGTAAGGACGGAGGCCGCTTGAGGCCCATATGCTACACCTCCAGGTGTGGTGGAGCGTCGGTTGCATCGGCACTTCGAGCACTTCGAGCAGTTTGAGGCCATTGATGCTTGATTTTTGCGCCGGGCAAAAGACCAAATCTTAGTAACTTGAAATCCAAAGGCAACCATTAACAAACCGCGATTCGTTCGCGAAGACGACACACGAAGTGTGGAGTGGAAAAAGGAAAAGGTCCTACCGGGCGTGCCAGAATCTGTTCCCCTCCGAATACAGAGACGCGACCGCGTAGGCTCGTCTTGCCTGAGATTCGGGGCAGATGCTATCTGGGGCTATCCGTCCACCTCTCCGAAGATGCCAAGTTGATTTATGGCACCGTGTATCGGAGGTTTAGACGGATGCGCCCGATGTAGCAGACTTCGTCAGATTCCCCCTCGTTTGAGGGGTTTTTGATTGTGGGGACGCTCTTCCCTGCAGGCGCAAGCCCCTGCAGTTAATTACGCTACCGCATCGCGGTAACCACTTTCTCCTTCTCCAGATGTTCACTTCGTGTCGTGTGTGTTTGTTTTGTTTGTGGTTGCCCGTGGATTGTATACGGAGACTAAGTTATGCCGTCGCCCGTAGTACGCGGATTAGTCCAAATCTGTATTTACTTAGATTTGGGTTTGGTGTTTTAGTTTAAGGATACGTTAGCCATATTGAGGCTAAGATCAACTTAAACTGGATCGTTTGGATCCGACAAGAGAGCAATTAGCTCTATTGTTTAGTTTAATGACGTTGCGGTCGATTTCCAGTTTAGGGACGTAGGGGTCCATGTTCCAGTTTAAGGATGTAGGGGTCCATGTTCCAGTTTAGGGACGTAGGGGTCCATCATTCCCATTTCGGGACGAATATTAGTTTAAGGACGTTTCGGTCCAACATTCCCATTTCGGGACGAATATTAGTTTAAGGACGTTTCGGTCCACGAGTTTAAGGACCCCGCAGTCCGTATCAATGTGTGGTTGTCGGGACCCGTCACCTCTCTGACGTCGTTGAAGGATTACAACGATAGGTGTCAGAGGAGTTCCGAGATGTACTTTTGAACCTGATGTAAATTGATTTAGGAGAGCAGCTGTGCTTAGTCAATTTAATTTGAGGACTTACGGCCATGATTGGGCTAAATCCAGTTGGGAACATTCAATGTTTTTATTTTTCTTTGGCCTATTAGGCCTGTGCTAGGGCTTTGCCCCTTTTTAAATAATGCATTGCATTTTTTATTTTGTTTGGGCTCTGCCCTTTTATAAATGATGCAGAGCATCAATTGCATTGCAATTTATTTTGGCCTGCTAGGCCTTTTTGATTTGGGCCTGGCCTTTTAGTAAACAATGCTTTGCATTTGTCAGGCGCGTTGCGCCAATCACTGAACGCAAGCGCTTGTGGTGATGACACGTGTCACGCAAGCGCAGCGCGCTGCGGTTGCGCTGCTGACACGTGGCGCGCTCTGGTGAGTTGCGTCAATTTTAGAGAGCAATGCTCTATCTTAAAAGCGCATAGCGCAAGTGGTTCAGGTGCTGACACGTGGCGCTCCCTGGTGGCTTGCGCCAACCCAGGAGCGCAACAGTGCAAATTTTATAAGTGCATGGCACTGTTTTATTTCTTGATCCAATTTAGATCAGAGAAAACAAGTTTTTCTTGTTTTTTCTTAGTTTCAGAAAACCAGTGGTTCATAAAGAGTGCAAGGCACTTATTATTATTTGAAGATCATTGATCTTGTTCTTAGATCAATGATCTATATGAAGAAATTCTTCTATTTTATGAAGGTTTTTATCTTTTTCTTGAGTTTCTTTTCAAGTTTCTTCAGAGTTAAAGTTCTTGATGATTCTTGATGTTGATGATGATTTGAGTTGGGGTCTAGGGGTCTTTATATAGTGCACATAGATTTGTTAAATTTGTTAAAGAGATCTTTCTCTGAGTGATTTGGGGAATTTTCCCCACCGTTGGATTTTTAATCCAAGGGCTTCTGTTTTACAGAAGACAATCTTCTTGTTTTAATAAGAACAGAAAGATCTTATTAGAATTTAATTCTGTTTGGCGCAAACGCCCCAGCGCTTGACACGTGTCGCACAGCGTAGAGCGCAGCACAACTGCGCAAGCACAGTGCGCTGCCACGTGTCGCGCAGAGCGCAGCGCAACCGTGCTAGCGCAACTGCGCTGCCACGTGGCACGCAGCGCAGAGCGCAGATCATCTGAAGCGTTGCTTCATTTATTTTAACTTTAATTTTCACTTCAATTTTAAAACAGAGTTTTGCTCTGATTGGGGTAAACAGTGGTCATCTCGCCGGTAATCATTGCCTCTCTGATGGTCATCAAATCGTCACACCAAAGATCGGTGCTCCTATAATCTCCTTGCCTAAGGGTTGTCTCTGCTAACATCTGCTCGGTGATTCTAGACGATATTTATGGTCATCCTTATCTAGATTGTCACTTTCGTCAAAGAAAAGATTATGCGGTTCTCATGGTAGAGTTGCTCATGATAAGTCTCTAGTGCAGTCAGCTTATGGTCTATTTCGCCACATATGTTTTCTAAGGCAGTCATAATTTGGTCGGACATAGCCAAACATTCGTCGTGTCGACTATCATATTATGCATTGTTTTCTTAAGTTGAGAAGTAACGTGACTATCTCGTTAGTCAGACATACATGTTTATAGTTCTTACCGTTGCTTAACTGATGAGGTTCTAACATATGCTAATGTAAGCTCTGATACCAAATATGGTGCGGTAGAAACTATGATCTATACGAATTGACTAATTTAACCAAGCACACTAATCGATCTGCAAAAAATCAATAATGAGCAATAATCTATCCAACAATCACTACTTACAGTCAATAGCTAGCGAAAAAGCAAAGTGATCTGAAAGTATTAAAACAAGTCGATCTAGAGAGTGTAAACTTGCTAGATACTCGTCTAATAGGCCATATAAACCAACGAGTGATTAAAGTTCAAATTTTAATTAGTTCTTTATTCAAAAGATGTTCTGAAGCAATTCTTATCTATCCTTAGTTTTGTTGAATACTACTAAATAAAGAAAGTTGAAATACTACCATAGTAAATCCACAATGAGCAGGCCAATCCACACGCATTCCCCGATTAGAGAAAATAAAGATGGATTGATCCGGATTGAAACAGTGATGATGGACTACTGTAATGGTGTTGAATCAAAGAGCGCTTGTTGCGACTAGATGAGCTGTAGGTATTTAGATATCACTGCGGTTGATTTAGGAAACGTTGTGGTGGATGAGGGAGGTGGCTAAGTGGTGCTGGACTTGGGAACAAAGGTGCGTAGGTGTTTAGGTGAATGGGAAAAAGGCTTGGATAAAATGATGGTGAGGTTATAGCAACATGGCTTAGAATGTTGAGTTGGTAAAAGAAAGGTTAAACGATTGTTGGCTGATAATTTGGGCCGACGATTTAGTGGTGATGGATTGTAGTAGTGGAAAAAAGAAGAGATGTTGCTAGGGTTTAAAATAAAGGCTAAACTGTATAAAAATATATCTTAACTATCAATGTTTTTCAATAGGGATCTTAATCTAAGTTGATTAGAGAATATTCTCGAACTTTGTGTTGAACCCACAACATTAAAAGTATGCACATATTGACCGTTATACCCTTTAATTATCATGTCCATTAACTTAACAACATTAATTTTCCGTCAATCTAAAGACTGTTCTCAATTGAAGGATTAAGCATTTTTTTTTAGAAATTTGATATTTTAGAGCTAAGTCTAGGATTTCTATATCGTTAAACATATGATTAAGATTTTTTTAATTCTTTCAACTTGATTAGGGTTTTTGTTAACGGATTGAAATGTGGATTCGAGATAGGGCTTTCATGTGATTAGGGAGTTTGAAGAATAAGAAGAGGTGGAGTAAGAAAAGATTGCAAAATCCACAGGTCTACAATTGTAAAGCAGCCAACCCTTTTTCATGTGCTTAAAGTGTCTAAAAATTTCATAACTGCAAACCATTCCAAGATGGTTGTAGTTAGAAGAAGAAAACATGAATTTTTTTCTAGATCTAAAGAAAGTAAAAAGAAGGGAAAAGAATAAAGAAGTGAAGCTTTCAAAAGCATCATCCAACACTGTCAAGGTATATTTCTGCAGCTGGGGATGGCAGTTTGAGATAGTTTAATCTAATAAATTATATTAAGTTAGTTATCGTAAAATCTGTGATAGTTGGAGGTATTTTTATCTGGTTTAACCTAAAATAAATGATAGAGATTAAATTCAATTATGCAAATAATTTATTAAAACAAAGTTCTCATAAGCGTCCTAACTCATATTCAATATATTGCTCTTTATATAAAAAAGAATTACAATCAATCATTTTAATCAAATAATATACTATCAAAATAATCGAAAAGCAAATACTTGAAAAAATATTACAAATGGAAAATATAATCATGATAAAAAAGATTGTCTCTAAATGAATTTTCTGCATATTTTGTTTCCTATATTGATTCATCTTATGGGTTAAGACTGATAGAAACTTGAGCCTAACTAGAACTTTCTTCTCGCTGAGATACGAAGATGGTCCCCAAATGAATAATGTAAAATATTAATAACTATTCATTGACTCATAAATTAGAGTGTGCTAACAAAATATTTTGTTAGAACTCTAAAGGTAAGAATAAGTAGATAACGACAAGAAAAATATTAGAATTGTTTATTTCCAGAAAACTAAATGATTATATGCAATTTAGAACAATTGAAAATAATGTGTATGAATTTTGGCAGCAGTGTGTTGAAAGCGGAAAAAACCAGAATGGCTCGAGTGGCTCGAGTGCCTGGCCACTTAAGCGACCGCTCAAAAATCAACAATCCCTTAGTTTCGTCTAATTTGACTTTCTTTGTAAATTGTTTGTCAAACATTGATTCTAATATGTTTTCCCGTATTATTTTTAAGTACTCGAGCCTATCTCGAGTTAAGTTTTGAGGTCGAAAATGATACTGCTTGAAGACGTAGTCGTAGACTTGAACTTGAAGCGCTGCGAAGCTATTCGAAAACCGTAGCTTTGATATCAATATCAATGTTTTAAAAGTGGGTAGAAAAAGCGTCGCGATAGGTGTGCCTAAATGCGTAAAAGTTTAAGCAACCGCTTTGGCCGCTCAAAATTCAGCAATATCATATTTTGGTTTAATTTTATTATTTTTTGTAAGTTGTGTGCTCGTCATTGATTTTAATGGGGGTTAACCATTTTAAATACATGCTACTATTGAGCGACCTTCAAACTTAAAATCAATACTAATTGAAGTGAAGATCAATTATCAATTATCAAGTCAAAGTTGGTTGAAGCTCGTATTCATACCTTAGTTTCGAAATAGAAATCAAAATTCAAAAACCCTAGTTGCTCGATTCCTTTCATGAAAATCTATTCTACTCAAACTTATAGTTGAAGTCAAAGCTTCCAAAGTCTAACGTCTTAGCAGCTCAAAGTTAAAGTCTCCAAGTTGAAAACCCTAACTGCCCAAAGCCAAAGTGTCGAACTCGAATTGAAGCCTTCAAGTCGAAGTAGCTAAAACCCTTGTTCGAAGTCTTGTTCAGAGAAAGAAAAACAACATGAAAAGTATCAGGGATATCGATTTAATTTAGATGTTATTATCACATTAAATGCTATACATATTTACATGTTACATGACTTTAGATGGATGTAAACATTAATGAAGAGGGCGTACTAATAAAAGTACTAAAACTACACAAACTTTTAATTTCATCCTAATTAGTAAGGAACAAAATATAGTTACCTGATTAATATGGTGAGAATGTCACTCAATCTAAACAGTAAAACGAGTAGCGACGAAGAGTGTCAGCCGCTTAAAACGTTTAAGTGGCCGCTTTTTTAAAACACTGATTGAAATCAAAACTTGAAAACCTTAGCCGCTCAATCACTTTCTTCAAAACCAAAATCGAATCTCTTCTAAGCTTGAAGTCAAAATTTTCAAGTCGAAAACTATACCTACTCTAAAATCGAATCCTTTTAGTTAAAAGTCGAAGTGTGGGATTGTAAGTTCACGGTGCTTATGGTCGCTACGTTAGAAATTAAGAATTTTTCCCTAATTAATCCTATTTAAATAAATAATTCCTAAAATAATACCGACTTCAAACTAATTCCGAGAATAGACCTCTGTACAACTATATAGGATTAGCCTTGGCGTACGGCAGTTAGATGGCAAAGAAAAACACTATTGACAATAGCGTTTTCTTCTTAATGAAAATGCTATTGCCAATTGTTAGTTTTATGTATGCCCTAGAGGCCATTACTGTACATAGGATGTATATTGTAGTGGATGCTGGGACATATATAGGGAGGACTTTCTTGCTCGACATGATAGTATGCTATCTGGTTGCTCTTTACCTTAACGTGTATACTGACTGTCTCTCTATTACATGTTGGTAAAGCCCTTAGGATGTGTGCTTGACTACCTGGACTATGATGCGGATCATACTAGTGGGGACATGATAGTCCATAAGTACATCCTTCAAAGTCCCTAGTCGTGGGTATATCGAGACGGGGCATCGATATACCAGAGTAGACTAGCGTGTACCTTCTCGACCCATATAGATGGGCGATGGATGATCCCATATCCATCGGTGTTTGACATCGGAGATGATATACGGGTGCTCAGTAGAGACTGGGTACACTGGACGGACTCGCCGAGAACTCCCAGATGGTATTATACCTCACGTCAGATGGCAGTTCTCTGGTGACACTGGTACAGAGTAGTCTGTTGACCCGAGATCGTCATAGAGTCTTGTGTGGTTCCCACTGTGCTTTGATTTCCATCTTACCACGTCCAAGAGGGCGTGCAAAACGGTGGCTTTTGGGTACAGTCCCGAATCACATGGAGGCAATGAGCGATAGGAGGGGATTCGTCTCTCCCGGTATAGGGAGTTGATGTTGCGCTGTGTTCGATTGGCTATAACAGGAAATCCCTGGTCAGGGTTGCTGAGATTTACTAGTAAGTGTTACCAGTAGTTTCTCGAATTGTTATAGACCTCATATCGACACGACTTATCGAGCTATTGGGGTCTGACGTTTACCACCCCTAGGCAAGATATGCGACATATCAGATTGACGAGACCGGACTGTACGGTAGTGTTACTGGTTGGATTCACTGGAGTGTGTGCGGGCTTGCTCGTCGATCTTCTGATCGCTCAATACCCGGGTGGCCGTTACGTTTAGCAGACCGCTTGCGGCTTGTGGGTGTTTGATATGATCATCATCTGCTGCCGGCGTATTGACGAGTCTTTAGAGTCCTACACAGAGGTTTCCTGGCTCAAGCGAAACGAAATAGGAGTGCATATGAGATATGTGCGGGACCGAGAATGATACCAGTATGTGATACTGTATTCGATTCTCGCGATATGTGACATTGATCGGTTATATGCGATATAGCCGGCACATCGGATCAAGTGTTGATTCGATAAGTTGTTACTGTTGATATTAGTCGGTTATATGCGATATGACCGGATCATTAAATCAAGTATTGATTTAATGATTTAATGCAAAATTATATATTTGATATATTACTTTGCATTAACTAGTATCGGTTTACTTAAGATGGATTTTCTCACTCGGATGTACACATTGTATATGTGATATACTTTTGTACACTAGTTTGTATCATGTTTGATGATACTTGCTCACTTGGGTTTGTGTAAAGAATAATCCATGGTTATATGAATGGTTAGGGTTTTGATTATTTACTTAGTTATTTATTTATATATTCATTTTGGAAATTATTTAAGGATGGTGGCTTATTTTGTTTTATGTTGAAGCTTCTTGAAGCTTTGATCAAGTCAACCATTCTTATCTCATCCTTAACCCTAACCATTCCAACTAACCTTGGTTTAATCTCTACACTTGACCATGGTTTACATTATGATAAGTTTTCTTTTTCTTTTCATTTTTTAATAACTTATCATAACAATATATTCATCTTCTTCTTCTTCTTGACCACTTGAAGAAAGCTTACTTCATCAATGGTGATTGATGAAGAAGAGTGAGAAATCCAAATCTAAAGTCTACCCACTTCCTATTTCTTCATCCTCTACCTCTTGCCAAGTAGTAGAGTGTGTTTCCTTCACAAGTTTTCATGGCTTGGTGAAGGTGGAGCTTGATCTAGCGATGCCTCGACATAGATCATCTTCGGCATGGACATCGATGACCTAGCTCGCCATTTCTCCGACGAAGCCGACGCTAGAGCCCGGGAATTCATTTGGACAGCGAGGGGACTTCGTTGCGGAGCTATGGAGGTGGAGCACCGGATCTACAAAGGTTGTATTTCCGTTTAAACTTTAGTTAACTAGTTTCATTTTCGCCTAGACATCTAGCCAACGATCCGTAGTTTAGGGTTTCTCGGCACCGTATTTTTGAAATTGGCATGGTTGATGCCTTGTGAGACCTCACTAGAGTGCCTAGGAACCCTACACCAATAGCGTTTCATATTGTTGTATCACTTGGATTTTGATTTTGATTCTGTTAAGATTGTTTTAGATTTTGATTTTGATTTTGTTGAAATTGTAATAAATTTGACAAAGCATAGAAAAAAATCTCAGTGTTTTTAAGAAAAAAAATAAAATTAGCTAGTTTATAGATTTTTATTATGTTTTTTCTATATATTTTCCAAATCAATATAGATTTCTGTTATAAAATATAATAGATTTCTATATACTATGTAAATTTATTCTATTCTTAACAAACTATGAGATTTTTCTTCTATTCTATGTCAATTTTGTTGCAATTTCAACAAAACCTTAACAAAACCAAAACTAATGTGGAAATATAGTAATATGAAAACGCTATTGTCAATAGCGTTTTCTTCTTCCACGCACTGCCAGTGCTAAGCCTAATCCTACGTGACGTACGGATGTCTATTCTTGAAATTAGTATTATTGTGGGAATTATTTATTTAAATAGTATTATTTTGGGGGGAAATTCAGCAACTAAGGCGGAATATAGAACAAAAAGTTTCCAACTAAACACTGAAAACTCTAAACAACCAAGATCATATCCATCAAGTAGCAATTGAAAAAGAAAACAAGCTAATTTATAGAGTATGTGCGCTATAACTTTTGTAGCGTGTTCACACTCAAGTGAAAGACCCAAGCTTTGTTTCCCGGTGTATGGATTGAGCTTGATCAACGATCTCCTCATCTAAGATGGTCCACCTTGAAAGAAACCCACCACAAGCTTCAACTCCACACAGGAACTCTTTTTTGTGAAGGAACTTGCTCTCATAAATGACTAATCAGTGAAAGGAAGAATATGAAGTGAACTTTCTTTTCTCTTTAGTTCTTCTCTTGTTTGCCTCAACACATGAGAGAGAAGATGATTAATTGGAATGAGTAGAGAATGGAGAGTGTATGCTTGATATTATTCATATCAACATATAATAATACCCATACCTCTTTTAACTATGCCTCTAGCCATGCCCATTTCTTTTTCAATATAAAAAGAATGGCTCCTCATTTCTTTATGAATATAAAGAAATGAGGTGTGCCTTCTAGAAGGGTATTACACATGTATGTATCATATACAATATAAATACTAAAGAGTGTATAATACTATATATACATATATTTACTAGCTTGTATTACCAAACATTTGATTAATCGCGTATCATATATACGTGTTTAATCGAACTCCCTCACGTATCAATCATACGCACTTCATCATTTCATTTGAGCGGGTACTTTCGGCGTGGGACTATAAAGACTTGACAATACGCTAACAATGAATTAATATGATCATATTCAATTGAATTTGAAACAATTTCAGATCAATCCCACGAAGGGGTAAACTCACAAGCATGTCAGTGACACTAGTTGCATGTAACGGCTATCCAGGTATATGTCGAAAGTTAGGTCGATAAACAAACTCATACGTACCCAACAAAGTCTATCAGTGACAATTACAAGACAGTCCAGTCTCTTTTTCAGAGAGACATATTGGGTCTAGGGGTGGAAACTGTCAAATATCTAATAACCCAGTAAGTCATGCAGAGCAAGGTTCAAGAACTTGGTTTCGGTTTCGGCCTCTCATAATTTTATTAGTTTCGCTGGGTTTCGGCTGGTTTTGCTAATCTTGGTTCGGATTTCGGTTTCGATGATAATATAAGATACATAAGTGTAGATATATTAAACACTTAAATTTATAGTTCTATATTACAAGACAATGATCCTAGTGTTCAAAAATCCAGCCATGATACAAAATATACTAAAAGGTGTGCTTAGATAAGTATTAATATAGGGTTTGGGTTCATTTTTTGCGGTTTTCTAACAACGAAGGCCTACAATGACAGTAAAAATGGTATAAAAAAATAAGTTTTTAAAGATTTCAGCCGAAACGATATTGTATGGTTGGCTTCGTATCGGTTTCGGGTTTGGTATCGGTTTTTAGCGAAACCGATACGAAACCACCACGTATCGGTGGTTTCAGCCGAAACCATGAACCTTGATGCAGAGTCTAAAATCATAACCAAGGTTCGAGGTATCGGCCGATATGTGTTCGTATCGGATCGGTT
The DNA here is from genome assembly GCA_030015575.1 of Agapanthus africanus. NCBI lineage: Eukaryota > Viridiplantae > Streptophyta > Magnoliopsida > Asparagales > Amaryllidaceae > Agapanthus > Agapanthus africanus. The sequence continues at coordinate 276,211,124 of JASDDO010000010.1, read as the reverse complement.
TCGATAAGGACCGATTCGATATTGATATTTATTTCTCGTATCGGCCGATACGTAGTTCTTATCGGCCGATACAATGAAGTTTCGGCCGCTACGAGCTTTGCTCTTTCAATACGGTGGCCGATACAAGCATTATGAAATTTTAGAACAAAAAAAGGAAAACAAACGAAGATGGCTTTTAAGTTGGAATCATGTAAAAAAGCACTAACTATTATGATGAAACCTAATAATAGAAGATGAAAGCGAATAAGAAAACGTACCTAGCCGTTGAGAGAATTTTCCGGTACTTGAGACGCGAGTGAGTGAGATCTACATGGAAAAGATCCATTTTGATCCTTCAAGAGATCGAAATCGAGATCGACATCAAGAGAGAAAGGGACGGCAGTGCAGTGGAGAGGAGCTCGAGATCGAGAGAGAAAGGGGTGGCGGTGCATTGGAGAGGAGCTCGAGATTGAGAGAGGGATGGCAGCGCAGTGGAGATGAGCTTGAGAAACGGGCGGTGGCATGCTATCAAGAGAGAGAGGAGCTGCTTGGGTTTTTTATGGGTCGGGTTTGGGTTTGGGCTTTTAGGTTTGGTTTATCAGTTTATCTTTATAGTTCTGGCCAGAGACTTCTGGTTATAGTTATATCTTATATAGTAGGACGTCATCTCCCTATATCGGGAGAGACGAATCCCATCTTGATCGCTCACCACCTCCATATGCATCAGGACTATACCCGACGAAAACTCGTATGCACGACTCCATAGAGCCGTGGTTGGGTAGAAATCAAAGTATAGTCGGAACATACACAAGGTACTATGACGATCTTAGGTCGAAAGACCGTCTGTACCATTATCACCAGAGAACTGCTATATGACAATTAGGTATAATACCATCGAGAAGTACTTGGAGAGTCCGTTTAGTGTACCCATTCTCCAATGAGCACCTGCATACAATCTTTGGTATCAAACACTAATGGCTTTATGACCAGTCATCTTCTTTCTCGGGGTCAAGAAACGTATGCACTAGTCGGCTCTGGAGTGTCGATGTCCAGCCTCAACACTCCTACGACTAGGAACACTTTAAGAATGCGCTTAGCAACTAACCAGGCGTTAGTGCTATGATCTCAATCGTAATCCTGGTAGTTCCACAACATTCTAAGTATTTTATCATCACGCATTAGCGATACATAATAACAATTAAAACATACACACACAAGTGATAATGCAAACCAGATAGCATACTATCATTCCGGACAAGATTGTTTTATCTATATAGGTCCTTGTACAATTACAATAATTGCTTTTAGGGCACCTATATCTAACAGGGATCCTACATCAAAGGCTCTAAATCGACGTCAAAGTCCCCTAAACCTCAATTCAAAGTCTTTGCTAGAGAATAAAAACAACATGAAAAGAATTGGGAATTTAGGCTTAACTTAGATGTCACTAACATACCAAATACAATATATATTTACCCAAGATAAGATTTTATAAGGATGTAAACATTTATATAGAGGGTGTGATATAAGAAGTACTGAACCAAACCTATATACCTTTAAATGCACCATAATCAATAAAAACTAGAGTATCGTTACTCAATTAATAGGGTGAGAATATCATCCCGCTTAAGCAATAAAATGCAGAGCGGGGGAGAGCGCTCCGTCGCTTAAGCAGTTTGCTCAAGCGTCCGCTGTTTAGTAAAAACTGCGTATTAATATTGTGTTAATACATGGAAACCTACTTATATTAAAAAAAAATTGTATGAACTGCAGACGGATAAAAATTTGGGTCTTGTTTAATGGATAATCATATGAAGTAAAAGTAAACATACATGTTAGTCCATTCACTTTATATTCATCTTCTATTTTATTGATACGATAACCCCTCCTCTTTTTTTCCTTTTTATTTTTCTTTTCACTTGTTAACTATAGACTTTAATTGACATATTATTGTAAAAGTAAATATATTATTTCAGATTGAATTTTGCAATAGGACCTTTGGCAGCAAATTCTTTTTTTTTAAATAAACATTTAGAAATATTCTATAATGGACCAAAATAATAGTCAAATAGATTTCTTGTATTAAAGGGTATATATATGGGCATACAAGGATTATTGAATTCGACTATATGGAGAGTTTAGGTTGGTAGCATTAGACATTTATATTAAGAATTGAAAAAGGTCATTTGGGTACTTTTGAAGTGTGGAAGCAAAAAAGGTGGGAATATAGATGGAGAAATCAATATTATGTGGAAATATAAGTGTATTATGAAGGGTCACCAATATGTGAAATATATAAGTGTATATGAAGGGTTATTTATCCAAAACCATCCTTCGTTTTAGGCTCAATTAGCCGACCTATGTTAAAAACGTTATTTAAAACCCTCATAAAGTTTAATTTCGTTACCTAGGTGTAAACGAATATGGATAATCCGAGCAAACTCCATATCAATATCCGATTTTTATCAAATATGAATAGTTACTTTTAGTTCCAATGACTGTTATTATCCGCATCTGCCAACAGCCGTCAGATATGGATATGGTAACACCTGTATCGGTTCCGTACCCGTATCCGATATCAAAAGTAATATTGTTCGACTTTATTTGGTATATTTTTCCATTGTTATCTTATATCCGTATCCGTATCCAGCCTTTACCAAATATGAATAGTAAATTTTCATTTCCGATAACTAGCTATATTCGAATCCATCTATGACCATCAGATACAAATATGGTAACACTTATAACTTCTCGGTATATCTATTGTTACCCTTGGCTCCTTGTCGTTAATTTAAGAGTTCAATGACAGAACTCTTCTTTTCGCGCAACTCCTAGTATAGGGCACCCTTCAGTTTATGGCGCACACCTAAAATTTCAAGCAATCTTAACCTAGTTTAAGTTGTTTAGAGTTGTTACGAGGGTTGCTTTTTTATGATATATTATGTTGCTAGACAAGTGGAAAATATTAGTTATAAATTTGAACTAAGACAAACCCAAGTTTAAGGTTTTAGGATTTAGGAGGCCCTTTAATTTGTAAGCCTAACTTGCCATTATTTGCCCCAAACTGATCTATAATTTACCCATAATATGACTATAATCATACCTTAATTTTACTAAATTGTTATTAAATAAGAAGGGCTTTTTCAAAAAGAAATTACAATAGAGGTCGCAAGACTTGCCACAAGACCTAGCAGGATTGGTGTTGGGCTGATAGAAATGGGTTACAGAGTTTTGTTGATTAACGATTTTGCTGGGGTGGTTGCGGGAGAATGGACAAAATCTCAAGAAATAAGTCTATTAAGAAAGTAGCTACAAAAGATTTTTGGAGAATCTAAAGATAAGAACTTTAATTCTTTTGAAACGAGTTGGGGGTTTATTAAGTCCACAAATGTTGCTAAAGTAAAAGGTGTATTATAAAATTAGCAGAGGCATAGAAACAATGTAAAATTTGAGGAATGTTAGATAAGGAAAAAATTGTATAAAAAATTATTGAAGTGACAAGAAATTATTTAAGTTTGAAACAAAGGATAAACAATATATTTTGTTTTGTTTAGAGATTATTAATTGAAACTCTTAGGTGGCCCTGAAACTTTATAAGAATAATTGTGCAATCGGGTCATTTTGATTGGATTTTGAAATCACTGGAACTTGAAACTATCAAAGTTTTTTTTTAGACATTTTGATGATGAAAAAACCTATTTTTGTAATTCATAACATCATTATTTAAGTAGTATTTTCCATGATATATTCATTCAGGGTGGCATGTAATCATTACAATGAAATAGCTAATTTGTTTTTAATTCAATAGAGCATGTCGTTGCGTCAATGAAAACGCACAATAAGGCTCTTCTTAGAACATTATAACAAACAGAAAGTGCTGCTCATGCTTTTTCTATTTCATATTATGTACTTGTTAAAGAAAAGCATTTAAAAAGTTATGACATGTGATTGAAACAAACTTGTCGTCCTCGGGATGGACTTTTTTTGTTGGGGGTGATCTTAATACAGTCGAGTGTTCGAGAACACGTCGGCGACGACATCCCATGAAAACAGAGCTTGAAATACTAATGAACTATTTGAGATCCATGTTCATATTCATCTTTTATCTTTGTTCTAAGCTTAACGTATAAATAGAATCAAAAGGTCATTTGGCGGGGGGTGTGTGTGGGGGGGGGGAGATTATTTGGAACAAATTGGAGTTATAAGAGATGCCGAGCAATGAAAAGATGACCAGGTCAGTTGCATTAATTTATGGAAGCTATCAATTTTGACTTTCTTCTTTTCTTTTTTGATGGGAGCCTCCCATTTCATGAATATGAGGACTCCACAAATTGTATGTTTGCGGAGACGGAGAGGGAGAGGGGGAGAGAGAGGCGTAACTATTTACGGTTGGAAGAGACATCAGATTTGATGTGAATATTGGTGTTTTTTTTAATTTTTCTTTCTAATAAAAAAGAAGCCACATTTTTGAACCATTAACCCTATTTTTGGCATTAAAATAGTAAAGATATAATTTTTTGATTTTGATTACCTCTAAAAGGTATTTTAATTGCATAAATAAATTTGACTATTAATACATAGTTAATTATATAGTTATTAATAGAATTATTATCTTATCAATATGTCAATGAAAATGGCAGTAGTTATTATATCTGTATCTTACAAAATATTAATTTGTAATGCAGGTTTAATTTTTTAAGTTTGATCATTACACTCTGCAGCTCCATACCTTGGCTATCAAGTAGCCCCTATTTATAATATTAGTTATAGGTTAAAACTTTCTGACTTTACAAGTATCAACCAAAATATTATAGCTGGCTATGATGTCATAAAGTACATTGACTAAATACTGATTTGTATCTAGTAAACTTTTAGTCTGCAATTTAATTCAAACTACTATTTGAGTCTTTTACCATATTCTATAAGAACTTGGAGTATGCCAATTGGTCATCTAAGACTATGACAAGCAAGGCTCGAGAACTCGGTATCGGTTCCTCGAAGTTTGATTAGTATCGTTGGGATTTGCTTGGTTTCGTTAGTTTCAGTCCAAGTTTCGGTTTCGATTTCGGTTGATATTCACGTGGTGTATACATGTATATGTATATTAATACATGCATATATGTATATAAATATATATAGGATTTGAAACTTAAAAGACAATATCAAAGGGATGACTATTTAGCAAAATATATAAAAGAAAATGGATGTAATTTGAAAATTATAATTGATATTTTTTATTTTCCATTTTCCTTTTTTTAAAATCTTTTTCCTAATAATGGCAAATATCGGTCAATTTTGGATATTATCGGCCAATACTTGACCGATACTTGACCGATACCGGCCGACACCGACCGACACTGAGTTTTGAAGCTGGTTTCGGACCGATTCCAACTGAAACCGATCTGATATGGTCGAAACCCTGAATCTTGATGACAAGCCCCTCGTTTGTTTTAGTTTTATGTACTAGGAATTTGACACTTATTTGTAGAGGCTGACGTCAGGTCGACATCCGGTCGTAAAACTCTGTCAGCTGGAGATTTGCTACATAGCCACTTCCATTTGAATCGGAAGAGACTAAGATGTTGTTGATGATGATGATTTGAGTTTCTTACCTTTTTCGCTGCTATAGAGGAAGGCATAACAATTGTCAGTTATGGAGGAGAAAATTGCAGTCACTGCCAAGATTATTGCATTTTGTATCTAGATTTTCAAACTCTGATTTAAAAGACATCATCTTATTACTGTGATTGTTGCTGTACCATTATATTACTCTCTATCAAGACATGAAGTGCAGCTGCAGGATGACAAGTTAATGTTATATAGTCTTGACTTTTGTCTTCATTTTCTTAATCTAGAATTTTTAGATTAATGCCAGTACCCGAATTTAGTGGCAAGAAAAGAAGATAATAGATGATAATGTATTTCTAATCTGGAGTTTGTTTACTTTACCCAATCTTGAAGTGTATCTAATGATGCAGTTATGTAATTTCTGGCTGCAGAAATTTGCTGCTGCCGGGACTGTAAAGCAAAACTATGCAAGCATATTGTTGTTGCTTTTGCGTCTGCGACAGGCTTGTGATCACCCAGTTCTTGTAAAAGGATATCATTCGGATAGTGTCGGAAAAAGTTCTTTAAAAACTGCAAGACAACTCCCTAAGGACATGCTATTCAATTTACTACATCAGTTGGAAGGGTCCTTGGCGATTTGTGGTGTATGCAATGTAAGCCATCTTACCTCAGACATGTCTTAGTTTTCTTCCTTTCTCCTTGGACATATACAAATAATATTCTTATAGTTTTCTGTAGAAACCAAGTAAACTCTAAGGAGTGATTCATGCATATGAATAGCATAATTTTCAAATTCATGCCAATTAATAGTTTCATTCTATGTATTTGATGCATATAAAAATAATTTATGTATTCAGTCTGTAGAAATTGGGAAAAATTAAGTGAACTTTGTATCAAGGGATTCATACATATAAATTGTAAGTAGATGCTCATGCTCATGTCACTAACTTGCGACTAAGGCGGGATAGAAAACAAAAATTTCTACGACTAGAGCACGAACTTCTACGAGCTAGAATCGAATCCAAACACTAAACTAGTGAACAAGAGAAGGTTAACTACTCGGATAGGCGTTTAGCTACCTTTGTAATCGTGTCCTTCATCTTTTCCTCTTCTTTCACTCCTAGAGTCTCCGGGATCGAGCTTGGAAGCCGGCCTTCGTTGTCGAAGAAGATCCACCTGAGAGAACCCAAGAATATGCTATATCTTCATATTAGTATACCAAGTGAAAAAACTAGTGAACTAGACTTGCTAAGAATGGTTCACTAGAAAATGCAGTAGTCTAATATCTAAACTTTTCTCTTTTTCTTTTCCATCTCCACTCACCAAAAACCTAGAGGAGATCAAGAAGAACATGGTGATGAAGTAGAGAATGGCAACTAAAGAAAAATCTACCCGCATTTCTATCTCATCTTTTTGTTTTTGTTTGTGATAGTGAGTGGACTTGTGACACTCTTCTCACAACCTCAAGAAAGAATGAGAAAAAATGAGTTTGCCATCTCAAGTGTCCACATATACATATGTATAAATGTATATATATAAATACACACAAATACACTAATACAAGTATATGTGACAAATATATATACCCGTATTTGTATCAAAATACGAAAACCCGTATTCGTATAAAATACGAAAACCCGTATTCGTATAAAATACGAATACCCGTATTTACACAAATAGCCGTATTCGTATAAATACCGTATTCTGTCAAAATACGAATATGCAAAAGAGAGATGCTAAAAAGAGATAATATTAGCTCACATTTAATCCAAATGTGATAATCTGGACATCTTTCAAAGCCTGCTAGTATTAACAAACTGTTCGATTAAAAGTACGTGTAGTAAAACACGTATTTAATCGAACCCAAGTATGTATCAAAATACGTGCACTACATCGTTTCGCCTAACCTGAAAAAACCTCTGTGTGGGACTCTAAAGACTCGACAATACGCTGGTAGTGAGTTTAACCACAAGCACGCCAGCGGCACCAGCTGTACGTAACGGCTTCCCGGGTATTGATCGTAAAGAAGGCCGACAAGCAAACTTGTCCGTATCCCTACTGAGGCTAAAAGTGACAATCTTAGTACAGTCCGGTCTCTTCGTCCAAGAGTATCGCACACTGGGTCTAAGGGGGCGGAAAATGTCAGACCCCTAATAACCCAATAAGTCATGTCGATGTGGCCCAAAAGTATCCCGAAAAACTACTGATCTCACAAGCAGTAAATCTCAATTGCTTTGGCCAAGGTCTTATGGTGATCAATCGAACACGGCGCAACATCTAACTCCCAATATCGGAAGAGACGAATTCTTTCTATCGCTTACTGCCCTCATTAAAGCCGTAGCTGGGTAATGATCTAAGTACAGTGGAAACACACTTGAGACGAATGACGATGTCAGGTCTAAAGACTAACATGTATTTATGTCACCCGAGAACTACACGATAGGTATAATACCATTTAGAAGTTCTCGGCGAGTCCGTCCAGTGTAACTCATAACCTAATGAACACGTGTATACTATCTTTGGTGCCAAACACCAATGGCTGTGGGACAGGACACATTCCCGCACGGGAATAAGAAATGTATACACCAGTCTATTCCAGAGTATCGATGCCCTATCTCGAACTCGAACGATCATGGACTATTTAAGGATGTGCTTATAAATTACCTAAACTCCACGAGTATGATCGCCATCACAACTTTAGTAGTCAAGTAAAGATCCTACGAGCTTTACCAACATGTAATCGGGATACGTAATATAAAAATAGAACATATACACATGTTGAGATAAAGGCAAACCGGATAACATACCATCATATTGTGCAAGATTTTCCTGTACACATATATCCCAAGCATCCATATGTAATATACAATCTTGTACTATACAATAATGGTCTCTAGGGCATATACTTCCAACATAAATGACATGAAACAGATGTGTTTTTACTTGTAAAGTATTCCAGCCGATCTGGTACATCCATACATGTTCCTTATGCTCATTCCAATCTCATCTAGCTATGCTAACGCGTAAGAGAGTAGGATCTGCTGCTTCTAGTGTGAATCCTAATGATTCATTGGGTGGGATGGTGAAACGTGCCACCTCTGCATTTCTCAAAGGCATGCATACCAATTGAAAATTTCATACTATGTGCTGAATCGAGATGGATTATCTTCAATCATTCTCTCCTGTCTCAGTTGTTAACTTCAAAAAGCAAATTCTCTAATGCTAAACTTTGGGCAAGATAGTGTTGTTTTCTTAACTCTTATGATTTTGAGCAATTTAAAAACATGAAGATATATCTTTTGCTGGATTAGCATACTATGGAGAGTAGTTCCTTGATTTTTATTTTATTTTGGCACTGTAGTTCCTTGATTTTAGTTCGTACCTTCTATAATGGTAGTCCTGTGACCTGAAATGTATGTAATGATTCACGAAATTAAGAAGTCTATGGCATAGGATCTAGATGATCTAGGTTTTTATATGCTGGTTAATTTAGAGCACTTGTGCCCCATCAGTTCTGCCTTTACACAATTTAAGTTTTTCTAAGAGAACAAAGACAAGACTTATCCAGCTTTTCAATTGAATTCTGAATTCTTCTTACTCTATTCTTTATCAGCCATCTCCAAATATTGTTTGCCTCAGCAAATTTGATCGATGTATTTATATCTATTGCACAGTTTACCATCAAGCATGTTTAACTCTATCATCATTCTTTATTCTTAAACACGTCTTTGATTTGACCTTCAATGTCTGATGGTGGTTGTTGTTTCACTACTAAAAAACTTTAATTAAAGAGTTTTTTGATGCAGGAGCTATGAGGTTTGTTGTGTCTTGAAGCAGTTCCATTGGGACTGCCTTTCACAAAATTAACAATACAGTTATTATTACCCTTTAAAGTTTCAACTTGGTTCTTTATTTCTTGTAGAGCATCAAGTGACCACAATGTTCTTCACAGTAAATATAGCCTTCTGTTATTACAGTTAAGAGGAATATGAATTGCTATACTATGATAGTTCCCTTTGTTTCTAATAACATAGTATATCTTTGTAGGATCCACCCGATGATGCTGTTGTGACTATGTGTGGTCATGTATTCTGCTATCAATGTGTGTCAGATCGTTTAACTGGATATGACAACTTGTGCCCTATATCTGGTTGTAACGGGACAGTTGGCCCTGAATCAGTTTTCTCGCAAGCAACTCTACAAAGTTGTATTTCCGACCAACTTGGCGATGTCGCTTCATCAAGTGGGTTGACACATAACGAGGATGCTTCAGTTGTTCAAAGTGGTTATGTTTCCTCCAAAATTAAGGCAGCTGTTGAAATTTTGAACTCACTCAGCACCCCGAGCTGTAATGTAAATGAATGCAAGGAAAGGGAAATTCCAGTTAAGGCCATTGTATTCTCCCAGTGGACTGGCATGTTGGACTTGCTTGAGTTTTCACTCAACCAATCGCTTATTCAGTATAGAAGACTGGATGGGTCAATGTCCCTTGCTTCAAGAGACAAAGCCGTGAAGGAATTCAATACTGACCACGAGGTGCACGAATTTAAATTTATGATTTGCTCTTAACTAGTGGAAATCAGTAGTAATATCTTATACTTAGTTTTCTGGCACATGTCCTGCACTTAAAAAAACGCTGGGGAACTGTAATTTTTCTTATAATACAAGTATGGTATTTTAAACGTCTTATGGGGCCGCAAATCAATACAGTTTTAATTGATTGAAGTATTTAATTATGCATTCTTCTTGTTGTACAGTTACAAATCTTGATGTGGTTATTCGAAAAGAGGGAGATTTTTTTCATTTGAACTTTGTCTTTTAAGTGTCACCATTTCACATTCAAATAGAATCATGAAAGAAGATAAATTTGAATCCCAAGAGTTGCATCATAATAGTAGATGTGTTAAATTTCACTTCTATATAAATGTGCTATGCAGTTTCACCGAGGATGTTTTTTTTAATGTTCATTTCAGGTGACTGTTATGCTAATGTCGCTAAAAGCAGGAAACCTAGGCCTGAACATGGTTGCAGCATGTCATGTCATTCTTCTTGATCTCTGGTGGAATCCAACAACAGAAGATCAAGCCGTTGATCGAGCACATCGAATCGGACAGACCCGTCCTGTTACTGTCTCGCGGCTTACTATCAAAGATACAGTGGAAGATCGTATACTAGCCCTTCAGGTAATATTTTGTGGTATTTGAATTAGCATTAAGTTGTCTATCGTATGGCTTTGTGAAAGAATGCTTTTGTTTATTGCAAAAATACAACTTGATTCAGTCTGAAATTATAGAGCAGATTCTATGGGAGCCAATCCAAAGTTAAGCTGAAAAATCACTAATTGCAAATTGACTAATAAAACTCATTGACATTGCTAAGATGAAACCTAACTCATAGTGAAATGTGCAAAAACCCATAAATATATTAATCACAAAGAAAAAGAAGGCCGCCGAAGGAGAACGAGAGGCAAGATTATAACATCGATAATGTGATCGAAATTTTCCCTCAGAATTGGGTGGTAGACAAGGAACTTGGTAGATGATGCCGATTATGACAAACGGTGTTTTAAATAGCGGCCGCAATAGCACCGTTATAGCGTTTTAGACCCTCAGGCGTTATACGGGTGCACCGGTATGGTTTTATAGCGGGTTACGACATAGCGGGTGTCATGGCGTTCATTACCCGCAATATTTGTAGTATAGCAGGCGCCATCGTGCCCGCAAATGATGATTCTATCTCCAACTCCGATGTTGATGGAGATGGTTGTGTTTGCTTTTGTGATTCTTGGTTGTTTGTTGGAAACTTATTTCATTTTGGTTTTTTGAATTATAATGCATGAAACTTATGGTTGTTTGCTAGCGTATTTGCTTTTTGGTTTTGGATAATGATGATGATTGTTCCTTTTATTTTGAACATTGATGTGTATAGAAACTTATGTGAAATGTTATTTAATCTAATTCTATAACGAACTTCATTCCATAACACTTGTAGAACCATTTATATATAAAGGCCGCCATAAACGATTTACAACCTTGGTGACGAGAAGTTCCTATGGTGATTTATGACTTGATCATTTAATCTAGTTATTAATACTCACAAACGGACCAGAGTTTCATAGTTATTCTGATGATTCCAGTAATTGGCTTGGACTTCATAAGTCGTTTTAAAAAATTAAAATCAGCTATTTCTTACAAATAAAAATGAATGGGAAGATGCCAAGGGGCTCTTTGGTTGCCCAAAGCATGTAGCTGGAAGTTCTGAGGTGGGAAAAAGTACAAAGTCTTTGCGGGGTAGAGAGTTCATTGTTCGGTTGTAGTTGTTGGGAGTAAAGGGGTTGGATGATTCATCACTCCGAAAGGGGATTTTCAAATCGAAGCTTTTGGGTGTGGTTTTTACCAAACAACAATAATAAAATAATTGGCATGATTATGATTACCTCCTTTTTAAAATCATCTTTATATGGAGATAACTATTCTTACGCACACCTAGTATTATGATAACACCTAGATTCCTAATCTCCATTTTCATCCCTATTTACTTTTACCAAACAACGGAATTGCAAGTTTTAATGCTCAATACCTACATTCTCTTAACAACCATAGAAATTTGCAATTCTTAAGGTATTACATTTCAAGAATTATGACACATTAGTATTCCTTGATTGAGACTCTCACCAAACAGGCCTATAACTGTAGCACTATATGTGATAATGTATTTGCGTTTGAGAGAGAGAGAGGAGATGAGAGAGAGAGAGGAAGTTATTTGCGGAAATGAAATTGGATAGATTGAGATTAGCCCCATCCATCCTCTTCTTTAAATAAGCATGGCCGTTTTATAATTACATCCCAAACCTTATCATTAATTACATAAAAACGAGTCTTCTAGAAGACGCTAGAAACCCATATACCCTAATATATTCTTACACGTCTCGAGCTGGAGCATATATATCATACATGCCCAGTTTGGTACAAATAAAATTCACTTTAGTTCTTTCTAAAGGCTTCATGAATAGATTTGCTAACTGAAGAGCATATTTCACATAATAAGTGTCAATTGTCCCATCTTCTATCTTCTATCGCACAAAATGGCAATCAACTTCGATATGTTTTGTACGCTCGTGGATTACTGAATGCGAAGCGATATAAATTGCAGCTTTGTTATCACTGTATAGTCGCATAGAAGAAGTGGGCTTGAAGTCAAGCTCTCCAAGCAGAAAGCTAATTCATACAAGCTCACAGGTGGTGTTCGCCATGGCCCGATACTTTGATGTGCACTGAAATGAGACCATATTCTTCTTTCTTTTCCAGGAGACCAAGCTACCTTATACAAATACGCAATATCACGTGGACTAGTGATCGGATGGGGACCCAGCCCAATTTGCATTTGTGAATCCTGCTATCCTGGAGTGTCCATGATCTGAATACGGTACACCTTTTCCTAGAGCATTCTTCAAGTATCGAAATATCCGAATCATCACATCCTAATGAGCAATCTGAGGATCTTCTATGAATTGCCCTACGACACTGACAGATATGCAATGTCAGGCCGGGTGGCGGTAAGATAATTAGGCTTACCGACCAATCTTCGGTATCTTTCAGGATTTTGTAACTGATCACCCTATCCGGAAGAAGCTTAGTATTGGGATCCATCGGAACCTCTATAAGTCTACACCTAACATCCTACCTTCAGTTAGCAATTGGTTGCCACTTAAATGAAGCCAAGAAAATCCCCAAAAGTAAAACAATATACCTTATGTCCAAATTATGAAATATAAATGGATTTTTACTAAATGGTCCTTCAAAACTTGGTTAATTACTGATAAGCCCTCCAATACTTGATAATTACTGTCATCCAAACCTGTAAGTTACCTTTTTTACTCCCACTCCAAAATTTCTATCTGAAGATAACGTAAATTTAGGTTTTCCATTTATCCTAAGCTTGCAAATCTAACCACATTCACATTCGATTAGTACATAGGAAGAGATACTGGTTCCATGACGAATTGAGTTTTGATAGAGCAAATACGTACCCGTAATTTTGATTTGGGCCGAATTGGAGCTTTTAGATGCAGGGGTTTGGGGGTTTAAAACCATATCCCGACATTCTTCCCTTGGATACCTAACAGAGTGAATCTTTTTGGCAAGTCGAGGGGCCTCTTAGAAATCATTTAGAGTTTAGGGGGAGTAAGTAGTAATTATTATGTATTGGGGGATTGTTTAGTGATTGGCTTAGTTTTGAGGGACCATTTAGTAAAATACCCAATATTAATATAAACTATAGAAGAGGGTGAATATGATTTTAAAACATCTAGCTAATTTGCAAGCCAATTAAGTAGACGACACATGTTATAACAATTTTAACTAATTACAGATGCAGTAAAATATAAGAGATGCGAGCAAAAGCAAATATGACGATTTAAAAAGCTTAGATGTTAGTGTTTCCTCTAAAGACCCCGTCTCTTTGTTTTCTCAACTTTTACTATCATGCTTCTTTAACTAGACAGGAGCAAGATTTTACAACCATATCTTCCCCAGAGGTTACAATCAACCTTTGATGAGAGACACTGTTGCCACAAATTCTCATTTTATATGGACTAAAAGCTTTAGAGTTTTGTTGATATAGAGATGTACAGGAAATATAGCTTGAACCTGTATTGAATAATTAAGAAACTAAGTTTTAAAATCTTCGACGTACCAAATTGAATGGAGTTGTATATTAGCATTTTTTGTGAAATATTGAAGCTAAAAATAATGAACAAAATATCCATGCAATAGGTACACTATAGAGGGGAAATAAGAGAGAATATGAATTTTTTTGACAAATGACTTAATAAAATCATAAATTTACGAGTCTAGCTTGAGAACAAGAAGAGAGCAACGACTCTAATTTGCTCAGCAGATATGACCCCAAGACACGTGAAGTGAGAAGAAGCTACAATAAAAGAAATATTTAAGTTATGTAAGCTTTCACTGAAATATGAGTTCTATAAGAAATGAATTGAAATGGTTAATAAAAAATAATATTGTCATAACGTATTCATATCGACTTGTTAGGCTCATTGATATAATATAAAATATAAATAATTTACTTAGCTAAAATTTAAGCTTCATAATTATATTAAAAATAAAATCTAGTTTTTAAAAAGGTATAAAATAATATTTGGTGTTGAAAAGATATCGAGAGTTTATTGACATTAATTTTTTTATAAAATTAATTAACAATTTTAAGTCTTTAAAGGTATATTTTTGGATTTTAACAATTATTAGTAAAAATTCCATGCTCTGACTCCTTGCCCCTTCAAAAAATATTCGTAAAGGAGAAAAAACTACCTCAAAAATACAAGACAAATAAATAAATAACCCAAAAACCAAAAACCAAGTCATGAATTTTTTGGACTTCAAATTTATATTCATTTTAATTTAGCTAAGTCCAACTTTATCTTCCATCCTCCTGTGGATTTGACACTCTCTTTGCCTCGAACCTTTATCAATTGTTCCGTGCTTGTTAAATCTACAAAATTGTTAGTACAAATCATGAAACAAAGTGTTTGGTAGTAATCAAATTTTAGCTGGATGATATCCACATCCCCTTTTTCGATTATTGATAAGTCATCAATATGATTCACAATATATAGTTATAAATAACACTTAAGCGAATTCAAGCACCATAAATACAAAATCTCAATAATAGCTAACCGAAATTATGCATCATACAAAAAATCTCCCCTTTGGCAAAATCAAAATGGAGTAAAAACTAAATACAACCGTATGAATTCAAGTAGTAGATTGAGAACCCAAATCTGTGGTATGAATCCAACTAGTAAATATAACAAAAAAAAACCGATGTTAAGTTCGCAAAAACATAAAAATATTTTGGATTTTACCACTTGTCATAACAATATAAATATTATTTGGTGTTGAAAAGAAACTGGGAGTTTATTGACACTTATACTTTCACAAGCTGTAAAAATATAATTTGGATTTTAATTATTGTTAGTAAATAATCCAAAACCCAAAACATATATGAAAAATAATTTTTCATCTTAGAAAGCTAAAATAAAGCGTGTGTACACATGTTTATGAAACAATCTAGCATCCTAATCCCCTTACAAGATATTCTTATAGGAGGAAAATGTAAAACATTAATACAAGGCAAATAAATAAACTTTACCATGTTCTTATTGGGCTTCAAATTATTCTTTAATTTGTTGTAGTGCCAACTTAATCCCCCATCTTCATATATATTTGACATTTTCTCTTTTTGCCTCTAACATTTCGTCAAATGTTCTATGACCGTTAAATCTACAAAATTGTCAGTATAAATTATGAAACAGTCTTTGGCTGTAATCGAAACTTAATGGGATGAAACCAACAAATTATTCATCGTCGTAACCTTTTCCCTTCAAAATGGTAATGGCATGTGAAACCAGGCTTCATTGAAATATTTGACAATGTTTTATGGCCTACTGCCATTGTGATGTGAGACCTCTTATTTGTGCTTAGAATACCATGAAGAAGAGCAGGGAATATTCGACAATTCTAAATGTTCAGTTGGCATCATCCAGGTTCCTAGTGGTCTGGGGAAAAGCTTAAATAAAGGGGAAGGTGCTAGATTTTCTATAAAAATATATGTTCAGCATCTTTTATTGCAGGCTCAACATATTTTTCAACATATTTGCTATAGTGGTTGTGTAAATTATTCATCTTATTGGAAATGCTCCCACCAGGGAGATTGGAAGAGTTTGATTATTTATTAAAGAGTTCTCATTATTTATCATAGATATCTGATGATTGAAGCACCCCAATATATTTATTTCAGGAAGAGAAGAGAAAGATGGTTTCATCTGCATTTGGAGAAGACCAAGCTGGTGGCCATGCTACAAAGCTCACTGTGGAAGACCTTAGGTACCTTTTCATGGTATAACAATATATGCTCTAAGCTCTCCACCTTGTGGACCTGTGAAAATGATGTTAGCTTAGGAAAGTGCGGCAAATTTTTGATGTTTGATATGCTGGCAAATTGAGCTAGGGTCTTTTTTTTGTTGTTGCTTTTTGTTATGGCCTATGTAAAGCTTTTTGTTGGCTGATAAGCTTGAATTCTTTTTTTATAATTGATGAGAATGTAATTATTGTAATCTGACAGTTTAGTGGAATGTATATGGTTCTGACAGGTGACCCTTTTGTTTTGAGATATGGCATGTAAGCCTAATCCATATTCATAAGCAAGGTTTGAGGTTTCGGTTGAACCCATTAATATATGTTGGTTTCGTATTGGTTTTGGTGGAGACCGATAGGAAACCAACCATACAATATCGTTTCGGCTGAAACTTTTAAAATCTTATTTTTCTTATACTATTTTTACTGTCATTGTGATCATTGTAGATTGTGATCATTGTAGGCTTTAGTTGCTAGAAATTTAGTTGCTAGAAAATCACAAAAAAGAACACAAACCTTATATTAACTTGTCAATATATTTTGCATAATGCTATAATTTTTGTTTTGTAATATAGGACCATAAATTTAAATATTTAATATATCTAAACTTTTCTATGTTGTATTATTGTCGAAACAGAAATCAGAATCGAGACTAGCGAAGCTAGCTGAAACTTCGCTCATATTCACAGTCACAGCACATATGGACTCATAAATTAAATTTGATGCCTTTATGAGTGTTTATCTTACAAGTTGGATTTAGTTATATCATGGTGAAATCAGTTCAAACGAACCTCTACCTGTTTCTTTTTATGCATACGAAGCTTTATCTTTGGTGTTGCTGAAGCATTTGTAGTGCGGGGAGTGATCTATTGCAAACCGGTCCGTGTTTTTGAAAGACGCGAACTCTAGATTTACGACATATTTTAACAATCCAAACCGTTCAAGTTGATCGCAATACACTAAAATGTATGTGCATGAAAAATCAAAGGATTTAAAGACCTTTAACCTATGAGTCGGATGAATCGGATGAAGTTTATATTGCATAATCAAAAAACATTCATTTTTGCATCTATCTATGCATAAGCTGGAGGTTTTCAAATCCTTTGATTTTTCATGCACATATATTTGAGGATAAGATGATCAATTTGAATGGATTGGACCGTTAAAATATATCGTAGATCTGGAGTTTCCGTTTTTAAAAAATACGGGCCGGTTTGCAATGGCTCGCTGCTTGCATCAACAATTTAATTTTTATCAACAAAATCAGCCTAGCAGCTTGACAAAAAATGGAGAAATATTATCATGAAATTCGAATGTTTGGCAAGGACTAGCTTCATTTTGCAATGACAGGAAAACAATAAAATTGGGATGTTCTCACTTTATTACTTTTCTTTTGCTACTTATGGCACCTGCTCGACGTGAATCAAAAGTTGTGCATTTACTATTGAATTTATTATCATCTAAAATTATTTTTAATCATTCGAATAAATTCCAAATAATATTGACAAATTAGTTGAAATAGAGAGGATATGTATGCATTCCAAAACGTTGCATGATGAATAGCAGACTCCTTTGGTTTCACTTCAAAAAGTCGAGAGCTTCACAAAGTTTGGTGCCCTCTTCTTCTCTCCCTCTCTTGGTTAAAACAAGTAATAACAAGTCAACCTTAGTTTTTTATGAACCATGTGGTAAAATGATCCAAACTTTACAAAACCCCAAGTTTACAAACAACGTTTTGCATGTGCAATTCAGGGTTTCGTATAAACTTAAGCAAATCCAGAGTTTTTGAAACGATGTGCCAAAATTTTTGCCTTTCAATAACGTGCAAGTATTGCACTTTGACATGGAAAGGAGCAATTGGAGCGAGTGCTCGGTATTGTTGATGTTGATATTGACGGCCTCTTTTTCGAGAAGATCGGGATCGGATCTTGAATATCGTCATTTCACCTTGTGACATAGATCATAAAGACTTCGCTTTGGTTCCATCTTGTTATTCATGAGGTTGACAAGTGTTGGGACATATTCGACATGTCCATGAACCGCAATTGAAGGGCATTTATTAACTCGTCGAGATCCACATAGATTTTCAAGGTCGACTTTGGAAAACCTCTTCTAAGCATTGCCTTTGAGGGCATTTTGGAACAAATGAGTAACTAGCTCCATATTATTGGCGTACGGCCCCGCCATGTCACAGAAAGTATGTAGCCAACGTTAGGGTCCAACTTGCTTTTATACTTGAGAATTTGTGGATATTTGAATCCTTCAAGAAGTTGGAAAGCTGGAGTTATGCATAAATCATTAAATGTCTTGTACCTATATATACATCTTTTAGTTCATGGATGTTCCTGTATAAGATTTAAAACAAAATTCCTGAGTCACATATTCCGTTTGTGGCGTTGCCTCGGGTTGGGTGAGGTTTGGCTCCCTTATGTAGGATGGTACATGGTGTGCATTATTCGTTTAGGCTCGGGTGACTGAGCCATGTCATGATGACCAGAGCTTGGTTTTGAAGGTGAATTTCGATTCGGGTTCGACCTGCTGTTAAGATAACAACCCTATATAGGATCGTTTGGCCTGAGCTGTGACACATAAGGAAATGGGTCACACCCTTAATAAAACATTATATTTATATTTTTAGATTCGCAACACAAAACCCTAAGCAGCAAAATCTTGACAATTTTTTCAAATCCTTCAATCAATTTATTTAAGACGTGAATTAAACATGAGAAATGGAGTTCAAATAATAAAATGTAGCTTTATCTTCTAAAAACCAAACATTCTCTGCGTCAGTCTCCATCTTATAGGTTTTCTTTCATTTCTATGGACGGATTGTAAAAATAACCCATAATAGCCTTTTATTTTTGTGTGAATTTTCAAACTACTGACGATTTCTCAAGATTCGGTCATGTATTTTTATTAAAGCACAAATCCGAAACTTTCGAGAAATTCACTGAATATAAACTCGAAGTAGAAAAACAAACCGGCTTGAGTATCAAAATGCTTCGATCAGATCGAGGTGGAGAGTACCTCCGTACAGAGTTTGCAAACTTTCTAAAAGAGAATGGGATTCTCTCTCAGCTCACTCCTCCTTACACACCACAGCACAACGGTGTGTCTGAACGACGGAATCAGACCCTACTAGATATGGTCCGATCCATGATGGGTGATGCTGAGTTACCCGTCTCATTTTGGGGGCATGCATTGGAGACTGCAGCGTTTCTACTGAACAGGGTCCCAACCAAAATCGTGTCTACCACACCATATGAGATATGGCATGGGAAGAGACCATCTCTTAAGAGAATTAAGATTTGGGGTTGCCCGACCTATGTTGAAAAGCAGAATCCGGACAAACTCGAGACACGGTCGGTCATGTGTAATTTTGTGGGGTTTCCAAAGAATTCTTATGGATATCTATTCTACCACAAGGAGGAACAAAAGGTGTTTGTTTCTCAGTATGCCACATTCTTGGAAAAAGAGTTTTTCACAGATAAAGCTGATGGCAATGTGGTAGATCTAGAAGAGCTTCTAGAAACACAAATTACAAATGACGACTTGGTTGAACCGACTGTTGCAATAGAAACTGAGGAGCCTCGGCCACTCCGTAGGTCTGGTAGGACTTCTCGCCCACCAGAAAGGTACTACGGTTTCCTCATTGATAGTGACGGAGAAGATTGCATCATGGAGGATGATGATCCTACCAGCTTTCAGCAAGCTATCACGAGTGGAGACTCTGTGAAGTGGCTGGATGCCATGAGATCCGAAATGGAGTCTATGTACACCAACAAAGTATAGACTTTGGACGTTGTACCCCCTGGGGTAAAACCTGTGGGGTGCAAATGGATTTTTAAAAGAAAGATTGGTGTAGATGGGCAGGTAGAGATCTATAAGGCAAGACTTGTGGCGAAAGGTTTTCGTCAAAGACCAGGTTTGGACTATGCGAGACTTTTTCTCCCGTAGCCATGCTTAAATCCATTCGGATCCTACTTGCTATTGCTGCTCACTATGACTATGAAATCTGGCAGATGGACGTTAAAACGGCATTTCTAAATGGAAATTTGGAAGAATGCGTTTATATGGATCAGCCATATGGCTTCATTGACAGTGGGAGCAGCGAGAAAGCATGTAAATTGCTTAAATCCATATATGGGTTAAAGCATGCATCACGGAGTTGGAACATCTGTTTCGATGATGTTATCAAAGAGTTTGATTTCATCAAAAATCCAGATGAACCTTGTGTTTATAAGAAGGCTGTAGGGAGAGCTGTCACATTCCTCGTATTGTACGTGGATGACATTCTTCTGATAGGAAATGATATTCCTATGCAACAGTTGGTCAAATCTTTCTTATCACTAAGGTTCTCCATGAAGGACCTGGGTGATGCCACATACATTCTGGGCATTAGGATCTATAGGGACAGATCCAAGAGGTTATTAGGATTGTCCCAAACCAGGTACATTAACACCATCCTAAAAAGGTTTAGTATGGAAGACTCCAAGCGGGGTGCCTTACCCGCTTGCCATGGGGTCACTCTCTACAAGGACTCTTTCCCAAAGACCGATGAAGAGAGAGCTCGCATGAGCATTATACCCTATGCTTCGGCAGCAGGATCTATAATGTATGCGATGTTATGTACACGCCCAGATGTAGCTTATGCACTTAGTGTTGTAAGCATGTATCAATCCAACCCAGGGGAGAATCACTGGATAGCTGTGAAGAACATTCTTAAGTACTTGCGAAGGACTAAAGAATTGTTCTTGGTGTATGGTAATGGAGATCTCCAAATGGAGGCCTTTACCGATTCGAGCTTCCAGAGCGATAAGGACGACAGCAAATCTATCTCTGGGTTTGTATTTACCCTCAATGGAGGGGCGGTAAGTTGGAAGAGTTCCAAACAGGATACCGTTGCAGACTCTACGATGGAGGATGCGTACATTGCTGCAAATGATGCCGCCAAGGAAGCCGTCTGGATGAAGAAGTTCTTCTCGGAGCTAGGAGTAGTTCCAACCATTATTGATCCAATACCATTGTATTGTGATAATAATGGGGCTATGGCATTAGCCAAGGAGCCCAGGTCCCATCAGCGGTCCAGACACGTCCTGAGGCGTTTCATTTGATCCGGGAGATTGTAGATCGCCGCGAGATCGAGATTAGGAGAGTAGACACAAAGAATAACACCGCGGATTCACTCACCAAGGCCCTCCCTCAGCCGCAACATGAGCGACTTTTTGAGATGTTGGGTATGAGATACGCCAATAACTGGCCTTAGTGCAAGTGGGAGATTGTTGGATATATGTATGTCCTAGAGGCCATTATATGATAGTGGATGTATTTATACATGTATATATATATTCAGTGTACATTCTTGCTCGACATGATAGTATGCTATCTGGTTTTTATTTATCTGACATGTTGATTTGATCATGCTTTTATTCATTCATACATGTTGATAAAGCCCTGAGAATATAGGCTTGACTACTGTGATTATGATGGAGATCATATTAGCGGGACATCTGTAGTTTATAAGCATATCCTAAAATGTCCCTAGTCATAGATATATCGAGACGGGGCATCGATATACCAGAGTAGACTAGCGTATATGATACTAGACCCATATGATGGGCGATGGATGTTTCCACATTCATCGATGTTTGACATCGAGATCGTATACGGGTGCTCAATGGTGACTGGGTACACTGGACGGACTCACCGAGAACTTCTTTATGGAATTATATCTATCGTCGGATAGCAGTTCTCAGGTGACACTGGTGCAGGTTAGTCTGTAGACCCGAGATCATCATAGAGTCTTGTGTGTTCTCCCACTGTACTTTGATTACCACCCTACCACGGCTCTACTAAGTCATGCAAACGGTGGCCGTTGGGTACAGTCCCGAGACACACGAAGGCGATGAGCGATAGGAGGGGTTTCGTCTCTCCCGGTATTGGGAGTGGATGCTGTGCTGTGCTCGATTGGCTATATCAGTAAGTCCCTGGCCAGGGCTGTTGAGATTTACTAATAAGTGTTATCAGTAGTTTCTCGATCTGTTATAGACCATTCATTGACATGACTTATTGAGTTATTGGGATCGACGTTACCATCCCTAGACTTGATATGCAACATATCTGACGAAGAGACCGGACTGTACGGTAGTGTTGCCGATTGGCTCGACGGGAGTTGTGACAGGTTCGCTTGTTTTCTTCTGATCGCTCAATACCCGGGTGGCCGTTACGTTTAGTTGACCGCTTGCGGCTTGGGGGTGCTTGATATGATCATTACCCACTGTCGGCGTATTGACGAGTCTCAGAGTCCCACAATGGAGTTGCCTAGTCCAGGCGAAACGATGTGGTGCGCATATGAGATATGCGCGTGGACCCGGTTAAAATGCGTGTATGAGATACCGTATATTAATCGGGCGGTTTGCTTTTGGTCGGGTTGTATGTGATATGACCGGGTTGCTAAATCAAGTGTTGATTTATCATTGACCATTAGTTTCTCACTTGAAATCCTTTCTTGTCTTTTTGTTGTATGCATGCATGTATGCATTCATTCTTATTCATGCACATATGGATGTGCCTGCACACATACATGCATACATCATTCTATCATGGTTGTTGATATAGTGGATGGTGTCAATATAAGACTCACACCCTTTATAAAATATATATGGATATTATTTTTGGAAAAGGAAAATGGAAATGGAAATTGTTTCATGGTTTAAATATTTTATTCTTGCTCTAACCCATTAGTTTAACCATGATTCATTTTCTATGGCCATTTTTGTTCCAAACTAAAATATCTAGATATTTTATAACTATGGTTAAGAATGAGAGATAGAAAAAATATATATTCTCTTTTCTCATTTTTATTTTACAAGCTTATCATTATCTTGAGTTTTATAAGCCATCATCTTCTTCCTCCATTCTCTCTTGCTCTCTAGTTTTCTCAAGTGAGCAAAAGAGTTACCAAGTTAGGATTTTGAAGTGAGAAAACCAACCACAACACCATTCTACATCAGTCTTGCCCATTAGTGTAGAGTGTTAGCTTCCATTTCTTCTCTTGATCTAGTGAAGGTTCAAGCTTGGACAAAGAGGACTCCGGGTGGATCGTCGTGGATCTAGAGGATCTCAAGCGGACCTTTTTTCAACCCTCAAGTAGCCAAGGAGTCTAGCGTAGGGAGCTACAAAGGTTGTACTCTCAAAACCCTAGCTTTTTCTACTTGTGATGATGTCAAAGTAATGAAACCCTAAATTTCTAGTGATGATTCTTTGTATGTTCACTTAGCACCTTAAAAATTTTGATTTTGGCACATGTGATACTTCCAAACCCTTCATGAGGTGCTAGGTAAACCTAACAATGGTATCAGAGCCATACTAGAGCTTTAGGCGACGCTTAGGCGAAGTTAAAACTCCGATCGAACAAAAAAATACGCATTTTAACCCTTCTCTGGACATTTTTTTAATACTGTGTTTTTTCAGAATTAAAAATACTTAAAAAATTTAGGAGGGAAATCTAAACAAAACTGTAAAATACGAAGCCATAATCCGTACATACCGCCGCGGAACCGCGGCCTTACCTTGCTTGGGCCGTGGATCCGCGGCCGTACAGGGATATTATTGCCTCGTTTTTATACAGTAACGTTCTTGTCTGCTTGTAAATATTTTTGGGTATTTTTAATTTGACTCAAGTGTTGAGTGTTCTGGGGATTATTTTGGATTCGTTGATTCGATCGGAATATTTAATTTCATGTTGTTTTTGGGTAATTTAGAAAGTATTAAAAAGTTTGAACGGATATCATTAACTCACTTTTTCCCGGCACGAAAATCTTTCAAGTGTTGAATTTTTTCTCGAGTTTAAATCTTTCAGAAATACGTGCAAGTAACGTGGTGGACCCTCTAGAATAACACAAACTTTAACTCGATTATGTGACCATCTGAACCGCCTCTAAATCTTAGGGTTTGGGGTAGTACGGCGTGCCACATGTGAGGCGTTGGCTTGACCCTTCTACGGCTGGACCGCTGCTGCTGTGACATGTTCCGGGATTTTTGAACTCTGCTCAAGTGTTGAGCTATTTAGGAAATCTTGGGTATTTGATTATTCGATCGGAAAGTTTAATACTGCCTATTTATCTGGAATGTGATACAATATGTGGAATTCATATAGTTAGGCATCAAATGCGAAGTATGTGATATTTCGGATTTGCGATGTCTAAAGTGATTGTGGATTCCAAATGTTGTAGTTTTACACTTTCTTTTCTGTGACCGTAAGTGTAGTATGTCGCATATCGCCGGTTTCGTTGCTATACATCAACGACAATCGGGGTACGCATACTTACTTACGTTGATGATATATGATATTATGTGTTGCTGAGATATGATGTGCAGGATTGTCGCGATTGAATAGCCGGGTTTTTTTTATGTGAGATGGGAGTTTTCTTTTCATTCATGTAAAATTCAAATGTAAAGTAATATTCTTTTATTTGGGGCACTTCCGGGTTGAGGTTGTTGTCGCCAGTATTGTATATTATTTACTTTTCCGCATTAGGATAGACCCAAGGAGGGGAGCACAAGTGACCGGGTTCTAGAGTTCAGAGGGAGGCCATCTCGAGGAGTCGAGACCGGGTCTCCTAAACTCCAGAATTGGTAGGGTCGCTTGCCGCTCTCGTAGGGGTCTAGGGGTGTGGGCTTGGCTATTCATCGCGACTGGAGAATCCGTATTTTCTATTATTGGCTAAATACTAAATACGGACATCCTAGTATATCCTACATTATATCTGTGTTTCTGCTGCCTGTATACTGTGATGTGATATCTGAGACGAATGATATATTATATATGAGATATATAGTAGACGTTGTTTATATTTTACACCCGCGCTAGTCCCGTCCCGGTATGCCGTTAGTTAAGTAACCTAACGGTGTATAACGGAACATTGCGGCGAATGCGGATGGCATAAGCGTACGTTGTATTTTCATTTCTTTTCTGTGATTGGCTTAAGGACTTAAATGATGGGGCTACATTAATATGATTAATGTAAAGAAAATAAACCTAAAAAGATGTTGTAGAATCGGATTTGAAAACCACTCGGCTCTTTATGAAAAAGCTACATTTCAAAACTGCGGAGCTCAAGCCACTCCTTTTGAAAACCATTTGATTCTACGACGATATCAAGTTCAAAGCGTTAAAAGTTTTCTTAAAAATCATCCGCAACCCTCCGTCATTTTAGGAAGTAGAGTGCTTAGTATTCGTGCTACATTTGTTGACCATAGTTAAGGCGTAGTGTACGGTAGCTAAGTGATGTCTTCCTACACTGCATATGATGTAGATTAATTAGGACATTCATGCGACTTTGTTAACCATAGTTAAGGGTCATGTGAGTGGGTCTATTTAATCAAGAAATGACGGGTAGAACTTGACTAGTACTTATGATTTGTTGACCATAGTTAAGGTCATAGGTACTAGGGGTAAAAACCGCATCGGGAATTTCAATAGTTGATATTTGCAATGAGATTGCATACCTTCCATATGATGGTTGGATCCCGATCCCACTGTGGGCAATAGTTGCTCCCAGGAGAGTTTTGCAGTTTACAATTAGCTAACCCATTAGGTGTCTAGAAAGGTGTTAACGGGGCTATGCCTTTGGGAAAACGAGCTTTACTTTAATTAGGTCCGTGCGAAAGCGCGGGGAACCTCCCTCAAGTACCGACACTGGCCTGGCTGAACGGTTGGCGAAGTTGTAGACTGTAATTAATCCTGGCTAGTTTTCTTTTTAAGGTTTGAAAGAAAAACTTGATTAAAGCAGTGGGAGACATCGATTAGATAAGATAATAACCAATCTGATTTTTGCAAGAGCTTTCGCTGAGTGTATTCTTTTCTCTCTCTTAAAGGCATATACCAATGACAGGACTCAAGCTTCTACTAGATAAAAATAAACTGAATGGGACCAATTATAAAGACTGGCTGAGAAATCTGAAAATTGCTTTGACTTATGATAAAGTATCATATGTCCTCACGGCTCCAGCCCCGCCCGTCCCAGGTCCAAAATCCTCAGTTGCGGATAAAGAAGTCCGCAAGACATGGGACGTTGACTGTGCCACGACCAAATGCCTCGCGCTTGCATCGATAGATAACACACATCAAAAGCAGCACGAGAATATGGACATTCACGACATATTCCTCCATACAAAGGAGTTGTATGGAGAGCAATCCCGCGTATTACGATACGAAGCATTAAAGAAATTGTTTCAGATGTGAATGGCCCCTGGCACACCAGTAGGAGACCATGTTCTGAAGATGATAGCTCTCATAGAAGAGCTTGAGGACCTTGGATGGACGATGGACAACGAACAATATACGGATATTATTCTGCAGTCCCTCCCCTCCATCTTTGCTCAATTCATAGTCAACTTCAACATGCAAAACATGGAGAAGGAACTACCTGAACTCCTTAATATGTTAAGGAGTGCAGAGAGCACACTAAAATCAGTGAAAACTCTCGTTTTGAGTGTTGGGCAATCTTCCTCTTCTCGCCCAAAGGCTAAGGCCAAGGGAAAGAAAAAGAAGAAGCCTACCAATCCTAGGGGTGGAGTTAAAAAGGTTAATGGGAAGGACAAGTCCAAATCTGGAGAATCAGGGAAAGGGGAATATTTTCACTGCCACAAAAAAGACATTGGAAGCACAACTGCACGTACTTAAATCTCAAGAAGAAGCATGGGGATGCTTCCGTTTCAGGTGTGTTTGTGACAGAAAACTATTTTTCAATAAACTCTGCTTCCTGGGTATTAGATACCGGTTCAGGTTCTCACATTTGCAATTCTATGCAGGGGCTGAGAAATAACAAGGTTTTGAAGACAGGTGACCATACTCTCCGCGTTGGAAATGGTTCCAATGTATATACAGTCGTAGTAGGAGAGTATCACTTGGGGTTGCCATCTGGGTGTATATTGGTTTTGAACCCATGTTATTTTGTACCAAGTATGCTTTGTAATATAATATCTGTTTCTTTGTTAGACAATAAAGGATATAATTTTTTATTGCAGAACAATGTTATGAACATTCACCTGAATCAAATGTTGGTTGGGTATGGTACGCTTAATAACGGGATATACGTCCTAAATCAACACACAGTTTTCAGCATACAACACACTAATAAAAGAAAACTTTCAGAAATAAATGAAGCTTTTCTTTGGCACTGTAGACTTGGTCATATTAACGAAACAAGACTAAACAAGTTACACAAAGATGGATATTTAAACTCTTTTGAATATAAATCTTATGCGACTTGCCAGCCTTGTATCAAGGGTAAAATGACCAAAACTCCGTTTATCGGACACGGAGAAAGAGCTACTGAGCTCCTAGGCCTCATACATAGTGATGTATGTGGGCCAATGTCTACACAGGCTAGAGGCGGTTTTTCATACTTCATTACTTTCACTGACGATTTCTCAAGATTCGGTCATGTATTTTTATTAAAGCACAAATCCGAAACTTTCGAGAAATTCACTGAATATAAACTCGAAGTAGAAAAACAAACCGGCTTGAGTATCAAAATGCTTCGATCAGATCGAGGTGGGGAGTACCTCAGTACAGAGTTTGCAAACTTTCTAAAAGAGAATGGGATTCTCTCTCAGCTCACTCCTCCTTACACACCACAGCATAACGGTGTGTCTGAACGACGGAATCGGACCCTATTAGATATGGTCCGATCCATGATGAGTGATGCTGAGTTACCCGTCTCATTTTGGGGGCATGCATTGGAGACTGCAGCGTTTCTACTGAACAGGGTCCCAACCAAAACCGTGTCTACCACACCATATGAGATATGGCATGGGAAGGGACCATCTCTTAAGAGAATTAAGATTTGGGGTTGCCCGACCTATGTTAAAAAGCAGAATCCAGACAAACTCGAGACACGGTCGGTCATGTGTAATTTTGTGGGGTATCCATGTAAGTCTACGGTAACGCCCCGGCCGTCTTTCAGACGCCAAAATGCGAAACAAAAACTTTTATAACTGGCGCTATCGCATACTATAACCCGGATCTGCCATTAACGCTAAACTAACAATCTACAAAGAGGGAGGAAAGGTTATACCGAACGATACGAGTCCTTCGTTCTTTAACCATCATCCCACGCTCCGTTGCGGCTGCTCCGATCTCATCGATCTCCGATCTCCTCGTCCAGGTGGCACCACATCATCGGATCTTTAAACGGGCTCCCGCCTCTGACTCGAGGCAACTCGGTCGTCAAGTTTGCTAAAAGAGACGACCAAGATTGATGTAGAGAATGAGTGGAATACTTTGTCTCGCTTCGTCCAAAACCATGGACGAACGGTTAATGAAGTTGCCGTGGGAATCGGGTGATGGAATGAAATGAGCTGTAAAATTCCATACACCGAAAACTATCATCTTTTTTCCAAATGAATCATCAAGTGTGAGTGAGAGAGTGAGGGGAGGGGGCCGGCCATATATAAAAGGTGGGGGAGTGAGTGTAGGAGAGGGGAAGGTAACCATAAGAGAAAAGATCAACCACAAATATCCTTCATGCAAACAAAACCTCATTAATGCAAATGGTGATTCATTAACCTAGTCACCATTGCATTAATGGCCCCATTAAAGCACTAATGACTCACCATGCCAAGTCACCCTTTCTAGAACCTTCTAGAAGCATGACTCACCCTCATCCAAGAAAAGATAAATCCGTATTTAACCAAATGTTAAATATGGCTGATAGAAAACTGGAAACTGGCAACTTTCAAAAGTGATCCCGAAACGAATTTCAGGATAACCCCGTAACTGTATAAATATACCCGCATTTGTATTACGACCGAATACAAATGCAACTGAGACAAAGATATTATATCTACTCTGTATAATACTTGGATCCGGCTTAAACCAAAGCCCACCAGTATTATCTGCCCGAAAAATAACACGTGCGTAAACGCACGTGCATTTTCCGAACCCTGCCATAAAACCATACGGCCTCTACAACGTTTCGCCCGAACTTGGGAAACTGTCTGTGGGGGACTCTAATGACTCATCAGTACCGTGGCAGTGGGTTTAACTACAAACCGTCAGCGGCACTAGCTATGCGTAACGGCTGCCCATGGACCGACCTCAAGGAAAGCTGATGAGCGAACTCATCCAGAAACCCTACTGAGCCTAACAGTGACAATGTATATACAGTCCGGTCCGTTCGTCTATGAGTATCGCATATCCGGCCTAGGGGGCTAGTAACGTCAGACCCCCAATAGCTGTATAAGTCGTGTCGGAGACAAGCCCTGAACACCCTGAGATACTACTGGAGTACCTACCAGTAAATCTCACCTGCCTTGGCCAAGGACTTGGTGTAATGGCTTTCCTAAACACAGCGCGACCTCCACCCCCAATACCGGGAGAGACGAATCCCCTGCCGATCCGCTCACGTGCCTCCATGTGGCTCGGGAATGTACCCAAAAACTACCTGTTTGCACGACTCCTTTGAGCCGTGGTAGGGTAGAAATCAAAGCACAGTGGGAACTCACACGAGACAAATGATGACCTCAGGTCGATGAACTAACCTGTACACATGTCACCAGGGAACTGCTATCTGACGATATGTATAATACCAACTAGCAGATTTCTGGCGAGTCCTGTCCGGTGTACTCATAACCCAATGAGCACCTGTATACATCTTAGGTGATCCAACTGACACCAGTGGCTTGTGAGACCGGCCACCGCCCCTCGTCGGGGTCACGACTGTATACACTAGTCTACTCCGGAGTATCGATGCCCTGTCTCGAAACTCCCACGACTAGGGACCACTATTAAGGATATGCTTATAGACCACCTAACTCTCACGTATATGATCGCCCTCATACCGTTGGTAGTCAAGCAAGATCCTAAGGGCTCTACCAAAGTGTAATCGTGATCAGTCACCTGAACCTATACACAACTGATAAAGGCAAACCAGATAGCATACTATCATCTTGAGTAAGACTGTCCTACCGGTATAGGTCCTCCGCAATCATTGCAATCACGTACCTGCGATCCAATAATTGACTTTGAGGGCACTATATCCAACAATCTCCCACTTGCACTTAAGGCTAATTATTGCGATGTTGCGTACTCACAGCCCATGTGAAACCAACACCCAACTCCTCTACTAATCAGTTTCACAAAGCCCGTTTGTAAAACTATTGTGTTCGAGAAATAGCCTCAGTGAGTGGATCCGCCAGGATGTTTCTTTCTATGTCTCTCTTAATCTCAAGTTCGCGGAGAAAGCCATCTCCCGAATTGAGTAATACCTGTCTTAGAATATGTCTGGATATCTGATGGGACCTAGTTCATAAATGAACTCCAAATCCAAACTTCTTAGACTGTATCAATCACTGAAACTAATCAGTGCCCAGCACCTTGCCTCCCACAGTATCTTCTTGGACTACCTATCCATAATACTGCCCCTCTTCGTCAGAGGGAAAACTATAACTCCGACAATCACTTTGTCATCTATGTCACCTTTGAAGCCTGGAATGATAACTGTCTCCCAAAGGAGGCTGCCGTCATCAAATCCGTAGAACATTCACTTATGTTCTAAAACTGCTTCCTTATGTTTCTCCAGGATTGGATTAATACAATCTTATTGCATCTAGTGCAAAAACAACATTTGGTGTGGTACTTGACATCTCATGATTGACTTAACTGCCTAAGCAAGTGATCTGCCAATCATGCACATCCCTCTCCCCTTTAGTCTGTAAGACACTTTTAGAGAGGGTGACTCCATCATCTGCAGGTACACCACCATGCCAGGAGTCATCTATTCTAAAAACCATTAGAATACTGTCAAAGTACCCACATTGGGAAACTATCCAAATCCAGATCTTAAACCATAGATCTAGAAACCAGAATGTCAAATATTATATCCATATCCTGTCTGGAGAAACAACTGTGTGACGACCACAGTACAACCGATCGTAGTATAGGAATTTTACTTCCTACTCTGTGTATGTCATCCAAATACCAAGACATCACACCCTACTACCTTCTTAACAGATCCATCCCCTATTCTGATGAAGTCAAAACCATGACTGTCACATCAAAATTAGATGATCAATCTCCGCTATAACTGCTCTAGTCTATAAATAGACATAAGCTACTTGCCCACTATGCTTCCGATGCTCCCACTGACCACAACAATCCTTCTACCGGGTCTCATAGCCTGGAACAACAGTAGTGTCAAGTCTGGGTAGATAAGAACATCCCTGTCACCGTCCTTGAGGCTACCGAAGTACCTCTTGGGTGTCTGAGGTTACCCACCAAATCTGCGGAGCGGCTAATGGAATGTCAAACTTGATTGAATCTTTTGGTCCTATTAAATTTTCCGTAATCGTTTGCGGTTCTGGAATCACTTCTAGTTCTACCATACTTCCACTACTGTTTTCTGAAAAAATCCATTTTACTAAAACTGTGGCGAGTCAAGAACAATATCACTATTGATCTTCCAGATGGTAGAAAGTCAACCCTCATCATAACCTGGGCCAACCCACAAACTGCCATTACAGAAACGTGCCCTGAGTTATCCAGAGTCTGGTTTTAAGCATAAGCCGGACAACTCCCCGTACCTTAACATCGTTAAGATACGAACCATTCTATATCCAATATAGAAACTTTGGCACTTATTTAATTGGAACCAGATTCTAATCATGCAGCTGTCTCCAGTGCATATCAACTTTAATGGATAGAGGCTAATCAGCATTACTCAACTTAGGAATCCATCCAATTATGAGTAACCTGAAAGAGAAACAAGTTTCTCAAAACTTTTACTATCATCTGAATACCAAACATAAGTATCTACATCTTCGATCTCTTTGAAGAATCCCGATACTTGCGACATCTGGTTCTCTACTTTATTCTTATACCCACAACTTCTCAAAACTTAGACCTTATATTTCTACGAAACACTTGTCTAAATACCAGAGAAGTCATAAGTAAACAGAACAAAGTACGAGGACCTACCCCTTTGTCCTGATGGACACTAGACAACATACAATACTCTGTATAAGTCCGCTGAGTTGAATAACTCAAAACCTGTGTGTCGTAGGTTGAAAACTGTACCCTGGCGATTTCCTCAAATATCACCAATTACAACGAATTCCGATATAATGAGGATGATCACCTAATTCCCAATAACTTCCTCCCACTCATCATCTGTAAAAACCATACAGATATGAGAATGAAACCTGGTGAATACACACCCTGGAGTAAGTATCTAATCGGGAAAACAGTTTTCCATTAACAATGCACTGAAACATGAAAATTTTTCGTAGGGGTATCCTGGTATTCATAGTAATGCCTCTTCCATAATCCAATTCATGACTCTAACCGTATATTTCTTTGCCATCTCTCCAAATCTCTTTATTTGTCTTTAGTCGTTACCTTCTGTACACCATCGTTAGGCTAAATGGTTTTCTTCCTTCCCTACCGTTCGGTACCAGTCTATGGTTTGGAAGAAGACTATCCAGTAAGCATAATAGGTGTACCCTCCTAAACCAAGGAGTACTCGCAACTGAGAGAAGGTGATGATAAAAGACAACTGAATAATACCTTATTCTTTTAAAGGTGAAATAGGAGTGGCGACGAAATACGCGGTTTGGTCATGAATGATAACAGTCGCAACTTACTTTGCCCTCTTTCTAATCCCTTTATTTTGTCTTTACATATTAACTTCTGTACACCCTACTTAGGCTAATTGGTTTTCTTCATTCCCTACCTTTCGGCACCTGCCTATGGTTTGGAATAAGACTATCCAATAAGCGTAATTGGTGTACTCTCCTAAACCAAGGAGCCCTCGCAACCTGAGAGAAGGTGATAATAAAAGACAACTGAATAAACCAATTCTATTTCTCCTGAACCTTGATCCATCCTCGAAGGAGTCCCTTCGAGTTCGTATATAACCATACGATGGATCTATCCAATGGAAGTGGATGTCCGTAGTAATACGGGTGTTCTGAGAAATGCAAAGGGTAAAAGAAGGAGTGGCAATGACTTATGCAACATAGATAATCCAAAAGCCAGTATTTTAAGAAGGTTCGGTCAACTTGGTCCCTAAGTCATAGTTTAGGGTCGGTCAAAGGTCGCTGCCAAAGAGAGAGAGAAAAGAAACACTCTGCGTGCACTCTAACCTAGATCAGAATGGTTATCACTTTATCTAATCCGGAAACCTCCCACTGTATTGTCAAATTCTTCTCCAAACCTGAAAGAAGAATCAATCGGGATCACCCGAAGAGTAAACCAACTCATCAGTGGGAATCGGGATCCAACTCTCATCGCATGATAACGTGACGGAATCCACTCGCGTTATCACACTCCAGAAGGTATGCGCATGCCTGGCAAGTTTCAGTTTCTTTAGAAACTCCCGATATGATTTTTACCCCATGTTCTTATGACCTTGACGAAAGCCAACAAATCATAAGTCACATGTCAAGTTCTGCCCGTCATTATCTTGTTAATTCGAACCCACCCGTACATACCCTTGACGAAAGCCAACAAGGTAATACGACTGTCCCAAACCAACTCATCTATCTATGCAACAAATGAATACCCCAGCAACTACCAATCATTATGCCTTGACAAAAGCCAACAAACATAGCTTGAATATTACTGACCATCCATAAGAAATGACGGAGGGCTACGGCTGGTTTTTGGAGAAAAAACCTTTAACGTAATGAACTTGATCTCGTTGAAGGAACCTGATAGCTTTTCATAAAAATATAGTGGCGAAAACCTTTGCTAAAGAGGTCATTCCCGGTGAAGGGATCTCGGCTCTTTCCTCGTGGAATGAGGTGCAGGATATTCCACTGAATACCGTGATGCAAAGCAACATGTAATCGACTATAGTGAAGTTATTACCCTGACGCAAACTTCTACCCAAGGGGTTAGTCTCGGTGAAGGGATATCGGCCTTTGCCCCGTCGAATGAGGTGCAGGATATTCCAACCGAATACCACTATGCAAAACAGAAGGAAACATCTTTGTAATAACACCTTTTTAAATTGTTCCAACAACATCCAAACAGGTTTGTTTTACTTTGCATTGATCAGAATCAATGCAGTCCCATCAATAATCACACC
The DNA here is from genome assembly GCA_030015575.1 of Agapanthus africanus. Taxonomy (NCBI): domain Eukaryota; kingdom Viridiplantae; phylum Streptophyta; class Magnoliopsida; order Asparagales; family Amaryllidaceae; genus Agapanthus; species Agapanthus africanus. The sequence goes on along the minus strand of JASDDO010000010.1, from coordinate 276,176,548 downwards.
AGAAAAGAACGAAAATAAAATGTACGTATATGCCATCCGCATTCGTTACTGGGTCCCGTCATCACCCGTTAGGTTACTTAACTAACGACAGAGCGGGGACTGAACTAGCGCGGGTGTAAAACATATACAACATCTAATAGTATATAAACCAATATACAATAATCGCTCCAGGCGTGATAATATGCAACATTACAGAAAAGTAATAAGCATCACAGAACAATACAGATAGTCTGGGATCCCCGGGTTTCACAGAGCCGCTGCTGAAACCCGACGTTCCCCTGTCGTGTGGATAGCCTGTGCAATGAAACCTAGACCCCTACGGGTGCGGAAAGTTACCCGCCAAAACCTAAAGCGAGGCAGCCCCCTACAGCATAGTGAATGTGTAGGGTTCCTAGGCACTCACAAGAGGTCTCACAAGGCATCAACCATGCCAATTTCAAAAATACGGTGCCGAGAAACCCTAGACTAGATCGTTAACTAGAATTTCAGGCGACAAAAGCAAGTAGTTAACAACTTAACTAAGAGTTTAACGGAAATACAACCTTTGTAGATCCGGTGCTCCACCTCCATAGCTCCGCAATGAAGTCTCCTCACTGTCCATATCAAATCCCGGGCTCTAGCGTCGGCTTCATCAGAGAATGGACGGGCTAGGTCATCGACGACGTGCCGAAGATGATCTACGTCGAGGCATCGCTAGATCAAGCTCCAACTTCACCAAGTCAAGAAAACTTGTGAAGGAAACACACTCTACTACTTGGCAAGAGGTAGAGGATGAAGAAATAGGAAGTGGGTTCACTTTAGAATTGGATTTCTCACACTTTTTCTCACTTTGCCATTAAAGCTTTCAAGCTTTTTCTAGAAGTGAAGAAGAAGAAGAAGATGAAGAATATGATAAGTTATTTAAAAAGATAATAAAAATGAATACTTATCATAATCTTAACCTTAGTTAAGTGTAGAGAATTGACTAAGGTTAGGTTGAATGGTTAGGGTTAAGGATGAGAACAAAAAGGTCAATTAGTCAAAGCTTCATGAAGCTTCAACTAAAAACAAATGAAGCCACCATTCATTTATCTTTCAATTTATTCAAAATGAATAAATAAATAAGATAAATGAATAAGTAAAAACCCTAATCAACAACTTAACCATGGTTTAATTCTTTACACTTAACCCAAAAAGCATGTATCATCAAACATGATACAATCTTGTGTACAAAAGTATATCACATATACAATGTGCACAATCCAAGTGAGAAAATCCAATTAAAGTGAACCAACACTAGTTAATGCAAAGTAATATATCAAATATATAATTATGCATTAAATCATTAAATCAACACTTGATTCAATGATCCGGTCATGTCGCACACAACCGACTAGTATACAATGTATCGGCTTATCGAATCAACGCTTGAATCGATAACTAGGTTATATCGCATACAACCATTCGACACATTGATCGTGAGAATGAAATACGGTATCACATACACGCATTATTCTCGGTCCCGCACATATCTCATATGCGCTCCTATTTCGTTTCGCTTGAGCCAGGAAACCTCTGTGTAGGACTCTAAAGACTCGTCAATACGCCGGCAGCAGATGATGATCATATTAATCACCCACAAGCCGCAAGCGGTCTGCTAAACGTAACGGCCACCCGGGTATTGAGCGATCACAAGATCGACGAGCAAGCTCACTCACACTCCAGTGAATCCAACCAGTAACACTACCGTACAGTCCGGTCTCGTTGTCTGATATGTCGCATATCTCGCCTAGGGGTGGTAAACGTCAGACCCCACTAGCTCGATAAGTCGTGTCGATATGAGGTCTATAACAATTCGAGAAACTACTGGTAACACTTACCAGTATATCTCATCAACCCTGGCCAGGGATTTCCTGTTATAGCCAATCGAACACAGCGCAACATCAACTCCCTATACCGGGAGAGACGAATCCCCTCCTATCGCTCATCGCCTCCATGTGATTCGGGACTGTACCCAAAAACCACCGTTTTGCACGCCCTCTTGGACGTGGTAAGGTGGAAATCAAAGCACAGTGGGAACCACACAAGACTCTATGACGATCTCGGGTCAACAGACTACTCTGTACCAGTGTCACCAGAGAACTGCCATCTGACGTGAGGTATATTACCATCTGGGAGTTCTCGGCGAGTCCGTACAGTGTACCCAGTCTCTACTGAGCACCCGTATATCATCTCTGATGTCAAACACCAATGGATATGGGATCATCCATCGCCCATCTGTATGGGTCGAGAAGGTACACGCTAGTCTACTCTGGTATATCGATGCCCCGTCTCGATACACCCACGACTAGGGACTTTGAAGGATGTACTTATGGACTACCATGTCCCCCACTAGTATGATCCGCATCATAGTCCAGGTAGTCAAGTACACATCCTAAGGGCTTTACCAACATGTAACAGAGAGACAATCAGTGTACACGTTAAGGTAAAGATCAACCAGATAGCATACTATCATGTCGAGCAAGAAAGTCCTCCCTATATATGTCCAAGCATCCACTACAATATACATCCTATGTACAGTAATGGCCTCTAGGGCATACATATAACTAACAGAATGGACCACCCTGCACTTCACGGAATCCGGTAGCTTGAGCACCCCTCCTTGGGTCAACCTGTACCCCCTACGAGTGCGGCGAATAGTCTGCCAATTCTAGAGTGAGGCCCCTCTGCCTCTCAAAGCCATGAGATGCGGACCCGTTGCCCCCAGAACCCGGCTATCCGTGCAATCCGTCGCGGGGCAAAACCTAGTACAGTAATAAAAAATAGTACAACAGGTACATCGACCGCAACCTGGTCGTGCCCCTAAAGAATATTATACAACAGGCAGTGACGGCAGTCCACATGTTGGACGCTCGCCCTCATATGTACAAATAAATCCAAACTGCACTACTATTGCACACTTCTATCCACCACGACACATCCGCAACATCACAGCACAACACAGAACATCAACGCGAATGTCACGTTCGCAAACCCGTCTAAAAGAACTATAGCAATCAGACGCGGTTTACCGATCAAATGACATTCACGGTCGGAGATATAATGTAAGTACTGTAAACTAACACATTTAAATTTCGATCGACTAAATTTTCCCGAAGTGGGCCCTACGCAAATCTGCTGTACATTTAAAAATACTGGGCCCAAAAAAACAGTTCCAGAAACCACAATTTCCCAAGTAGAATCCACAGAAGAAAGATGGTCCACTGATTCACCTAGACGGCCGCGGTTCCGCGGCCAAAGCATGGCTTTGGCGGCGGTTCCGCGGCCGTACGGTCGGATCAGTGGGTCGAATTTCTTCTGTGTTCTTTAAAAATCCTGCTTGATTTTCTGAGATGCTCAAAAAAATTTTTAGACCAGATTTAAATTCAACAGAAACTTTAAACTTGAAAATTGTAGTTTTTGAAAATCTGTTCGATCGAACTTTTAAACTTGTTAGCACAAGTTAGTAAAGCTTAATGGCCTGGCTCTGATACCATGTAAGTCTACGGTAGCGCCCCGGCCGTCTTTCAGAAGCCAAAATGAGGAACAAAAACTTTTATAACTGGCGCTATCGCATACTATAACCCGGATCTGCCATTAACGCTAAACTAACAATCTACAAAGAGGGAGGAAAGGTTATACCGAACGATCCGAGTCCTTCGTTCTTTAACCATCATCCCACGCTCCGTTGCGGCTGCTCCGATCTCATCGATCTCCGATCTTCTCGTCCAGGTGGCACCACATCATCGGATCTTTAAACGGGCTTCCGCCTCTGACTCGAGGCAACTCGGTCGTCAAGTTAGCTAAAAGAGACGACCAAGATTGATGTAGAGAATGAGTGGAATACTTTGTCTCGCTTCGTCCAAAACCATGGACGAACGGTTAATGAAGTTGCCGTGGGAATCGGGTGATGGAATGAAATGAGCTGTAAAATTCCATACACCGAAAACTATCATCTATTTTCCAAATGAATCATCAAGTGTGAGTGAGAGAGTGAGGGGAGGGGCCCGGCCATATATAGGAGGTGGGGGGGTGAGTGTAGGAGAGGGAAAGGTAACCATAAGAGAAAAGATCAACCACAAATATCCTTCATGCAAACAAAACCTCATTAATGCAAATGGTGATTCATTAACCTAGTCACCATTGCATTAATGGCCCCATTAAAGCACTAATGACTCACCATGCCAAGTCACCCTTTCTAGAACCTTCTAGAAGCATGACTCACCCTCATCCAAGAAAAGATAAATCCGTATTTAACCAAATGTTAAATACGGCTGATAGAAAACTGGAAACTGGCAACTTCCAAAAGTGATCCCGAAACGAATTTCAGGATAACCCCGTAACTGTATAAATATACCCGCATTTGTATTACGACCGAATACAAATGCAACTGAGACAAAGATATTATATCTACTCTGTATAATACTTAGATCCGGCTTAAACCAAAGCCCACCAGTATTATCTGCCCGAAAAATAACACGTGCGTAAACGCACGTGCATTTTCCGAACCCTGCCATAAAACCATACGGCCTCTACAACATTTTGCCCGAACTTGGGAAACTGTCTGTGGGGGACTCTAATGACTCGTCAGTACAGTGGTAGTGGGTTTAACCATAAACCCTCAGCGGCACTAGCTATGCGTAACGGCTGCCCATGGACTGACCTCAAGGGAGGCAGATGAGCGAACTCATCCAGAAACCCTACTGAGCATAACAGTGACAATGTATATACAGTCCGGTCCGTTCGTCTATGAGTATCGCATATCCGGCCTAAGGGGCTAGTAACGTCAGACCCCCAATAGCTGTATAAGTCGTGTCGGAGACAAGCCCTGAACACCCTGAGATACTACTGGAGTACCTACCAGTAACTCTCACCTGCCTTGGCCAAGGACTTGGTGTAATGGCTTTCCTAGACACAGCGCGACCTCCACCCCTAATACCAGGAGAGACGAATCCCCTGCCGATCCGCTCACGTGCCTCCATGTGGCTCGGGACTGTACCCAAAAACTACCTGTTTGCACGACTCCTTTGAGCCGTGGTAGGGTAGAAATCAAAGCACAGTGGAAACTCACACGAGATAAATGACGACCTCAGGTCGATGAACTAACCTGTACACATGTCACCAGGGAACTGCTATCTGACGATATGTATAATACCAACTAGCAGATTCCCGGCGAGTCCTGTCCGGTGTACTCATAACCCAATGAGCACTTGTATACATCTTAGGTGATCCAACTGACACCAGTGGCTTGTGAGACCGGCCACCACCCCTCGTCGGGGTCTCGACTGTATACACTAGTCTACTCCGGAGTATCGATGCCCTGTCTCGAAACTCCCACGACTAGGGACCACTATTAAGGATATGCTTATAGACCACCTAACTCTCACGTATATGATCGCCCTCATACCGTTGGTAGTCAAGCAAGATCCTAAGGTCTCTACCAAAGTGTAATCGTGATCAGTCACCTGAACCTATACACAACTGATAAAGGCAAACCAGATAGCATACTATCATCTCGAGTAAGACTGTCCTACCGGTATAGGTCCTCCGCAATCATTGCAATCACGTACCTACGATCCAATAATTGACTTTGAGGGCACTATATCCAACAATCTAGAGAATTCTTATGGATATCTATTCTACTACAAGGAGGAACAAAAGGTGTTTGTTTCTCAGTATGCCACATTCTTGGAAAAAGAGTTTTTCACAAATAAAGCTGATGGCAATGTGGTAGATCTAGAAGAGGTTCTAGAAACACAAACTACAAATGACGACTTGGTTGAACCGACTGTTGCAACAGAAACTGAGGATACTCGGCCACTCCGTAGGTCTGGTAGGACTTCTGTAAGTCTACGCTAGCGCCCCGGCAGTCTACAGACGCCAAATGCGGAACAAAAACTTTTTAACTGGCGCTATCGTATACTTTAAACCGGATCTACCATTATTGCTAAACTAACAAACTGTAAAGAGTGTAGAAAGGTTATACCGAACGATCCGAGTCCTTCGTTCTTCAACCATCATCCCACGCTCCGTTGCGGCTGCTCCGATCTCGTCGATCTCCGATATCCTCGTCGAGGTGGCACCACATCGACGATTCTTTAAACGGACTCCCGCCTCTGACTTGAGGCAACTCGATCATCAAGTTTGCTAAAAGAGACGACCAAGAATGATGTAGAGAATGAGTAGATGACTTTGTCTCACTTCGTCCAAGTCCGTGGACGATCGGTTAATGAAGTTGCTGAGGGAATCGGGTGATGGAATGAAATGAGCTGTGAATTCCATACACCCCAAATATCTATCATAATATTTTTTCCAATGAAAACCATCAAGTGAGAGAGAGAGGAAGGGGGCCGGCCACTTATAGGAGTGGGAGGTGACCGTAGGAGAAAGAGGGTGACCACAAGAAAGCTTCTCACTCAAAATATCAAGAACAAATATCCTTAGCTAAACAAAATGCTTTAATGTTAAAGCATGAGTCACTTAAACACCTCAACAAGTCATTAATGCAACCAATGAAAACTCAACACCAATTAATCCTAGTCACCTCATCTAGAATCTTCTAGAACACTGACTCACCTCAACTGAAGAAAAGATAAACCCGTCTTTAACCGAATGTTAAAAAACGGCTGATAGAAAACTGGAAACTGGCAACTTCCAAAAGTGATCCTGAAACGACTTTCAGGATAACCCCGAAACTGTATAAATATACCCGCATTTGTATTACGACCGAATACAAATGCAACTGAGACAAAGATATTATACCTACTCAATATAATACTCGGATCCGGCTTAAACCAAAGCCGACCAGTATCATCTGCCCGAAAAATAACACGTGCGTAAACGCACGTGCATTTTCCGAACCCTGCCATAAAACCATACGACCTCTACAACGTTTCGCCCGAACTTGGGAAACTGTCTGTGGGGGACTCTAATGACTCGTCAGTACCCTGGCAGTGGGTTTAACCATAAACCGTCAGTGGCACTAGCAATGCGTAACGGCTGCCTACGGACTGACCTCAAGGGATGCCGATGAGCGAACTCATCCGGAAAACCCTACTGAGCCTAACAGTGACAATGTATATACAGTCCGGTCCGTTCGTCTATGAGTATCGCATATCTGCCTAGGGGGCTAGTAACGTCAGACCCCCAATAGCAGTATAAGTCGTGTCGGAGTGTAGCCCAATAACACCCTGAGATACTACTGGAGTACCTACCAGTAAATCTCCTGCCACGGCCGTGGGCTTTGTGTAATGGCTCTCCTAGACATAGCACGATCTCGCCCCCAATACCGGGAGAGACGAATCCCCTGCCGATCCGCTCACGTGCCTCCATATGGCTCGGGACTGTACCCAAAAGCTACCCGTTTGCACAACTCCTTTGAGCCGTGGTAGGGTAGAAATCAAAGCACAGTGGGAACTTACACGAGACAAATGACGACCTCAGGTCGATGAACTAACCTGTACACATGTCACCAGGGAACTGCTATCTGACGATAGATATAATACTAACTAGCAGATTCCCGGCGAGTCCTGTCCGGTGTACTCATAACCCAATGAGCACCTGTATACATCTTAGGTGATCCAACTGACACCAGTGGCTTGTGAGACCGGCCACCGCCCCTCGTCGGGGTCTCGACTGTATACACTAGTCTACTCCGGAGTATCGATGCCCTGTCTCGAAACTCCCACGACTAGGGACCACAATTAAGGATATGCGTATAAACCACCCAACTCTCACGTATATGATCGCCATCATACAGTTGGTAGTAAAGCAAGATCCTAAGGGCTCTATTAAAGCGTAACATGTAATTAGTCACCTGAACATGTACACGACTGATAAAGGCAAACCAGATAGCATACTATCATCTTGAGTAAGACTGTCCTACCGGTATAGGTCCTCCGCAATCATTGCAATCACGTACCTGTGATCCAATAATTGACTATGAGGGCACTATCTCCAACAATCTCCCACTTGCACTCAAGGCTAATTATTGCGATGTCGACTACTCACAGCCCGTGTGAAACCAAACATCCAACTCCTCTACTAATCAGTTTCACAAAGCCCGTTTGTAAAACTATTGTGTTCGAGAAATAGCCTTAGTGAGTGGATCCGCCTAGAAGTTTCTTTCTATATCTCTCTAAATCTCAAGTTCGCGGAGAAAGCCATCTCCCGAATTGAGTAATACCTGTCTTAGAATATGTCTGGATATCTGATGGGACCTAGTTCATAAATGAACTCCAAATCCAAACTTCTTAGACTGTATCGATCACTGAACCTAATCAGTATCCGGCACCATGCCACCCACAGTATCCTCTTGAACCACCTGTCCAAAATACTGTCCCTCTTCGTCAGAGGGAAAAACTATAACTCTGACAATCACTCTGTCAACCATGTCACTTTTGAAGCCTGGAATGATAATCGTCTCCCGAAGGAGGCTGCCGTCATCAAATCCGTAGAACATGTACTTATGTTCTAAAACCGCTTCCTTATGTTTCTCCAGGATTGGATTAATACAAACTTATTGCATCTAGTGCAAAAAAAACATTTGGTGTGGTACTTGACATCTCATGATTGACTCAATTGCCTAAGCAAGTGATCTGCCAATCATGTACATCCCTCTCCTCTTTAGTCTGTAAGACACCTTTAGAGAGGGTGACTCCATCACCTGCAGGTACACCACCATGCTAGGAGTCAACTATTCCAAAAACCATTAGAATATCTGTCAAAGTACCCACATTGGGAAACTACCCAAATCCAGATCTTAAACCATAGATCTAGAAACCAGAATGTCAAATATTATATCCATATCCTGTCTGGAGAAACAACTGTGTGACGACCACAGTACAACCGATAGTAGTATAGGAATTTTACTTCCTACTCTGTGTATGTCATCCAGATACCATGACATCACACCCTACTACCTTCTTAACTGATCCATCCCCTATTCTGATTGAAGTCAAACCCATGACTTTCACATCAAAATTAGATGATCTATCTCCGCTATAACTGCTCAAGTCTATAAATAGATATAAGCATCTTGCCCACTATGCTTCCGCTGCTCCCACTGACTACGACAACCCTCCTACCGGGTCTCATATCCTGGAACAACAGTAGTGTCAAGTCTGGGTAGATAAGAACCTCCCTGTCACCGTCCTTGAGCCTACCGAAGTACCTCTCGGGTGTCTGAGGTTACCTACCATATCTGCGGAGTGGCTATTGGAATGTCAAACCTGATTGAATATATAGGTCCTATTAAATTTTCCGTAATCGTTTGCGGTTCTGGAATCACTTCCAGTTCTACCATACTCCCACTACTGTTTTCTGAAAAAGATCCATTTTACTAAAACTGTGGCGAGTCAAGAACAATATCACTATTGATCTTGCAAATGGTAGAATATCAACCCTCGTCATAGCCAGGGTCAACCCACAAACAGCCATTACAGAAACGTGCCCTGAGTTATCCAGAGTCTGGTTATAAGCATAAGCTGGACAACTCCCCGTACCTTAATATCTTTTAAGGTACGAACTATTCTATATCCAATATAGAAACTTTGGCACTAATTTAATTGGAACCATATTCAAATCATGCAGCTGTCTCCAGTGCATATCAACTTAATGGAAAGAGGCTAATCAGCATTACTCAACTCAGGAATCCATCCAATTAAGAGTAACCTGAAAGAGAAACATGTTTCTCAAAACCATCACTATCATCTGAATACCAATCACAAGAATCTACATCTTCGATCTCTTTGAAGAATCCTGATACTTGTGACACCTGGTTCTCTACTTTATTCTTATACCCACAACTTCTCAAAACTTAGACCTTGTATTTCTACGAAACACTCGTCTAAATACTAGATAAGTTATAAGTAAATAGAACATAGTACGAGGACCTACCCCTTTGTCCTGATGGACACTGGACAACATACAATACTCTGTATAAGTCCGCTGAGTTTGAACAACTCAAAACCTGTGCGTTGTAGGTGGAAAACTGTACCCTGGCGATTTCCTCAAATATCACCAATTACAACGAATTCCGATATAATGAGGTTGATCACCTAATTCCCAATATCTTGCTCCCACTCATCATCTGTAAAACCATACAGATATGAGAATGAAACCTGGTAAATACATACCCTTGGAGTAAGTGTCTAATCGGGAAAACAGTTTTTCTTTAACAATGCACTGAAACATGAAAATGTTTCGTAGGGGTATCCTGGTATTCATAGCAATGCCTCTTCCATAATCCAATTCATGACTTCAACCGTATATTTTATTGCCGTCTCTCCAAATCCCTTTATTTGTCTTTAGTCGTTACCTTCTGTACACCATCGTTAGGCTAAATGGTTTTCTTCCTTCCCTACCGTTCGGCACCAGCCTATGGTTTGGAAGAAGACTATCCAGTAAGCATAATAGGTGTACCCTCCTAAACAAAGGAGTACTCGCATCTCGAGAGAAGGTGATGATAAAAGACAACTGAATAATACCTTATTCTTTTAAAGGTGAAATAGGAGTGGCGATGAAGTACGCGGTTTTGGTCGTGAATGATATCAGTCGCAATTTACTTTGCCCTCTTTCTAATCCCTTTATTTTGTCTTTACATATTACCTTCTGCACACCCTACTTAGGCTAATTGGTTTTTTTTATTCCCTACCTTTCGGCACCAGCCTATGGTTTGGAATAAGACTATCCAATAAGCGTAATAGGTGTACTCTCCTAAACCAAGGAGCTCTCGCAACCTGAGAGAAGGTGATAATAAAAGACAACTGAATAAACCAATTCTATTTCTCCTGAACCTGGATCCATCCTCGAAGAAGTTCCTTCGAGTTCGTATATAACCATACGATGGATCTATCCAATGGAAGTGGATATCCGTAGTAATACAGGTGTTCTGAGAAATTCAAAGGGTAAAAGAAGGAGTGGCAATGACTTATGCAACTCAGACAATCCAAAAGCCAGTATTTTAAGAAGGTCCGGTCAACTTGGTCACTGAGTCATAGTCTAGGGTCGGTCAAAGGTCGCTGCCATAGAGAGAGAGAAAAGAAACACTCTGCGTGCACTCTAACCTAGATCAGAATGGTCATCATTTTATCTAATCCGGAAACCTCCCACTGTCCTGTCAAATTCTCCTCCAAACCTAAAGAAGAATCAATCGGGATCACCCGAAGAGTAAACCAACTCATCAGTGGGAATCAGGATCCAACTCTCATCGCATGATAACGTGATGGAATGCATCCACGTTACTCATACTCCAGAAGGTATGCGCATACTTGGCAAGTTTCAGTTTCTTTAGAAACTCCCGATATGATTTTTTTGCCCCATGCTCTTATAACCTTGGCTTTGGTCAAAGTGTCATAAGTCACATGCCAAGTTCTACCCGTCACTATCTTGTCAATTTGAACCCACCCGCACATGCCCCTGACTTTGGCCAATCGGCAGAACGACTGTCCCAAACTAACTCATCTATCTATGCAACAATTGAATACCCGGCAGCTACCAAATACTATGCCTTAACTTTGGCTAAAATGCATAGCTTGAATACTACAAAATACCCAAAAGAAGTGACGGAGGGCTACGGCTGGTTTTTGGTGAAAAACCTTTAACGTAGTGAACTTGATATCGCTGAAGGAACCTGATAGCTTTTTAAAATATAGTGGCGAAAACCTTTTGCTAAAGAGGTCACTCCCGGTAAAGGGATCTCGGCTCTTTCCTCGTGGAATGAGGTGCAGGATATTCCACTGAATACCGCTATGCAAAGCAACTTGTAATCGACTATAGTGAAGTTATTACTCTGAAGCAAACTTCTGTCCAAGGGGTCAGTCCCGGTGAAGGGATATCGGCCCTTGCCCCGTCGAATGAGGTGCAGGATATTCCACTGAATACCGCTATGCATAACAAAAGGAAACGTCTTTGTAACAACACTTTTTAAATTTGTTCCAACAACTGTAAATAGGTTTGTTTAACTTTGCATTGATCAGAATCAACGCAGTCCCATCAATTAATCACACCAGAAAAGAACGAAAATAAAATGTACGTATATGCCATCCGCATTCGTCACTGGGTCCCGTCATCACCCGTTAGGTTACTTAACTAACGACAGAGCGGGGACTGGACTAGCGCGGGTGTAAAACATATACAACATCTAATAGTATATAAACCAATATACAATAATCGCTCCAGGCGTGATAGTATGCAACATTACAGAAAAGTAATAAGCATCACAGAACAATACAGATAATCTGGGATCCCCGAGTTTCACAGAGCCGCTGCTGAAACTCGACGTTCCCCTGTCGTGTGGATAGCCTGTGCAATGAAACCTAGACCCCTACGGGTGCGGCAAGTTACCCGCCAAAACCTGAAGCGAGGCAGCCCCCTACAGCATAGTGAATGGACCACCCAGCACTCCACGGAATCCGGTAATCTTGGGCACCCCTCCTTGGGTCAACCTGTACCCCCTACGAGTGCGGCGAATAGTCTGCCAATTCTAGAGTGGGGCCCCTCTGCCTCTCAAAGCCATGAGATGCGGACCCGTTGCCCCCCAGAACCCGGCTATCCGTGCACTCCGTCGCGGGGCAAAACCTAGTACAGTAATGAAAAATAGTACAATAGGTACATCGACCGCAACCTGGTCGTGCCCCAAAAGAATATTATACAACAGGCAGTGACGGCTGTCCACAAGTTGGACGCTCGCCCCGCAATATCAAATGTACAAATAAACACAAACTGTACTACCATTGCACACTGCTATCCACCACAACAAATCCGCAACATCACAGTACAACACAGAACATCAACGCGAATGTCACGTTCGCAAACCCGTCTAAAAGAACTATAGCAATCAAACGCGGTTTACCGATCAAATGACATTCCCGGTCGGAGATATAATGTAAGCACTGTAAACTAACATGTTTAAATTTCGATCGACCAAATATCAAGAAGTGGGCCCCACGACTTACTGGTGAACAGTAACAAAACCTGGGCGCAAATGATATATACCAAAAACCACAAAATCCAACAGAGAACTCACTGTGAAAATTTGGGGCCACGATCTCACTGTATGGCCGCTGAAGCGCGGTCAAACCATAGGTTTGACCGCGTTTCCGCGGCGGTATTATCGAATTACGTGCCCAAATTTCTACGTGGTTCTTAGAAAAGCCTGCACAGTTTTCTGAGACATGTAGAAAAATTTTAGGAGATCATTTAAAATCAACAGAAACTGTTAAGTTGGAAAAATGCAATTTTTGATTTCCGGTTCGATCGATGTTTTAAACATGTTACCACAAGTTAGTATAGCAAAATGGTTAGGCTCTGATACCACTGTAAGTCTACGCTAGCGCCCCGGCAGTCTACAGACGCCAAATGCAGAACAAAAACTTTTTAACTGGCGCTATCGTATACTTTAACCCGGATCTACCATTATTGCTAAACTAACAAACTGTAAAGAGTGTAGAAAGGTTATACCGAACGATCCGAGTCCTTCGTTCTTCAACCATCATCCCACGCTCCGTTGCGGCTGCTCCGATCTCGTCAATCTCCGATATCCTCGTCGAGGTGGCACCACATCGACGATTCTTTAAACGGGCTCCCGCCTCTGACTTGAGGCAACTCGATCGTCAAGTTTGCTAAAAGAGAAGACCAAGAATGATGTAGAGAATGAGTAGATAACTTTGTCTCACTTCGTCCAAGTCCGTGGACGATCGGTTAATGAAGTTGCCGAGGGAATCGGGTGATGGAATGAAATGAGCTGTGAATTCCATACACCCCAAATATCTATCATAATCTTTTTTCCAATGAAAACCATCAAGTGAGAGAGAGAGGAAGGGGGCCGGCCACTTATAGGAGTGGGAGGTGACCATAGGAGAAAGAGGGTGACCACAAGAAAGCTTCTCACTCAAAATATCAAGAACAAATATCCTTAGCTAAACAAAATGCTTTAATGTTAAAGCATGAGTCACTTAAACACCTCAACAAGTCATTAATGCAACCAATGAAAACTCAACACCAATTAATCCTAGTCACCTCATCTAGAATCTTCTAGAACACCGACTCACCTCAACTGAAGAAAAGATAAATCCGCCTTTAACCGAATGTTAAAAAACGGCTGATAGAAAACTGGAAACTGGCAACTTCCAAAAGTGATCCTGAAACGACTTTCAGGATAACCCCGAAACTGTATAAATATACCCGCATTTGTATTACGACCGAATACAAATGCAACTGAGACAAAGATATTATACCTACTCAATATAATACTCGGATCCGGCTTAAACCAAAGCCGACCAGTATCATCTGCCCGAAAAATAACACGTGCGTAAACGCACGTGCATTTTCCGAACCCTGCAATAAAACCATACGGCCTCTACAACGTTTCGCCCGAACTTGGGAAACTGTCTGTGGGGGACTCTAATGACTCGTCAGTACCCTGGCAGTGGGTTTAACCATAAACCGTCAGTGGCACTAGCAATGCGTAACGGCTGCCCACGGACTGACCTCAAGGGATGCCGATGAGCGAACTCATCCGGAAAACCCTTTTGAGCCTAACAGTGACAATGTATATACAGTCCGGTCCGTTCTTCTATGAGTATCGCATATCTGCCTAGGGGGCTAGTAACGTCAGACCCCCAATAGTAGTATAAGTCGTGTCGGAGTGTAGCCCAATAACACCCTGAGATACTACTGGAGTACCTACCAGTAAATCTCCTGCCACGGCCGTGGGCTTTGTGTAATGACTCTCCTAGACACAGCACGATCTCGCCCCCAATACCGGGAGAGACGAATCCCCTGCCGATCCGCTCACGTGCCTCCATATGGCCTGGGACTGTACCCAAAAGCTACCTGTTTGCACGACTCCTTTGAGCCGTGGTAGGGTAGAAATCAAAGCACAGTGGGAACTCACACGAGACAAATGACGACCTCAGGTCGATGAACTAACCTGTACACATGTCACCAGGGAACTGCTATCTGACGATAGATATAATACTAACTAGCAGATTCCCGGCGAGTCCTGTCCGGTGTACTCATAACCCAATGAGCACCTGTATACATCTTGTTAGTTATATGTATGCCCTAGAGGCCATTACTGTACATTGGATGTATATTGTAGTGGATGCTGGGACATATATAGGTAGGACTTTCTTGCTCGACATGATAGTACGCTATCTGGTTGCTCTTTATCTTAACATGTATACTTTCTGTCTCTCCGATTACATGTTGATAAAGCCCTTAGGATGTGTACTCGACTTCCAGGACTATGATGCAGATCATACTAGTGGGTCCTGGGTAGTCAATGAGTACATCCTTCATTGTTCCTAGTCGTGGGAATATCGAGACGGGGCATCGATATTCCAGAGTAGACTAGCGCATATCTTCTCGACCCATGCGATGGGCGATGGATGATCCCATATCCATTGGTGTTTGACATCGAAGATGGTATGCGGGTGCTCAGTGGAGACTGGGTACACTGAATGGACTCGCCGAGAACTCCCAGATGGTATTATACCTCACGTCAGATGGCAGTTCTCTGGTGACACTGGTACAGCTTAGTCTGTTGACTCGAGATCGTCATAGAGTCTTGTGTGTCTCCCACTGTGCTTTGATTTCCACCCTACCATGGCTCTACTGAGTTGTGCAAACAGGTGGTTTTTGGGTACAGTCCCGATTCACATGGAGGCAATGAGCGATAGGAGGGGATTCGTCTCTCCCGGTATTGGGGGTTGATGTTGCTCTATGCTTGACTGGCCATAACAGGAAATCCCTGGCCAGGGTTGCAGTGATATACTGGTAAGAGTTATCAGTAGTTTCACGAATGTTATGGACCTTACGTCGGCATGACTTATCGAGCTATTGGGGTCTGACGTTTACCACCCCTAGGCGATATATGCGACATATCAGACGAACAGACCGGACTATACGGTATGTGTTACTGGTTGGATTCGCAGGAGTGTGAGCGGGCTTGCTCGTCGATCTTCTGATCGCTCAATACCCGGGTGGCCGTTACGTTTAGCAGACCGCTTGCGGCTTGTGGGTATTTGATATGATCATCATCCGCTGCCGGCGTATTGACGACACAGAGGTTTCCTGGCTCAAGCGAAACGAAATAGGAGCGCATATGAGATATGTGCGGTACCGAGAATAATGTGTGTATGTGATACCGTATTTCATTCTCGCGATGAATGTGTCGAATGGTTGTATGCGATATAACCTAGTTATCGAATCAAGGATTGATTCGATAAGCCGATACATTGGATACTAGTCGGTTATATGCGATATGACCAGATCGTTAAATCAAGTGTTGATTTAATGATTTAATGCATAATTATATATATTTGATATATTACTTTGCATTAACTAGTATTGGTTCACTTTAAAAGGATTTTCTCACTTGAATTGTGCAAGTTGTATATGTGATATACTTTTGTGCACAAGATTGTATCATGTTTGATGATACTTGCTCTTTTGGGTTTGTGTAAAGATTAAACCATGTTTAGTGAATGGTTAGGGTTTCTTTTCTCTTATTTATTTATCCATTTATTATTATTTTGCAAAAGATAAAGAGAAAAAGAAATGGTGGCTTAGTTTGTTTTTTCTTTAAAGCTTCTTGAAGCTTTGAACAAGCCAACCATTCTTGTCTCTTCTTTAACCCTAACCACTCATCTAAACCTTGGTTAAATCTCTACACTAAACCATGGTTGAAGTTATGATAAGTATTCTTTTTATTTTCCTTTTTAAAATAACACTTATCATATCTTCTTCTTCTTCTTCTTCATCTTCTTCAACATGAAGAAAAGCTTTCTACACCAATGGCAACTTGAGAAATCAAGTGAGAAATCCAATTCTAAAGTCTACCCACTTCCTATTTCTTCATCCTCTACCTCTTGCCAAGTTGTATAGGGTGTTTCCTTCACAAGTTTTCATGGCTTGGTGAAGTTGGAGCTTGTTCTTGTGATGCCTCGACGTAGATCATCTTCGGCATCGAACCGACGATCAAGCCCGCCCATTCTTCGATGATACCGATGCTAGAGTCATGGGTTCATTTTGGACAGCGGAGGGACTTCATCACGGAGCCTAGGAGGTGGTGGACCGGATCTACAAAGGTTGTAGTCACTTTCCATTAGCATTTAATTCGATTACTTGCTTGCTTCGCCTCGTTTTCTAGTTAACGATCCGTATTAGGGTTTGTAGGCACTAGGAATTCTTTGATTTGTGCATGTTTGATCACTTGTGAGACTCCATTAGAGTGCCTAGGAACCCTACACATCTTAGGTGATCCAACTGACACCAGTGGCTTGTGAGACCGGCCACCGCCTCTCGTCGGGGTCTCGACTGTATACACTAGTCTACTCCGGAGTATCGATGCCCTGTCTCGAAACTCCCACGACTAGGGACCACAATTAAGGATATGCGTATAAACCACCCAACTCTCACGTATATGATCGCCATCATACAGTTGGTAGTAAAGCAAGATCCTAAGGGCTCTATCAAAGCGTAACATGTAATCAGTCACCTGAACATGTACACGACTGATAAAGACAAACCAGATAGCATACTATCATCTTGAGTAAGACTGTCCTACCGGTATAGGTCCTCCGCAATCATTGCAATCACGTACCTGTGATCCAATAATTGACTATGAGGGCACTATCTCCAACAACTTCTCGCCCACCGGAGAGGTACTACGGTTTCCTCATTGATGGTGACGGAGAAGACTGCATCATGGAGGATGATGATCCTACCAGCATTCAGCAAGCTATCACGAGTGGAGACTCTGTGAAGTGGCTGGATGCCATGAGATCCGAAATGGAGTCAATATACACCAACAAAGTATGGACTTTGGACGTTGTACCCCCTGGGGTAAAACCTGTGGGGGTGCAAATGGATCTTTAAAAGAAAGATTGGTGTAAATGGGCAGGTTGAGACCTATAAGGCAAGACTTGTGGCGAAGGGTTTTCGTCAAAGACCAGGTTTGAACTATGACAAGACTTTTTCTCCCGTAGCCATGCTTAAATCCATTCGGATCCTACTTGCTATTGCTGCTCACTACGACTATGAAATCTGGCAGATGGACGTTAAAACGGTATTTCTAAATAGAAATTTGGAGGAATGCGTTAATATGGATCAGCCAGAGGGCTTCATTGATAGTGGAAGCAGCGGGAAAGCTTGTAAATTGCTTAAATCCATATATGGGTTAAAGCAGACATCACGGAGTTGGAACATTTGTTTCGATGATGTTATCAAAGAGTTTGATTTCATCAAAAATCCAGATGAACCTTGTGTTTATAAGAAGGCTGTAGGGAGAGCTGTCACATTCCTCGTATTGTACGTGGATGACATTCTTCTGATAGGAAATGATATTCCTATGCTACAGTCGGTCAAATCTGTCACGACCCAAAAATGGCCCGTGACGGCCCTAATACTATGCAACGCCTAAAGACGCAACGTAGTAAAAGAAAGCCGAACCCAGAAATCTAAACCAAGAAAAGAATGCTGAAAAGATAATATAAGTTTTGAAACCATTGAAATCGCAACCCAAATTCTTTAAAAGTCTTATTTTCCTTCTTTAAAATTTTAGCAACACCCCATTTTTATAAAGACCAGTCAATATGAATACAACAGAAGAATAAGGACAGTAGAGAAAAAGCTGTATATATAAAGACATCAAATCCACCATAATACACACTACGTCCTCACCAAGTCTCTATGTCAATAATACAACAGTAGATGGAGAGTACAATATAACGAGGTACAATATATAATACAGATAACCGTCTAACCCACCTATGCAAAAGGGTACTGTGAGCTGATGCGGTATCTGTAGCAAAAGATGGTAGCTGGATAGCTGGATAGGGGAATAGCCTGCCTCGACTACTCTGGGGAAAAACCTGAAACACCTGTGGCACAACGGGGGTGAGTTGCCAACTCGTGAATAGTATAAAACATATGCAGGTAATCGCAGGAATGCACGTACAGCATGAATCTAAGATATGCGATTACAGTAGTAATAATATGTCATGCAATGCTGGAATAAAGAGAGTACACTAGCAGGTACAATCAATAAGTGAAGCGATAGTAACATGACAATAGTATGCAGTAGAGATGTGAGAAAGCAAATATGCAACTATCATAAGGGTACAATACAAGTACTACCAATGTATGAATCTGTGCATAAGGTAGGTAATGGTGAGGTATAGGGTGGAATATGTCATTTTCCACGGAAACCTGACGTCGTGGTAGGATCACAATCCATCAAGATACTCCAATCCCAAATCCTCAAACCAGGCCCCCATATTGGGCACTCACATCAAATAAGTCTCACATCTCCTCAATGTACAGTATCGAGTAATCTCCTATATCCCGAATGTACAAATCACCAATCACATAGGTATATCCAAAGTCCAAGTCCCAATGAATCACCTAGTATCCCAAGTCCAATCTCAATATGAATCTAACATTCTAAAGATATATATATATATATATATATATATATATATATATATATATATATATATATATATGTACAAAAATAAATATGACGGGGGCAATACACATATATTAGCGTGCCATACCACTAATATTGGTGTAAGGGTATATATAACAACGGCTAAATCCCCTGTTATATATACAAAAAGGGGGTTAAAGAAATATGATGAAACCATGTGCCAAGCATCGGCACAGAAATCCTCGTATATGGGGCTCCGTCAGTCCGGATCAGCCCACGGAGTCCGTCTGCAGTGTCGGCCCTCGGCCTCGACAGTACAGGTCATCCCGCATCCACCTCTCTACTCTGGCCAGTAGCCTCCAGACAACTGCCAGGTTTAAACAATCACCGGTAGGTACTCGCCCGCCTCCAGGCTCAATCGGCAAACCCATCGATCTTCTTGCCGAGGGGAACCATACCGGGCCCCACCATGTACTCTCATACGGCAACCACACATCGTATGGAGTATATAATCAGCACCGATAAAACTCATGGGGGACGCTTGAAATATCATATCAAGGAAATCGGGTTGTTACATGTATGCATAATTTCATGAACTCCCGCGGTTCCCAAATCCCGAAAACATCATATAAAATCCAGATAAACAATGCGCAATCCAAGAATAATGTATGCGATATATCTGAATGCGAGCAGGTAAACACAAGTATATAGCTGAACCAGATGTATGCGAAATCATGATAAGGTACAGCTAAGTAACATCAGTAAATGTGAAAGTGCGACAACAACTGAATATGTATCTAACATACAGGTGTAGCAAAGTATAGGTATCTACCTATAAGAACAGATGTCGTATACCCCCCTGGGTATAAGTAACATATGTAGGAAATCCCTCCCGGTATAAGTAAAATATGTATGAGGTATACCTGTAGCTGTATCGCAAAGTGAAAATATACCTATCACTAAAGGTATGATACACTATAGGTATACCGATAAACTAGATGTCAAGTGTGGCAAGCAATGGTAGCTATAAGGGGTAGTGTGTGACATGGCAATTATTGACGGTGTGTGTGTAGCATGCAATCCGTGCTTGTGCAACATGAACCGTCAATAATGTGTGCAGTGTCCTACGGCAACTAGTCACAGTATATAACTATATCAAGGAAATGCAGTAAATGCGCAATTCTACAATGACGTAGAATGTGCGACAGGTAAATGAATCCTAGCCCAGACGCATAACGCCATGCGGGCGATTCCCCTGTAGATGTTATATCTACTCACCTAAACTCCACGCTGGGTGAATCCTATCACCTGCTTCCCCTGTAGCTGTGTCCGTCTGCAAACCTGCAAGTACGACAAGAAATCACATATAAGTCAAATATCTCGCGAAACGCGATATCGAATCAAAACGAGAAACTCGCGTCGCGAACTAAACGCGCGTGTGCACGATACGCTGAATCGTGTGTGTACGCGTCTAAAACCATCGCGACACGCCGCGATACGCTGGATCACAGAACCCACTCACGTATCGCGCAAACACAACGGACATGCAAAACGACATATAGTCCCAGATTTTCCTACAGGAAAGATATTGCAAAACTATACATGCCAAAGACCTAAACAACACAGCAGGGACCCCTAGCCAAAAGACCAACACCCAACTCCCCAACTTGGCCGCAAATTGCGGCCAATCTGGAGAAATTGGCGGCCTGAACAAGGGGGTAGGGGCTCGTCTTCTGGTGGTGTGTTCTAGACCTAGGTATCATGTCCCAGTTTCCACAATTTTACTCTGCAAGGTCCGGGTCTATAGCAGATCACAAAAGTCATAAATATCGCTTTAAAACACCAATTTTGCACAAAACACAAACTATATGGTATTTTAGTGTAATCTGGGGATTTCTCAGTTGAAGTGGCCTAACTAACACTAAACCAACCTAAGGTAGCTAACCAAATCAACAATTATCCACAATTCCACTTAAACACCACAATTAGCACTAAACTTAGCTATTTAGCACTAATCGACACAAAACTTAAGCAAACATGAAATGGGGTTCAGAAATTACCCTGTAGCACCCTAAGAAACAGGAGAAGAAGTGTGTGGAGGAGGTGAGAGCTTGCCACAACTGCTGAATGCCCCTGCTGCTGCTGCCCTTGCTAGCTGCTGCTGCTGCTTCTGCTATTGCTGCTATTATTGTTGCTTTTGTTGTTGTATTGTTGTTGTTGTAGTTGTTGTTGATGCTGGTGATGATGTTTGCTACCTCCTCTTCTTGCCACTGCTGCTGCCCTCAGCTTGCTGATGCTGCTGCTTCTCTCTCTCTCTCTCAGCAGTGTGTGTGTGTGTGTAGGTGAAGCTGCTGCTGCCGATCCTGTTGCTGCTGCTGATGCTGAGGGATGTGTGTGTGTGTTGTGAGAGAGTGAGAGTGAGTCAAGAGGAAATGAGAGGAGAATGAGAGCACACACAAGAAACCCCTTCTCACTCTCTCTCACTTCATTAATGAGGGCATGGGCAAAGCCATGATGCCCCATGCTCTCTCTCTCTCTCTCTCCCTCTCTCAAAGTCAACAATTCAATCCCAAAAATTAAACCTTTTACAAATTCATTTTCCATTTTTAAAACTATCCCTACTAAATACAACCATGACACTAACCTAAAGAGAATGGGTTAGTTTATCATGCTTGCCAAACATGGTCTAACCCCAAAAATAAGTCTAGTTTACATGCACAAGTGTGTGTGTGCCTAACAAAATTCTATTAAAATACGCATTAAATAAGATAAAATATTTAAAACTTAATTTGGTAAACTTTTTATTAAAAACTATATATTAAAATATAATTAGCTACAAAACACATTCTAAGGTGTTACAATCTCCCCCCCTTAAAAGAAATTCGTCCCCGAATTTAAAACTTATACTGTTACACGTACCTTCAAAAGAAGATTAAGATCCTCAAATCTCGCTCGCAGCCTCCCAAGTGACTATCTCACTACACGGCTACGCCCGAGAAAACCCTTCACAGATGGTAAGACCTTTGACCGACGTTTCTCCACCTGTCGAGCCCTTAACACACATGGCTGCGGGTGAACGAAAGATCGCGTCCAGCTAAAAGGTCTGGTGCTAAATCATGTGAGAAAGGTCAAGAAGGTAATTGTAAAGTATCCTCACAAGGAATACGGGGTGAAAATCCAGTAATCTGGGCGGAAGTGCCAAATTGAGGGCAACAAAACTAACTCACTTAAAGGATCTCAGAAGGACCTAAATCCTGGGATAAGCTTCCCAAAATCCAACACGTCATTCATCGGAAGTCCATAGGCATACATGATCTGTCCTACGAACTCGAGTCTATGACCAACACAGTCGTCATAAGACCTTAGTTCGAAATGGACAATCTCCATCCTGACCTAACACAACTGGACCGTCTCCGAAGTCTCTAGACTAGCTGGGGTCCGAAGTCCTACTTACGCAGAGTCAGAAAACAACAGGCTGGCGATCGACACGACCTAACCCCTAAGCCTAAGGGTAGCCAATTGGAGTGTCTCCTGATAATAGCTATCGAAAGAGAACCCTAACGATGGCGAGTGACGATCCCCAACTGCTGACAACAACCAAACAAACACACAAACTTAACAAAACAACTGAGCAAACTGAGTATAACCGGATGACAA
Organism: Agapanthus africanus; assembly: GCA_030015575.1. Taxonomy (NCBI): domain Eukaryota; kingdom Viridiplantae; phylum Streptophyta; class Magnoliopsida; order Asparagales; family Amaryllidaceae; genus Agapanthus; species Agapanthus africanus. Next base: position 276,153,438 of record JASDDO010000010.1, on the reverse strand, counting down.
GAATCCGAATGGAGTCACACCCTAACAAACTTAACGGAATTCATGGAGATCTGCTCCCACTCCTTCTTCGGAACGGTAAAAAAAAAAATTGCAATTCTCCAGCCGGCCTCACATGCTCGACCCACAGCACACAACAAGATAGACACCTTGAAACGAAACCTGAAACTTCTCCTTACATTCCTGTCCACTCGTAACTATCTCACAAGTCACGCCAAAGCTGGTGGAACTTGAATGCATAAAGAGAGTTGACAGATGTGCATATTCTAGGATTACACGTCTCTACCCGATGAAACCAGGTACACAGACGCGTCCTTAACTTAGCACACCCTTGTCACCATCAAGGTCTCCGAATCATTACCCAGCCGAGTATGCTCAAGTATCGCTGACGAATGAGCATAGGCGGGCAGTGTCTCGCGAAAACGATTTAAGAAAAGGGGTCGGGCGCGGACATGAGCAAGCTGTCCCCTCCGTAGAGACGAACTAAGCTATACTCGACGATCACACAAGAACTGTAAATCTGCAGAAGACTAACACAACAATCCAAATCTGCTGCAGGAAGATGTACATTAAGCTCTAGTGGTCCGTGGAAAGTCTGACACGACTCTCAAGCAAGTAGTGTCTCCAAATATCCAACGCAAAACCACCGCGGCCATCTCCAGATCATGAGTGGAATATCCTCCTCGAAATTCCCCCAAATGTAGGGAAAGCAAAAACGATATCTCTATAGTGTCACCTCAGTACACCCTCGAGCCCACTCAAGAAACATTACAGTTAAACAACGAAATCGCCCGAACCAAAAGCAAAGAAAGACTGATGCAGCTGTTAACTGAATCTTCAACTGCTGAAAACTCCGTAAACATGCCTCAGTCCAAAGAAAGAAACCTCCCTTCTGGTCAATTCAGTCAACGGTACAGCACTACTCTAGCAATCCTGCACGAAACGGCGGTAAAAACCTGCTAAGACCAACCATCTGCGGATCTCCGTCCTGCACACAAGTCTGGGCCTACGCTGTACGGCCACGATCTCCCTCGGAACCATACGAAACCGTCTCCCGCGACTACAAGACCTAGGAGTCAACACAAACAAGCCTGAAGAAACACTCCGAGAATTTAGCAACTGCTGGTGCTCTCCCAGCATCTGCATAACAAATCCTCAAATGCTACTCCTGTTCCTCAAGACACATTAAATAGACCAGAATGTCGTTAATAACACAACAGAAACTGGTCGAGGAACGGCCTGAAGAAATCTGGTTCATCATTTCTACGAATGCTGCTAGGGCGACAGTGAATCCAACGACTCACAAAAACACACAAAGCCCGTAGCACGCACAAGGCAGTCTTCGGAATGCCGTCACTCCGAATCCGCAATAATGATGACCTGATCCCAAACACACTTAGAAAAAAAGTCTCGCACTTTGGAGCTGATCGAAGAAATCGTCACGGCGAGGTGAAGGATACCTATCCGCACCGTAAGCCGGTTAAATTGACGATCCGTCGATACGCAACCCTAAGCTGCCGTCTTTCTCCTCGACGAACAGAAATAGGAGTTTCCAAAAGCGAAACATTCAGACGCACAAAACTCCCCAAACCAAAACTCTGCAGCTGATCCTTAAGCTCCCTCAGCTTCGCCGGCTCATCTAGAACAACGTCGGAAAACTCTCGCACGAAAAGAACCCGGTCCAGCAATCCTACGGTGACTCCGGTATCACGAATGAACGCCAAGAATCCACGCCATCTCTTCAGTAGCCGACTAGCGAAAAAGGCTGAATTCGAGCTGTGAAAGGCGGCACAACTATCCACCTGCACAACAAGAACTGACTTGCCGGGGAAAACAAACCCTAACTTGCTTCCACACGGTAGTCCACAGACGCCTAACACGTAGTTAACCAGTCCGTGCCCAGGAGAACGTCAAATCCAACATCTCTAGAAGGATCAAACGACGGACGAAACTCTACCTCCTACCCGATTGGCACAAAACTGAAATACGTGTCGCGCAACAAAAGAATCGCTGACAGAAGTTAAAACAACTACGACTAATCTACCCAACCACGGTACAAACAAGAAACAAACAAATACACCAAGAGAAAATATAACTCAAGGGTACCTGAAAACTCCACATTGGACGTCTGCGCGTCCCGATGAGTAGAAGCAAACTCCTGTGTCTGCCCTCTACTCGCAGCTGGATGAACTCCTCTGGTAGCCTGGGCCCTCTGAGCAAATTCTCCACGTCCACGGCCTCTCTGAAAACGATCCTGACGCCGTGTTGAGGAACAATCCCTGACGAAGTGCTTAAGGCTTCCGCATCGAAAACATCCACGTGCTGACTGCTGACCATCCTGGGGATGAGAGCTGAACGACTGTGCTCGTCCCAAGCCTCTGCTACTCCCGTAGTGGCCACGAAATCTGTCTCGACGACCGAACCTCTGTCTCTGGGCTGGTACGCTGGTACGAGTCCTCCACTGTCCTGGAATATGTGTCTCGTCAACTGGAGCTGCCACCACTGGTGCTATGTAGGTGACGGACTGCTGCATACTGATCGTAAGGGACAGCTGAGTAACAGGGGTGACAACCTCCTGTCGTAGCTCCCGAACGACGTCAACTAAAGAACTCATCGTCTGGGGGAACTCCTGCATCTCTACCAAAAGTCTATCCATGGTATAGGTCGTAGGCTGATCCGTCTGCACCTGTGCAACTAGAGTGCCATCCTGGTCAGTACTCGTCTCACCCGAGCTAACTCTGACCTCGGCCCTCGCTGCATCGCTCTGAGTCCCCATAGTCATCGGCGGCAAGGCTATAAATAGATATAAGATGAGATTCGATAAGAATTAGGAAATCGAATCTCAAAGATATGAATCATCAAGGAAGGAATGTCAAGCAAATTGTACTTAGGTCACTTAATGCAAAGTACCGCGCTGTAGGTATGCTGCAGACATACACACACTACGTTACTCCGCTTAAGCTACCTACTCCATCATACTAAGGTCATCCTACACTCCGAAAGGTAAAACCTAACGCTCTGATACCAACTTTGTCACGACCCAAAAATGGCCCGTGATGGCCCTAATACTATGCAACGCCTAAAGACGCAACGTAGTAAAAGAAAGCCGAACCCAGAAATCTAAACCAAGAAAAGAATGCTGAAAAGATAATATAAGTTTTGAAACCATTGAAATCGCAACCCAAATTCTTTAAAAGTCTTATTTTCCTTCTTTAAAATTTTAGCAACACCCAATTTTTATAAAGACCAGTCAATATGAATACAACAGAAGAATAAGGACAGTAGAGAAAAAGCTGTATACATAAAGACATCAAATCCACCATAATACACACTACGTCCTCACCAAGTCTCTATGTCAATAATACAACAGTAGATGGAGAGTACAATATAACGAGGTACAATATATAATACAGATAACCGTCTAACCCACCTATGCAAAAGGGTACTGTGAGCTGATGCGGTATCTATAGCAAAAGATGGTAGCTGGATAGCTGGATAGGGGAATAGCCTGCCTCGACTACTCTGGGGAAAAACCTGAAACACCTGTGGCACAACGGGGGTGAGTTGCCAACTCGTGAATAGTATAAAACATATGCAGGTAATCGCAGGAATGCACGTACAACATGAATCTAAGATATGCGATTACAGTAGTAATAATATGTCATGCAATGCTGGAATAAAGAGAGTACACTAGCAGGTACAATCAATAAGTGAAGCGATAGTAACATGACAATAGTATGCAGTAGAGATGTGAGAAAGCAAATATGCAACTATCATAAGGGTACACTACAAGTACTACCAATGTATGAATCTGTGCATAAGGTAGGTAATGGTGAGGTATAGGGTGGAATATGTCATTTTCCACGGAAACCTGACGTCGTGGTAGGATCACAATCCATCAAGATACTCCAATCCCAAATCCTCAAACCAGGCCCCCATATTGGGCACTCACATCAAATAAGTCTCACATCTCCTCAATGTACAGTATCGAGTAATCTCCTATATCCCGAATGTACAAATCACCAATCACATAGGTATATCCAAAGTCCAAGTCCCAATGAATCACCTAGTATCCCAAGTCCAATCTCAATATGAATCTAACATTCTAAAGATATATATATATGTACAGAAATAAATATGACGGGGGCAATACACATATATTAGCGTCCCATACTACTAATATTGGTGTAAGGGTATATATAACAACGGCTAAATCCCCTGTTATATATACAAAAAGGGGGTTAAAGAAATATCATGAAACCATGTGCCAAGCATCGGCACAGAAATCCTCGTATATGGGGCTCCGTCAGTCCGGATCAGCCCACGGGGTCCGTCTGCAGTGTCGGCCCTCGGCCTCGACAGTACAGGTCATCCCGCATCCACCTCTCTACTCTGGCCAGTAGCCTCCAGACAACTGCCAGGTCCAAACAATCACCGGTAGGTACTCGCCCGCCTCCAGGCTCAATTGGCAAACCCATCGATCTTCTTGCCGAGGGGAACCATACCGGGCCCCACCATGTACTCTCATATGGCAACCACACCTCGTATGGAGTATATAATCAGCACCGATAAAACTCATGGGGGACGCTCGAAATATCATATCAAGGAAACCGGGTTGTTACATGTATGCATAATTTCATGAACTCCCGCGGTTCCCAAATCCCGAAAACATCATATAAAATCCAGATAAACAATGCGCAATCCAAGAATAATGTATGCGATATATCTGAATGCGAGCAGGTAAACACAAGTATATAGCTGAACCAGATGTATGCGAAATCATGATAAGGTACAGCTAAGTAACATCAGTAAATGTGAAAGTGCGACAACAACTGAATATGTATCTAACATACAGGTGTAGCAAAGTATAGGTATCTACCTATAAGAACTGATGTCGTATACCCCCCTGGGTATAAGTAACATATGTAGGAAATCCCTCCCGGTATAAGTAAAATATGTATGAGGTATACCTGTAGCTGTATCGCAAAGTGAAAATATACCTATCACTAAAGGTATGATACACTATAGTTATACCGATAAACTAGATGTCAAGTGTGGCAAGCAATGGTAGCTATAAGGGGTAGTGTGTGACATGGCAATTATTGACGGTGTGTGTGTAGCATGCAATCCGTGCTTGTGCAACATGAACCGTCAATAATGTGTGCAGTGTCCTACGGCAGCTAGTCACAGTATATAACTATATCAAGGAAATGCAGTAAATGCGCAATTCTACAATGACGTAGAATGTGCGACAGGTAAATGAATCCTAGCCCAGACGCATAACGCCATGCGGGCGATTCCCTTGTAGATGTTATATCTACTCACCTAAACTCCACGCTGGGTGAATCCTATCACCTGCTTCCCCTGTAGCTGTGTCCGTCTGCAAACCTGCAAGTACGACAAGAAATCACATATAAGTCAATTATCTCGCGAAACGCGATATCGAATCAAAACGAGAAACTCGCGTCGCGAACTAAACTCGCGTGTGCACGATACGCTGAATCGTGTGTGTACGCGTCTAAAACCATCGCGACACGCCGCGAACGCTGGATCACAGAACCCACTCACGTATCGCGCAAACACAACGGACATGCAAAACGACATATAGTCCCAGATTTTCCTACAGGCAAGATATTGCAAAACTATACATGCCAAAGACCTAAACAACACAGCAGGGACCCCTAGCCAAAAGACCAACACCCAACTCCCCAACTTGGCCGCAAATTGCGGCCAATCTGGAGAAATTGGCGGCCTGAACAAGGGGGTAGGGGCTCGTCTTCTGGTGGTGTGTTCTAGACCTAGGTATCATGTCCCAGTTTCCACAATTTTACTCTGCAAGGTCCGGGTCTATAGCAGATCACAAAAGTCACAAATATCGCTTTAAAACACCAATTTTGCACAAAACACAAACTATATGGTATTTTAGTGTAATCTGGGGATTTCTCAGTTGAAGTGGCCTAACTAACACTAAACCTACCTAAGGTAGCTAACCAAATCAACAATTATACACAATTCCACTTAAACACCACAATTAGCACTAAACTTAGCTATTTAGCACTAATCGACACAAAACTTAAGCAAACATGAAATGGGGTTCAGAAATTACCCTGTAGCACCCTAAGAAACAGGAGAAGAAGTGTGTGGAGGAGGTGAGAGCTTGCCACAACTGCTGAATGCCCCTGCTGCTGCTGCCCTTGCGAGCTTCTGCTATTGCTGCTATTATTGTTGCTGCTGTTGTTGTATTGTTGTTGTTGTAGTTGTTGTTGATGCTGGTGATGATGTTTGCTACCTCCTCTTCTTGCCACTGCTGCTGCCTCAGCTTGCTGATGCTGCTGCTTCTCTCTCTCTCTCTCAGCAGTGTGTGTGTGTAGGTGAAGCTGCTGCTGCCGATCCTGTTGCTGCTGCTGATGCTGAGGGATGTGTGTGTGTGTTGTGAGAGAGTGAGAGTGAGTCAAGAGGAAATGAGAGCACACATAAGAAACCCCTTCTCACTCTCTCTCACTTCATTAATGAGGGCATGGGCAAAGCTATGATGCCCCATGCTCGCTCTCTCTCTCTCTCTCTCTCTCTCCCTCTCTCAAAGTCAACAATTCAATCCCAAAAATTAAACCTTTTACAAATTCATTTTCCATTTTTAAAACTATCCCTACTAAATACAACCATGACACTAACCTAAAGAGAATGGGTTAGTTTATCATGCTTGCCAAACATGGTCTAACCCTAAAAACAAGTCTAGTTTACATGCACAAGTGTGTGTGTGCCTAAAAAAATTCTATTAAAATACACATTAAATAAGATAAAATATTTAAAACTTAATTTGGTAAACTTTTTATTAAAAACTATATATTAAAATATAATTAGCTACAAAACACATTCTAAGGTGTTACAAAATCTTTCTTATCACTAAGGTTCTCCATGAAGGACCTGGGTGATGCCACATACATTCTGGGCATTAGGATCTATAGGGATAGATCCAAGAGCTTATTAGGATTGTCCCATACCAGGTACATAAACACCATCCTAAAAAGGTTTAGTATGGAAGACTCCAAGCGGGGTGCCTTATCCGCTTGCCATGGGTCACTCTCTCCAAGGACTCTTTCCCAAAGACCGATGAAGAGAGAGCTCACATGAGCATTATACCCGATGCTTCGGCAGTAGGATCTATAATGTATGCGATGTTATGTATACGCCCAGATGTAGCTTATGCACTTAGTGTCGTAAGCAGGTATCAATCCAACCCAGGGGAGAATCACTAGATAGCTGTGAAGAACAATCTCAAGTACTTGCGAAGGACTAAAGAATTGTTCCTGGTGTATGGTAATAGAGATCTCCAAATGGAGGCCATTACCAATTCGAGCTTCCAGAGCGATGAGGACGACAACAAATCTATCTCTGGGTTTGTATTTACCCTCAATAGAGGGGCGGTAAGTTGGAAGAGTTCCAAACATTATACCGTTGCAGACTCTACGATGGAGGCTGAGTACATTGCTGCAAATGATGCTGCCAAGGAAGCCGTCTGGATGAAGAAGTTCATCTCGGAGCTAGGAGTAGTTCCAACCATTATTGATCCAATACCATTGTATTGTGATAATAATGAGGCTATGGCATTAGCCAAGGAGCCCAGGTCCGATCAGCAGTCCAGACACATCCTGAGGCGTTTTCATTTGATCCGGGAGATTGTAGATCGCCGCGAGATCGAGATTAAGAGAGTGGGAGATTGTTGGATATATGTATGCCCTAGAGGCCATTATATGATAGTGGATGTATTTATACATGTATGTATATATATATATATGTATATATATATATATATATATATATATATATATATATTCAGTGTACATTCTTGCTCGACAAGATAGTATGCTATCTGGTTCTTCTTTATCTGACATGTTGATTTGATCATGCTTTTATTCATTCATACATGTTGATAAAGTCCTGAGAATATAGGCTTGACTACTGTGATTATGATGGGGATCATACTAGTGGGACATCTGTAGTTTATAAGAATATCCTTAAATGTCCCTAGTCGTAGGTATATCGAGACGGGGCATCGATATACCAGAGTAGACTAGCGTATATGATACTAGACCCATATGATGGGCGATGGATGTTCCCACATTCATCGATGTTTGACATCGAGATCGTATACGGGTGCTCAGTGGTGACTGGGTACACTGGACGGACTCACCGAGAACTCCTATATGGAATTATATCTATCGTCGGATAGCAGTTCTCAGGTGACACTGGTGCAGGTTAGTCTGTAGACCCGAGATCGCCATAGAGTCTTGTGTGTTCTCCCACTGTACTTTGATTACCACTCTACCAAGGCTCTACTGAGTCGTGCAAACAGGTGGCCGTTGGGTACAGTCCCGAGACACACGAAGGCGATGAGCGATAGGAGGGGTTTCGTCTCTCCCTGTATTGGGAGTGGATGCTGTGCTGTGCTCGATTGGCTATATCAGTAAGTCCCTGGCCAGGGCTGTTGAGATTTACTAATAAGTGTTATCAGTAGTTTCTCGATCTGTTATAGACCATTCATTGGCACGACTTATTGAGTTATTGGGGTCGACGTTACCATCCCTAGACTTGATATGAAGCATATCTGACGAAGAGACCGGACTGTACGGTAGTGTTGCCGGCTGGCTCGACGGGAGTTGTGACATGTTCGCTTGTTTTTTTCTGATCGCTCAATACCCGGGTGGCCCTTACGTTTAGCTGACCGCTTGCGGCTTAGGGGTGCTTGATATGATCATCACCCACTGTCGGCGTATTGACGAGTCTTAGAGTCCCACAATGGAGTTTCCTAGTCCAGGCAAAACGATGTGGTGTGCATATGAGATATGCGCGTGGACCCGGTTAAAATGCGTGTATGAGATACGGTATATTAATCGGGCGGTTTACTTTTGGTCGGGTCGTATGTGATATGACCGGGTTGCTAAATCAAGTGTTGATTTATCATTGACCATTGGTTTCTCACTTGAAATCCTTTCTTGTCTTTTTGTTGTATGCATGCATGTATGCATTCATTCTTATTCATGCACATATGGATGTGCATGCACACATACATGCATACATCATTCTATCATGGTTGTTGATATAGTGGATGGTGGCAATATAAGACTCACACCCTTTATAAAATATATATGGATATTATTTTTGGAAAAGGAAAATGGAAATGGAAATTGTTTCATGGTTTAAATATTTTATTCTTGCTCTAACCCATTAGTTTAACCATGATTCATTTTCTATGGCCATTTTTGTTCCAAACTAAAATATCTAGATATTTTATAACTATGGTTAAGAATGAGAGATAGAAAATATATATTCTCTTTTCTCATTTTTATTTTACAAGCTTATCATTATCTTGAGTTTTATAAGCCATCATCTTCTTCCTCCTTTGTCTCTTGCTCTCTAGTTTTCTCAAGTGAGCAAAAGAGTTACCAAGTTAGGATTTTAAAGTGAGAAAACAAACCACAACACCATTCTACACTAGTTTTGCCCATTAGTGTAGAGTGTTAGCTTCCATTTCTTCTCTTGATCTAGTGAAGCTTCAAGCTTGGACAAAGAGGACTCCGGGTGGATCGTCGTGGACCTAGAGGATCTCAAGCGGACCTTTTTCCAACCCTCAAGTAGCTAAGGAGTCTAGCGTAGGGAGCTACAAAGGTTGTACTCTCAAAACCCTAGCTTTTTCTACTTGTGATGATGTCAAAGTAATGAAACCCTAAATTTCTAGTGATGATTCTTTGTATGTTCACTTAACACCTTAAAATTTTTGATTTTGGCACATGTGATGCTTCCAAACCCTTCATGAGGTGCTAGGTAAACCTACCAATGGTATCAGTGCCATACTAGAGCTTTAGGCGATGCTTAGGCGAAGTTAAAACTCCGATCGAACCAAAAAATACGCATTTTAACCCTTCTCTGGACATTTATTTAATACTGTGTTTTTTCAGAATTAAAAATACTTAAAAAATTTAGGAGGGAAATCTAAACAAAACTGTAAAATTCGAAGCCATAATCCGTACATACCGCCGCGGAACCGCGGCCATACCTTTCTTGGGCCGCGGATCCGCGGCCGTACAGGGATATTATTGCCTCGTTTTTATACAGTAATGTTCTTGTCTGCTTGTAAATATTTTTGGGTATTTTTAATCTGGCTCAAGTGTTGAGTGTTCTGGGGATTATTTTGGATTCGTTGATTCGATCGGAATATTTAATTTCGTGTTGTTCTCGGGTAATTTAGAAAGTATTAAAAAGTTCGAACGGATATCATTAACTCACTTTTTCCCGACACGAAAATCTTTCAAGTGTTGAATTTTTTCTCGAGTTTAAATCTTTCGGAAATACGTGCATGTAACGTGGTGGACCCTCTAGAAGAACATAAACCTTAACTCGATTATGTGACCGTCTGAACTGCCTCTAAATCTTAGGGTTTGGGGCAGTACGGCGTGCCATATGTGAGGCGTTGGCTTGACCCTTCTACGGCTGGACCGCTGCTGCTGTGGCATGTTCCGGGATTTTTGAACTCCGCTCAAGTGTTGAGCTATTTAGGAAATCTTGGGTATTTGATTATTCGATCGGAAAGTTTATTACTGTCTATTTATCTGGAATGTGATACAATATGTGGAATTCATATAGTTAGGCATGAAATGCGAAGTATGTGATATTTCGGATTTGCGATGTCTAAAGTGATTATGGATTCCAAATGTTGTAGTTTTACACTTTTTTTCTGTGACCGTAAGTGTAGTATGTCGCATATCGCCGGTTTCGTTGCTATACATCAACGACAATCGGGGTACGCATACTTACTTACGTTGATGATATATGATATTATGTGTTGCTGAGATATGATGTGCAGGATTGTCGCGATTGAATAGCCGGGTTTTTTTTTATGTGAGATGAGAGTTTTCTTTTCATTCATGTAAAATTCAAATGTAATGTAATATTATTTTATTTGGGGCACTTCCGGGTTGAGCTTGTTGTCGCCAGTATTGTATATTATTTACTTTTCCGCATTAGGATAGACCCAAGGAGGGGAGCACAAGTGACCGGGTTCTGGGGTTCAGAGGAAGGCCATCTCGAGGAGTCGAGGCCGGGTCTCCTAAACTCCAGAATTGGTAGGGTCGCTTGCCGCTCTCGTAGGGGTCTAGGGGTGTGGGCTTGGCTATTCATCGCGACTGTGGAATCCGTATTTTCTATTATTGGCTAAATACTAAATACGGACATCCTAGTATATCCTACATTATATCTGTGTTTCTGCTGCCTGTATACTGTGATGTGATATCTGAGACGAATTGTTAGTGTTTATGCCCTAGAAGGCCATTACTGTATCATACTAGCTTGTATATTACTTAATGGAAGCTTGGGATATTCACATGTATATAACAGTCTTGCTAAACATGGTAGTATGCTACTTGGTTTTTCTATCTTAATATGTGAGTATACGTATTGATAGAGCTCTTAGGATCTTGCTTGTCTACCAGCGTTGTGATGGCAGTCACACTAGTGGGGGCTGGGTAGTCTACAAGCACATCCTTTTTCAGGTCCCTGGTCGTTGGATTATCGAGACAGAGCATCGATACTCCGGAGTAGACTAGTGTGTACGCTTCTCATCCCAGTTGGGGAGATGGTCTGTCCCACAGCCATCAGTACGTCGTACTGGAGATAGTATACAGGTGCTCGTTAGGTTACGGGTACACCGGACAGGACTCACAGGGAACTGTTGGTTGGTTTGATACCAGTCGTCAGTGAACAGTTCCCAGGTGACATGAGTACAGCGTAGTCCGCAGACTTGACACTGCTACTTCGCCTCGAGTGTGTCCCACTGTTCTTAGATTGCTACCCTACCACGGCTCAAAGGAGTCGTGCAAACAGGTAGCAGTTGGGTGCAGTCCCGAGCACTTGGAGGCAGTGGCGGTTAGACAGGATTCGTCCCTCCCGGTATTGGGAGTAGATATCGTGCTGTGTCAGAGAGCCATTACGCAAAGTCCCTGGCCAGGGCAAGCGAGATTTGCTGGTAGGTTCCAGCAGTTTCTCAGGGTGTAATGGGCTTCACTCCGACACGACTTATACCGCTATTAGGGGACTGACGCTTGCCGCCCCCCTAGGCCCGATATGCGATAGTCATGGACGAACGGACCGGACTGTATGGAGATTGTCACATCAGACTCAGTAGGAGTTCGGATGGGTTTACTCATCGGCCTTCTTATCGACAACTACCTGGGGACCGTTACGTACAGCTAGTGCCGCTTGCGGTCTGTGGTTAAACCCACTGCCAGCGTAGTAGTCGAGTCTCTAGAGTCCCACACAGAGAGTTTCCTACTCCAGGCGAAACGATATAGAGGTTGCATGGTTTTGCGACAAAGGGTTCGGACGCATACGTGCGTTTACGCGCGTACGACTTTCGGACAGTTTTTACCAGTCGGCTTTGGTTTAAGCCAGTTACTGGTATCCGGTTATTGGATTTTTACAGTCTAAAGTTTTTCCGTATTTTTGCGGATCGGAGGGGCGTTCTCGTAATTTTGCGAGAAGCTTCTAGAAGTGGTGACTAAGGAGGTTTAGGTGTCATTTGCATTAAATGAGTTTAGTGAGTCATGAGGGTGATTCATGCATATCATTAATGCATGATAAATGCTTAATGAGTCATGGTTATGAATCACCACTAGATATTTATGAAACTTCATTATTCATCATTTTAGTTTTCTTTTATGGATGAATATTAAAGGTTCATATATATTATGATAGATTTACTATTCTCATTACAATCATTCTCACCTTCTCTCTCCTCAAGCTCTCATCTTCTAACCCTAATCCTTAATCCTCATGTGTTGAGATCAAAGGATTAGTTAGACTAAACAATCCATAACCTTCACTCTTTATCATTCTATCATCTTTGATTAGCAATCAAAGTTGGTTAGTTACCTCAAGTTAGAGGTTTAGCTTGGAGTTTCGCTCTCGGGTGGATCGTCTACTACCTAGAGAAGGCCGAGGAGAACCAAGGAGGACATAAAGAAGAAGGACCGGTTCATTAGGTATAATCCCTAATCTCTTATGTAAAGAAACTCATAAGAATACGGTTTTTAGGGTTTAGCTTCGATTCATGCGGTTAGTCGATGTTCGTTGTTTGAACTTGATAGTTTTTTGTAAATTCCGCCTCCCCATAAGTACTGGGGTGTACTACATCGACTTACACGAATGATATATTATATATGAGATATATAGTAGACGTTGCTTATATTTTACACCCGCGCTAGTCCCGTCCCGGTATGCCGTTAGTTAAGTAACCTAACGGTGTATAACGGAACATTGCGGCGAATGCGGATGGCATAAGCGTACGTTGTATTTTCGTTTCTTTTCTGTGATTGGCTTAAGGACTTAAATGATGGGACTACGTTAATATGATTAATGTAAAGAAAATAAACCTAAAAAGATGTTGTAGAATCGGATTTGGAAACCACTCGGCTGTTTATGAAAAAGCTACATTTCAAAACTGCGGAGCTCAAGCCACTCCATTGAAAACCATTTGATTCTACGACGATATCAAGTTCAAAGCGTTAAATTTTTTCTTAAAAATCATCCGCAACCCTCCGTCACTTTAGGAAGTAGAGTACTTAGTATTTGTGCTACGTTTGTTGACTATAGTTAAGGCGTAGTGTACGGTAGCTAAGTGATGTCTTCCTACACTGCATATGATGCAGATTAATTAGGACATTCATTCGACTTTGTTAACCATAGTTAAGGGTCATGTGAGTGGGTCTATTTAATCAAGAAATGATGGGTAGAACTTGACTAGTACTTATGATTTGTTGACCATAGCTAAGGTCATAGGTACTAGGGGTAAAAACCGCATCGGGAATTTCAATAGTTGAAATTTGCAATGAGATTGCATACCTTCCATATGATGGTTGGATCCCGATCCCACTGTGGGCAATAGTTGCTCCCAGGAGAGTTTTGCAGTTTACAATTAGCTAACCCATTAGGTGTCTAGAAAGGTGTTAACGGGGCTACGCCTCTGGGAAAACGAGATTTAATTTAATTAGGTCCGTGTGAAACCACGGGGAACCTCCCTCAAGTACCGACACTGGCCAGGCTGAACGGTTGGCGAAGTTGTAGACTGTAATTAATCCTGGCTAGTTTTCTTTTTAAGGTTTGAAAGAAAAACTTGATTAAAGCAATGTGAGACATCGATTAGATAAGATAATAACCAATCTGATCTTTGTAAGAGCTTTCGCTGAGTGTATTCTTTTCTCTCTCTTAATGGCAGATACCAATGACAGGACTCAAGCTTCTACTAGATAAAAATAAACTGAATGGGACCAATTATAATGACTGGCTGAGGAATCTGAAAATTGCCTTGACTTATGATAAAGTATCATATGTCCTCATGGCTCCAGCCCCGCCCGTCCCAGGTCCAAAATCCTCAGTTGCGGATAAAGAAGTCCGCAAGACATGGGACGCTGACTGTGCCACGGCCAAATACCTCGCGCTTGTATCGATGGATAACACACATCAAAAGCAGCACGAGAATATGGACATTCACGACATATTCCTCCATACAAAGGAGTTGTATGGAGAGCAATCCCGCGTATTACGATACGAAGCATCAAAGAAATTATTTCAGATGCGAATGGCCCCTGGCACACCAGTAGGAGACCATGTTCTGAAGATGATAGCTCTCATAGAAGAGCTTGAGGACCTTGGATGGACGATGGACAACGAACAATATAAGGATATTATTCTGCAGTCCCTCCCCTCCACCTTTGCTCAATTCATAGTTAACTTCAACATGCACAACATGGAGAAGGAACTACCTGAACTCCTTAATATGTTAAGGAGTGCAGAGAGTACACTAAAATCAGTGAAAACTGCCGTTTTGAGTATCGGGCAATCTTCCTCTTCTCGCCCAAAGGCTAAGGCCAAGGGAAAGAAAAAGAAGAAGCCCACCAATCCTAGGGGTGGAGTTAAAAAGGTTAAGGGGAAGGACAAGTCCAAATCTGGAGAATCGGGGAAAGGGGAATGTTTTCACTGCCACAAAACAGGACATTGGAAGCGCAACTGCATGTACTTAAATCTCAAGAAGAAGCATGGGGATGCTTCCACTTCAGGTGTGTTTGTGACAGAAAACTGTTTTTCAATAAACTCTGCTTCCTGGGTATTAGATACCGGTTCAGGTTCTCACATTTGCAATTCTATGCAGGGGCTGAGAAATAACAAGGTTTTGAAGACAGGTGACCATACTCTCCGCGTTGGAAATGGTTCCAATGTATATACAGTCGCAGTAGGAGAGTATCACTTGGGGTTGCCATCTGGGTGTATATTGGTTTTGAACCCATGTTATTTTGTACCAAGTATGCTTTGTAATATAATATCTGTTTCTTTGTTAGACAATGAAGGATATAATTTTGTATTGCAGAACAATGTTATGAACATTCACCTGAATCAAATGTTGGTTGGGTATGGTACGCTTAATAACGGGATATACGTCCTAAATCAACACACAGTTTTCAGCATACAACACATTAATAAAAGAAAACTTTCAGAAATAAATGAAGCTTTTCTTTGGCACTGTAGACTTGGTCATATTAACAAAACAAGACTAAACAAGTTACACAAAGATGAATATTTAAACTCTTTTGAATATAAATCTTATGCGACTTGCCAGACTTGTATCAAGGGTAAAATGACCAAAACTCCGTTTACCGGACACGGAGAAAGAGCTACTGAGCTCCTAGGCCTCATACATAGTGATGTATGTGGGCCAATGTCTACACAGGCTAGAGGCGGTTTTTCATACCTCATTACTTTCACTGACGATTTCTCAAGATTCGGTCATGTATTTTTATTAAAGCATAAATCCGAAGCTTTCGAGAAATTTACTGAATATAAACTCGAAGTAGAAAAACAAACCGGCTTGAGTATCAAAATGCTTCGATCAGATCGAGGTGGGGAGTACCTCAGTACAGAGTTTGCAAACTTCCTAAAAGAGAATGGGATTCTCTCTCAGCTCACTCCTCCTTACACACCACAGCACAACGGTGTGTCTGAACGACGGAATCGAACCCTATTAGATATGGTCCGATCCATGATGAGTGATGCTGAGTTACCCGTCTCATTTTGGGGGCATGCATTGGAGACTGCAGCGTTTCTACTGAACAGGGTCCCAACCAAAACCGTGTCTACCACACCATATGAGATATGGCATGGGAAGAGACCATCTCTTAAGAGAATTAAGATTTGGGGTTGCCCGACCTATGTTAAAAAGCAGAATCCGGACAAACTCGAGACACGGTCGGTCATGTGTAATTTTGTGGGGTATCCAGAGAATTCTTATGGATATCTATTCTACCACAAGGAGGAACAAAAGGTGTTTGTTTCTCAGTATGCCACATTCTTGGAAAAAGAGTTTTTCATAGATAAAGCTGATGGCAATATGGTAGATCTAGAAGAGGTTCTAGAAACACAAACTACAAATTACGACTTGGTTGAACCAACTGTTGCAGTAGAAACTGAGGAGCCTCAGCCACTCCGTAGGTCTGGTAGGACTTCTCGCCCACCGGAGAGGTGCTACGGTTTCCTCATTGATGGTGACGGAGAAAACTGCATCATGGAGGATGATGATCCTACCAGCTTTCTGCAAGCTATCACGAGTGGAGACTCTATGAAGTGGCTGGATTCCATGAGATCCGAAATGGAGTCTATGTACACCAACAAAGTATGGACTTTGGATGTTGTACCCCCTAGGGTAAAACCTGTGGGGTGCAAATGGATCTTTAAAAGAAAGATTGGTGTAGATGGGCAGGTAGAGACCTATAAGGCAAGACTTGTGGCGAAGGGTTTTCGTCAAAGACCAGGTTTGGACTATGACGGGACTTTTTCTCCCGTAGCCATGCTTAAATCCATTCGGATCCTACTTGCTATTGCTGCTCACTACGACTATGAAATCTGGAAGATGGACGTTAAAACGGCATTTCTAAATGGAAATTTGGAAGAATGCGTTTATATGGATCAGCCAGAGGGCTTCATTGACAGTGGGAGCAGCAGGAAAGCATGTAAATTGCTTAAATCCATATATGGGTTAAAGCAGGCATCACGGAGTTGGAACATATGTTTCGATGATGTTATCAAAGAGTTTGATTTCATCAAAAATCCAGATGAACCTTGTGTTTATAAGAAGGCTGTAGGGAGAGCTGTCACATTCCTCGTATTGTACGTGGATGACATTCTTCTGATAGGAAATGATATTCCTATGCTACAGTCGGTCAAATCTTTCTTATCACTAAGGTTCTCCATGAAGGACCTGGGTGATGCCACATACATTCTGGGCATTAGGATCTATAGGGATAGATCCAAGAGGTTATTATGATTGTCCCAAACCAGGTATATCAACACCATCCTAAAAAGATTTAGTATGGAAGACTCCAAGCGGGGTGCCTTACCCGCTTGCCATGGGGTCACTCTCTCTAAGGACTCTTGCCCAAAGACCGATGAAGAGGGAGCTCGCATGAGCATTATACCCTATGCTTCGGCAGTAGGATCTATAATGTATGCGATGTTATATACACGCCCAAATGTAGCTTATGCACTTAGTGTTGTAAGCAGGTATCAATCCAACCCACGGGAGAATCACTGGATAGCTGTGAAGAACATTCTTAAGTACTTACGAAGGATTAAAGAATTGTTCTTGGTGTATGGTAATGGAGATCTCCAAATGGAGGCCTTTACCAATTCGAGCTTCCAGAGCGATAAGGACGACAACAAATCTATCTCTGGGTTTGTATTTACCCTCAATAGAGGGGCGGTAAGTTGGAAGAGTTCCAAACAGGATACCGTTGCAGACTTTACGATGGAGGCTGAGTACATTGCTGCAAATGATGCCGCAAAGGAAGCCGTCTGGATGAAGAAGTTCGTTTCGGAGCTAGGAGTAGTTCCAACCATTATTGATCCAATACCATTGTATTGTGATAATAATGAGGCTATGGCATTAGCCAAGGAGCCCAGGTCCCATCAGCGGTCCAGACACATCCTGAGGCATTTTCATTTGATCCGGAAGATTGTAGATCGCCGCGAGATCGAGATTAAGAGAGTAGACACAAAGAATAACACCGCGGATCCACTCACCAAGGCCCTCCCTCAGCCGC
Organism: Agapanthus africanus; assembly: GCA_030015575.1. NCBI lineage: Eukaryota > Viridiplantae > Streptophyta > Magnoliopsida > Asparagales > Amaryllidaceae > Agapanthus > Agapanthus africanus. The sequence goes on along the minus strand of JASDDO010000010.1, from coordinate 276,135,301 downwards.
AGCATGAGCGGCTTTTTGAGATGTTGGGTATGAGATACGTCAATAACTGGCCTTAGTGCAAGTGGGAGATTGTTGGATATATGTATGCCCTAGAGGCCATTATATGATAGTGGATGTATTTATATATATATATATATATATATATATATATATATATATATATATTCAGTGTACATTCTTACTCGACATGATAGTATGCTATCTGGTTCTTCTTTATCTGACATGTTGATTTGATCATGCTTTTATTCATTCATACATGTTGATAAAGCCCTGAGAATATAGGCTTGACTACTGTGATTATGATGGAGATCATACTAGTGGGACATCTATAGTTTATAAGCATATCCTGAAATGTCCCTAGTCGTAGGTATATCGAGACGGGGCATCGATATACCAGAGTAGACTAGCGTATATGATACTAGACCCATATGATGGGCGATGGATGTTCCCACATTCATCGATGTTTGACATCGAGATCATATACGGATGCTCAGTGGTGACTGGGTACACTGGACGGACTCACCGAGAACTCCTATATGGAATTATATCTATCGTCGGATAGCAGTTCTCAGGTGACACTGGTGCAGGTTAGTCTGTAGACCTGAGATCGCCATAGAGTCTTGTGTGTTCTCCCACTGTACTTTGATTACCACCCTACCTCGGCTCTACTGAGTCATGCAAACAGGTGGCCGTTGGGTACAGTCCCGAGACACACGAAGGCGATGAGCGATAGGAGGGGTTTCATCTCTCCCGGTATTGGGAGTTGATGCTGTGCTGTGCTCGATTGGCTATATCAGTAAGTCCCTGGCCAGGGCTGTTGAGATTTACTAATAAGTGTTATCAGTAGTTTCTCGATCCGTTATAGACCATTCATTGGCACGACTTATTGAGTTATTGGGGTCGACATTACCATCCCTAGACTTGATATGCAGCATATCTGATGAAGAGACCGGACTGTACGGTAGTGTTGCCGGTTGGCTCGACGGGAGTTGTGACAGGTTCGCTTGTTTTCTTCTGATCGCTCAATACCCGGGTGGCCGTTGCTTTAGCTGACCGCTTGCGGCTTGGGGGTGCTTGATATGATCATCACCCACTGCCGGCGTATTGACGAGTCTTAGAGTCCCACAATGGAGTTGCCTAGTCCAGGCGAAACGATGTGGTGCGCATATGAGATAGACGCGTGGACCTGGTTAAAATGTGTGTATGAGATACCGTATATTAATTGGGCGGTTTACTTTTGGTCGGGTCGTATGTGATATGACCGAGTTGTTAAATCAAGTGTTGATTTATCATTGGCCATTAGTTTCTCACTTGAAATCCTTTCTTGTCTTTTTGTTGTATGCATGCATGTATGCATTCATTCTTATTCATGCACATATGGATGTGCATGCACACATACATGCATACATCATTCTATCATGGTTGTTGATATAGTGGATGGTGGCAATATAAGACTCACACCCTTTATAAAATATATATGGATATTATTTTTGGAAAAGGAAAATGGAAATGGAAATTGTTTCATGGTTTAAATATTTTATTCTTGCTCTAACCCATTAGTTTAACCATGATTCATTTTCTATGGCCATTTTTGTTCTAAACTAAAATATCTAGATATTTTATAACTATGGTTAAGAATGAGAGATAGAAAATATATATATTCTCTTTTCTCATTTTTATTTTACAAGCTTATCATTATCTTGAGTTTTATAAGCCATCATCTTCTTCCTCCTTTCTCTCTTGCTCTCTGGTTTTCTCATGTGTGCAAAAGAGTTACTAAGTTAGGATTTTGAAGTGAGAAAACCAACCACAACACCATTCTACACTAGTCTTGCCCATTAGTGTAGAGTGTTAGCTTCCATTTCTTCTCTTGATCTAGTGAAGCTTCAAGCTTGGACAAAGAGGACTCCGGGTGGATTGTCGTGGACCTAGAGGATCTCAAGCGGACCTTTTTCCTACCCTCAAGTAGCCAAAGAGTCTAGCGTAGGGAGCTACAAAGGTTGTACTCTCAAAACCCTAGCTTTTTCTACTTGTGATGATGTCAAAGTAATGAAACCCTAAATTTCTAGTGATGATTCTTTGTATGTTCACTTAGCACCTTAAAATTTTTGATTTTGGCACATATGATGCTTCCAAACCCTTCATGAGGTGCTAGGTAAACCTAACAGTACATATGATGTATATTATATTGGATGCTTGGACATATATAGAGAGGACTTTCTTGCTCGATATGATAGTATGCTATCTGGTTGCTCTTTATCTTAACATGTATACTTGTCTCTTAATACTGTATTATGGTTACATGTTGGTAAAGACCTTAGGATGTGTACCTGACTACCAGGACTATGATGAAGATCATACTAGTGGGGCCATGATAGTCCATATGTTTATCTTTTAATGTTCCTAGTCGTGGGTGTATCGAGACAGGGCATCGATATACCAGAGTAGACTAGCGTATACGCTTCTCGACCCATGAGATGGGCGATGGATAATCCCATATCCATTGGTGTTTGACATCATAGATGGTATACGGATGCTCAGTGGAGACTGGGTACACTGGACGGACTCGCCGAGAACTCCCAGATGGTATTATACCTCACGTCAGATGGCAGTTCTCTGGTGACACTTGTACAGGTTAGTTTGTAGACCCAAGATCGTCATAGAGTCTTGTGTGATTTCCACTGTACTTTGATTTCCACCTTACCATGTCCAAGAGGGCGTGCAAAACGGTGGTTTTTGGGTACAGTCCCGAGTTACATGGAGGCAATGAGCGATAGGAGGGGTTTCGTCTCTCCCGGTATTGGGAGTTGATGTTACGCTGTGCTTGATTGGCCATAACAGGGAAGTCCCTGGCTATGGCTGATTTAGAGATGTTGGATATAGTGCCCTCTAAGTCAATTATTTGATCGCCGGTACGTGATTGCAATGATTCAGCGAGGACCTATACCGATATGACAGTCTTGCTCGAGTTGATAGTATGCTATCTGGTTTGTCTCTATCATTGTATACATGCTTTAGTTCACTATTGCATGTTGATAGAGCCCATAGGATTCTTGCTTGACTGCCAGCAGTATGATGGCGATCATATACGTGGGAGCTGGGGTCTGTAAGCACATTCTTAAAGTGTCCCTAGTCGTGTGAGTTTCGAGACAGGGTATCGATACTCCAGAGTAGACTAGTGTGTACAGTCGAGACCCCGACGAGGGGCGGTGGCCGGTCTCATAAGCCATTGGTGTCAGTTGGTTCACCTAAGATGTATACAGGTGCTCATTGAGTACACCGGATAGGACTCGCCGGGAACATGCTAGTTGGTATTATATATATCGTCAGATAGCAGTTCCCTGGTGACATGTGTACAGGTTAGTTTGTCGACTTGAGATCGTCATTTGTCTCGTGTGAGTTCCCACTGTGCTTAGATTACTACCCTGCCATGCTCAAAGGAGATGTGCAAACAGGTTTTAGTTGGGTACAATCCCGAGCCACATGGAGGCCGTGAGCGGATCGTCGGGGATTCGTCTCTCCCGGTATTGGGGGTTGATGTCGAACAGTGCACGGGTGGCCATCACTAGAAATCCTCGGCCGTGTAGGGTTCCTAGGCACACCTATGAGGTTCAACAACTGATCAACCATGCCAAAATCAAATTTTACAAGTGCCGAGAAACCCTAATGCTAGATCGTTAACTAGAGGATAGGCGAAAACAAGCAAGTAAACAACTTTATTGCTAAATGAAAGAGACTACAACCTTTGTAGATCCGGTCCTCCACTTCCCTAGCTCCGTGTTGACGTCCCTCCGCTGCGATCATCGGAATCCCGGACTCTAGCATCGGTTTCATCGGAAAAATGGGCGGGCTAGGTCGTTGACTTCGATGTCGATGATGATCTACGTCGAGGCGACTCAAACTCAAGCTCCACCTTCACTAAGTCATGGAACTTGTGAAGATAACACATTCTACTACATGGAAAGTGGTAGAGGATGAAGAAATAGGAAGTGGGTTCACTTTGGATTTGAATTTCTCACTTGGAATCATCACTTGGAAATTTCTAGCAATGGTTTCTTCTCTTCATGAAGAAGAAGAAGAAGAAAGAAAAGAAAGTGAATTATTAATCATAGAAAATCAAGTGATGGTTATCATTTTAGCAACCATGCGTGAGTGTAACTAGTGTAGAGAATAAACTAGGGTTTAGGTAATGGTTAGGTTTAAGAATAAAAACAAAATGGTTTTGACCTTTTTCAAAGATGCTTGAAGCTTCTAGCAAATGAATAAGAAAGCCCCCATTTTGTTTTCATAAAATAAATAAAGTAAATTAAAACCTAACCATTTAACCTAAAGATGGTTTAATGCATACACACACCCAAGTTTGCATGTATCATCAAATATGATACAAACTAGTGCACAAAACTATATCACATATACAACTTGTGCACATCAAGTGAGAAAATCAATCTTAAGTGAACATATACTAGTTAATGTAAAGTAATATATCAAATATATAATTATACATTAAATCATTAAATCAACACTTGATTTAATGATCCGGTCATACGGCATATAACCGACTAATATTAAGTGTATCAATGCATCGAATCAACACTTGATTGGGTAATCCGGCTATATCATATATAACCGTCCAATGATACAAATCGCGAGAATAGAATACAGTATCACATACTGGTATTATTCTCGGTCCCGCACATATCTCATATGCGCACCTATTTCGTTTCGCTTGAGCCAGGAAGCCTCTGTGTAGGACTCTAAAGACTCGTCAATACGCCGGCAGCAGGTGATGATCATATCAAACACCCACAAGCCGCAAGCGGTCTGCTAAACGTAACGGCCACCCGGGTATTGAGCGATCAGAAGATCAACGAGCAAGCCCGCTCACACTCCTGTGAATCCAACGAGTAACACTTACCGCACAGTCCGGTCTGTTCGTCTGATATGTCGCATATCTCGCCTAGGGGTGGTAAACGTCAGACCCCAGTAGCTTGATAAGTCATGCCGATATAAGGTCCATAACAAGAGTGAAACTACTGATAACTCTTACCAGTAAATCACAGCAACCCTGGCTAAGGATTTCCAGTTTTGTCCAGTCGAGCATAGCGCAACATCAACCCCCAATACCGGGAGAGACAAATCCCCTCCTATCGCTCATTGCCTCCATGTGAATCCGGACTGTACCCAAAAACCACCTGTTTGCACGACTCAGTAGAGCCGTGGTAGGGTGGAAATCAAAGCACAGTGGGAGACACACAAGACTCTATGACGATTTCGGGTCAACAGACTAAGCTGTACCAGTGTCACCAGAGAACTGCCATCTGACGTGAGGTATAATACCATCTGGGAGTTCTCGGCGAGTCCGTTCAGTGTACCCAGTCTCCACTGAGCACCCGCATACCATCTCTGATGTCAAACACCAATGGATATGGGATCATCTATCGCCTATCACATGGGTCGAGAAGATATACGCTAGTCTACTCTGGAATATCGATGCCCCGTCTCGATATCCCCACAACTAGGAACATTGAAGGATGTACTCATGGACTACCCAGGCCCCACTAGTATGATCTACATCATAGTCCTGGAAGTCGAGTACACATCCTAAGGGCTTTATCAACATGTAACAGAGAGACAGAAAGTATACATGTTAAGATAAAGAGCAACCAGATAGCGTACTATCATGTCGAGGAAGAAAGTCCTACCTATATATGTCCCAGCATCCACTACAATATACATCCAATGTACAGTAATGGCCTCTAGGGCATACATATAACTAACAATCTCCCACTTGCACTAGGGCCATCTGTAGCAGTGGTTGTAGTATCTAATACTCAACCATCCCATAAAAGTCTCTCTTTGGGAAAAGGCCTTTGTGAGTGGATTCGCCGTGTCGTCCTCTGAGTCTACTCTCCTAACCTCGATCACCCTGGAGATCAACTATCTCCATGATCAGGTGATGCTGCCTCAGAATATGTCTGGGTCACTGATGGGACCAGGGTTCCCTGGCCAAAGCCACACTTCCAATGTCACACAATGGTAGGAACCTAGTTCATCTCATGAACCAATACACACCCAAATTGCCTCTTTGGTAGTATCTTTAATAGCGATGTTACCAGCCTTTATCGTCTAGTTTGCCACGGTATCCAGCTTGGAACTCTTCCAACATACCGTCCCTTTACTGAGGGTAAAGACAATGCCTGTGACTGACGTTCAGTCGTCCTTATCACCCTGGAACTATTCCAGTGATTCTCCCCAGGATCGATTGATACCAACTCACTAAACCTAGTGAGAACTCTAACATCCCTTTAGATCTATCTCATAGATCCAAGTCCCAGGATTTAGGAGGTATCACCTTTATCCTATTTGGAGAATCCTTGTGATAAGAGGAGATTGACCGAGCGTAATATAGGAAACTCTTTTCCTATCAAGAGTATGTTGTCCACGTACAATACGAGGATAACCACCTTACTCTCTACTACCTTTTTGTATATACAAGGTTTATCTACCATTTTGATGAAGTCAAACACTTTGACTACTACATCAAAACAGACGTTCCAACTCTGCGATGCCTGTTTTATCCTGTAAAGCAACTTACACACGTTTCCGCTGCTCCCACTGTTTACGAAGCCCTCTGGCTGTGTACTTATAGACGTTCTCTTCTAAATCTATATTTAGAAAAGCAGTCATGACACCCAACCACCAGATATCGTATTCATGGTATGTAGCAATGGCAAGTAGGATCCGGATGGACTTAAGCATAGCCACTGGAAAAGGTTTCATCATTTTCCACGCCTGGTCGATAACGAAAACCTTTAACAAGTCTAGCTTTGAAAGTCTCAACTTTTTCATCTACACCAAGTAATCTTCTCAAGATATACTTGCTCCTGATGGGGATTTAACCCTTCAGATATAGCATCCAAAGTCCATACTTTGTTGGTGTACATGGATTCCATCTCAGATCGCTAAGCATCCAGCCATTCTTACAGAGTCCCTACTCGAAACTAGTTGGGTCATCATCTCATGATGCAATCCTCGCTCCCACTGTCACCGAGAAACCGAAGTATCTCTTAGGCGGATGAGGAAACCTACCAGATCGGCGGAGAGGCTGAGGTTCGTCGGGGACAATTGAATCCTTTGGTTCTGTCAAATCATCAGCTGTAGCTTGTATAGCTGGAACCTTTCCAGTTCTACAAAACTGACCTTGCCTCGATCTTGTCCAGATTTTGCCTTCGACATAGGCCGGACAATCCCAAATCTTAACTTACTTAAGAGATAGGCTCTTCTCATACCATATCCTATATGGAGTGGTAGGCACTGATTTGATTCGAACCTAATTCAATAGGTATGCAGCTTCTCAAGTGCACAACCCCTTAAAAGAAACAGGTAAGTCAGTAATACTCATCATAGAGCACACCATATCTAATATGGTGTGATTGCTCCGCCCCGATACACCGTTGTGCTGTGGTGTATTCAGAGGAGTAATACTGAGAGAGAATCTCATTTTCCTTTAGAATAGTCCAAGTATTCCATGCACAAGTATTCTCCTCCTTGATCTTATCATAGGACATAATACTTATACCCGGTTTTTGGTTCTCTACTTCTTACTTATATTCTGTGAATATCTCAAAAGCTTCGGACTTATGTTTCAACAGGAACATATAGCTGAATCTTGAGAGATCATCAGAGAATGTAATGAAGTGTAAAAAACCGGTCCTGGCATGTGTAGACAGGGGACCTTACATACATCATCATGCATCAATCCCAAGAGTTTACTAACTCTTTCTCTGTTTCTAGCAAACGGAGCTATGGTCATCTTATCTTTGTGACATGACTGGCAAGTTTCACAAGATGTAAATTCAAACTGATTTAAATATGCATCTAGAATGTAACTTAAGCTAGTCGGGTCGCATTGATATGACCTAGTCTACAATACCTCAAGAAGGAATCGTTCATATCTGAACTCTTCCTCTTGTGTGTGTTCTGTATACTAGGAACTGTAGTTTGATTTAGAACGTCAATGCTTTTAGATAACGTGCCTGAACCGATCAACTTTTGATATAGGAAATGTTCAAAACAATATCCAACAATACAAAATTATATCCTTCTTTACTAATAAAGAGACTGATATGATTTTGTATATCAGGTTTGGTATCTAATAACATTAGTTCAGAATCAATGTACTGGTAATACAGGGTGACAGTGACCAACAGACTTGGCTGCAACACTTGCCCCGTTTTCTGTCTCATGAAACCTGTCACCCGTTCTCAGTTCTCTACCTTTCTGTAGCCCTATGTAACAGATTACATATCTGGGATCCTGATCCGGTATCAAATACCCAGGACATAGAGGACACATAGAAACAGTTCTTTGTAATGAACACACCCGAAGGAGATGCATCTCATGCACTTTCTTCGTTTGGGCGGCAAAGGAATTCTGGTATTCCCCAATTTCCTGCTCTGTCTTATAACAATTATAAGTTGGAGCGGGACCAACGTCCCCCAGCTGAGTATAACAAGCGGGTTCGGTCAATACATCCATATTATTATCTTGATTAAGGCGTGATATGGTCGCTACCTGGAGAGAGAGAGAAGAAAACACTCTGCGTGCGCTCTTGCAAGATTAGATTGGTTATTTATTTTATCTAATCAGGATGGCTCCCACTGTTTTTATCAAATTTTCCTTCAAACCCTAAAAGGAAAGACTAGCTAGGATTAATTACACTCTACAATTTCCCCAATCTTTCAGCCAGGCCAGTGTCGGTACTTTGAGGGAGGTTCCCCGTGCTTTCGCACGGACCTAATTAAAGTAAACCTCGTTTTCCCAGAGGCGTAACCCCGTTGACACCTTTCTAGACACCTACTTGATCGGCTAATTGCAAAGTGCAAAACTCTCCCAGGAGTAACAATTACTCGCAGTGGGTATCGGGATCCAACTATCATATAGAAGGTATGCAATCTCATTGCAAATTTCAACACTTGAAACTCCCGATAAAGGTTTTTACCCCTAGCACCTATGACCTTGGCTAAGGTCAACAAATCATAAGCACTAGTCAAGTTCTACCCGTCATTTCGTGATTAATTAGACCCACCCACATGACCCTTAGCTAAGGTCAACAAAGCCACATGCTGTCCTAACTAATCGCATCATATGCGGTGTAGGAAGACATCACTTAGCTACCGTACACTGTGCCTTGACTATGGTCAACAAACACAGCACGAATACTAAGTACTCTACTTCCTAAAATGACGGAGGGTTGCGGATGGTTTTTGAGAAAACCTTTAACGCTTTGAACTTGATCTCGTTGCGGAATCAAATGGTTTTTAAATGGAGTTTTTTTGAGGCTTTTCTAGTTTTGCTAAAGGGGTCACTCCCGGTGAAGGGATCGTCGGCCCTTTCATCATCGAATAAGGTGCAGGATATATCATATATACCGCTGTGCAAAGTAGAAACTATAGAAGAAATCAAAAGACAAACCGAGGGTTGTAGCATCTGCCAGTTATTGCTAAAGGAGTCACTCCCGGTGAAGGGATCTCGGTCCTTTCTTTATCGAATAAGGTGCAGGATGTTCTATAAGGAACACCGCGATGCAAAGCAAGAACTGTAGCTACCTGTTTTATTTTGAAATTCGATTCCACAACATCTTTTAGGTTTATTTTCTTTCATTAATCTCATTAATGAATGTCCCATCATTTAAGTCCACCTAAACATCACAGATAAATATAACGTACGCATATGCCATCCGCATTCGCCTCGATGTCCCGTCTGCACCGTTAGGTTAGGTAACTAACGCCAGAGCGAGGCAGGGCTAGCGCGGGTGTAAAACATAAGCAACATCTATATAATATATCATATATACTATATACAATATCTATCTGAACAAATCACATGATCACATCACAGATAACGCAGCAGAAAATATCATATGAAATATTGGATATACTAGGACGTCCGTGTTTTATTTTGAGCCTGAATAAAACACGGATTCCACAGCCGTGATGAATAGCCAATCCCATACCCCTAGACCCCTATGAGAGCGGTAAGCAACCCTACCAATTCTAAGGTTAGGAGACTCGGACTCGACTCCTCGAGATGGTCTCCCACTGGACCCTAGAACCCGGTTACTTGTGCTCCCCTCCTTGGGCCTATCCTAATGCGGAAAAAGTAAATAATATACATCAACGGTGACATCTTTCGCAACCTTGAAGTGCTCCAATAAAAGAATATTACAAACAAGTTTTTACATGAATGAAAAAGAAAAACACTCATCTCACATAAAAACCTCCCGGCTATTCAAACACGACAATCCAATATAACATATCCAGCAACACATAACATCACATGTCATCAACGTAAGTAAATATGTCTATCCCAATTGTCGTTGACGTATAGCAACGAAACCGGTGATATTACATATCACACTTATGGTCACAGAAAAGAAAGTGTAAAACTACAACAGTTGGAATCCGCAAACTCTTTAGACATCGCATGCCTACCCAAATTAATTCCTTAGACATCGCATGCCTAACATATTATAAACCCCGCATTTTAGTCTCATTATCGAAAACTCTTTTCAATATAAAGTTGGGCAATTCGATAGGATTCCCGGCATCCAGAACGAATGTTCGTCGCAAACTTCAGTAGACAGCCGCACGCCCCGATACCGTCGACGAAGTGCACTAAGGCGTAACACCGCTGCCGCGAGCACCCGAACGTATGCTTTTTAGCGACGGGGTTCTCCTACAGTCACTTGGTCGGGGCTATAGGGTGTAGCTGTCTATTAAGTTTACCGGCGAGTATCCGCGTACGCTACGTGATTGCGACGGACTTTTGATCACACTAAAATACCGTGGCAACCAATCAAGTGAGACTAAAGTGCTATGTTTATAACATCCAAATCAGTTATCTCATAACTACTTGTGGATTCCAAATATTGTATCACATTCTAGATAAATAGAAAATGTTAAACTTTCCGATCGAACAATCAAACACCCAAGTTTTCCCGAAACAACTCAACACATGAAATAAGTTTAAAAACATTCACTTCATGCCTCAGTACCAACGGTCCAGCCGTAGAAGGGTCAAACCAACGCCTCACATGTGGCACGCCGTACTGCCCCAAACCCTAAGGTTCAAAGGGCAGTTCAAGACGGTCACATAATCGAGTTAAGGTTTGTTGTCTTCTAGAGAGACCATCGCGTTACTTGCACTACTTAGAACGTCATTAAACTACGGAAAAATCCAACAATTGGAAATTTCCCGGCAGGAGAAAAAGTGGGTATTTATATCCGGTCGAACTTTCTAACATGTTCTAAAATAATCCGGAAAAACACATAGACAAAGTTAGACAATCCGATCAAATCTACGAACTCCCAAAACAACCCAGAAAACTCAACTCTTGAGTACAGATTAAAAATTCCCAGAAAAAACAGCACTACAATATAGGAATTACTGTGCAAAATTCAATGGAAGAAGCGACCGTACGGCCGCGGAACCGCCGCACAAGCCATGCTCGTGCCGCGGTTCCGCGGCTCCTTAATCAATTTAGGGGCACGTATTGAACAGTAACTCCTAGAAAACCCTGCTTAATTTTCTGGATATTTTTAATGCACAAAAATCCACGATTTCAAAAAATGTACAGAGATGGTTGAAAATTAGGGTTTCGGGTTCGATCGGACTTCTAACTTCGTCTACACATCGCCTAAAGCTCTAGCTAGGCTCTGATACCACTGTAGGGTTCCTAGGCACACCCATGAGGTTCAACAACTGATCAACCATGCCAAAATCAAATTTTACAAGTGCCGAGAAACCCTAATGCTAGATCGTTAACTAGAGGATAGGCGAAAACAAGCAAGTAAACAACTTTATTGCTAAATGAAAGAGACTACAACCTTTGTAGATCCGGTCCTCTACTTCTCTAGCTCCGTGTTGACGTCCCTCAGCTGTGATCATCGGAATCCCGGACTCTAGCGTTGGTTTCATCGGAAAAATGGGCGGGCTACGTCGTTGACTTCGATGCCGAAGATGATCTACGTCGAGGCGACTCAAACTCAAGCTCCACCTTCACTAAGTCATGGAACTTGTGAAGATAACACATTCTACTACATGGCAAGTGGTAGAGGATGAAGAAATAGGAAGTGGGTTCACTTTGGATTTGAATTTCTCACTTGGAATCATCACTTGGAAATTTCTAGCAATGGTTTCTTCTCTTCATGAAGAAGAAGAAGAAGAAGAAAGAAAAGAAAGTGAATTATTAATCATAGAAAATCAAGTGATGGTTATCATTTTAGCAACCATGGGTGAGTGTAACTAGTGTAGAGAATAAACTAGGGTTTAGGTAATGGTTAGGTTTAAGAATAAAAACAAAATAGTTTTGACCTTTTTCAAAGATGCTTGAAGCTTCTAGCAAATGAATAAGAAAGCCCCCATTTTGTTTTCATAAAATAAATAAAGTAAATTAAAACCTAACCATTTAACCTAAAGATGGTTTAATGCATACACACACCCAAGTTTGCATGTATCATCTGTAAGTCCACGTTGCCCACCCCGGTGCTTGCGGGAAAGCGGAAAACGGAATAAAAATCGGATTTTTATGGACTTAGGCAACATGGACTATAGCTAGAAGGATCTTTGCTAAACAAAAACTTGCTAAAGCTAACTACTAACTAGCTAAGTGCTAGAAAGGTTATACCTTGGGCTTTAAGTCATTCTCTCCTTGCTCCTTGGAGTGGTGGAAGGAGGTCACCTTGGTCGTCTTCTCGCGTCGAAGAAAGATCCACCCGAAAGCCTCAACCTTTGGCTTCAACTCCAAGCTAGAAGTAACTAGGGTTCAAGAAGTGCTAGTCCTTCAACCCTAGATGAGAGTAGAGATGATCAAGAGAGAGTTTTTCTCAAGCTCAAGTGTTTCTCAACACATGAGAGGGGAGAGCTTGAGGGAGAGGAAGAACAAGAGAGAGAAAATGAAATGATAGAATGAGAATAATGTGAACCATTCTCACTAATATGTGTGAATTATTGTAATTAGAAAATTGGTTAGATAATTGTCATGGTTAATCAAGACATGGCCATTATCATTTCAATTTGCAAGGATCAAAAAACATCTTCCAAAAGAAATGATGATGGTCAAAGTGTCAACCATAGTCAACAAGTCAAGGAGGTCAAATGGTCAACAACTCAAGGAGGTCAAATGGTCAACAACCATAACCATGCACAATTATAAAACTAATATCAATTAACAATAATACACACATAAGCATTAGGGTTAATAAAATGACAATAGTCATTAACCCTAATCAAAGTCCTCTCCCTCTGTCTCAAGCAACTGTGCATACACACCCGTATTCGTGATCCGAGGAACACGAACACAATGAGAAAAACCAATCCCAAATCATATACTAGGATCCGGCTTAAATCAATGCCCGCTAGTATAAACTGTCCGGACAGCAAACGTGCACAAGTGCGCGGATGTGAACGAACCCTGTCGCAAAACCATGCGACCTCTACTCATTCTGCCTAAAGACGAATAGCTCTCTGTGTGGGACTCTAAAGACTCGACACTATGCTGGCAGTGGGTTTAACCACAGACCGCAAGCGGCACTAGCTGTACGTAACGGTCCCCAGGTAGATGTCGATAAGAAGACTGACGAGGTGAACCCCATCTGAACTCCTACTGAGCCTGTATGTGACAATCTCCGTACAGTCCGGTCTGTTCGTCTGATACATCGCATGGCGGGCCTAGGGGGGCGGTGAACGTCAGTCCCCTAATAGCGGTACAAGTGGTGTCAGAGTGTAGCCCAGAACATCCTGAGATAACACTGGAAACCTACCAGTATATCTCGCTTGTCCTGGCCAGGAACTACTCGTGTAATGGCTCTCCTGGACACAGCGCGATGTCAACCCCCAATATCGGGAGAGACGAATCCTGTCTAACCGTCACTGCCTCCAAGTGCTTCGGGACTGCACCCAAAAACTACCTGTTTGCACGACTCCTTTGAGCCGTGGTAGGGTAGAAATCAAAGTGCAGTGGGAACACACTCGAGGCGAAGTGACAGTGTCAAGTCAGCGGACTAAGCTGTACTCATATCACCTCAGAACTGATAACTGACGATAGGTATAATACCAACCAACAGTCCCCGACGAGTCCTGTCCAGTGTACTCGTAACCTAACGAGCACCCGTATACTATCCCAAGTACGACGTACTGACGGTTGTGGGACAGACCGTCTCCCACACTGGGATGAGAAGCGCATACGCTAGTCTACTCCGGAGTATCGATGCCCTGTCTCGATAGTCCAACGACTAGGGACCTGTATAAGGATGTGCTTATAGATCACCCAGCTCCCACGAGTGTGAGCGCCATCACCACGCTGGTAATCAAGCAAAGATCCTAAGAGCTCTACTAATATGTATATCGGCGATATGCTAAAAGAAACACATGCACATATTAAAGCAGAGACAAACCAAGTAGCATACTACCATTTCGAGCAAGATTGTATATAAAACTGTGAATATCCCAAGCTTCCATCAAGTAATATACAAACTAGTATGATACAGTAATGGCCTCTAGGGCATATACACTAACATCATCAAACATGATACAAACTAGTGCACAAAACTATATCACATATACAACTTGTGCACATCAAGTGAGAAAATCAATCTTAAGTGAATATATACTAGTTAATGTAAAGTAATATATCAAATATATAATTATACATTAAATCATTAAATCAACACTTGATTTAATGATCCGGTCATACGGCATATAACCGACTAATATTAAGTGTATCAATGTATCAAATCAACACTTGATTGGGTAATCCGGCTATATCATATATAACCGTCCAATGATACAAATCGCGAGAATAGAATACAGTATCACATACTGGTATTATTCTCGGTCCCGCACATATCTCATATGCGCACCTATTTCGTTTCGCTTGAGCCAGGAAGCCTCTGTGTAGGACTCTAAAGACTCGTCAATACGCCGGCAGCATGTGATGATCATATCAAACACCCACAAGCCGCAAGCGGTCTGCTAAACGTAACGGCCACCCAGGTATTGAGCGATCAGAAGATCAACGAGCAAGCCCGCTCACACTCCTGTGAATCCAACCAGTAACATTTACCGCACAGTCCGGTCTGTTCGTCTGAAATGTCGCATATCTCACCTAGGGGTGGTAAACGTCAGACCCCAGTAGCTTGATAAGTCATGCCGATATAAGGTCCATAATAAGTGTGAAACTACTGATAACTCTTACCAGTAAATCACAGCAACCCTGGCCAGGGATTTCCAGTTATGACCAGTCGAGCATAGCGCAACATCAACCCCAATACCGGGAGAGACGAATCCCCTCCTATCGCTCATTGCCTCCATGTGAATCGGGACTGTACCCAAAAACCACCTGTTTTCACGACTCAGTAGAGCCATGGTAGGGTGGAAATCAAAGCACAGTGGGAGACAATCAAGACTCTATGACGATCTCGGGTCAACAGACTAAGCTGTACCAGTGTCACCAGAGAACTGCCATCTGACGTGAGGTATAATACCATCTGGGAGTTCTCGGCGAGTCCGTTCAGTGTACCCAGTCTCCACTGAGCACCCGCATACCATCTCTGATGTCAAACACCAATGGATATGGGATCATCCATCGCCCATCACATGGGTCGAGAAGATATACGCTAGTCTACTCTGGAATATCGATGCCCCGTCTCGATATCCCCACGACTAGGAACATTGAAGGATGTACTCATGGACTACCCAGGCCCCACTAGTATGATCTACATCATAGTCCTGGAAGTCGAGTACACATCCTAAGGGCTTTATCAACATGTAACAGAGAGACAGAAAGTATACATGTTAAGATAAAGAGCAACCAGATAGCGTACTATCATGTCGAGCAAGAAAGTCCTACCTATATATGTCCCAGCATCCACTACAATATACATCCAATGTACAGTAATGGCCTCTTGGGCATACATATAACTAACAGGCCGAGGTATTGGAGAATTACTGATTTGGATCAGTAGTTTCTCAGGTAGTGATGGGCTTCATACAGACACAAATTATCGCGTTATTTGGGGTCTGACTTTATCCACCCCCCTAGACTCGATATGCGATACTCTTAGACGAACGGACCGGACTGTACGGATATTGTCACTGTTAGGATCAGTAGGGTTTCTGGATGAGTTCGCTCGTCAGCTTCCCTTCTAATCAATACATAGGCAACCGTTACGTACAGCTTGTACCTCTGACGTGCTAGAGGTTATACCCAGTGCTAGTGTGTTGATGTGTCATTAGAGTCCCCCACAGACAGTTTCCCAAGTTCGGGCGAAACGTTGTAGAGGCCGTATGGTTTTAGTGCAAGTTTCGGAAAATGCACGTGCGTTTACGCACGTGTCATATTTCGGGCAGATAATACTGGTAGGCTTTGGTTTAAGCCGGATCGGAGTATTATACTGTGTAGATATAATATCTTTGTCTCAGTTGCATTTGTATTCGGTCGTAATACAAATGCGGGTATGTTTATACTATTACGGGGTTATCCTGAAATTCGTTTCGGGATCGCTTTTGGAAGCTGCCAGTTTCCAGTTTTCTATCGCCTGTCTCTAACATTCGGTTAAAGACGGATTTATCTTTTCTTTGGGTGAGTCATAGGGTGAGTCATGTGTGTAGAAGCTTCTAGTTGGTGACTAGGATGGTGAGGTGGCTTAGTGTATTAATGGAGCATTTAATGAGTGGATGACTAAGTGTTATGAATCATTGTTTCATTAAATGATTAGTGCAAGGTGTTTAGATGAATCATTCATCTCATTTAATGTTGTGGTCACCCCCCCTCTCCTACACTCACCTCCCCTCTCATCTAAATAGGCTGGCCCCTCATTTGCTAAAGATCATGGTTGTGTTTGGAAAAAATGAGATGATAAATTTGTTCATGGAAATTTCATAGTTCATTTTCTTATCACCCGATTCAAATGGCAACTTCATTAACCGTTCGTCCATGGCTTTGGACGAAGTGAGACAAAGTGTTCTACTCATTCTCTACATCAATGTTGGTCATCTCTTTTAGCAAACTTGATGATTAAGTTGCCTCGGTTCAGAGGCGGGAGCCCGTTTGAAGATCCGTCGACGTGGTGCCACCTGGACGAGGAGACTGGAGATTCAGGAGATCGGAGCAGCCGCAACAAAGTCTGGGATGATGGTTGAAGACCGAAGGACTCAGATCGTTCGGTATAACATTTCTACCCACTTTGTAGTTTGTTAGTTTAGTTTTAATGGCAGATCCGGGTTACAGTACGCGATAGCGCCAGCTGTAAAACTTTTTGTTCCATATTTAGCGTCTGTTAGCGGCCGGGGCGCTACCGTGGTTTTACAGTGGTATCAGAGATAAATCCGCATTAAACCAAATGTTTAATACGGCCGATAGAATACTGGAAACTGGCAACTTCGGTTTCTGTCGATTTTAAATCTGGTTTAAAAATTATTTTGAGCATCACAGAAAATTATGCAGGTTTTCTAAGCAAACTGGTGAAATTTGGACACGTGATCCCACAGAACGACCGCGGCTCCGCGGCCCAAACCAGGGTTTGGCCGCGGATCCGCCACGCGTTTGTGGGAACAGTGAGCCAAATTTCTACAGTATGTTCTACATGGCAAATTGTGGTTTTTGGAATATTTCTTTTGGGCCCATATTTTGTTACTATACAGCAGATGTACGTGGGGCCCACTTCGGGAAGTTTTGTCGATCGAAATTTTAAATTTGTTATTATGCAGTATTTACATTGTATCTCCGACCGTGAATGTTATTCGAGCGGTAAATTGCGTCTAATTTCTATAGTCCTTTTAGACGGATTTGCGAACGTGACATTCGTGTTGATGTTCTGTGTTGTGCTGTGATGTTGCGGATTTTTCGTAGTGGATAGCAGTGTGCAATGGTAGTTTGAATTTATTTGTACATTTGATATTGCGGGGCGAGCATCCAACATGTGGACTGCCGTCACTGCCTGATTGTATAATATTCTTTTGGGGCACGACCGGGCTGAGGTCGATGTACCCGTTGTATATATTTTCTTTTCTGTACTAGGATTACCCCGCGACGGAGTGCACGGATAGCCAGGTTCTGGAAGGCAACGAGTCCGTATCTCATGGCTTTGAGAGGCCAAGGGGCCTCACTCTAGAATTGGTAGACTATTCGCCGCACTCATAGGGGGTACAGGTTGACCCAAGGAGGGGAACTCAAGTTACCGGATTCCGTGAAGTGCCGGGTGGTCCATTCACTATGCTGTAGGGGGCTGCCTCGCTTCAGGTTTTGGCGGGTAACTTTCCACACTCGTAGGGGTCTAGGTTTCATTGCATAGTCTATCCACACGACCAGAGGAACGTCAGGTTTCAGGAGCGGCTCTGTGAAACCCGGGGATCCCAGATTATCTGTATTGTTCTGTGATGCTTATTACTTTTCTGTAATGTTGCATATTATCACGCCTGGAGCGATTATTGTATATTGGTATATATACTGTTAGATGTTGTATATGTTTTACACCCGCGCTAGTCCAGTCCCCGCTCTGTTGTTAGTTAAGTAACCTAACGGGTGATGACGGGACCCAGTGACGAATGCGGATGGCATATACGTACATTTTATTTTTCGTTCTTTTCTGGTGTGATTGATTGATGGGACTGCATTGATTCTTATCAATGCAAGGATAAAACAAACCCATATTTGATGTTGTTGGAACAAATTTTAAAAGGTGTTATTACAAAGATATTTCCTTTTGTTTTGCATAGTGGTATTCAGTTAGAATATCCTGCACCTTATTCGACGAGGCAACGGCCAAGATCCCTTCACCGGGAGTGACCCCTTGGGCAGAAGTTTACGTCAGGGTAATAACTTCACTATAGTCGATTACAAGTTGCTTTGCATAGTGGTATTCAGTTAGAATATCCTGCACCTCATTCTACGAGGAAAGAGCCGAGATCCCTTCACCGGGAGTGACCTCTTTAGCAAAGGTTTTTCGTCACTATATCTTTATAAAAAGCTATCAGGTTCCTTCAACGAGATCAAGTTCATTATGTTAAAGGTTTTTCGCCAAAAACCAGCCGTAGCCCTCCGTCATTTCTTATGGATAGTCAGTAGTATTCAAGCTATGTTTGTTGGCCAAAGTCAAGGCATAGTGTTTGTGTAAGTCTACGGTAGCGCCCCGGCCGTCTACAGACGCTAAATGCGGAACAAAAACTTTTTAACTGGCGCTATCGTATGCTATAACCCGGATCTGCCATTATTGCTAAACTAACAAACTGTAAGAGAGTAGAAAGGTTATACCGAACGATCCGAGTCCTTCGTTCTTTAACCATCATCCCACGCTCCGTTGCGGCTGCTCCGATCTCGTCGATCTCCGATCTCCTCGTCCAGGTGGCACCACGTCAACGATTCTTTAAACGGGCTCCCGCCTCTGACTCGAGGCAACTCGTTCGTCAAGTTTGCTAAAAGAGACGACCAAGAGTGATGTAGAGAATGAGTAGAAGACTTTGTCTCGTTCCGTCCAAAGCCATGGACGAACGGTTAATGAAGTTGCCAATTAAGTCGGGTGATGGAATGAAATGAGCAATGAAATTTTCATACACCCCAAAACTATCATAATCTTTTCACCAAAATGAAAACATCAAGTGAGAGAGTGAGAGAGGGGGAAGGGGCCGGCCATGATATAGGAATGGGGGGGTGAGTGTAGGAGGGAAGAGGGTGACTACAAGGATAAAATATCTAGTGTGAACACAAAGTGTGAACACAAAGCGTGAACACAAAGTATGAACTCATTAAATGCAACCAATGAAACATCAACACCATTCTAACCTAGTCACCTCTTTTAGAACCTTCTAGAAGCATGACTCACCCTCATCCAAGAAAAGATAAATCCGTCTTTAACCGAATGTTAAAAGACGGCTGATAAAAAACTGGAAACTGGCAACTTCCAAAAGTGATCCCGAAACGAATTTCAGGATAACCCCGTAATCGTATAAATATACCCGCATTTGTATTATGACCGAATACAAATGCAACTGAGACAAAGATATTATATCTACTTAATATAATACTCGGATCCGGCTTAAACCAAAGCCTACTAGTATTATCTGCCCAAAATATGACACGTGCGTAAACGCACGTGCATTTTCCGAAACCCTGCCATAAAACCATACGGCCTCTATAACATTTCGCTCGAACTTGGGAAACTGTCTGTGGGGAACTCTAATGACTCGTCACCTGGAAGTGGGTTTAACCACAAACCGTCAGCGCCACTAGCTATGCGTAACGGCTGCCCATGGACTGACCTCAAGGGAGGCCGATGAGCGAACTCATCCGGAAACCCTACTGAGCCTAACAGTGACAATGTATATACAGTCCGGTCCGTTCGTCTATGAGTATCGCATATCTGCCTAGGGGGCTAGTAACGTCAGACCCCCAATAGCAGTATAAGTCGTGTCGGAGTGTAGCCTAATAACACCCTGAGATACTACTGGAGTACCTACCAGTAAATCTCCTGCCACGGCCGTGGGCTTTGTGTAATGGCTCTCCTAGATACAGCACGATCTCACCCCCAATACCGGGAGAGACGAATCCCCTGCCGATCCGCTCACTTGTCTCCATATGGCTCGGGACTATACCCAAAAGCTACCTGTTTGCACGACTCCTTTGAGCCGTGGTAGGGTAGAAATCAAAGCACAGTGGGAACTCACACGAGACAAATGACGACCTCCGGTCGATGAACTAACCTGTACACATGTCACCAGGGAACTGCTATCTGACGATATGTATAATACCAACTAGCAGATTCCCGGCGAGTCCTGTCCGGTGTACTCATAACCCAATGAGCACTTGTATAGATCTTAGGTGATCCAACTGACACCAGTGGCTTGTGAGACCGGCCACCGCTCCTCGTCGGGGTCTCGACTGTATACACTAGTCTACTCCGGAGTATCGATGCCCTGTCTCGAAACTCCTACGACTAGGGACCACTATTAAGGATATGCGTATAAACTACCCAACTCTCACGTATATGATCGCCATCATACTGTTGGTAGTAAAGCAAGATCCTAAGGGCTCTATCAAAGTATAACATGTAATCAGTCACCTGAACATGTACACGCCTGATAAAGGCAAACCAGATAGCATACTATCATCTTGAGTAAGACTGTCCTACCGATATAGGTTCTCCGCAATCATTGCAATCACGTACCTGCGATCCAATAATTGACTCTGAGGTCACTATCTCCAACAGTTTGGTAGCTGCTGAATATTCATCTGTTGCATAAATAGACGCGTTAGTTTAGGACAGTCGTACTGCCTTGTTAGCCAAAGTCAAGGGTAGGTACGGGTGGGTTCAAATCAACCTGGATAATGACGGGTAGAACTTGACATGTGACTTATGATTTGTTGGCCAAAGTCAAGGTCATAAGAGCATGAGGTAAAAATCATATCAGGAGTTTCTAAAGAAACTGAAACTTGCCAAGTATGTGCATACCTTCTGGAGTATGATAACGTGAGTGGATTCCGTCACGTTATCATGCGATGAGAGTTGGATCCCGATTCCCTCTGATGAGTTGGTTTACTCTTCAGGTGATCCCGATTGATTCTTCTTTTAGGCTTGGAGGAGAATTTGACGGTACAGTAGGAGGTTTCCTGATTAGATAAAGTAATAACCATTCTGATCTAGGTTAGAGTGCACGCAGAGTGTTTCTTTTCTCTCTCTCTCTTTGGCAGCGACCTTTGACCGACCCTAGACTATGACTCAGTGACCAAGTTAAACCGAACCTTCTTAAAAATACTGGCATTTGGATTGTCTAAAGTTGCATAAGTTATTGCCGCTCCTTCTTTAACCCTTTGAATTTCTCAGAACACCCCGTATTACTACGAACATCCAATTCCATTGGATAGATCCATCGTATGGTTATATACGAACTCGGAGGAACTTATTCGAGAATGTATCTAGGTTCAGGAGAAATATAATTGGTTTTTTCAGTTATCTTTTATTATCACATTGTCTCAGGTTGCGAGGGCTCCTTGTGTAACGTGTTAAAAATGATTAAATAAATAATTAAATGAATAAAAATTGTTTAAGTGAATTTTAGGATTTTCGGTAAAGTAAAATGTATTTTTCGTAAAAGCAAACCGTGATTGTTTTCATTATAATTTTTAAAATATCTATTTTAATTATGAAATTACTAGTAAATGGTGTTTATTTATCCACTTATAAATTTTTAGTTTAATAAAATATTTTTCCTAAATTAATTATTTTAAATATTAACATAAGCTTTATTTTAACACTAAATTAGTGTAAATTATAAATTTAAATGGTTTTAATTTGCAAAAATGAACCATGGCATATTAGAAATTAGTGTGTATCATGCAAAATTTATTTGCAAATTTTTCCTATTTTCTAGAGCTTTCTTGAGTTGCTATAGTAAATAAATAAATAAATAAATAAATAAAGCATGAAAAGACTTTTATTGATGTTTCTTCTCTTGAAACTTCTACACACTTTTCCCACTCTCTTCTTTCTCTCCCTCACCTCTCTAGGGCCGGCCACAACCCCCCCATGGCTGCCCCCCCTATTTACCACATCATTTTTCTTCAAAATTCATCAAAAACACATCAAAAATTCAATTAAAATTCCACAAAATTCTATTTACTTCATACTCTCTATTCCTTTCTCATTTTTATATGAAATTTGGAGATGGAAGGCATGCATTTTGGAGGCTCATTTCTTGTTTGGATTTCATATTTTGGGAGGTATAATTTCTTTCTTTTGATTTATTTTTTTAGATGTTCATTTAAGCTTAATTAGGTTTAATGAATTAATTCTATGTTTTTTTAAAAAAATTCAAGTTAGGGTTTGTAAATTCAAGTTATGATTTTTGTTAATTATTTAGGGTTATAATAGTTAGTTTAACACTTTTAGAATTGGAAAATATTGCATGGTTGTTGAATTGTAAAATTTTCATTTAAAATTGTTTTAAATTAGGAAATTAGCTAACTAGGTTTTTGCAAAATATGTTTGTGGTTAATATAAAATTCTAATTTGGGTTGTTATCATTGGATTATAGTTTTAGTGGAAATGTTAGCATGTTAATGGAAAGAAAAACTTAGTTTGATTGCTAGTTTCTATGGTTAATTGATAAATTGTGATAAAATTGCTAATTTTGTAAACTAGATTTTAGAAATTCCTATATAAATGAGATTAAAAATATAATTATGGTTTCATTATATCATTATCATCATGAATTGTGGTTTAAGTCATTAATTTATGCAAAATCACGTTTTGCGGTGGAATTGTGGTATTTTGCTTGAAAAATGTTAAAATTGTTAAAAGTTGCAAACTAGAAATTTCAAATAAATGCAAAATTGTGTAATAAATATATAGTAATGGTTTGTATAGTCTAGTAATGCTATTTAATGAGTTTTATGACCATTAGTTTCATTTAAATGTCATGTTTTGATGAAAAACGGTATACTGGCATTTCGGGTTTTTGCGAAATTGGACGGTTTGATAGATTTTAGGGTTTCGATGGATTTAATTGTGTTTTATGGTATAAGTAATGTGTTTTAAAACTAAAAGTTGTTTGTTGTTGTTATCTCGATCCATCGGAGTTTGTATGCCGATATCGAGCGGTATTTGGTTCTTTTGCGTGGACGGGACATAGGTTTTAACCTATGCTTGTTCCTTGTATCGTTTGACTTTTGTATGTGATTCGGTTTACGATACTATTTATATGTTTGCGTTTAGGTACCCCTCACGTGGACTGCGGGCGATGAAGAGGAGGATGGCGACACCGTCTTCGGCAGACATGGACCAGGTGAGTAGATGTATATCTACGGGGGGGAGTCGGGTGGATGGCGTTTAGCACCCCCGCAACGTAGAATAGGAATAGTACTTATTGACATTAGGAGAACCCGATGTGACCCTAGATTCTTACTGAGCAGGACCCTAGTAATGACCCTAGGCGGGACTAGACTGATTTAGGAAAAACCATACCTGAGGATGAATACTTTGGGAGAGGTTCGTAGGTTTCTGATAGAAACACACACGCACACACTAAAACTTGACATGGCGTATACGTATATGTGTGTATATATATAAAACTAGGTATAGGTGTATATATATACACAACACGTATATGGGATTCATTGATGTGAAATGATATCTGAGGTATGATGAAACAGTGTAACTGGGCTTGATGCCGTGATTCTTGACTATACAGTCGTATTAAAGTGTTAGCGGATCGTTAGAGAATGAGATAATGAACATGAATATATAAGTTATAAAGGGTGGTGGTGATATTGAGGTACATGGAACGCTAAAATAGTACCTGGGCTGTAGCTTGTGACTGATCACGATATGATATATGTATGACTTGATTACGACATCATATAGGTGTGACATGATGTCGATATCGTATAGGTGTGACATGATGTCGATATCGTATAGGTGTGACTTGATGACGATAAGATATCGGTATAATGTAATCACAATATGACACATGTGACATGATACTTCTGAGGATAAACTAAGGAATATTCTATGATGGCAATGATATACGATTGATGTATGCGATTATAGTTTAGAACCTTGATCATAAGATGTGTTGATGATGACATTATACGAATGATGAGACACCTAGGAGATACTTGACCCGTACCCCGATATTGGGATGCCGTACGATGGATTTTACCGTATGAGGCCTAGATATGAGGATTGATCCGCACTCTTGGTTCGAGAAAGCCGTACTACGTACGTGACGCTTTTGAGGCTGGATCGCCGACTATTAGAGATATTGGTTCAGACCTTAGGTAGATGCTTGTTTCTTATTGACCATTTTCTTAGGTTAGTTCCTTAGGATATTAGATGGACACTAGTTTAGGTTCGACTCACATAGTGGTAGTTGTACTCGTATCTCGCAGAGGAGTGGATAATGCACACCTGTATTTACATTCATACTGTAATCATCATGGTGCATGTTCTTTTATATGTTGCTATAATCAGTATAAACCTTACCTGTTAGGACACCAGCACCATTACCGATGATGCGCATATTCCACGCACACTTATTTGCCGGCTCACACACATCATCATCGGTAATTGCTATGTCACGTACACTTTAGATCATATTATCTTTTATTGATAGAATCAGTTAACAACTAAACCGATATAATATTATGATTACTCTCTGATGTTAGTATAAGACATGATATTTATTACTTAGACATTCATGCATTCATATTTCATGTTATCGCACAGTAGTATGAGCATATGCCGACACTTATCATATACTTACTCATGATTTTGAGATTTGGATTTCTATGAGATTTCTGGATTTTTGGGGAAAACCGCAAAAATATATAAAAACTTCTCTCTCTCTCTCTCTCCTCTTCTCTTTTTAAAATAAAATGCGGTTTTCTCGTGATGTATGTGTCGTCCACCATGAGTATTTCATGTTTTCTGTTGGATTTCGAGACCCGATTCGAAGAGTGGATGAACCGTCTCGGGTACATGGTGGGCCCGGTATGGTACCCCGGGGCAAGAAGATCGAGTTGTAGACGATGAGCCTGGCAGGGGAAGGCTACCTACCGGTGATGTCTGGCGCGGCGGATATCCGGAAGATACCGACCATTGTCGTGAGATTTGATGATATGGGCCGATCCGGACTGACGGAGCCCGAGATATTGAGACTATGAGACTTGAGATTTACATGTTTGTGTCCATGGATTTCATTGTTGATATTTCCGGTTTCTATACCCGTTTTACTTTGATAACAGCTAAAGATTTCTTATACAGATATACCTGGATTTCAGGATTTGTTTATTTTATATTCATGGTGCATGCATATCCTTTCATATGACATAGTACTATATGAGGCACTGACACGACACGTAGTATTTGCACTTACACGTAGTATTACCCTGCTATTACTAGTTGATTGGGATATAATAGTGTATTATTAGGACCTAGGATAGCGTCGTGCATTCGATTTCTTTTCGTAGATGTCTTCTACTCACGAGTTGGCAACTCACCCCCGTTGTGCCAAATTTTATTACAGGTTCGATGTACAGGTTTCCGTGGCAGCTTGTTGGCACACCTTTTCTTCAGGGTGATTTGCACGGTAGGTTGGTTCACTTGTATCCGAACCACCATTGTACTTTTATTCATTCATTTGTATCTAGTAAGCTCCATCAACCATATTTGTATTACTTGATAAGTTTATAGGACCAGCCTTTTTGTAACATTTTCAAAAATATAAAATATTAATTTTGGGAATTTTTATAATTTAATACTATTTTATTGATTATTTTAATATTAAATGCAAATAAATAGGAAAAATGTTAGAAAAATTATGAAAAATTATGGAAAATTCTAAAATAGGGTAAATTAGTGAATTATGACATTTTTAAGTTTTTGTGATTAGTTTGACACTAGTTTAGTGCTAATCGCGATTAAAATCGCTAATTGGGTTTTTTGGCAATTTTGTGCAAAACTTGCACATACCACTTTTTCTACACTTGTGCTTTTTCTAGCCATGGTTTTCATTTGGGTATACTATTGGTATGAGAAGGATGGGATTTAAGATAAATGAAAAGAAAAGAAAAGGAAAGAGTAGGTGTAATGATGAGAGAGAGGGACAAGGTCAACCCCACCTTTTTGAACCATGCTTCCATCATTCCTTCACCCTCATTTCTCTCCCTCTCCCACCAAATTTCGGCTGCTGCTCTTGACACTCATTCCCTCCCCTCTTCAAGCCCCACTTCATCTCATAAAACACCCCAAAACCCCAATCTCCTTTCATTAAAAATGTCCAAAATCCCTAGATCTACATATGGAGCTAAAGAAGCATGGATTTGGTCACTAGAGGGCAACTCAAGAATTTTCTTGAGTTGCTAATGAAGGTAATTTCTGAACCATTTGCTTAATTATAGCCTTTCCTATAACCCCATGTCAAGATTTAATCGATATTGTGTGATATTATGGATTTGATGAAAACCTAGTTAGGGTTTGAGAGGAACTTGGGTTGTATTGTGAAATTGAGTTCAATTGAGGATACATCAACACCCTAGTGTATGAATTGAGAACCTAACCTGAAGCTAGAACCCATAATACGGATTTTAGAAACCGATATCGGGGAAATTGTGTAATCTGTCACTGTTATTTGGAATCTGCTATCACCCGAGATGCCCTAAAATAAAATTGAGTGGAAAGTGACATGTGCAGGCACCCAGGAAGCCAACCCCAAAACCCTAGCTCCCCATTCCACTTTCCGGCCGCCAAAACCTCCATTCTGGCCGCAAATTGCGGCCAGACCAGGGAGGAGTTGCCTCGTTTTGCGTGCCTGGCCCCATTTCCTCAATTCTTGGCCCTGGGTACTTCTAGTTTTGACAGATTCTATCTAGGGTGAAATCTGGGACATATATCCTATGTTGTCGTTTTGGATTCGTGTTTCCGTATTCCGTATTTTTGGATTGGAAATGGTGGAATGTGTTTTGCCTCGACTATTGTCGTTTATACGACGATATAGAGGATCATGGATGGTTTTGAAGGCGTTCCATAGGTTCTCACCTATAGGCCCCTTATCGTATCGTTTTGGAGTTTATGCGCCGTTTTAGATTGGATTTGGTTTTAATGCGCATATACGATATTTTGATTGTGTAGGTACCCATGAAGACTTCGGACGACAAGCAAATGCATGGTGATGTCCGCAAATGATGATGCAAGGTGAGTAGATTATATCTACGGGGGAAAGTCGGGTGGATGGCGTATAGCACCCCCGCAGTCCGTAGATAGCTTATTATATGGTATTGTGATATTAGGTGTATTTTGGATATGTAGGGTTAGAAGTGGCTAGTGTAGTTCATAGTCGCGAACCCTAGGATAGAATTACACCTATACCTATACCCTTGCTTTTCACATGTACTTACACTGTGATTGATGATATGTGATGATTTTGGAGATGAGTTGATGATGTGGGCTTGGTGCCCGGAGATCGGTATTTTGATACGATTCATATGTGGGATATGACTTGTGATTCTTGCGGGCTTGGGATGTGTGTTTACCCCCGCATGCATACTTTACCGATGTTACCGTTTGTACTAGATATAGAGTAGTACACCCAGACTATATGATCTGATAATGGTGACATTTGTTATGTGATGAGACAGTGAGATGTTGACCTGTACCCAGCTTGTGGGAATGCCGTACGACGGTTTACCGTACGAGCTGATATTGATGATAGATCCGCACTCATAGCTAGAGGATATCTTACGATATGACATTGAGGCGGGATCACCGACTATATATCTACATATATACTTAGATGTAGTTGCATAGTAGATACTTCACTGTGCTGCTGATTACTAGATTTCCGCATATTCATGCTATTCGCATTGCTGGCATATGTTCATTACCATGTTATTATCATGCTGTTAGGACACCAGCACCATTATCGATGATGCGTATGTTTCACGTACACTATTTGCCGGCTCACACACTTCATCATCGATAATTGCCATGTCACTACACAGTAGTACTATTACATTCGTGATATGATGCTTCCTTCGACATATGCGCATTCCTATTCCATGTTGCATGATTTCCGATATGATTACCTTTCCTTATATGTCGCATACATCATGGATTGATTGCATAGCACATCGCATTGGATGTACTTCTTGATGTTGGATTTTCATGGGATTTCTGGATTTGAGAACCGTGTCCTTTTCAATAGCAATCATTTAAAAACCCGGTTCCCTTGATATGATATTTGGGGCGTTGCCCCGTGTTTTCTCGGTGCTAGAGGATGTACTGAGAGAGGGCTGACCCGGACTGACGGAAGCCCGATGCATTGATAGAGGGCTGACCCGGACTGACGGAAGCCCGATGTTTTGAGAGAGGGATGACCCGGACTGACGGATTCCCGATATATACTTTGAGATAGGGCATGATCCGAAATGACGGATGCCCGATGGATTGATATAGGGCATGATCCGGAATGACGGATGCCCGATGCATTGAGAGAGGGATGACCCGGACTGACGGAAGCCCGATGTTTTGAGAGAGGGATGACCCGGACTGACGGATTCCCGATATATACTTTGAGATAGGGCATGATCCGAAATGACGGATGCCCGATGGATTGATATAGGGCATGATCCGGAATGACGGATGCCCGATGCATTGAGAGAGGGATGACCCGGACTGACGGATTCCCGATATGTACTTTGATATAGGGCATGATCCGGAATGACGGATGCCCGATGCATTGAGAGAGGGATGACCCGGACTGACGGATTCCCGATATGTACTTTGATATAGGGCATGATCCGGAATGACGGATGCCCGATACAGGAGGATTTACGTGTCGATGCTAGGCACGGGTTTCATGATGTTTTTCCATGATTTTGTTTATATCCTCACATTGCATACATGATGCTTATTGTCTTTGGGTGACGGGTGGACGGGTTCCACATACATACACACTTGGTTCATATACAGACTGGATTTACACTTATCTTACCCCAATATTAGTGGTATGGGGACGCTAATATATGTGTATTGATATTATTGATATTTCTTCATTGATACTTCATGCAGACATACCTTACACTGATGACATGTTGTTACCTGAGTACCTGGCACTATATACCTGATTAGATGTTACCTTGCCACCTTATTACACTCAGATGTACTCTTGTGGATATTTTACTGATCGTTGACTTAGGTTTATGTCTTGCATTCGATTTATCCTTGTAGATGTTTCTATTCACGAGTTGGCAACTCACCCCCGTTGTGCCACAGTTCTTGCAGGTTCTGCCGTACAGGTTCTATTGCGGCATTTCTGGCACACTTTCTTCTTGCGGGTGACTTGCTTTTGGTAGGTGGATTCTTTTGTATCAAGAATCCCCAGTTTGTATTTATTTTATTCATTGTATCTAGAAATTGTCCATCAACCAAAACTTGTATATTCTTTCAGACTCAGAGACAGTGTTGTATTATTTCGACCTTAGAGTCGCGCTTAGTAGTATTGCGGTTTCTTGTTGCTTTTGAGCTTTCTTTGGATTTGATCCTCGCCACTTGGCGTTGTATATTATTATATCATTGCGTGGTTGTGACCGTCGATTGACGAAGAGCTAGCTCCCGCTTGGGGATGCCTTTATCATGTTATATCTTGTTATTATCGTTTTACCCCATTCGGGGCCAGTTTTACAAAGGAAACTCTGCCGAAATTTCTAGAAAAGACTGTACCGTTTTTAAAATGCACATTCGGCTTAGTTATAAAAAAAAAACTTGATTTCAAACCTGTATTTCTTCACTTCTTTAAACCAGTTCTTTATTTTTTTTTCCTTCAAAATGGTTTTAGATTTCTGGGCTTTTGGCTTACTTGGATCAGATGGAGTCCTATAGGCTTCATATGGTTCAAGGGCCAGTCCGTGCTCTTTCGGGTCGTGACAAAGTTGGTATCAGAGCGCTAGGTTGACCTTGGTTCGAGTTTAAGTTTGACTATGTGGAGCCTAGGGAGTTGTTTATATACGGAACTTAGGCTTGACCTTACGGAACTTAGACTTGGTCGAGGGGGGTGTAAACCCGAACTTTCGTCGTTTTAGGATGACCCTTGGTTGATGGATTAGGTGACTAAAGTAGAGTGACGTACCGTTGGTATGTTCCGCGGCATACTTACGACACGCCACTCCGCTTAAGGAACCTTAGGATGGACATTTGTTTAGAGATCAGTGATTCTCTTCCTATCCAGGATTATACATCCATTTGAGATCCCCGATTCTATTAGTTTCATGATCATACCTTCATTGATGCTGTTCCTTCCTATGATCATGTATCCCCTTTGGATCTGTTGTTTCCTTTCTTGCCTTTGATGTGCTTTCTTTTGATACTCGATTGAGATCCCTGTCACCATGTTTGAGCGCAGTTTGGGCTGCTGCTAGGGTTACGGCCGGTGTGAGCTCGTTTGGTACGAGGGCCGACCTTTGTGTTTTCTGGTGACACGGGAACGTCTCGAGTCAGTGTTGGTGTTTGTGACCTCTAGTGGAGGCGAGTGCTTGGTTTGCACCGGATGATCGTGCCTTTGTTAGAGCTGCCTGTTGAGAGAGGACTGTTGATGTACAGTATACCTCAGGGATTGTGATGTCGCCTACCGTGCAGACAGATGGACCAGCTGTTGCTGAGATTGACAGGATGTCGCTTCCGAAGCTTACGAGCTGAGATTGCCGGAGCTTTCAGGCAGATATGCGACAGATGATAGCTAGTCTACCCGATTTGAGAGACGAAGGTGATTCGTCCGATTTTGCGCCAGAGCGGGCCCAGTTGAGTTGAAGATTTCCAGTGTGGAGAGTCTTACTCAGATCTAGAGCTGACCGACTCAGAGATGACCGCTTATGTATTGCCTTTCCTGGAGGATTGAGGCGTTGTTCGGCGTACAGGCATATGAGCCAGTTGTTGCTGCAAATGATGAGATATCGCCCAGATGATTGGAGCTACTGCAGCATGAGCATGTTCTTAGAGAGATGATAGCGAGTTGCTAGTCACCGAGGATGAATGACTAGGACGTGTGGTGAGTTCGCTTACCCCGATGCGAGGTCATCAAGTGGATAGATTCCAGCTAGAGACGACTTCACGCAGGTTCGTTGAGAGTCGAGAGAGACGATCGAATGTCAGGAGCCTATTTTCCAAGTTTAAAGTATACGGAAAGACATGCAGGTGATTCTATGGACCCTCTAGAAGAATGAAACCCTAACTCGACTTAATGACCGTGTGACAGCCTTTGAACCTTAGGGTTTACGGCGGTTCCGCGGCGCCATTAGTGAGGCTTGGGTTTGCCCTTCTACGGCTGGACCACCGACGCTGTGGCATGTACTCGATACTATTAAACTGTACCCGAGATGTGAGCTCTTGGGGGATTATGAGGATCTGACGAGTCGATCGGATGGTTCGACATTTTTCGGACATTGTGATGGGACACTGCTTGGGAGACTCCAGATGCGAGGATAGCCGTCGGAGCGCAGTTTGTGTAGCCATGATGAGACGAGTCCGAATCAGTCGACATTTGAGAAGAGTGAAGAAAAGAGTTCGTACGAGGTTTCGACGAGATGATGTTCCACTCCACTGATATTAGAGATGTGATACGCACCCAGAGGCGTGGTATATGGATATATCTTCCAGAAAGAAGCGCGATAAGTATGCAGCCATTCCGGAATAAGCGTGAGCTTCAGCATTGGATGATGACTTCCGGGCATTTCGGCAGGATTGAGATTTGAGAAAGGAATCTCGGCAGGACCTTTCTGGAGTACGATACGAGAAGACCTAGACCAGGAGTGGTCGTGTTGCGCACACCCAGCAGGCCAGAGTTCGGCATTGTCGACGAGGTAGTTGACCAAGTTCGGATAGAGGAGCTTAACCAGATCCGTTGCGAATTGATCAAGGATGGACGGGTGATGAGTATTCCTCCGATGGTTGAGACGTGTTCCCGAGGACCAGTTCGGCCTGACATCTGCTACGGAGTGATGAAGCTACAGAGTATGAGATTTCGAGTCCGTGTGAGAGACTTCAGATTGACCGTGGCCGAGACAGTGCAGTGCATAGTAGCTTGGCGTGACGTCATAGTGGACGACGATAGAGACAGTTGGAACAAGAGGTTCGTGTGAGACCCTGACGAGCTGTCATTGCTTCCCGTCGAGACTAGAGACCTGAGATGCTTACAGAGACGTTGTGATGTGACCAGTTTCTGGAGAAATATTGTACTGAGGACACAGATGCCCTTTGAGCGAGAAGAGGTTATGCAGGAGAGCTAGCCTCTGTACAGATCGGCATAGGCATGATTGGAAAAGACCTTGAGCAGGATTCCTTCCAGGACATAGCTGCCATGATGTTGCACCCAGGATCGGATGTGTGACGTGCTTTCAGAGAGCCAGAGGCCGACGCCAGTGATATGCTGCCTTACGAGTGGTCGTGAGGTTTGACCGAGAGGTGACCAGAGAAGTGCCAGAACGGAATCATCCCCGTTAGCACACCTGACAGGGCCGATGAGCCGATTGACCGCATGATAGGTAATCCGCAGAGAAGATAAGGATCCAGAGAGTCAGAAGACGCTAGACCGTGAGCGAGAGGCAGGTAGATATCCTGCGCTGCTAGCCGTGGATTGCACCGACTCCTTCTCGACCTCGAAGGAGGAACTACCGAAGACGGTATTTTTGATTTGTCATTTTGTGATTCGATTATCACGTATCCGTCATTTTGGATTTCGGTATTTTGGGTGTTCTGTTTGCATGATTTAGTTTTGGTGACTGAGTTTCATGATATTGATTTCATGCACCCACTGGATATTTATATATTTTGCGCAGAGTTATTACATTTGAGATATTGATTGAGATTTCATGCCTACAGTATGCAGTGATTTGATTTGCACTTCCAGCGTGGTTTTCATGTACCCTTAGTGTTTTGATTTACGATTTTTGGTGCACGCCAGATGCACTAAATCGGGATTCTTCGTGCATGTCACTTGCACCTGATTTATTCTTTCTGTCAGGCACACACGTTGCCTACGACAGAGGTTTCGTGCACACCCGTTGCACCTAGATGTTGTTTTGTGTACCTGTTTAGCACATATTGGATTTTTGATTTCCGTGCGCACCAGACGCACAGGATTGTGTTATGTACATTTTTGAGATTTATTCCCTTTGGAGCAGTACCTTTTATGATGTTGGGTTTTTGCTTTCATGCTGAGCAGGACTAGTCAGTAGACGATACCTGGATATACTTTTGCATGTTTTACATCAGCTTTTTACGTGTATAGATTGGATGTCTACATGTGTAGTTTCAATCCATATCATATCGGTTTTGTATTGGATTTGACATTGTGTTTTTTACATCGACTCCGATGATTGCGGGATGCTTGACGGAGTTTTGTTTTTGAGTTATCTGCTCAGTACCCTTGCGCATGCATTGCGCTGTGACGTTCTATGTGTTGATGATTTCGGAGCCCCGACGACTTTGGTTTATTACTGAGATGTTTTTGTATTTGGGGATTTAAATTTAAATTCGGGGACCGAATTTCTTTAAGGGGGGTAGATTGTAACATTTTCAAAAATATAAAATATTAATTTTGGGAATTTTTATAATTTAATATTATTTTATTGATTATTTTAATATTAAATGCAAATAAATAGGAAAAATGTTAGAAAAATTATGAAAAATTATGGAAAATTCTAAAATAGGGTAAATTAGTGAATTATGACATTTTTAAGTTTTTGTGATTAGTTTGACACTAGTTTAGCGCTAATCGCGATTAAAATCGCTAATTGGGTTTTTTGGCAATTTTGTGCAAAACTTGCACATACCACTTTTTCTACACTTGTGCTTTTTCTAGCCATGGTTTTCATTTGGGTATACTATTGGTATGAGAAGGATGGGATTTAAGATAAATGAAAAGAAAAGAAAAGGAAAGAGTAGGTGTAATGATGAGAGAGAGGGACAAGGTCAACCCCACCTTTTTGAACCATGCTTCCATCATTCCTTCACCCTCATTTCTCTCCCTCTCCCACCAAATTTCGGCTGCTGCTCTTGACACTCATTCCCTCCCCTCTTCAAGCCCCACTTCATCTCATAAAACACCCCAAAACCCCAATCTCCTTTCATTAAAAATGTCCAAAATCCCTAGATCTACACATGGAGCTAAAGAAGCATGGATTTGGTCACTAGAGGGCAACTCAAGAATTTTCTTGAGTTGCTAATGAAGGTAATTTCTGAACCATTTGCTTAATTATAGCCTTTCCTATAACCCCATGTCAAGATTTAATCGATATTGTGTGATATTATGGATTTGATGAAAACCTAGTTAGGGTTTGAGAGGAACTTGGGTTGTATTGTGAAATTGAGTTCAATTGAGGATACATCAACACCCTAGTGTATGAATTGAGAACCTAACCTGAAGCTAGAACCCATAATACGGATTTTAGAAACCGATATCGGGGAAATTGTGTAATCTGTCACTGTTATTTGGAATCTGCTATCACCCGAGATGCCCTAAAATAAAATTGAGTGGAAAGTGACATGTGCAGGCACCCAGGAAGCCAACCCCAAAACCCTAGCTCCCCATTCCACTTTCCGGCCGCCAAAACCTCCATTCTGGCCGCAAATTGCGGCCAGACCAGGGAGGAGTTGCCTCGTTTTGCGTGCCTGGCCCCATTTCCTCAATTCTTGGCCCTGGGTACTTCTAGTTTTGACAGATTCTATCGAGGGTGAAATCTGGGAAATATATCCTATGTTGTCGTTTTGGATTCGTGTTTCCGTATTCCGTATTTTTGGATTGGAAATGGTGGAATGTGTTTTGCCTCGACTATTGTCGTTTATACGACGATATAGAGGATCATGGATGGTTTTGAAGGCGTGCCATAGGTTCTCACCTATAGGCCCCTTATCGTATCGTTTTGGAGTTTATGTGCCGTTTTAGATTGGATTTGGTTTTAATGCGCATATACGATATTTTGATTGTGTAGGTACCCATGAAGACTTCGGACGACAAGCAAATGCATGGTGATGTCCGTAAATGATGATGCAAGGTGAGTAGATTATATCTACGGGGGAAAGTCGGGTGGATGGCGTATAGCACCCCCACAGTCCGTAGATAGCTTATTATATGGTATTGTGATATTAGGTGTATTTTGGATATGTAGGGTTAGAAGTGGCTAGTGTAGTTCATAGTCGCGAACCCTAGGATAGAATTACACCTATACCTATACCCTTGCTTTTCACATGTACTTACACTGTGATTGATGATATGTGATGACTTTGGAGATGAGTTGATGATGTGAGCTTGGTGCCCGGAGATCGGTATTTTGATACGATTCATATGTGGGATATGACTTATGATTCTTGCGGGCTTGGGATGTGTGTTTACCCCCGCATGCATACTTTACCAATGTTACCGTTTGTACTAGATATAGAGTAGTACACCCAGACTATATGATCTGATGATGGTGATATTTGTTATGTGATGAGACAGTGAGATGTTGACCTGTACCCAGCTTGTGGGAATGCCGTACGACGGTTTACCGTACGAGCTGATATTGATGATAGATCCGCACTCATAGCTAGAGGATATCTTACGATATGACATTGAGGCGGGATCACCGACTATATATCTACATATATACTTAGATGTAGTTGCATAGTAGATACTTCACTGTGCTGCTGATTACTAGATTTCCGCATATTCATGCTATTCGCATTGCTGGCATATGTTCATTACCATGTTATTATCATGCTGTTAGGACACCAGCACCATTATCGATGATGCGTATGTTTCGCGTACACTATTTGCCGGCTCACACACTTCATCATCGATAATTGCCATGTCACTACACAGTAGTACTATTACATTCGTGATATGATGCTTCCTTCGACATATGCGCATTCCTATTCCATGTTGCATGATTTCCGATATGATTACCTTTCCTTATATGTCGCATACATCATGGATTGATTGCATAGCACATCGCATTGGATGTACTTCTTGATGTTGGATTTTCATGGGATTTCTGGATTTGGGAACCGTGTCCTTTTCAATAGCAATCATTTAAAAACCCGGTTCCCTTGATATGATATTTGGGGCGTTGCCCCGTGTTTTCTCGGTGCTCGAGGATGTACTGAGAGAGGGCTGACCCGGACTGACGGAAGCCCGATGCATTGATAGAGGGCTGACCCGGACTGACGGAAGCCCGATGTTTTGAGAGAGGGATGACCCGGACTGACGGATTCCCGATATATACTTTGAGATAGGGCATGATCCGAAATGACGGATGCCCGATGGATTGATATAGGGCATGATCCGTAATGACGGATGCCCGATGCATTGAGAGAGGGATGACCCGGACTGACGGAAGCCCGATGTTTTGAGAGAGGGATGACCCAGACTGACGGATTCCCGATATATACTTTGAGATAGGGCATGATCCGAAATGACGGATGCCCGATGGATTGATATAGGGCATGATCCGGAATGACGGATGCCCGATGCATTGAGAGAGGGATGACCCGGACTGACGGATTCCCGATATGTACTTTGATATAGGGCATGATCCGGAATGACGGATGCCCGATGCATTGAGAGAGGGATGACCCGGACTGACGGATTCCCGATATGTACTTTGATATAGGGCATGATCCGGAATGACGGATGCCCGATACAGGAGGATTTACGTGTCGATGCTAGGCACGGGTTTCATGATGTTTTTCCATGATTTTGTTTATATCCTCACATTGCATACATGATGCTTATTGTCTTTGGGTGACGGGTGGACGGGTTCCACATACATACAGACTTGGTTCATATACAGACTGGATTTACACTTATCTTACCCCAATATTAGTGGTATGGGACGCTAATATATGTGTATTGATATTATTGATATTTCTTCATTGATACTTCATGCAGACATACCTTACACTGATGACATGTTGTTACCTGAGTACCTGGCACTATATACCTGATTAGATGTTACCTTGCCACCTTATTACACTCAGATGTACTCTTGTGGATATTTTACTGATCGTTGACTTAGGTTTATGTCTTGCATTCGATTTATCCTTGTAGATGTTTCTATTCACGAGTTGGTAACTCACCCCCGTTGTGCCACAGTTCTTGCAGGTTCTGCCGTACAGGTTCTATTGCGGCATTTCTGGCACACTTTCTTCTTGCGGGTGACTTGCTTTTGGTTGGTGGATTCTTTTGTATCAAGAATCCCCAGTTTGTATTTATTTTATTCATTGTATCTAGAAATTGTCCATCAACCAAAACTTGTATATTCTTTCAGACTCAGAGACAGTGTTGTATTATTTCGACCTTAGAGTCGCGCTTAGTAGTATTGCGGTTTCTTGTTGCTTTTGAGCTTTCTTTGGATTTGATCCTCGCCACTTGGCGTTGTATATTATTATATCATTGCGTGGTTGTGACCGTCGATTGACGAAGAGCTAGCTCCCGCTTGGGGATGCCTTTATCATGTTATATCTTGTTATTATCGTTTTACCCCATTCGGGGCCAGTTTTACAAAGGAAACTCTGCCGAAATTTCTAGAAAAGACTGTACCGTTTTTAAAATGCACATTCGGCTTAGTTATAAAAAAAAAACTTGATTTCAAACCTGTATTTCTTCACTTCTTTAAACCAGTTCTTTATTTTTTTTTCTTCAAAATGGTTTTAGATTTCTGGGCTTTTGGCTTACTTGGATCAGATGGAGTCCTATAGGCTTCATATGGTTCAAGGGCCAGTCACGTGCTCTTTCGGGTCGTGACACTTTTATTTCGACCTTAGAGTCGCGCATGTATTATTCTGATCTGGTGGTTTTGTTTTCTTTTGAGTTTTGAGCCTCGCCTATTGGCGTTGTATATTATTGTGCTTGTTGTGGTTGTTTCCTCCTGTTGGCGTTGAGGCTAGCTCCCGTTTGCTTTTTATTGTTTATGTATATTATACTTGTTGTACCCGTTTGGGGGCCAGTTTTTACAGAAGAGACTCTGCCGAAATTTTTGGTAAATTTTGCTGATGTTTTTATACTTGTTTTCTTTTCTTTTCTTCTTTTTCTTCTTTTATGGTTTAGATTTCTGGGCTTCGGCTTACTTAGGTCACGTGGCGCCTCTAGACGCTTCGTAATCTAAGTGCCGGTCATGTTCCGTACTTTCGGGTCGTGACACCTTGGTTTAGGAGAGTACACCTATTACGATTATTGGATAGTCTTCTTCCAAACCATAGGTAGGTGCCGAAAGGTAGGGAATGAAGAAAACCAATTAGCCTAAGTAGGGTGTGCAGAAGGTAATAACTAAAGACAAAATAAAGGGATTAGAAAGAGGGCAAAGTAAATTGCGACTGTTATCATTCACGACCAAACCGCGTACTTCATCGCCACTCCTATTTCACCTTTGCTTTTTCCCCAGTTCGGGAGAAATAGAATAAGGTATTATTCAGTTGTCTTTTATCATCACCTTCTCTCAAGTTGCGAGTACTTCTTAGTTTATGAGAGTACACCTATTTTGCTTACTGGATAGTCTTCTTCCAAACCATAGGCTGGTGCCGAACGGTAGGGAAGGAAGAAAACCATTTAGCCTAACGATGGTGTACAGAAGGTAATGAATAAAGACAAATAAAGGGATTTGGAGAGATGGCAATGAAATATACGGTTAAATTCATAAATTGGATTATGAAAGAGGCATTACTAAGAATTCCAGGATACCCCTACGAGACATTTTAATGTTTCAGTTTCACTACACATTGTTAAAGGAAAACTGTTTTCCCGATTAGATACTTACTCCAGGGTATGTATTTACTAGGTTTCATTCTCATATCTGTATGGTTTTACAGATGATGAGTGAGAGTAAGTTATTGGGAATTAGGTGATCAACTTCATTATATCAGAATTCGTTGTAATTGGTGATATTTGAGAAAATCGCCTGGGTACAGTTTTCAACCTACGACACACATGTTTTGAGTTATTCAACTCAACGGACTTATACAGAGTATTGTATGTTGTCCATTGTCCGTCAGGACAAAGGGGTTGGTCCTCGTACTATTTTTATTTACTTGTGACTTCTCTAGTTTTTAGACAAGTGTTTCGTAGAAATACAAAGTCTAAGTTTTACGAAGTTGTGGGTATAAGAATAAAGTAGAGAACCAGATGTCGAAAGTATCGGGATTCTTCAAAGAGATCGAAGATATAGATTCTTGTGATTGGTATTCAGATGATAGTAATGTTTTTTGAGAAACTTGTTTCTCTTTCAGGTTACTCATAGTTGGATGTATTCCTAAGTTGAGTAATGCTGATTAGCCTTTCTCCATTGAGTTGATATGCACTGGAGACAGCTGCATGATTTGAATCTGGTTCCAATTAAATTAGTGCCTCTATTTCTATATTGTATATAGAATGGTTCATATCTTAACGATGTTAAGATACGGGGAGTTGTCCAGCTTATGCTTAAAACCAGACACTGGATAACTGTAACATTTCAAAAAAATAAAATATTATTTTTGGGAATTTTCATAATTTAATATTAATTTTTAATGAATATTTTAATATTTCGGTATAATTAAATACCGATAAATGGAGAAAATTATGGAAATTCTAAAATAGGTTATTTTGTGGAAATATGCTATTTTACAGTTTTTATGATGGATTATATGCTATTTTAGTGTTCATCGCGATTAAACATCGCTAATTGGGTTTTTGGCTTTTTGTGCAAAAATGTGCACATGACATTTTCCACACTTGTCACACTTGTTCCATGTTTTGGACTCATGGTAGCCTAGGGTTGAACCATGCTTAGATGACCATGGTGGTCTAACCCTTTTGGTTAGGTTAATTAGTTTTAACTTAGGGTTTTGGTGTTGTTTAAAGGGGATTAGGATGTAGGTTGACTTGTGGTAAGAGAGAGAGCGCCATGATGGCTTTGTGTCTTGTGAGCATTGATTTGGAGAGAGAGAAATGTGGCTAAGGTAGTGTCATGTTAGAATTTGATGTTGAGTGAGGGTGATGAGAGTTAACCTCATTTCACTTCAAAAACTTTTCTTTATCTCCCTCATATCTTTTCCCTCTCACTCAACACCACACCACCACAACTTCACCTCAGCAGTAGCAGCTACAACAACACCCCAGCAAATAAAACAACAACTGTTGTAGCAGCAACAACAACCAAAGAAACCAACAGCAACACAAACTGCTGTTAAAAATCAGCACAGCAACAGCTACAACAACTAAAACAGCAACATCAGCCACTAAAGAAGCAGTCCAGCTGCAGCAACAGCCCTTCCACCTCCTACTTCTTCTCTTCTCCTTCATCCTAGGACCCCTTAAGGTATAATCTTGCAACCCAACTCCTATCTTGTTAAGTTATAGTGGTGAAAACTGAATTTAGTGTTTGTATTGTGATCTAGTGCTAGTTTTAGGTGATTTGAGTGAGAGTTGTCCAAGGGATGGTTTTGAATGTTAGTATAACCTTACTAGGTGCTGTTAAGACCAGTTGAAATAAGATTTGTCCCAGGTTTCACCAAAATACCAGATAGTTTAGAATCGGTGAAATTTAGCGATTTTGTCGATTTATTGACCTTTCTGAGATCTGCTTTCACCCCGGGAACCCTAATATAAAATTGACTTGGCAATAAGCTGTGTAAGATCCTGGAACCATCCCACAAAACCCTATCCCCAACCACCTTACTCCGGCCGCAGATTTATTCCCTCTGGCTGCAATTTGCGGCCAGAACAGGAGGGAACTTCCTCGTTTTGCGTGCACGACTCTTTTACCTGTAAACTTGACCCTGGGTATGTCTAGTTTTGACTGATTCCAATCAGGGTAGAATCTGGGTTGATTTTCATGAGTTGGCGTATGATTTACGACTTGTTTTAGCATGGTTTTTGGTATTCGATGATTCGTTTCCGTCGGGTGGCGTTTGAACGCCAACGAACAGTGAGCATTGGCTGTGTTTGCACGCGAGGCCACAGGTTTTTACCTATGGGCGTAGCGTGTACCATTTTGGTTTCCGACATGGTTTTCATGTGTTTTAGCGTGTGAAGTCCTTGTAGGTACCCCACGTGGCGTCGAGGCGTTGTAGATGCAAATGGCGACATCGGTACCGGCACGCATAAAGCTAGGTGAGTAGATTTATATCTACGGGGAGAAGTCGGGTGGATGGCATATAGCACCCCCGCAGTCCGATATCTAGTGTACCGTATATATATATATATATATATATATATATATATATATATATATATATATATATATATATATATATATAGGCTAGCTTATGTGTGACTTGGTTGCCTAGTATGTGTTAGGATTACTATGCATAGGGTCGGGTTAGAAGTAACTAGTGTAGTTCCTAGTCGCGAACCCTAGAATAGGTTTACACCCACACGCACACATGTGCATATTTGCTATGTTTATACTGTGACGATAAGGGCATTTGGGGACATCAGGGATGAGTCGATGAGATTGGGCATAGCGTCGTGATATCGGTGATGTGATGTGATTCGTATTTGGGATACGATATATGATTTTTAGCAGACCTTGGGACGTGTGTTTCACACACGCATTCATACTTATATAATGGTATCGATTGTACTAGACTTAGATCATTACCCCAGACTATCTGAGATGATGATAAGGATACCAATAATTGATGAGTTGATTGAGATATTGACCCATACCCAGCTATTGGGATGCCGTACGACGCCTTACCATACGAGCTTTATATTGATGATAGATCCGCACTCAGGATTCGAGGACGTCATATGATATACGATATCGTACGTGATACTATTGAGGTGTGATCACCAACCATTATATTTATATTTACATGTTTATCGACTCAGATTTAGGTGGTTTCCATACCCCTCCCGAATGACTTATAGTAGATGTTAGACTAGACCCGAGTCATACCTATTTCAAAAACTTACGGATCGGGAATATCTTAAAAACAAAGGAAGGGATTCTACGGGTATTTTCAAAGGACGTATTTGTAAGTCCATATTGCGACCCCCGGTTCTTACGGGGAGGCGGGAAACGGTATAAAAAACAAATTTTTATCGCAAGAGGCAACATGGACTAAACAAGGTCGGGATCGTGTCTAAACTAAACTAGCATACATGCTAAAGAGACTTAGCTACTCGGATGAAGGTTATACCTAAACTTGAACTCCTTCTTCTTCAAACCTTGTAGAGGTTGATGGTTCTTGCCTTGTAGCCTTCTTCCGTCGAAGATGGATCCACCTCGAGAGTTCAACCTTTGGGCTCTTCCTCGTGCTTTGAGTGAACTAGGGTTTCCGGCTTGCTAAACCTTGAACCTAGAATGAGTAGAGAGTGTTTAAGAGGTGCTTTTCTTTTAAAAGAGAAGGATTCTCAACACATGAGAAGGTTTCTCTTTTGCTAGAGGAAGAAGAAGATGAAGAGAGGAGAGAGAAGCTAAATGAGATAATGAGCTTTCTTTTTCTTTCTTGCAACCATAATGCCAAAAGAAAAAGAATTA
Source organism: Agapanthus africanus (assembly GCA_030015575.1). Lineage (NCBI taxonomy): Eukaryota > Viridiplantae > Streptophyta > Magnoliopsida > Asparagales > Amaryllidaceae > Agapanthus > Agapanthus africanus. The sequence goes on along the minus strand of JASDDO010000010.1, from coordinate 276,092,259 downwards.
TCTAAATAATAATAATTCAAAATAAGAATAGTTGATGGCAATTTGGAATGACCACTATCATGCTTCATTAAATGAAATGTAAGCATGAATCAAGGAGGATCTTTACAAAGCATGATGGTGGTCAACATTCAACCATGGTCAACAAGTCAACCATGGTCAACAAGTCAACAAAATCAACCATAACATAATTCTCATTTAATTACTATTATTAATAGATAATCCATAAATCCATTAGGGTTTGGAAAATGATAACCGTCAATTGTGCATACGCACCCGTTTCGAAACCCTAATGAAAGTCATCTTCCTCCTCCTCAAATAACTGTGCATACACACCTGCATTCTTGTTCCGAGGAACATGAACACTGAGAGATAAAAGCAACCCCAAAACATATAACAGTATCCGGCTCAAACCAGAGCCTGCTGGCAATATCCGTCCGGACTCCAAATGTGCACAAGTGCGCGGAGGAGAACGAACCCTGTCGCAAAACCATGCGACCTCTACTCTGTTTTGCCCAGAGGCGAATACCCTCTGTGTGGGACTCTAAAGACTCGACACTACGCTGGCAATGGGTTTAACCACAGACCGCAAGCGGCACTAGCTGTGCGTAACGGTCCCCAGGTAGATGCCGACAAGAAGGCTGACGAGGTGAAACCCCATCTGTACTCCTACTGAGTCTGAATGTGACAGTCTCCGTACAGTCCGGTCTGTTCGTCTGATACATCGCATGTCGGGCCTAGGGGGCGGTAAAACGTCAGTCCCCCAATAGCGGTACAAGTCGTGTCGGAGTGAAGCCCAAAACAACCTGAGATAACACTGGAACCTACCAGTATATCTCGCTTGCCCTGGCCAGGGACTACTCGTGTAATGGCTCTCCTAGACACAGCGTGATGTCAACCCCCAATACCGGGAGAGACGAATCCTGTCTAACCGGCACTGCCTCCAAGTGCTTCGGGACTGCACCCAACCACCACCTGTTTGCACGACTCCTTTGAGCCGTGGTAGGGTAGTGATCAAAGTGCAGTGGGAACACACTCGAGGCGAAGTGCTAGTGTCAAGTCAGCGGACTAAGCTGTACTCATGTCACCTGGGAACTGATGACCGACGATAGGTATAATACCAACCTGTCAGTTCCCGACGAGTCCTGTCCAGTGTACTCGTAACCTAACGAGCACCCGTATACTATCTCTAGTACGACGTACTGATGGCCGTGGGACAGACCATCTCCCACACTGGGATGAGAAGCGCATACGCTAGTCTACTCCGGAGTATCGATGCCCTGTCTCGATAGTCCTGCGACTAGGGACCTGTATAAGGATGTGCTTATAGATTACCCAGCCCCCACTAGTGTGACTGCCATCACAACGCTGGTAATCAAGCAAAGATCCTAAGGGCTCCACTAATGCGTATAAGTGATATAGTAAAATAAACACAAGTACACATTGAAGTAGAAACAAACCAAGTAGTATACTACTATATTGAGCAAGATTGTTTATACAAGGTGAATATCCCAAGCTTCCATTAAGTAATATACAAACTAGTATGATACAGTAATGGCCTCTAGGGCATATACACTAACAATCTCCCACTTGCACTAAGGCCATGTACTGGCGTATCGAAGACCTATCATCTCGATCAGCCGCTCGAACTGAGTCTGGGGTAGGGCCTTGGTGAATGGATCTGCAGTGTTCTCTTCTGAAGCAACCCTCCGAACCTCGATCTCCTTACGATCCACGATCTCCCTGATCAGGTGATATCGCCTCAAGATGTGCCTGGATCTCTGATGGGACCTGGGTTCCTTTGCTAAAGCTATAGCCCCGTTGTTGTCGCAATACAGAGGTATTGGGTCAACAATGGATGGAACCACCTGAAGTTCTTTTAAGAACTTCCTCATCCAGACAGCTTCTTTTGCGGCATCAGATGCAGCGATGTATTCCGCTTCCATAGTCGAGTCTGCAACGGTTTCCTGTTTGGAGCTCTTCCAACACACCGCCCCTCCATTGAGGGTAAAGACAAAACCCGACATGGACTTGGAATCATCCTTGTCACTCTGGAAGCTGGAGTCAGCAAAGGCCTCGATCTGAAGGTCTTTTCCGCCATAAACCAAGAACATCTCCTTAGTCCTTCTCAGGTACTTGAGAATGTTGTTTACCGCTATCCAGTGTTTCTCCCCAGGGTTTGACTGATACCGGCTTACCACACTCAGTGCATAAGCTACATCCGGTCTGGTACACAACATTGCATACATTATAGAGCCTACCGCAGAAGCGTAGGGTATAATAGACATGCGATCCCTCTCCAAATCAGTCTTGGGAGACATCTCTTTAGAGAGGGTGATCCCGTGACAAGCCGGTAGGTTACCGCGCTTGGAATCTTCCATACTGAATCTTTTCACTATGGTGTCGATGTACCTGGACTGAGAAAGTCCTAATATCCTCTTGGATCTATCACGATGGATCCGGATCCCCAGGATGTATGAGGCATCACCCAGGTCTTTCATGGAGAACCTGTGTGACAAGAACCCCTTGACAGATTGTAGCATAGGAATGTCATTTCCTATTAAGAGAATGTCATCCACGTATAAAACGAGGAATACTACAGTTCTCGCTACAAATCTACTATAGATGCATGGTTCATCTGGATTTTTGATAAAGTCAAATTCCTTGACCGTCTCATCAAAACAGATGTTCCAACTCCACGATGCCTGCTTTAGTCCATAGATGGACTTAAGCAACTTGCACACCATTCCGCTGCTCCCACTCTGAATGAAACCCTCTGGCTGATCCATATAGACACACTCCTCTAAATTTCCATTTAGAAAAGCGGTCTTTACGTCCATCTGCCAAATCTCATAATCGTGGAAGGCAGCAATGGCAAGAAGGATCTGAATGGATTTCAGCATAGCCACTGGAGAAAAGGTTTCGTCATAGTCCAAGCCAGGTCTTTGACGGAAACCCTTTGCTACAAGTCTAGCTTTATAGGTCTCAACCTGTCCATCTACACCAATCTTCCTTTTGAAGATCCACTTGCATCCTACGGGTTTTACCCCGTCTGGAGCAATGTCCAATGTCCATACCTTGTTGGTGTACATGGACTCCATTTCGGTCCGCATTGCATCCAGCCATTTTACCGAGTCAACGCTCTGAACGGCCTGCTGGAAGCTAGTAGGCTCATCATAATCTATGATGCAATCCTCTCGATCCCCGTCTATGAGAAAACCGTAGTATCTCTCGGGCGGATGAGACTGCCTACTACTCCTGCGGAGCGGCATAGGAATGTCCTGTTCATTTGAACCCTCTGGTTCCATTAAGCTTTCAGTAATAGTCTGTGGTTCTGGAATTTCTTCCAGTTCTACTGCGCTCCCACTTGTTTCTTTTTCTATGAACTGGTGTTCTAGAATGTGGGCATGACGAGAAACAAGAACTTTTTGTTCCTCTTCGTAGTAGAATAGATATCCCTTGGAATTCTTTGGATATCCCACAAACTTACACAGTACTGAGCGCGCCTCGAGCTTGTCCGCATGCTGCTTTTTAACAAAAGCTGGACTTCCCCAAGTCTTAATGTGACTGAGATGGGGCCTCTTCCCACACCACATCTCATATGGTGTAGTAGGCACAGTCTTAGTAGGAACTCGGTTCAAAAGGTACGCAGCTGATTCTAGCGCATACCCCAAGAAGGATCGCGGTAACTCAGCATTGCTCATCATGGACCGTACCATATCCAATAGGGTTCGGTTCCGTCTCTCCGATACACCGTTGTGTTGCGGAGTGTATGGAGGAGTAAGCTGAGAGAGAATTCCGTTCTCTTTTAAATAATTCAGGAACTCGGCACTCAAGTATTCTCCACCTCGATCCGATCTTAGAATCTTGATACTTTTGCCGGTCTGTTTCTCTACTTCATTCTTATATTCCTGGAACTTTTCAAAAGCCTCGGACTTATGTTTCATTAAGAAGACATAACCGTACCTTGAAAAATCATCCGTAAAAGTAATGAAGTAAGAGTAACCGCTTCGTGCATGTGTAGACATTGGACCGCACACGTCGCTGTGTACGAGTCCCAAGAGCTCGCTCGCTCTTTCTCCGTGTCCAGTGAACGGAGTCTTTGTCATCTTTCCCATGAGACAAGATTCACAAGTGGCATAAGACTGATACTCGAACGGATCCAAGTATCCTTCTTATGTAACTTAGTCAACCGTGTCTCATTGATGTGACCCAGTCTACAATGCCATAAGAAAGCCTGATTAATATCTGGAGACTTTCTTTTGTGTGTATTCTGGACATTGAAAATCTGTGGTTGGTTTAACACGTATATACCATTGCTCAGTGTACCTGACCCAATCAGAACTTGATTAAGGTGAATGTTTACAACATTACTTACAAACGCAAATTCATAACCTTCTTTAGAAACCAAAGATACAGAAATGATATTACAAGTTGCGTTGGGTACAAAAAAGCAATTACGCAAAACCAAAACATGCCCATCTGACATTCCTAGGTGATAGTCCCCCACGGCTTTAGCATCCATGCTAGCTCCGTTCGCAACTCTGAGGGTCATGTCACCTGCCTTTAAAAACCTACGGTTTCTCAACGCCTGCAAAGAATTACAGATATGAGATCCTGATCCGGTATCCAATACCCAGGAAGTAGAGTTTATAGAAAGACAGTTTTCAATAACATACACACCTGAAGCTGAAGCCGCAACCTGCTTCAGTCCCTGTGTCCTGGCCATCCAAGCCCTGCAATCTTTCTTCCAGTGTCCACTCTTATGACAATAGAAGCATTCTTCCTTTCCAACAAGCTTCCCCGCAATCTTTGTTGCCTTTTCCTTTCCCTTCGTACCCACTTTACTAACACCGCCTCTTGGTTTGGTGGGGGCTTTCTTCCTCTTTCCCTTGGCTTTCGCCTTGGACCTAGAGGAAGAAGATCCTCCTACAAACAAAGCGGGTGTTTCCCTACCCTTCTGTAGGGTGCCCTCTGTGCTCCTCAGCATGTTGAGGAGTTCTGAAAGTTCAACTTCCTTTTCTTGCAAGTTGAAATTCAGTATGAACTGGGCGTAAGTGGATGGAAGGGACTGGAGAATTATATCCGTGTAGAGTTCACTGTCCAACGTGGTCCCAAGTTCCGCGAGCTCCTCAGTGTAGCCAATCATCTTAAGCACGTGGTCCGCTACCGATGATCCGACGGCCAATTTTGTCGAAAACAATTTCTTCGACACTTCGTATCTTGCGATACGAGACTGCTCTCCATACAGTTCTTTTGTATGAAGAAATATGGATTCCAAATCCATATTCTCGTGCCTCCTCTGATGTTCGTTGTCCATCGAGGCAAGTACGAGGCACCTGGCCTTCGCGCTGTCAATCTCCCAAGTCTTACGGATTTCCTTATCCGTGACGCTGGAGGTGGGACCTGGGACGGGGGGAGCTTTGGTGGTAAGAAGATACCCCAGCTTGTCGTAAGTGATTGCCAACTTGACATTCCTGAGCCAATCTTTGTAGTTTGGCCCTGTCAATATGTTTTTATCTAGAATCAACTTAAGTCCAGTCATTTCGATTTGGTCGCTGCAGGGGGGAGAGAAGAAACACTTTAGCACGATGCTCTTGCAAGTTTAGAATGGTTTTTAATTTGTCTAAACAGGATGGCTCCCACTGTCTCTCGAATCCCTCCTCAAACCACAAAGGAAGAATTAGCCGGGATCAATCCCACCGTGCAATACTTGCTTAACCGTTCAGCCAGGCCAGTGTCGGTACTTCGAGGGAGGTTTTTCAACGCTTTCGTGAAGTTCCTTAATTAAATAACCTCTTTTCCCTGGGGGCGTAGCCCCGCTAACACCTTTCTAGGCACCTACTAGGTTTATAGCATTGATTGTCTAGTGAGAAATTTCCCGAGGAGTAGCATATACTCACAGTAGGATCGGGATCCAAATATCATCGCGTGACGAAACTGAAGGAATCCTACCAGAATCACCACACTCCAAATGGTATGCAAATCTAGCAAGTTTCAGTACTTATGAAACTCCCGATGTGGATTTTTTCCCCATGCTCTTATGACCTTGACTTTGGCCAAAATATCATAAGTCACATGTCAAGTTCTGCCCGTCACTATCCAGGTTAATTTGGATCCATCCATACATACCCTTGACTTTGGCCAAAATGGCAGCACGACTGTCCCAAACCAACGCATCTATCTATGCTACACACGAACACCCAATAGCTACCAATCACTACGCCTTGACTTTGGCCAAAATACATAGCTTGAATACTATTGCCTATTCATGTGAAGCGACGGAGGGCTACGAATGGTTTTGGTAAAACCGTGAACGTAGTGAACTTGATATAATCGATGGAACGAGATAGCTTTTAGAAGGAGTGGCTCAAGCTCCGCATTTAAAAGTTAGTTTTGAAAAGAACCGAGTGGTTTTTCGAAAGTGTTCCAACGACTTTAACTTGGTTTATTATCTTGCATTAGTTCTTTTAATGCGTGATATTCTTGCATTAGTACTTTTAATGCGTCCCATCATTTAATCCTACCATTGCAGAAAACAACCAAAATATGACGTACGCTTATGCCATTCGCATTCGCCACGGGGTCCCGTCATCACTCGTTAGGTTACTTAACTAACGACAGAGCGGGGGCTGGGCTAGCGCGGCTGTAAAACATAAGCAACGCCTAAATAGAAAGCAATGATAGACATTACAGATCACAGATGAATACATTGGATATACTAGCAATCCGCAATCCTTTCGAGCCTGAAACGAAAAGCGGATTACACGGTCGCGGTGAATAGCCAAATACCCCACCCAAGACCCCTACGGGTGCGGCAAACTACCCGCCAAGTACCCGGAAGTTTGTGCACCCCTCCATGGGTCTATCCTAGGAGCAAAAACAGTAAAAAGAATTATACAATGACGGCTACAACCCCGACCCGGTTGTGTGGCCAAACAAATAATAATTATTACATCAATTTACATTTACAATGAATGAAAGAAAAACAAAAGCTCATCTCACATCCACCCCGGCTATTCACCCGCGACAGTCCAACACATTCATATACACATTCCAATATCAAACACAGATCATGTATAACCCCGACTAATCGTCTTATAGCGATTAGCCGACGTTCAATACATGCAAGCATCACAGATATAACCATCATAGTCAAAGTGCAGTGAAGTTCGGAAAAATACGGAATTATAGGACCCCAAAAGCAAATTTCTTTTCTGGAAAATCTGGGTATATATAATATATTTCAAAAATCCCAAAACCAACACAGACACACACTGCACGAAAAACGATGCACAGAAGACGACAAAGCGCGGCGCTTCCACGGCATATGCCTACCTCGTGCGGCGGAAGGGCGGCGGTTTGGATGAATTAGGGCATCGTTTTTCTTTGGTGTTCACACAAAACCCTGAGCCGAATTTACAAGTATAAAGTTTTTCATTTAGAGCAGAAAAAATTTCAACAGAAACTTAGGGTTTTGTTTTTCCGGTTTTGTGATTTTTTCGGTTCCGAACTTCGTTACACTTCACTACCAAGCTAGTTTAAGTTTAGTTAGGCTCTGATACCACTGTAAGTCCATATTGCGACCCCCGGTTCTTACGGGGAGGCGGAAACGGTATAAAAAACAAATTTTTATCGCAAGAGGCAACATGGACTAAACAAGGTCGGGATCGTGTCTAAACTAAACTAGCATACATGCTAAAGAGACTTAGCTACTCGGATGAAGGTTATACCTAAACTTGAACTCCTTCTTCTTCAAACCTTGTAGAGGTTGATGGTTCTTGCCTTGTAGCCTTCTTCCGTCGAAGATGGATCCACCTCGAGAGTTCAACCTTTGGGCTCTTCCTCGTGCTTTGAGTGAACTAGGGTTTCCGGCTTGCTAAACCTTGAACCTAGAATGAGTAGAGAGTGTTTAAGAGGTGCTTTTCTTTTAAAAGAGAAGGATTCTCAACACATGAGAAGGTTTCTCTTTTGCTAGAGGAAGAAGAAGATGAAGAGAGGAGAGAGAAGCTAAATGAGATAATGAGCTTTCTTTATCTTTCTTGCAACCATAATGCCAAAAGAAAAAGAATTATCTAAATAATAATAATTCAAAATAAGAATAGTTGATGGCAATTTGGAATGACCACTATCATGCTTCATTAAATGAAATGTAAGCATGAATCAAGGAGGATCTTTACAAAGCATGATGGTGGTCAACATTCAACCATGGTCAACAAGTCAACCATGGTCAATAAGTCAACAAAATCAACCATAACATAATTCTCATTTAATTACTATTATTAATAGATAATCCATAAATCCATTAGGGTTTGGAAAATGATAACCGTCAATTGTGCATACGTACCCGTTCCGAAACCCTAATGAAAGTCATCTTCCTCCTCCTCAAATAACTGTGCATACACACCTGCATTCTTGTTCCGAGGAACATGAATACTGAGAGATAAAAGCAACCCCAAAACATATACCAGTATCCGGCTCAAACCATAGCCTGCTGGCAATATCCGTCCGGACTCCAAACGTGCACAAGTGCGCGGAGGAGAACGAACCCTGTCGCAAAACCATGCGACCTCTACTCTGTTTTGCCCAGAGGCGAATACCCTCTGTGTGGGACTCTAAAGACTCGACACTACGCTGGCAGTGGGTTTAACCACAGACCGCAAGCGGCACTAGCTGTGCGTAACGGTCCCCAGGTAGATGCCGACAAGAAGGCTGACGAGGTGAAACCCCATCTGTACTCCTACTGAGTCTGAATGTGACAGTCTCCGTACAGTCCGGTCTGTTCGTCTGATACATCGCATGTCGGGCCTAGGGGGCGGTAAAACGTCAGTCCCCCAATAGCGGTACAAGTCGTGTCGGAGTGAAGCCCAAAACACCCTGAGATAACACTGGAACCTACCAGTATATCTCGCTTGCCCTGGCCAGGGACTACTCGTGTAATGGCTCTCCTAGACACAGCGCGATGTCAACCCCCAATACCGGGAGAGACGAATCCTGTCTAACCGGCACTGCCTCCAAGTGCTTCGGGACTGCACCCAACCACCACCTGTTTGCACGACTCCTTTGAGCCGTGGTAGGGTAGTGATCAAAGTGCAGTGGGAACACACTCGAGGCGAAGTGCTAGTGTCAAGTCAGCGGACTAAGCTGTACTCATGTCACCTGGGAACTGATGACCGACGATAGGTATAATACCAACCTGTCAGTTCCCGACGAGTCCTGTCCAGTGTACTCGTAACCTAACGAGCACCCGTATACTATCTCTAGTACGACGTACTGATGGCCGTGGGACAGACCATCTCCCACAATGGGATGAGAAGCGCATACGCTAGTCTACTCCGGAGTATCGATGCCCTGTCTCGATAGTCCTGCGACTAGGGACCTGTATATGGATGTGCTTATAGATTACCCAGCCCCCACTAGTGTGACTGCCATCACAACGCTGGTAATCAAGCAAAGATCCTAAGGGCTCCACTAATGCGTATAAGTGATATAGTAAAATAAACACAAGTACACATTGAAGTAGAAACAAACCAAGTAGCATACTACTATATTGAGCAAGATTGTTTATACAAGGTGAATATCCCAAGCTTCCATTAAGTAATATACAAACTAGTATGATACAGTAATGGCCTCTAGGGCATATACACTAACAGTATTTTTCTTAAAAACACCGTAGCCCTTATTTTAGTAAAAACCCCAATTTGTCTTATTTTCAAATGGCACAATTGCATGACATATACATATTGATATAGACACTTCACTATGTAGGGTTCCTAGGCACACTAATGAAGTCTCACAAGTGATCAAACATGGCCAATTAAAATTTTACAAGTGCCGAGAAACCCTAATACGGATCGTTAACTAGATGTATAGGCGATGCAATGCAAATAAACGAATTTATAGCTAAAGGGAAGGGTCTACAACCTTTGTAGATCCGGTCCTCCACCTCCATGGCTCCGTGATGAAGTCCCCTCGCTGTCCATATCGGATCCCGGACTCTAGCATCGGCTTCATCGGAGAAATGGGTGGGCTAGGTCGTCGGCTTCGATGCCGAAGATGATCTACGTCGAGGCAACACAAGATCAAGCTCCAACTTCACCAAGCCATGAAACTTGTGAAGAAAACACCCTATACTACTTGGCAAGAGGTAGAGGATGAAGAAATAGGAAGTGGGTCCACTTTGGAATTGGATTTCTCACTCATTTTCACAAGTTGCCATTGATGAAGGCAAGGTTTTCTTCTTGTTGAAGATGAAGAAGAAGAAGAAAGAATATGATAAGTATTTTCCATAATAGAAAATAAAAGAATACTTATCATATAGCAACCATAGTTAGGTGTAGAGAATAAACTAAGGTTAGTTAAATGGTTAGGGTTAAAAGATGAATACAAAATGGTTACTTTAGTCAAAGATGCATGAAGCTACAAGAACCTTCTAGCATGAAAGCAACCATTTAGTTTTTCTTTTCTTTTTCAACCAAAATAAATAGATAAAAGAATAAGTGAAATAAATCAAGTGAAACCCTAACCATTGACCAACCGTGGTTTAAACCAAACATACACCCAAACTAGCATGTATCATCAAACATGATACAATCTTGTGCACAAAAAATATATCATATACACAATGTGCACATGAAGTGAGAAAATCCATCTTAAGTGAACAAATACCAGTTAATGCAAAGTAATATATCAGATATATAATTATACATTAATCATTAAATCAACACTTGATTTAACGATCCGTTTATATCGCATATGACCGACCAGTATCCAATGTATCGGCTTATCGAATCAATCCTTGATTCGATAACTAGGTTATATCGCATACAACCAACCGATACATTCATCGTGAGAATGGAATACGGTATCACATACACGTATTATTCTCGGTCCTGCACATATCTCATATGCGCTCCTATTTCGTTTCGCTTGAGCCAGGAAACCTCTGTGTAGGACTCTAAAGACTCGTCAATACGCCGGCAGCAGGTGATGATCATATCAAACACCCACAAGCCGCAAGCGGTCTGCTAAACGTAATAGCCACCCGGGTATTGAGCGATCAGAAGATCGACGAGCAAGCCCGCTCACACTCCTGTGAATCCAACCAGTAACACTTACCGTATAGTCCGGTCTGTTCGTCTGATATGTCGCATATCTCGCCTAGGGGTGGTAAACGTCAGACGCCAGTATCTTGATAAGTCATGCCGACGTAAGGTCCATAACATTCGTGAAACTACTGATAACTCTTACCAGTATATCACTGCAACCCTGGCCAGGGATTTCCTGTTATGGCCAGTCGAGCATAGCGCAACATCTACCCCCAATACCGGGAGAGACGAATCCCCTCCTATCGCTCATTGCCTCCATGTGAATCGGGACTGTACCCAAAAACCACCTATTTGCACGACTCAGTAGAGCCGTGGTAGGGTGGAAATCAAAGCACAGGGGGAGACACACAAGACTCTATGACGATCTCGGGTCAACAGACTAAGCTATATCAGTGTCACCAGAGAACTGCCATCTGACGTGAGGTATAATACCATCTGGGAGTTCTCGGCGAGTCCGTTCAGTGTACCCAGTCTCCACTGAGCACCCGCATACTATCTCCGATGTTAAACACCAATGGATATGGGATCATCCATCGCCCATCACATGGGTCGAGAAGATATACGCTAGTCTACTCTGGAATATCGATGCCCTGTCTCGATATTCCCATGACTAGGAATAATGAAGGATGTACTCATTGACTACCCAGGCCCCACTAGTATGATCTACATCATAGTCCTGGAAGTCGAGTACACATCCTAAGGGCTTTATCAACATGTAATCAGAGAGACAAAAAGTATACATGTTAAGATAAAGAGCAACCAGATAGCGTACTATCATGTCGAGCAAGAAAGTCCTACCTATATATGTCCCAGCATCCACTACAATATACATCCTATGTACAGTAATGGCCTCTAGGGCATACATATAACTAACAATCACCCACTTGCACTAGGGCCATCTGCAGCAGTGGTTGCAGTATCTAATACTCAACCATTCCATATGAGTTTCTCTCTGGGAAAAGGCCTTTGTGAGTGGATTCGCCGTGTTGTCCTCTGAGTCTACTCTCCTAACCTCGATCACCCCGGAGATCAACTATCTCCATGATCAGGTGATGCTTCCTCAGAATATGTCTGGATCACTGATGGGATCGGGTTTCCTGGGCCAAAGCCACACTTCCATTGTCATACAATGGTAGGAACCTAGTTCATCTTATGAACCAATATACACCCAAACTGCCTCTTTGGTAGTATCTTATAATAGCGATGTTACCAGCCTTTATCGTCTAGTTTGCCACGGTATCTAGCTTGGAACTCTTCCAACATACCGTCCCTCTACTGAGGGTAAAGACAATGCCTGCGACTGACATTCAGTCGTCCTTATCACCCTGGAACCTTTCCAGTGATTCTCCCCAGGATCGATTGATACAATCTTACTACAGCTAGTGAGAATCCTAACATCCATTTAGATCTATCTCATAGACCCAAATCTCAGGATTTAGGAGGTATTACTTTGATACTATATGGAGAATCTATGTGATAAGAGGAGATCGACCGATCGTAGCATAGGAAACTCCTTTCCTATTAAGAGTATGTCATCCACGCACTCTACGAGGATCATTACCATACTCCATACTACCCTTTTGTACATACAAGGTTCATCTACCATTTTGATGAAGTCAAACTCTTTGACTACCACATCAAAACAGATGTTCCAACTCCGCTATGCCTGCTTTATCCTGTAAAGCAACTTGCACATGTTTTCGCTGCTCCCACTGTTTACGAAGCCCTCTGGCTGTGTACTTATAGACTTTCTATTCTAAATCAGTATTTAGAAAAGCAGTCATGACACCCAACCACCAGATATCGCAGTCATGGTATGTAGCAATGGCAAGTAGGATCTAGATGGACTTAAGTATAGTCCCTGGAAAAGGTTTCATTATTTTCCACTCTTGGTCGATGACGAAAACCTTTAACAAGTCTAGCTTTGAATGTCTCAACTTTTCCATCTACACCAAGTAATCTTCTCAAGATATACTTGCTCCTGATGGGAATTTAACCCTTCAGATAACGCCACCAAAGTCCATACTTTGTTGGTGTATATGGATTTCATCTCAGATCGCTAAGCATCCAGCCATTCTTACAGAGTCCCTACTCTCGATGGCCTGCTCGATACTAGATGTGTCATCATCTCATGATGCATTCCTCGCTTCCACTGTCATCGAGAAACCGATGTATCTCTCAGGCGGATGAGGAACCCTACTAGATCGGCGGAGAGGCTGAGGTTCGTCGGGGACTATTGAATCCTTTGATTCTGTCAAATCATCAGCTGCAGTTTTGTATAGCTGGAACCTTCCCAGTTCTACAGAACTGACATTGCCTCGATCTTGTCCGGATTTTGCTTTAGACATAGGCCGGACAATCATAAATCTTAACTTACTTAAGAGATAGGCTCTTCCCATACCATATCTCATATGGAGTGGTAGGCACTGATTTGATTCGAACCTAATTCAATAGGTATGCAGCTTTTCAAGCGCATAACTCCCAAAAGGAAATAGGAAACTTAGTAGTACTCATCATAGAGCACACCATATCATATAGGGTGCTATCGCTCCGCCCTGATACACCGTTTTGCTGTGGTGTATTCATAGGAGTAATACGGAGAGAGAATCTCATTCTCCTTTAGAATGGTCCAGGAATGCCATGCATAAGTATTCTCCTCCTTGATCTTATCATAGGACATAATACTTATACCCGTATTTTGGTTCTCTACTTCCAACTTATATTCTGTGAATATCTCAAAAGGTTCGGACTTGTGTTTCAACAGGAACATATGTCTGAATCTTGAGAGATTATCAGAGAATGTAATGAAATACAAAGTGTTAGTTGTATGTATTCCCTAGAGGCCAGTATTGTACAGATGATGTATATTATATTGGATGCTTGGACATATATAGAGATGACTTTCTTTCTCGATATGATAGTATGCTATCTGGTTTCTCTTTATCTTAACATGTACACTGGTCTCTTTAAACTGTCTTATGGTTACATGTTGGTAAAGCCCTTAGGATGTATACTTGACTACCTGGACTATGATGCAGATCATACTAGTGGGGACATGGTAGTCCATAAGTACATCCTTCAAGGTCCCTAGTCGTGGGTGTATCGAGATGGGGCATCGATATACCAGAGTAGACTAGCGTATACGCTTCTCGACCCATGAGATGGGCAATGGATGATCCCATATCCATTGGTGTTTGACATCAGAGATGGTATACGGGTGCTCAGTGGAGACTGGGTACACTGGACGGACTCGCCGAGAACTCCCAGATGATATTATACCTCACGTCAGATGGCAGTTCTCAGGTGACACTTGTGCAAGTTAGTCTGTAGACCCGAGATCGTCATAGAGTCTTGTGTGATTCCCACTGTGCTTTGATCTCCACCTTACCATGTCCATGAGGGCGTGCAAAACGGTGGTCTTTGGGTACAGTCCCGAGTCACATGGAGACAATGAGCGATAGGAGGGGTTTCGTCTCTCTCGGTATTGGGGGTTGATGTTGCGCTGTGCTCGATTGGCCGTAACAGGGAAGTCCCTGGCCAGGGCTGATCAGAGATTTTCTGGTAAGTGTTACCAGTAGTTTCTCGACCCGTTATGAGCCTCACATCGGCATGACTTATCGGTTATTGGGGTTTGACGTTTACCACCCCTAGACTTGATATGCGACATATCAGACGAACATACCGGACTGTACGGTAAGTGTTACTGGTTAGATTCACAGGAGTGTGAGCGGGCTAGCTCGTCGGTCTTCTAATCGCTCAATACCCGGATGGCCGTTACGTTTAGCAGACCGCTTGCGGCTTGTGGGTGCTTGATATGATCATCATCTGCTACCGGCGTATTGACGAGTCTTTAGAGTCCTACACAGAGGTTTTCTAGCTCAAGCGAAACGAAATAGAAGCGCATATGAGATATGTGCGCGACCGAGAATAATGCGTGTATGTTATACCGCATTTCATTCTCGCGATGAATGTTTCGATTGGTTGTATGCGATATGACCTAGTTATCGAATCATTGATTCGATAAATCGATACATTTGATACTAGTCGGTTATGTACGACATGACCGGATCATTGAATCAAATGTTGATTTAATGATTTAATGTATAATTATATATTTGATATATTACTTTGCATTAACTAGTATTGGTTCACTTTAAATGGATTTTCTCACTTGATGTGCAAGTTGTATATGTGATATACTTTTGTGCACATGTTTGTATCATGTTTGATGATACTTGCTCATTTGGTTAAGTGTATAGAATTATACCATGGTTGAGTTGATGTTTAGGGTTTTGCTTTTTCATTTATTTATTTGTTTATTTATTTATTTGGAAAAGATAAAGATGAGAATGGTGGTTTTCTTTGTTTCTTATTGAAGCTTCATGAAGCTTTGACTTAGTCCACCATTCTTATCTCATCCTTAACCCTAACCATTCCAACTAACCCTAGTTTACTCTCTACACTTGACTATGGTTAGGATATGATAAGTATTCATATTAGTTTCTTTTTTAAATAAAAAACTTATCATATTCTTTATCTTCTCCTTCTTTTCATCAAGAAAAACCTTGACTTCATCAATGGTAACTTGAGCAAAAGTGAGTGAAATCCAATTCTAAAGTGAACCCACCTCCTATTTCTTCACCCTCTACCTCTTGCCAAGTTGTTTTGGGTGTTTTCTTCACAAGTTTCACAACTTGGTGAAGTTGGAGCTTGAACTTGTGCAATCTCGACGTAGATCATCTTCGGCACGAAGCCGACGACCTATTCCGCTCATTTCTCCGATGAAGCCGACGCTAGAGTCCGAGATTCGAGATGGACAGCGAGAGGACGACTACGTGGAGCTAAGCAAGTGGATAACTGGATCTACAAAGGTTGTAGCTTCTTATCTTTAGTTAAGTTGTTAACTAGATTCGTATTTCGCCTAAACATCTAGTCGACGATCCGTATTAGGGTTTCTCGGCACCCTTAAAATTTTAAATTGGCACGGTTGATGCCTTGTGAGACTTCATTAGCGTGCCTAGGAACCCTACAGTGGTATCAGAGCCTAGTTAGAGCCTTAGGCGAAGTCCAGACGGAGTTTGAAGTCCGATCGAACCGAAACCCTAATTCAAAACATGCTCTCTGTACTTTTTTCAAAAATGGGGTTTTGTCACGACCCGAAAGAGCACGTGACTGGCCCTTGAATCCTATGAAGTCTATAGGACTCCATCTGATCCAAGTAAGCCAAAAGCCCAGAAATCTAAAACCATTTTTTTAGAATAAGTAAGGAAACTGGTTTAAAGGAGTGAAGAAAACATGTTTGAAATCAAGGTTTTTAAATAACTAAGCCGAAGGTGCGTTTTAAAAACAGTAAGGCTTTTCTAAAAATTTCGGCAGAGTTTCTTTTGTAAAACTGGCCCCGAATGGGGTAAAACAAGAATAACAATATATATATATGCAATGATAAAGGCATCCCCAAGCGGGAGCTAGCTCTTCGTCAATCGACGGTCACAACCACACAAGATATAATATACAACGCCAAGTGGCGAGGATCAAATCCAAAAGAAAGCTCAAAGCAATAAGAAAACCGCAATACTACTAAGCGCGACTCTAAGGTCGAAATATACAACACTAAAGTCTAGGTCTGAAACAATATACAAGTTTTGGTTGATGGAAATTCTAGATACAATGAAATAAATAAATACAATGGTGGTTCTTGATACGAAAGAATCCACCTACCCAAGCAAATCACCCGCAAGAAGGTAGAGTGCCAGAAATGCAGCAATGGAACCTGTACGGCAGAACCTGCAAGAACTGTGGCACAACGGGGGTGAGTTGCCAACTCGTGAATAGAAATATCAACAAGCAGAAACCGAAAGCAAGACATAATTCTAGGTCAATACGATCAGTATATAAAATCCTCAATATAAAATATGCAGCCTATAGCAAGGCTAGGGTAAATATCTAACCCGAGTGCAAACTCATGTGTCTGTGTCAGTGCCTCAGATAGCAATATAACATATGAATAAGATATGAATGCGTGAAAACAGAATACATTTACAAGAAGCAACTGTTTTCAAATTTTAGTGAGATTTCCCTTGTATTTTTAAAATGAGGTACCATAATGAAATCAACATAAAACTGTGCCTAGCATCGGCACAAACGAAATCCCAATATCCCGATATCTCAAAGTCTCGACCACAATATCTAGGGCGCCGTCAGTCCAGACCGACCCCTACCATAAATCTCAAGACCACGACGGTATCCTCCGGATATCCGACGTGTCGGGTAAAATCACCGGTAGGTAGTACTCCCCTGCCAGGCTCAACGTCATCACCACATTCCTCTTGCCCCGCGGTACCGTACCGGGTCCACCATGTACCCAAAACGGTTCATCCGTCTCCTCGAATCGGGTTTCCAAATCCATCAGCAAACTCATGGTGGACGACTCATACATCATGGGAAAACCGCACTTTTTATTTTAAAAGAGAGAATATGTTTATTTTTGTTTTTGCGGTTTTCCTCCAAATCCAGAAAATCTAATAGAAATCCAAATCCAAACTTCAATAGCATGCAAAATAGTGAATATATGCATGAGAATCCATGAATGCGGCATAACAATGAATAGCAGTATGCATGAAGTAGCAGGTAATAACTACAATGTCTAATCTAGCATATAAGGCGAGTACACTTACATCCTGTCTATATATTTGCTAACAACCTATATCAATGCAATAGTATTTCTAAAGTGTACGTGGCATAGCAATTACCGATGAAGATGTGTGTGAGCCGGCAAGTAAGTGTACGTGGTACATACGCATCATCGGTAATGGTGCTGGTGTCCTAACAGCATGAAATCAATAATGTAGTACGAAACATAATATAAGCATGCGATGCGAAGAGAACCACAATAGTGAGCGGAAGCTGAATACTAGACGCAACTATAACTAATCTGCATTAATCTATTATAAGTCCTACAAATGGTGCCTTTTGAAATAACACGAATCATAGGGTTTTGAAAATAGGGGCTACGGTGTTTTTATGAAAAGATACGTCTTTTGAAAATATCCGTATAACCCTTCTGCTTATCTTTAAAATATCCCCGATTCGTTAGTTTTGAAATGGGTATGACTCGGTCTAGTCTAATGTCAACTACTATACTAAACTATACGGCTGAACTAACAAGCTGAGCTACGGGTAGGGAAACCGCCTAACATCTGAGTCGATATATATATATATATAAGTCGGTGATCCCGCCTCAATAGTATCGCGTACGATACAGCATATCATCTGACATCCTCGAGTCATGAGCGCGGATCTATCATCAATATAGGCTCGTACGGTAAATCGTCGTACGGCATCCCAATAGCTGGGTATGGGTCAACATCTCACTATCTCGTCACAACACAGGTATCACTATCATCAGATCATATAATCTGGGGTACTACTCTATGTCTAGCACAAAACGATACCATCAATGAAGTATGCATGCGGGGGTCAACACATATCCCAAGCCCGCAAGAATCACATTTCGTATCCCAAATACGAATCATATCAAATCACCGATCTCGTGGCACAAAGCCCACATCATCGACTCATCTCCAAAGTCATCCCGTATCATCAAGTACAGTGCAAGTATAAGAAAACACACAAGTGTGTGCGTGTGGGTGCAAATCTATCCTATGGTTCGCAACTAGGAACTACGCTAGTTATTTCTACCCCTAACTAACCACAGCACACTATAGCTATCACACAAATAAATATACCACATAGTACTAATTACGGACTGCGGGGGTGCTATACGCCATCCACCCGACTTCCCTCTGTAGATATAATCTACTCACCTGTATCCTGCGTGTCGGTGTCGATGTCACCGTCATCTTCCGCATCGCCTCGGATCGTCGCTGTGTACCTACACATATCACACGTAACGCATCGCATCAAAACCAAATCAACACTTGAAACGACACACTAAATCCAAAACGACACGCTAAAACCAACACGATACGCGAAAAGGCCTATAGGTTAGAACCTATGGCTAGCCTTCGCAAAACAACCCGGAATCACTCGATATAGACGTATAAACGTCACACGATCGAGATAACACACAATTACCAAAATCACCAAATCAAAATACGCAAAACCAAATACTGAATTTAAGGCAGCAACCCATGAAAACGATCCCAGATTTCGTCTCAGGCCAAATCAGGGCAAATCAACAACTCTAGGGTGCTATATATGATGTATTTGAGCTACTGGACCAACCCCGAAGCATTCCACCTTCACTTGGCCGGCCACAACACTCCCAAAACCGGCCTCGCCGGCCCCCCTATGCCCAATGGGGTCCGTTTGGTCAGGGTGGCCTCCTATGGTCTCATTTTGGTCCCTGGTATTGTTGAATTTGCCTGAAACAGTCCCAGTGTGTTCCAGATTTCCCTGCACACTCTAAACGCTCACAAACCGACATGAAAGTCCCGTAATTCTGTATTTTTGGTTTCCAGTGGGATTGGGCTGGGTTTCTAGCTCTAGGGTGCTCATATGATCTCTACTAAACTCAAATTCCCCATCACAACTCACAAAACCCTCAAACCCTAACTAGTTTTCACCAAGTCCACAAATTTACCCGATATCGATTCTAAACTTGCATAGGGGTATATGTAAAGCTAAAACTAAGCTAATGGTTCAGTAATTACCTCAATTGGCAACTCAAGAAAATTCTTGAGTTGCCCCTAGTGGCCACAATCCACGCTTTCTTGGTCCATCTTGTAGATCTCGAGCTCGTGCACCTTTTTAATGAAATGGACATGGGGTTTTGGGGTTGTTTTTGAGATGAAAAGAGGAGTTGAAGAGGGGGAGAAAGGGGCTAGGGCAGCAGCAGCAGCAACTAAAGGAGAAGAGGGAGAGAAATGAGGAGGAGAAAACAATGGCTAAGGGTTTAAAGTCAATGGTCCACCTCTCTCTCTCACCTACCCTCATTCTAATTTCTTTTCTTTTCTTTTCTTTTTCCCTTTTCTTTTCTCTCAAATACCTTCTCACAAGAATAGTGGTTCCCCAAATATCATGAAAGAAAATGCATAAGTGTAGAAAAAAGTGATATGTGCAAGTTTTGCACAAAATTGCCAAAAAACCCGATTAGCGATTTTAATCGCGATTAGCACTAAATTAGTGTCAAAATGATCACAACAACTTAAAAATGTCATAATTCCAATAATTAACCCATTTTAGAATTTTCCATAATTTTTCTCAAATTTTTCCTATTTAATTGCATTTAATTATAGATTTAATATTAAAATAATCAATAAAATAATATTAAATTATAAAAATTCCCAAAATTAATATTTTATATTTTTGAAAATGTTACAATCTACCCCCCTTAAAGAAATTCGGTCCCCGAATTTAAATTTAAACCCCCACTTACTAAAACAATTTCAGTAATAATCCATTTTGTCGGGGCTCCGAAAATAGCAATGCATAAAACAATCGTAGCGCAACGCATGCGCAGGAAAAAGGAGCATATAACTCAAATCAGAACTCCGTCAAGCATCCCGCAATCATCGGAGTCATGGGGAAGACATCAATACCAAATTCAAAGCAAAACCAATATGATATAACTCGAAACTATACATGTAAAATATATTCAGGTACTGTCCTCTGACTAGTCCTGCTCAGTACGAAAACACATAGCAATATCATAAAAACGTACTGCTCTAT
Organism: Agapanthus africanus; assembly: GCA_030015575.1. NCBI lineage: Eukaryota > Viridiplantae > Streptophyta > Magnoliopsida > Asparagales > Amaryllidaceae > Agapanthus > Agapanthus africanus. The sequence goes on along the minus strand of JASDDO010000010.1, from coordinate 276,071,464 downwards.
AAGAAAAATCAATCCCAAACTACATATATAAGAATATCCTATGCGTCTGGTGCGCAAGGAATCAAAATCCATATATGTGTCAAACAGGTGTACAAAACCACATCTAGGTGCAACGGGTGTGCACGAAACATCTGTCGTAGGCAACGTGTGTGCCTGACAGAAAAATCAGGTGCATGTAACATGCACGAAGAATCCCGATTTAGTGCATCTGGTGTGCACCAAAATCGTATGTCAAAACACTAAAGGTGCATGAAAATTACGCTGGAAGTGCAAATCAAATCACTGCATACGGTAGGCATGAAATCTCAATCAATATCCAAATGTAAAAACTCTGCGCAAATATATAAATATCCAGTGGGTGCATGAAACCAATATCATGAAACTCAGTCATCAAAACTAATTCATGCAAACAGAACGCCCAAAAATACCGAAATCCAAAATGATGGATACGTGATAATCGAATCACAAAATCACAAATCATAAATACCGTCGTCGGTAGTTCCTCCTTCAGAGTCGAGAAGGAGTCGGTGCATCCACTGCTAGCAGCGCAGGATATCTACTTGTCTCTTGCTCACGGTCTGGCGTCCTCTGACTCTGGGTCCTTATCTTCTTTGCTGATTTCCTATCTCGCGGTCAATCGGCTCACCGGCCCTGCCAGGTATGTTAACGGGGACGATTCCGTTCTGGCACTTCTCTGGTCACCCCTCGGTCAAACCTCACGACCACTCGTAAGGTAGCATATCACTGGCGTCGGCCTCTGGCACTCTGAATGCACGTCACACATCTGATCCTGGGTGCAAACATCATTGCAGCAATGTCCTGGAAGGAATCCTGCTCAAGGTCTCTTCCGATCATGCCTATGCCGATCTGTACAGAGGCTGGCTTTCTTGCATAACCTCTACTCGCTCAAAAGACACCTGTGTCCTCAGCATAATGTTTTCTCGGAAATTGGTCACATCCCAACGTCTCTGTAAGCATATCAGGTCTCTAGTCTCGACGGGAAGCAATGACAGCTCGTCAGTGTCTCATACGAACACCTTGTTCCACATGTCTCTATCATCGTCCACTATGACGTCACGCCAAGCTACTATGCACTGCACTGTTCTCGGCCACGGTCAATCTGAAGTCTCTCGTACGGATTCGAAATCGCGTACTCTGTAGCTTCATCATTCTGTAGAAGATGTCAAGGCCGAACAGGTCCTCGGAAACGCGTCCTAACCATCAGAGGAATACTCATCACTCGTCCGTCTTTGATCAGTTCGCAACGCATCTAGGTAAGTTCCTTTATCCGATCCTGGTCAACTACCTCGTCGACAATGCTGAACTCTGTCTTGCTGGGTGCGCGCAAAACGACCGCTCCCGGGTCTAGGTCTTCTCGTATCGTTCTCCAGAAAGGTCCTGTCGAGGTTCTTTCCTCAAATCTCAATCCTGCCGAAAAGCCCGGACGTCATCATCCAATGCTGAAGCTAAAGCTTATTCCGGAACGGCTGCATACTCATCGCGCTCCTTTCTGGAAGATATATCCGTATACCACGCCTCGGGGTGCATATCACATCTCTAATGTCAGCGGAGTGGGACGCCATCTCGTCGAAATCTCGTACGAACTCTTTACTCCACCTGCGTCAATGTCGACTGATTCGGACTCGCCTCATCATGGCTACACGAACTGCGCTCCGACGGCTATGCTCGCATCTGGAGTCTCCCAAGCAGTGTCCCATCACGATATCCGAAAGATGTCGAACCATCCGATCGACTCGTCAGATCCTCATAATCCCCCAAGAGCTCACATCTCGGGTACAGTTTAATAGTATCGAGTACATGCCACAGCGTCGGTGGTCCAGCCGTAGAAGGGCAAACCCAAGCCTCACTAATGGCGCCGAGGAACCGCCGCAAACCCGAAGGTTCAAAGGCTTTCACACGGTCATTAAGTCGAGTTAGGGTTTCATTCTTCTAGAGGGTCCATAGAATCACCTGCATGTCTTTCCGTATACTTTAAACTTGGAAAATAGGCTCCTGACATTCGATCGTCTCAATCGACTCTCAACGAATCTGCGTGAAGTCGTCTCTATCTGGAATCGATCCACCTGATGACCTCGCATCGGGGTAAGCGAACTCACCACACGTCCTAGTCATTCATCCTCGGTGACTAGTGACTCACTATCATATCTCCAAGAACATGCTCACGCTGCAGTAGCTCCAACCATCTGGGCGACATCTCGTCATTTGCAGCAACAACTGGCTTATACGCCTGTACGCTGAACAACGCCTCAATCCTCCAGGAAAGGCAATACATTGGCGGTCATCTCTGAATCGGTCTGCTCTAGATCTGAATAAGACTCTCCACACTGGAAATCTTCAACTCAACTGGGTCCGCTCCGGCGCAAAATCGGACGAATCACCTTCGTCTCTCGAATCAGGTAGACTAGCTATCATCTATCTCATATCTGCCTGAAGGCTCCAGCAATCTCCTCTCGTAAGCTTCGGAAGCGACATCCTGTCAACCTCAGCAACAGCTGGTCCATCTGTCTGCACGGTAGGCGACATCATAATCTCTGAGGTATGCCGTACACCAACAGTCCTCTCTCAACTGGCAGCTCTAACAATAGCCGATCATCCGGTGTAAAACCAAGCACTCGCCTCCACTAGAGGTCACAATCATCAATGCCAACTCGAGACGTCCCCATGTCACCAGAAAACACAATGGTCAGCCCTCGTACCAGACGAGCTCGCACTGACCGTAACCCTAGCAGCAGCCCAAACTGAGCTCAAACATGGTGACAGGAACCTCAATCGAGTATCAAAAAGGGCACATCAATGGCAAGAAAGGAAACAACAGATCCAGAGTGGATACATGATCATAGGAAAGAACAGCATCAATGAAGGTATGATCATGAAACTAATAGAATCGGGGATCTCAAGTGGATGTATAATCCTGGATATGAAGAGAATCACTGATCTCGAAAGTATGTACATCCTAAGGTTCCTTAAGCGGAGTGGCATGTCGTAAGTATGCCGCGGAACATACCAACGGTACGTCACTCTACTTTAGTCACCTATTCCATCAACCAAGGGTCATCCTACGCGACGAAAGTTCGGGTCTAATACCCCCTCGACCAAGTCTAAGTTCCGTAAGGTCAAGCCTAAGTTCCGTATATATATAAACGCCCTAGGCTCCACATAGTCAAACTTAGACTCGAACCAAGGTCAACCTAGCGCTCTGATACCAACTTTGTCACGACCCGAAAGAGCACGTGACTGGCCCTTGAATCCTATGAAGTCTATAGGACTCCATCTGATCCAAGTAAGCCAAAAGCCCAGAAATCTAAAACCATTTTTTTAGAATAAGTAAGGAAACTGGTTTAAAGGAGTGAAGAAAACATGTTTGAAATCAAGGTTTTTAAATAACTAAGCCGAAGGTGCGTTTTAAAAACAGTAAGGCTTTTCTAAAAATTTCGGCAGAGTTTCTTTTGTAAAACTGGCCCCGAATGGGGTAAAACAAGAATAACAATATATATATATATATGCAATGATAAAGGCATCCCCAAGCGGGAGCTAGCTCTTCGTCAATCGACGGTCACAACCACACAAGATATAATATACAACGCCAAGTGGCGAGGATCAAATCCAAAAGAAAGCTCAAAGCAATAAGAAAACCGCAATACTACTAAGCGCGACTCTAAGGTCGAAATATACAACACTAAAGTCTAGGTCTGAAACAATATACAAGTTTTGGTTGATGGAAATTCTAGATACAATGAAATAAATAAATACAATGGTGGTTCTTGATACGAAAGAATCCACCTACCCAAGCAAATCACCCGCAAGAAGGTAGAGTGCCAGAAATGCAGCAATGGAACCTGTACGGCAGAACCTGCAAGAACTGTGGCACAACGGGGGTGAGTTGCCAACTCGTGAATAGAAATATCAACAAGCAGAAACCGAAAGCAAGACATAATCCTAGGTCAATACGATCAGTATATAAAATCCTCAATATAAAATATGCAGCCTATAGCAAGGCTAGGGTAAATATCTAACCCGAGTGCAAACTCATGTGTCTGTGTCAGTGCCTCAGATAGCAATATAACATATGAATAAGATATGAATGCGTGAAAACAGAATACATTTACAAGAAGCAACTGTTTTCAAATTTTAGTGAGATTTCCCTTGTATTTTTAAAATGAGGTACCATAATGAAATCAACATAAAACTGTGCCTAGCATCGGCACAAACGAAATCCCAATATCCCGATATCTCAAAGTCTCGACCACAATATCTAGGGCGCCGTCAGTCCAGACCGGCCCCTACCATAAATCTCAAGACCACGACGGTATCCTCCGGATATCCGACGTGTCGGGTAAAATCACCGGTAGGTAGTACTCCCCTGCCAGGCTCAACGTCATCACCACATTCCTCTTGCCCCGGGGTACCGTACCGGGTCCACCATGTACCCAAAACGGTTCATCCGTCTCCTCGAATCGGGTTTCCAAATCCATCAGCAAACTCATGGTGGACGACTCATACATCATGGGAAAACCGCACTTTTTATTTTAAAAGAGAGAATATGTTTATTTTTGTTTTTGCGGTTTTCCTCCAAATCCAGAAAATCTAATAGAAATCCAAATCCAAACTTCAATAGCATGCAAAATAGTGAATATATGCATGAGAATCCATGAATGCGGCATAACAATGAATAGCAGTATGCATGAAGTAGCAGGTAATAACTACAATGTCTAATCTAGCATATAAGGCGAGTACACTTACATCCTGTCTATATATTTGCTAACAACCTATATCAATGCAATAGTATTTCTAAAGTGTACGTGGCATAGCAATTACCGATGAAGATGTGTGTGAGCCGGCAAGTAAGTGTACGTGGTACATACGCATCATCGGTAATGGTGCTGGTGTCCTAACAGCATGAAATCAATAATGTAGTACGAAACATAATATAAGCATGCGATGCGAAGAGAACCACAATAGTGAGCGGAAGCTGAATACTAGACGCAACTATAACTAATCTGCATTAATCTATTATAAGTCCTACAAATGGTGCCTTTTGAAATAACACGAATCATAGGGTTTTGAAAATAGGGGCTACGGTGTTTTTATGAAAAGATACGTCTTTTGAAAATATCCGTATAACCCTTCTGCTTATCTTTAAAATATCCCCGATTCGTTAGTTTTGAAATGGGTATGACTCGGTCTAGTCTAATGTCAACTACTATACTAAACTATACGGCTGAACTAACAAGCTGAGCTACGGGTAGGGAAACCGCCTAACATCTGAGTCGATATATATATATATATATAAGTCGGTGATCCCGCCTCAATAGTATCGCGTACGATACAGCATATCATCTGACATCCTCGAGTCATGAGCGCGGATCTATCATCAATATAGGCTCGTACGGTAAATCGTCGTACGGCATCCCAATAGCTGGGTATGGGTCAACATCTCACTATCTCGTCACAACACAGGTATCACTATCATCAGATCATATAATCTGGGGTACTACTCTATGTCTAGCACAAAACGATACCATCAATGAAGTATGCATGCGGGGGTCAACACATATCCCAAGCCCGCAAGAATCACATTTCGTATCCCAAATACGAATCATATCAAATCACCGATCTCGTGGCACAAAGCCCACATCATCGACTCATCTCCAAAGTCATCCCGTATCATCAAGTACAGTGCAAGTATAAGAAAACACACAAGTGTGTGCGTGTGGGTGCAAATCTATCCTATGGTTCGCAACTAGGAACTACGCTAGTTATTTCTACCCCTAACTAACCACAACACACTATAGCTATCACACAAATAAATATACCACATAGTACTAATTACGGACTGCGGGGGTGCTATACGCCATCCACCCGACTTCCCTCTGTAGATATAATCTACTCACCTGTATCCTGCGTGTCGGTGTCGATGTCACCGTCATCTTCCGCATCGCCTCGGATCGTCGCGGTGTACCTACACATATCACACGTAACGCATCGCATCAAAACCAAATCAACACTTGAAACGACACACTAAATCCAAAACGACACGCTAAAACCAACACGATACGCGAAAAGGCCTATAGGTTAGAACCTATGGCTAGCCTTCGCAAAACAACCCGGAATCACTCGATATAGACGTATAAACGTCACACGATCGAGATAACACACAATTACCAAAATCACCAAATCAAAATACGCAAAACCAAATACTGAATTTAAGGCAGCAACCCATGAAAACGATCCCAGATTTCGTCTCAGGCCAAATCAGGGCAAATCAACAACTCTAGGGTGCTATATATGATGTATTTGAGCTACTGGACCAACCCCGAAGCATTCCACCTTCACTTGGCCGGCCACAACACTCCCAAAACCGGCCTCGCCGGCCCCCCTATGCCCAATGGGGTCCGTTTGGTCAGGGTGGCCTCCTATGGTCTCATTTTGGTCCCTGGTATTGTTGAATTTGCCTGAAACAGTCCCAGTGTGTTCCAGATTTCCCTGCACACTCTAAACGCTCACAAACCGACATGAAAGTCCCGTAATTCCGTATTTTTGGTTTCCAGTGGGATTGGGCTGGGTTTCTAGCTCTAGGGTGCTCATATGATCTCTACTAAACTCAAATTCCCCATCACAACTCACAAAACCCTCAAACCCTAACTAGTTTTCACCAAGTCCACAAATTTACCCGATATCGATTCTAAACTTGCATAGGGGTATATGTAAAGCTAAAACTAAGCTAATGGTTCAGTAATTACCTCAATTGGCAACTCAAGAAAATTCTTGAGTTGCCCCTAGTGGCCACAATCCACGCTTTCTTGGTCCATCTTGTAGATCTCGAGCTCGTGCACCTTTTTAATGAAATGGACATGGGGTTTTGGGGTTGTTTTTGAGATGAAAAGAGGAGTTGAAGAGGGGGAGAAAGGGGCTAGGGCAGCAGCAGCAGCAACTAAAGGAGAAGAGGGAGAGAAATGAGGAGGAGAAAACAATGGCTAAGGGTTTAAAGTCAATGGTCCACCTCTCTCTCTCACCTACCCTCATTCTAATTTCTTTTCTTTTCTTTTCTTTTTCCCTTTTCTTTTCTCTCAAATACCTTCTCACAAGAATAGTGGTTCCCTAAATATCATGAAAGAAAATGCATAAGTGTAGAAAAAAGTGATATGTGCAAGTTTTGCACAAAATTGCCAAAAAACCCGATTAGCGATTTTAATCGCGATTAGCACTAAATTAGTGTCAAAATGATCACAACAACTTAAAAATGTCATAATTCCAATAATTAACCCATTTTAGAATTTTCCATAATTTTTCTCAAATTTTTCCTATTTAATTGCATTTAATTATAGATTTAATATTAAAATAATCAATAAAATAATATTAAATTATAAAAATTCCCAAAATTAATATTTTATATTTTTGAAAATGTTACAGGTTTCTTCCATATTAAAAATATGCAGAGAAATCAGCAGGAGATTGTAAGATTTACTGTGAAATTCGATAGGATAATTCAATTTAACCGCCGCGGTTCCGCGGCACGAGCATGGCTCGTGCGGCGGTTCCGCGGCCGTACGGCCCCATTGTACAAAAAATTTCACACAGTAATTCTTACTTTGCAGTGCTGATTTTCCTGGGAATTTTTAATATTTATTCAAGAGTTGAATTTTCTGGTTTGTATTGGGGACTCGGTGTTTCGATCAGATTTTCAAATTTTGTTTGTGTGGTTTTCCGGATAATTTTTGAATATGTTAAAAAGTTCGACCGGATGTAAATACCCAATCTTTCCCCTGCCGGGAAATTTCCAATTGTTGGACTTTTCCGTAGTTTAAAGACGTTCGAAGTAGTGCAAGTAACGCGATGGTCCCTCTAGAAGACAACAAACCTTAACTCGATTATGTGACCGTCTTGAACTGCCCTTTGAACCTTTCGGTTTGGGGCAGTACGGCGTGCCACATGTGAGGCGTTGGCTTGACCCTTCTACGGCTGGACCGTTGGTACTGAGGCATGAAGTGAATGTCTTTGAACTTATTTCATGTGTTGATCGGTTTCGGGAAAACTTGGGTGTTTGAATGTTCGATCGGAAATTTTAATATTTTCTATTTATCCGGAATGGGATACAAAAATTGGAATTCACAAACAGTTATGAGATAACTGAATGAATGTTATAAATCTAGCGGTTTAGTCTCATTTGATATTGAAAAGAGTTTTCGATAATAGGACTAAAATGCGAGGTTTATAACTGTTAGGCATGTGATGTCTAAGTATTTCATTTGATTCGGCATGTGATGTCTAAAAGGGTTGCGGATTCCAACTGTTGTAGTTTTACACTTTCTTTTCTGTGACCGTAAGTGTAATATGTGATATCGCCGGTTTCGTTGCTATATGTCAACGACAATTGGGATGCGCATATTTACTTACGTTGATGACATGTGATGTTATGTGTTGCTGGATATGTTATATTGGATTGTCGTGTTTGAATAGCCGGGGTGTTTTTATGTGAGATGGGTGTTTTTCTTTTTCATTCATGTAAAAACTTGTATGTAATATTCTTTTATTTGGGGCACTTCCAGGTTGCGGAAGATGTCACCTTTTGTATATCATTTACTTTTCCGCATTAGGATAGACCCAAGAAGGGGAGCACAAGTAACCGGGTTCTGGGGTCCAGTGGGAGACCTACTCGAGGAGTCGAGTCCGGGTCTCCTAACCCTAGAATTGGCAGGGTTGCTTGTCGCTCTTGTAGGGGTCTAGGGGTGTGGGATTGGCTATTCATCACGACCGTGGAATCCGTGTTTTATACTGACTCGTATTGAAAACACGGACGTCCTAGTATATCCAATATTTCATATGTTTCTTCTGCTGCTTTATCTGTGATGTGATCATGTGATGTTCTGTGATAGATACAGTATATAGTATATATGATATATTATATAGACGTTACTTATGTTTTGCACCCGCACTAGCCCTGTCCTTCTCTGTCGTTAGTTACCTAACCTAACGGTGCACGAGGGGACATCCAGGCGAATGCGGATGGCATAAGTGTACGTCGTATTTATCTGTGATGTTTAGGTACTTAAATGATGGGACTTCATTAATGTGATTAATGAAAGAAAAGGAACCTAAGATGTTGTAGAATCAAATTTTAAATAAAACAGGTAGCTACAGTTCTTGCTTTGCACAGCGGTATATGTGATATATCCTGCACCTTATTCGATGAGGAAAGGACCGAGATCCTTTCACCAAGAGTGAATCCTTTAGCAATAACTGGTATATGATACATCCTTGGTTTGTTTTTGAATGCTTCTATAGTTTCTGCTTTGCACAGGGATATATATGATATATCCCGCACCTCATTCGACGAGGAAAGGGCCGACGATCCCTTTACCGGGAGTGACCCCTTTAGCAAAACTAGAAAAGCCTCAAAATCACTCCATTTCAAAACTTCATTTGATTCTACAACGATATCAAGTTCATTACGCAATAGGTTTTCAGAAAAACCTGACGTAGCCCTCCGTCATTTCAGATAAAGACTGTTTAGTATTCGTGCTGCGTTTGTTGACCTCTGTCAAGGCGTAGTGTGCGGTAGCTAACTAGTAATTATCTGCAAAGCATGTGATGTGATTGGATTAGGGTAGTCGTACGACCTTGTTGACCTCTGTCAAGGGTTGTGCAAGTGGGTTTGATTCAATCAAGAAATGACGGGTTGAACTTGACTAGTGCACTATGATTTGTTGACCTCTGTCAAGGTCATGGCACACTAGGGGCAAAATATTATCGGGAATTTCAAGTGTTGAAATTTGCAATGAGATTGCATACCTTCTATGAGATAGTTGGATCCCGATACCCACTGTGAGTAAGAGTTACTCCTGGGAGAGTTTTACACATTGCAATTAGCTGATCAAGTAGGTGTCTAGAAAGGTGTCAACGGGGTTATGCCTCTGGGAAAACGAGTTTTACATTAATTAGGTTCGTGCGAAAGCACGGGGGACCTCCCTCAAAGTACCGACACTGGCCTGGCTGAAAGATTGGCGAACTTGTAGTGCGTAATTAATCCCGGCTAGTCTTTCCTTTTAAGGGTTTGAAGGAAGATTTGATAAAAAACAGTGGGAGCCATCCTGATTAGATAAGATAATAACCAATTTGATCTTGCACGAGCATACGCTAAAGTGTTTTCTTCTCTCTCTCTCCAGGTAGCGACCATTTCATGCCCTAATAAAGATAATAATATGGATGTATTGACTGAACCCGCATGTTATACTGTGCAGGGGAACGTTGAACCCGTTCGATCTTATAAGTGTTATAAGAATGAACAGGAAACAGGAGAATATCTGGATTCTCACATCGCCCAAACGGAGAACATGCATGTTGATGCATCATCTTCGGGTGTGTTTGTCATTGAGAACTGTTTCTCAGTTCACCCTATGTCCTGGGTATTAGATACCGGATCAGGATCCCACATATGTAAGATGTTACATGGGCTACGTAAAGGTAGAGAACTGGGAAAAGGTGATCATTCCGTTCAAGTAGGGAACGGTGCAAGTATTGCAGCCAAAGCAGTTGGCGAATATCACCTTGTATTGCCAAGTCGTAATACACTGATTCTAAATGAGTGCTATTATATACCGAACATGATGTGCAACATTATATCAGTTTCTTTATTAAGTAAAGAAGGATATAATTTTGTAGTAAAGGATAATGTTATGAACATATTCCAAGATCAAAAGTTGATTGCATCAGGCTCGTTACATAATGGCATATTCATTTTAAATCAGAATACAGTCCTCAATATACAAAACACACACAAGAGGAAAAGTTCAGAAATGAACGAATCCTTCTTGTGGCATTGTAGACTTGGTCATATCAGTGCGACACGACTGGCTAAGCTACATAAGGATGGTTATTTGAATCCGTTCGAATTATCATCTTATGATACTTGCCATTCATGTCTCAAAGGAAAAATGACCAAAACTCCGTTTAGTGGACACGGAGAAAGAGTTAATGAACTCTTAGGACTAATACATAGTGATGTATGCGGTCCCATGTCTACGCATGCTAGGAATGGTTCTTCCTACTGTTAGTGTATATGCCCTAGAGGCCATTACTGTATCATACTAGTTTGTATATTACTTAGTGGAAGCTTGGGATATTCACAGTTGTATATACAATCTTGCTCGAAATGGTAGTATGCTACTTGGTTTGTCTCTGCTTTAATATGTGCATGTGTTTCTTTTAGCATATTGCTGGTATACATATTAGTAGAGCCCTTAGGATCTTTGCTTGATTACCAGCGTTGTGATGGCGCTCGCACTCGTGGGAGCTGGGTAATCTATAAGCACATCCTTATACAGGTCCCTGGTCGTTGGACTATCGAGACAGGGCATCGATACTCCGGAGTAGACTAGCGTATGCGCTTCTCATCCCAGTGTGGGAGACGGTCTGTCCCACAGCCGTTAGTACGTCGTACTTGGGATAGTATGCGGGTGCTCATTAGGTTACGAGTACACTGGACAGGACTCGTCGGGAACTGTTGGTTGGTAATATACCTATCGTCAGTTATCAGTTCCCAGGTGACATGAGTACAGCTTAGTCCGCTGACTTGACACTGTCACTTCGCCTCGAGTGTGTTCCCACTGCACTTTAATTACTACCCTACCACGACTCAAAGGAGTCGTGCAAACAGGTAGTTTTTGGGTGTAGTCCCGAAGCACTTGGAGGCAGTGACGGTTAGACAGGATTCGTCTCTCCCGGTATTGTAAGTCTACGCTAGCGCCCCGGCAGTCTACAGACGCCAAATGCGGAACAAAAACTTTTAACTTGGCGCTATCGTATACTTTAACCCGGATCTGCCATTATTGCTAAACTAACATACTGTAAAGAGTGTAGAATGGTTATACCGAATGATCCGAGTCCTTCGTTCTTCAACCATCATCCCACGCTCCATTGCGGCTGCTCCGATCTCGTCGATCGCCGATCTCCTCGTCGAGGTGGCACCACATGATCGGTTCTTTAAACGGGCTCCCGCCTCTGACTCGAGGCAACTCGATCGTCAAGTTTGCTAAAAGAGACGACCAAGAATGATGTAGAGAATGAGTAGATGACTTTGTCTCACTTCGTCCAAATCCGTGGACGATCGGTTAATGAAGTTGCCGTGGAAATCGGGTGATGGAATGAAATGGACTGTGAAATTCCATGCACCCCAAATACTATCATATCTTTTCTAACCGAAATGAAAAACTCAAGTGAGAGTTCGAATGAGAGAATGAGGGCAAGCCATATATATATGAAGGAGGGAGGTGACCGTAGGAGCAAGTGGTGACAATAAGAGAAAGATATTATGAACAAATATCTTAACCAATCCAAAACACATTAAAGCAAATGGTGATTCATATAAACACCTCATCTAGCCATTAATGAAACCATTAATGCACTAATGAGTCATATGCCTCATCATCACTTCTAGAAGCTTCTAGAATGATGGCTCACTCATATCTGAAGAAAAGATAAATCCGTCTTTAACCGAATGTTAAAAGACGGCTGATAGAAAACTGGAAACTGGCAACTTCCAAAAGTGATCCTGAAACGAATTTCAGGACAACCCCGAAACTGTATAAATATACCCGCATTTATATTACGACCGAATATAAATGCAACTGAGACAAAGATATTATACCTACTCAATATAATACTCGGATCCGGCTTAAACCAAAGCCGACCAGTATCATCTGTCCGAAAATCGACACGTGCGTAAACGCACGTGCATTTTCCGAACCCTGCCATAAAACCATACGGCCTCTACAACGTTTCGCCCGAACTTGGGAAACTGTCTGTGGGGAACTCTAATGACTCGTCAGTACCCTGGCAGTGGGTTTAACCACAAACCGTCAGCGGCACTAGCTATGCATAACGGTTGCCCATGGACTGACCTCAAGGGTGGCCGAGGAGCGAACTCAAGGGAGACCGATGAGCGAACTCCTCCGAAAAACCCTACTGAGCCTAACAGTGACAATGTATATACAGTCCGGTCCGTTCGTCAATGAGTATCGCATATCCGCCTAGGGGGCTAGTAACGTCAGACCCCCAGAAGCAGTATAAGTCGTGTCGGAGTGAAGCCCAATAACACCCTGAGATACTACTGGAGTACCTACCAGTAAATCTCCTGCCACGGCCGTGGGCTTTGTGTAATGGCTCTCCTAGACACAGCACGACCTCGCCCCCAATACCGGGAGAGACGAATCCCCTGCCGATCCGCTCACGTGCCTCCATATGGCTCGGGACTGTACCCAAAAGCTACCTGTTTGCACGACTCCTTTGAGCCGTGGTAGGGTAGAAATCAAAGCACAGTGGGAACTCACACGAGACAAATGACGACCTCAGGTCGATGAACTAACCTGTACACATGTCACCAGGGAACTGCTATCTGACGATAGATATAATACTAACTAGCAGATTCCCGGCGAGTCCTGTCCGGTGTACTCATAACCCAATGAGCACCTGTATACATCTTAGGTGATCCAACTACACCAGTGGCTTGTGAGACCGGCCACCGCCCCTCGTCAGGGTCTCGACTGTATACACTAGTCTACTCCGGAGTATCGATGCCCTGTCTCGAAACTCCCACGACTAGGGACACCAATTAAGGATATGCATCTAAACTACCCAACTCTCACGTATATGATCGCCCTCATACAGTTGGTAGTAAAGCAAGATCCTAAGGGCTCTATCAAAGTGTAACATGCAATCAGTCACCTGAACATGTACACAACTGATAAAGGCAAACCAGATAGCATACTATCATTTCGAGTAAGACTGTCCTACCGGGATAGGTCCTCCGCAATCATTGCAATCACGTACCTGCGATCCAATAATTGACTATGAGGGCACTATCTCCAACAATCTCCCACTTGCACTCAAGGCTAATATTGCGATATCGACTACTCACAGCCCGTGTGAAAACGAACATCCAACTCCTCTACTAATCAGTTTCACAAAGCCCGTTTGTAAAACTATTGTGTTCGAGAAATAGCCTCGGTGAGTGGATCCGCCTAGAAGTTTCTTTCTGTATCTCTCTTAATCTCAAGTTCGCGGAGAAAGCCATCTCCCGAATTGAGTAGTACCTGTCTTAGAATATATCTGGATATCTGATGGGACCTTAGTTCATAAATGAACTTCATATCCAAACTTCTTAGACTGTATCGATCACTGAACCTAATCTGTATCGGGCACCTTGCTCCCCACAGTATCCTCTTGGACCACCTGTCCATAATACTGTCCCTCGTCAGAGGGAAAAACTAAAACTCAGACAATCACTCTGTCATCCACGTCACCTTTGAAGCTTGGAATGATAACCGTCTCCCTAAAGAGGCTGCCGTTATCAAATCCGTAGAACATGTACCAATGTTCTAAAACTGCTTCCTTATGTTTCTCCAGGATTGGATTAATACAAACTTATTGCATCTAGTGCAAAACTAACATTTGGTGTGGTACTTGACATCTCATGATTGACTCAATTGCCTAAGCAAGTGATCTGTCAATCATGCACATCCCTCTCCCCTTTAGTCTATACGACATCTTTAGAGAGGGTGACTCCATCACTTGCAGGTACACCACCATGCTAGGAGTCAACTATTCCAAAAACCATCAGAATATCTGTCAAAGTACCCACATTGGGAAACTACCCAAATCCAGATCTAAAACCATAGATCTAGAAACCAAAATGTCAAATATTATATCCATATCCTGTCTGGAGAAACAACTGTGTGACGACCACTGTACAACCGATCGTAGTATAGGAATTTTACTTCCTACTTTGTGTATGTCATCCAGATACCATGACATCACAGCCTACTACCTTCTTAACTGATCCATCCCCTATTCTGATTGAAGTCAAACCCATGACTGTCACATCAAAATCAGATGATCTATCTCCGCTATAACTGCTCAAGTCTATAAATAGATATAAGCATCTTGCCCACTACGCTTCCGTTGCTCCCACTGACTACGACAACCCTCCTACCGGGTCTCATATCCTGGAACAACAGTAGTGTCAAGTCTTGGTAGATAAGAACCTCCCTGTCACCGTCCTTGAGCTTACCGAAGTACCTCTCGGGTGTCTGAGGTTACCTACCATACCTGCGGAGTGGCCATTGGAATGTCAAACCTGATCGAATATATAGGTCCTATTAAATTTTCCGTAATCGTTCGTGGTTCTGGAATCACTTCCAGTTCTACCATACTCCCACTACTGTTTTCTGAAAAAGATCCATTTTTACTAAAACTGTGGCGAGTCAAGAACAATATCACTATTGATCTTCCCAATGGTAGAATATCAACCCTCGTCATAGCCAGGGTCAACCCACAAACAGCCACTACAGAAACGTGCCCTGAGTTATCCAGTGTCTGGTTTTAAGCATAAGCTGGACAACTCCCCGTACCTTATTTTCTTTTAAGGTACGAACTATTCTATATCTAATATAGAAACTTTGGCACTAATTTAATTGGAACCATATTCAACCTATGCAGCTGTCTCCAATGCATATCAACTTAATGGAAAGAGGCTAATCAGCATTACTCAACTTAGGAATCCATCCAATTATGAGTAACCTGAAAAGAGAAAACTCGTTTCTCTAAACCATCACTATCATCTGAATACCAATCACAAGAATCTACATCTTCGATCTCTTTGAAGAATCCCGATACTTGTGATACCTGGTTCTCTACTTTATTCTTATACCCACAACTTCTCAAAACTTAGACTTTGTATTTCTACGAAACACTCGTCTAAATACTAGAGAAGTTATAAGTAAACAGAACATAGTACGAGGACCTACCCCTTTGTCCTGAAGGACACTAGGACAACATACAATACTTTGTATAAGTCCGCTGAGTTAAACAACTCAAAACCTGTGCGTCGTAGGTAGAAAACTGTATCCTGGCGATTTCCTCAACTATCACCAATTACAACGAATTCCGATATAATGAGGATGATCACCTAATTCCCAATATCTTACTCCCACTCATCATCTGTAAAACCATACAGATATGAGAATGAAACCTGGTAAATACATACCCTTGGAGTAAGTGTCTAATTGGGAAAACAGTTTTTCTTTAACAATGCACTGAAACATGAAAATGTTTCGTAGGGGTATCTTGGTATTCATAGCAATGCCTCTTCCATAATCCAATTCATGACTTCAACCGTATATTTTATTGCCGTCTCTCCAAATCCCTTTTATTTGTCTTTAGTCATTACCTTCTGTACACCATCGTTAGGCTAAATGGTTTTCTTCCTTCCCTACCGTTCGGCACCAGCCTATGGTTTGGAAGAAGACTATCCAGTAAGCATAATAGGTGTACCCTCCTAAACCAAGGAGTACTCGCATCTCGAGAGAAGGTGACGATAAAAGACAACTGAATAATACCTTATTCTCTTTAAAGGTGAAATAGGAGCGGCGATGAAGTACGCGGTTTTGGTCGTGAATGATATCAGTCGCAATTTACTTTGCCCTCTTTCTAATCCCTTTATTTTGTCTTTACATATTACCTTCTGCACACCCTACTTATGCTAATTGGTTTTCTTCATTCCCTACCTTTCGGCACCAGCCTATGGTTTGGAATAAGACTATCCAATAAGCGTAATAGGTGTACTCTCCTAAACCAAGGAGCCCTCGCAACCTGAGAGAAGGTGATAATAAAAGACAACTGAATAAACCAATTCTATTTCTCCTGAACCTGAACCGGGATCCATCCTCGAAGAAGTCCCTTCGAGTTCGTATATAACCATACGATGGATCTATCCAATGGAAGTGGATATCCGTAGTTATACGGGTGTTCTGAGAAATACAAAGGGTAAAAGAAGGAGTGGCAATGACTTATGCAACTTAGACAATCCAAAAGCCAGTATTTTAAGAAGGTTCGGTCAACCTGGTCACTGAGTCATAGTCTAGGGTCGGTCAAAGGTCGCTGCCAAAGAGAGAGAGAGAAAAGAAACACTCTGCGTGCACTCAATCCTAGATCAGAATGGTCATCAGTTTATCTAATCCGGAAACCTCCCACTGTCCTGTCAAATTCTCCTCCAAACCTAAAGAAGAATCAATCGGGATCACCCGAAGAGTAAACCAACTCATCAGTGGGAATCAGGATCCAACTCTCATCGCATGATAACGTGATGGAATGCATCCACGTTACTCATACTCCAGAAGGTATGCGCATACTCGGCAAGTTTCAGTTTCTTTAGAAACTCCTGATATAGATTTTGCCCCATGCTCTTATGATCGTGACTAAGGGCCAGCCCACCATAAGTCACATGTCAAGTTCTTCCCATCATTATCTTGTTAATTTGAACCCATCCGTACTCGCCCTTGACTAAGGGCCAACAAGGCTGTACGACTGTCCCAAACCAACTCATTTATCTATGCAACATGTGAACACCCCAGCAGCTACCAATCACTATGTCCTAGCTAAGGGCTAGACCAACATAGCTTGAATACTACTGACCATCCATATGAAATGACGGAGGGCTACGGCTGGTTTTTGGCGAAAAACCTTTAGCGTAGTGAACTTGATATCGCTGAAGGAACCTGATAGCTTTTTAAAATATAATGGCGAAAACCTTTTGCTAAAGAGGTCACTCCCGGTAAAGGGATCTCGGCTCTTTCCTCGTGGAATGAGGTGCAGGATATTCCACTGAATACCGCTATGCAAAGCAACATGTAATCGACTATAGTAAAGTTATTACCCTGACGCAAACTTCTGTCCAAGGGGTCTTTCCCGGTGAAGGGATATCAGCCCTTGCCTCGTCGAATGAGGTGCAGGATATTCCACTGAATACCGCTATGCATAACAAAAGGAAACGTCTTTGCAATA
This sequence comes from Agapanthus africanus, assembly GCA_030015575.1. Lineage (NCBI taxonomy): Eukaryota > Viridiplantae > Streptophyta > Magnoliopsida > Asparagales > Amaryllidaceae > Agapanthus > Agapanthus africanus. The sequence goes on along the minus strand of JASDDO010000010.1, from coordinate 276,053,608 downwards.
ACACCTTTTAAATTGTTCCAACAACTGTATACAGGTTTGTTTAACTTGCATTGATCAGAATCAACGCAGTCCCATCATTCAATCACACCAGAAAAGAACGAAAATAAAATGTACGTATATGCCATCCGCATTCGTCTCTGGGTCCCGTCATCACCCGTTAGGTTACTTCACTAACGACAGAGCGGGGACTGGACTAGCGCGGGTGTAAAACATATACAACATCTAATAGTATATAAACCAATATACATAATCGCTCCAGGCGTGATAATATGCAACATTACAGAAAAGTAATAAGCATCACAGAACAATACAGATATCTGGGATCCCCGAGTTTCACAGAGCCGCTGCTGAAACTCGACGTTCCCCTGTCGTGTGGATAGCCTGTGCAATGAAACCTAGACCCCTACGGGTGCGGCAAGTTACCCGCCAAAACCTGAAGCGAGGTAGTCCCCACAGCATAGTGAATGGAACACCCGGCACTTCACGGAATCCGGTAAATTGAGCACCCCTCCTTGGGTCAACCTGTACCCCCTACGAGTGCGGCGAATAGTCTGCCAATTCCGAAGTGGGGCCCCTCTGCCTCTCAAAGCCATGAGATGCGGACCCGTTGCTTTCCCGAACCCGGCTATCCGTGCACTCCGTCTCGGGGCAAAACCTAGTACAGTAATGAAAAATAGTACAACAGGTACATCGACCGCAACCTGGTCGTGCCCCAAAAGAATATTATACAACAGGCAGTGACGGCAGTCCACAAGTTGGACGCTCGTCCCGCAATATCAAATGTACAAATAAACTCAAACTGTACTACCATTGCACACTGCTATCCACCACGACAAATCCGCAACAATACAGCACAACACAGAACATCAACGCGAATGTCACGTTCGCAAACCCGTCTAAAAGAACTATAGCAGTTAAACGCGGTTTACCGATCAAATGACATTCCCGGTCGGAGATATTATGTAAGCACTGTAAACTAACGTGTTTAAATTTCGATCGACCAAACACGAAATATTAAAAAATGGGCCCCACAGCTTACTGGTGAACAGTAACAAAATCTGGGCCAAAATTTTATATACCAAAAACCACAAAATCCCACCAAGAACCCACTGGAAAAATTTGGGGCCACAAGCTCACTGTTTGGCCGCGGAAGCGCGGTCAAACCATAGGTTTGACCGCGTTTCCGCGGCAGTCTCATCGAATCTCGTGCCCAAATTTCTTCGTCGTTCTTAGAATTCCCTGCACGGATTTTTAAGACATCCAGAAATAAATTTCGACACCGTTTAAAATCAACAGAAACTGTCGTGCAAAGATTTTGTCGTTTTTGAGTTTCGGTTCGATCGATGTTTTGAACACGTTAGCACAAGTTAGTATAGCAAAATGGTTAGGCTCTGATACCACTGTAAGTCTACGCTAGCGCCCCGGCAGTCTACAGACGCCAAATGCGGAACAAAAACTTTTAACTTGGCGCTATCGTATACTTTAACCCGGATCTGCCATTATTGCTAAACTAACATACTGTAAAGAGTGTAGAATGGTTATACCGAATGATCCGAGTCCTTCGTTCTTCAACCATCATCCCACGCTCCGTTGCGGCTGCTCCGATCTCGTCGATCGCCGATCTCCTCGTCGAGGTGGCACCACATGATCGGTTCTTTAAACGGGCTCCCGCCTCTGACTCGAGGCAACTCGATCGTCAAGTTTGCTAAAAGAGACGACCAAGAATGATGTAGAGAATGAGTAGATGACTTTGTCTCACTTCGTCCAAATCCGTGGACGATCGGTTAATGAAGTTGCCGTGGAAATCGGGTGATGGAATGAAATGGACTGTGAAATTCCATGCACCCCAAATACTATCATATCTTTTCTAACCGAAATGAAAAACTCAAGTGAGAGTTCGAATGAGAGAATGAGGGCAAGCCATATATATATGAAGGAGGGAGGTGACCGTAGGAGCAAGTGGTGACAATAAGAGAAAGATATTATGAACAAATATCTTAACCAATCCAAAACACATTAAAGCAAATGGTGATTCATATAAACACCTCATCTAGCCATTAATGAAACCATTAATGCACTAATGAGTCATATGCCTCATCATCACTTCTAGAAGCTTCTAGAATGATGGCTCACTCATATCTGAAGAAAAGATAAATCCGTCTTTAACCGAATGTTAAAAGACGGCTGATAGAAAACTGGAAACTGGCAACTTCCAAAAGTGATCCTGAAACGAATTTCAGGACAACCCCGAAACTGTATAAATATACCCGCATTTATATTACGACCGAATATAAATGCAACTGAGACAAAGATATTATACCTACTCAATATAATACTCGGATCCGGCTTAAACCAAAGCCGACCAGTATCATCTGTCCGAAAATCGACACGTGCGTAAACGCACGTGCATTTTCCGAACCCTGCCATAAAACCATACGGCCTCTACAACGTTTCGCCCGAACTTGGGAAACTGTCTGTGGGGAACTCTAATGACTCGTCAGTACCCTGGCAGTGGGTTTAACCACAAACCGTCAGCGGCACTAGCTATGCATAACGGTTGCCCATGGACTGACCTCAAGGGTGACCGAGGAGCGAACTCAAGGGAGACCGATGAGCGAACTCCTCCGAAAAACCCTACTGAGCCTAACAGTGACAATGTATATACAGTCCGGTCCGTTCGTCAATGAGTATCGCATATCCGCCTAGGGGGCTAGTAACGTCAGACCCCCAGAAGCAGTATAAGTCGTGTCGGAGTGAAGCCCAATAACACCCTGAGATACTACTGGAGTACCTACCAGTAAATCTCCTGCCACGGCCGTGGGCTTTGTGTAATGGCTCTCCTAGACACAGCACGACCTCGCCCCCAATACCGGGAGAGACGAATCCCCTGCCGATCCGCTCACGTGCCTCCATATGGCTCGGGACTGTACCCAAAAGCTACCTGTTTGCACGACTCCTTTGAGCCGTGGTAGGGTAGAAATCAAAGCACAGTGGGAACTCACACGAGACAAATGACGACCTCAGGTCGATGAACTAACCTGTACACATGTCACCAGGGAACTGCTATCTGACGATAGATATAATACTAACTAGCAGATTCCCGGCGAGTCCTGTCCGGTGTACTCATAACCCAATGAGCACCTGTATACATCTTAGGTGATCCAACTACACCAGTGGCTTGTGAGACCGGCCACCGCCCCTCGTCAGGGTCTCGACTGTATACACTAGTCTACTCCGGAGTATCGATGCCCTGTCTCGAAACTCCCACGACTAGGGACACCAATTAAGGATATGCATCTAAACTACCCAACTCTCACGTATATGATCGCCCTCATACAGTTGGTAGTAAAGCAAGATCCTAAGGGCTCTATCAAAGTGTAACATGCAATCAGTCACCTGAACATGTACACAACTGATAAAGGCAAACCAGATAGCATACTATCATTTCGAGTAAGACTGTCCTACCGGGATAGGTCCTCCGCAATCATTGCAATCACGTACCTGCGATCCAATAATTGACTATGAGGGCACTATCTCCAACAGGTATTGGGGGTTGACATCGCGCTGTGTCCAGGAGAGCCATTACACGAGTAGTCCCTGGCCAGGGCAAGCGAGACATACTGGTAGGTTTCCAGTGTTATCTCAGGGTGTTCTGGGCTACACTCCGACACGACTTGTACCGCTATTAGGGGACTGACGTTCACCGCCCCCCTAGGCCCGCCATGCGATGTATCAGACGAACAGACCGGACTGTACGGAGACTGTCACATACAGGCTCAGTAGGAGTGCAGATGGGGTTCACCTCGTCAGTCTTCTTATCGACATCTACCTGGGGACCGTTACGTACAGCTAGTGCCGCTTGCGGTCTGTGGTTAAACCCACTGCTAACGTAGTGTCGAGTCTTTAGAGTCCCACACAGAGAGCTATTCGCCTTTAGGCAAAATGAGTAGAGGTCGCATGGTTTTGCGACAGGGTTCGTTCGCATCCGCGCACTTGTGCACGTTTGCTGTCCGGACAGTTTATACTAGCGGGCTTTGGTTTAAGCCGGATCCTAGTATATGATTTGAGATTGGTTTTTCTCAGTGTATTCGTGTTCCTCGGATCACGAATGCGGGTGCGTATGCACAGTTGCTTGAGATTGAGGGAGAGGACCTTGTTTAGGGTTAATGACAATTGTCATTTTATTAACCCTATTGCTTTTGTGTGTATTATTGTTAATTGATAATTAACTTAATTATTGTGCATGGTTGTTATTATTGACCTTTTGACTTCATTGACTTGTTGACCAAATTGACAACTTGACCATAATCATTTCATTTGGATGATGCTCATTGATCTTTGCATTTTGCATTAATATTGATATGATAATGGTCATGTCTTGCTACAACCATGACAATTTTCAAGAAAATTATTGAATTAAAAATATTACACACATATTAGTGAGAATGGCTCACTAATAATTCATTCTCTCATATCATTTCTCTCTCTTGCTCATCATCTCCCTCAAGCTCCCTCCCTCTCATGTGTTGAGAAACAAAAAGCTTGAGAAAAACCTTCACTTGATCTTCTCTACTCTATTCTAGGGTTCAAGTCTTAGCATTTCTTGCACTCTAGTTACTCCTAGCTTGGAGTTGAAGCTAAAGGTCGAGGCTTTCGGGTGGATCGTCCTTTGACGGAAGAAGACAAGCAAGGTGACATCTTTCTACCATTCCAAGGAGCAAGGAGAGAAGGACTTCGAGCTCAAGGTATAACCTTTCTACAACTTAGCTAGTTGTTAGTTTGCTTTAGCTAGTTTTCGTTTAGTAAAGATCCTCATAGCTAGGTCCATGTTGCCTATAGTTGATAAAAATCCAATTTTTATTATGTTTTCCGCCTCCCCGTAAGCACCGGGGTGGGCAACGTGGACTTACACCTACTTCATTACATTCACTGACGATCTCTCTAGATTCGGACATGTGTTCCTGATGAAACACAAGTCTGAAGCTTTTGAGAAATTCAGAGAATATAAGCACGAAGTAGAAAAACAAACAGGCAAAAGTATTAAGATCCTTCGATCTGATCGAGGAGGAGAATACTTAAGCAATGAGTTCCTAGATTATCTAAAAGAGAATGGGATTCTCTCTCAGCTTACTCCTCCTTATACACCACAGCACAACGGTGTATCGGAGCGGAGGAATCGCACCCTATTAGATATGGTGCGCTCTATGATGAGTACAGCTGAGTTACCTATTTCCTTCTGGGGGTATGCACTTGAGACAGCAACATACCTATTGAATCAAGTTCCAACTAAATCTGTACCTACCACACCATATGAGATATGGAGTGGGAAGAGACCATGTCTTAAACGAGTTAAGATATGGGGTTGTCTGGCCTATGTCAAAAGGCAAAATTCAGACAAACTCGAGGCACGGTCAGTTCTATGTAAGTTTGTGGGATATCCTAAACATTCAAATGGATATTTTTTCTACCACAGTGAACAAAAAAAAGTGTTTATTGCTCAACATGCCATCTTTTTAGAAAAGGAATTTCTTGCAAAAGAGATTAGTGGCTCTGAGGTAGAACTGGAAGAAGTTCCAGAAACACAAACTGTAACTGAAGATTTAGTGGAACCAGAGGATTCAGTAGTACCCGACGAACCCCAGCCTCTCCGCCGATCTAGTAGGGTTTCTCGTCCACTTGAGAGATACTACGGTTTTCTCATTGACGGTGGAAGCGAGGATTGCATCATGGAGGATGATGACCTAACTAGCTTCGAGCTGGCCATCACGAGTAGGGACTCAGTGAAATGGCTGGATGCTATGCGGTCCGAGATGGAATCCATGTACACCAACAAAGTATGGACTTTGGAAGTTGCTCCTGAAGGGGTAAAACCCATTGGGAGCAAGTGGATCTTCAAGAAAAAATTTGGTGTAGATGGGAAAGTGGAGACTTTCAAAGCTAGACTTGTTGCAAAGGGTTTTCGTCAAAGACCAGGTGTGGACTATGACGAAACCTTTTCTCCAGTAGCTATGCTTAATTCCATCCGGATCATGCTTGCCATCGCTGCATATCATGATTACGAAATCTGGCAAATGGATGTTAAGACCGCCTTCTAAATGGTGATTTAGAAGAGTGCGTGTACATGACTCAGCCCGAGGGCTTCGTAGACAGTGGGAGCAGCGGGAAGGTGTGCAAGCTGCTTAAATCCATTTATGGATTAAAGCAAGCGTCGCGGAGTTGGAACATCTGCTTTGACGTCGTTATCAAAGAGTTTGATTTCGTCAAAAATCCAGATGAACCTTGTATCTACAAGAAGGTAGCAGAGAGTAAGGTGGTCTTCCTCGTATTGTACGTGGACGACATACTCTTGATAGGAAATGATATTCCTATGCTGCAATCGGTCAAGCTCTTCTTATCACAAAGATTCTCAATGAAAGATCTTGGTGATGCCTCCTGCATATTGGGAATCAGGATCTATAGAGATAGATCCAAATAGATATTGGGATTGTCCCAATCCAGGTACATTGACACCATACTAAAGAGGTTTAGTATGGAAGAATCCAAGCGTGGGAACTTACCCACGATCTCTGGAGTCACTCTCTCCAAAGAGATGTCTCTCAAGACTGATTTGGAGAGAGCTCGCATGCAAGGGATACCCTATGCTTCGGCTGTAGGCTCTATCATATACGCGATGCTATGTACCAGACCCGATGTTGCATACTCACTAAGTGTAGTGAGCAGGTATCAAGATGATCCTGGAGAGAATCACTGGACAGCTGTGAAGAGCATTCTCAAGTACTTGTGAAGGACTAAAGAGATGCTCTTGGTGTATGGTAACGGAGAACTCCAAGTGGAGTCCTTTACCGATTCGAGCTTCCAGAGTGATAAGGACGACTCTAAGTCGCTGTCGGGCTTTGTCTTTACCCTTTACGGAGGGGCGGTTAGCTGGAAGAGTTCCAAGCAGGAAACCATGGCAGACTCGACGATGGAGGCTGAATACATCGCTGCCAACGATGCTGCCAAAGAGGCTGTCTGGATCAAGAAGTTCATTACTGAACTTGGAGTGGTTCCATCCATTGAGCATCCAATACCTTTGTTTTGCGATAACAATGGAGCAGTGGCTTTGGCCAAGGAACCCAGGTCCCATCAGCGATCCAGGCATATTCTGAGGCGGTATCACCTGATCCGGGAGATAGTTGATCACCGGGAGATCGAGGTCAGGAGGGTTGACACGAAGAACAACACAGCGGATCCACTCACGAAGGCCATTCCCCAGATACAGTTTGAGAGACTCTTCGGGATGCTCGGTATGCGATACTACAGCAGCTGGCCCTAGTGCAAGTGGGAGATTATTAGTTGTATGTATGCCCTAGAGGCCAGTATTGTACAGATGATGTATATTATATTGGATGCTTGGACATATATAGAGATGACTTTCTTGCTCGATATGATAGTATGCTATCTGGTTTCTCTTTATCTTAACATGTACACTAGTCTCTTTAAACTGTCTTATGGTTACATGTTGGTAAAGCTCTTAGGATGTATACTTGACTACCTGGACTATGATGCAGATCATACCAGTGGGGACATGGCAGTCCATAAGTACATCCTTCAAGGTCCCTAGTCGTGGGTGTATCGAGACGGGGCATCGATATACCAGAGTAGACTAGCGTATACGCTTCTCGACCCCATGAGATGGGCAATGGATGATCCCATATCCATTGGTGTTTGACATCAGAGATGGTATATGGGTGCTCAGTGGAGACTGGGTACACTGGACGGACTCGCCGAGAACTCCCAGATGGTATTATACCTCACGTCAGATGGCAGTTCTCAGGTGACACTTGTGCAGGTTAGTCTGTAGACCCGAGATCGTCATAGAGTCTTGTGTGATTCCCACTGTGCTTTGATCTCCACCTTACCATGTCCATGAGGGCGTGCAAAACGGTGGTCTTTGGGTACAGTCCCGAGTCACATGGAGGAAATGAGCGATAGGAGGGGTTTCGTCTCTCCCGGTATTGGGGGTTGATGTTGCGCTTTGCTCGATTGGCTGTAACAGGGAAGTCCCTGGCCAGGGCTGATCAGAGATTTGCTGGTAAGTGTTACCAGTAGTTTCTCGACCCGTTATGAGTCTCACATCGGCATGACTTATCGGTTATTGGGGTCTGACGTTTACCACCCCTAGACTTGATATGCGACATATCAGACGAACAGACCGGACTGTACGGTAAGTGTTACTGGTTGGATTCACAGGAGTGTGAGCGGCCTAGCTCGTCGATCTTCTGATCGCTCAATACCCGGATGGCCGTTACGTTTAGCAGACCGCTTGCGGCTTGTGGGTGCTTGATATGATCATCATCTGCTACCGGCGTATTGACGAGTCTTTAGAGTCCTACACAGAGGTTTCCTAGCTCAAGCGAAACGAAATAGGAGCGCATATGAGATATGTGCGCGACCGAGAATAATGCGTGTATGTGATACCGCATTTCATTCTCGCGATGAATGTTTCGATTGGTTGTATGCGATATGACCTAGTTATCGAATCATTGATTCGATAAATCGATACATTTGATACTAGTCGGTTATGTGCGACATGACCGGATCATTGAATCAAATGTTGATTTAATGATTTAATGTATAATTATATATGTGATATATTACTTTGCATTAACTAGTATTGGTTCACTTTAAATGGATTTTCTCACTTGATGTGCAAGTTGTATATGTGATATACTTTTGTGCACATGTTTGTATCATGTTTGATGATACTTGCTCATTTGGTTAAGTGTATAGAATTATACCATGGTTGAGTTGATGTTTAGGGTTTTGCTTTTTCATTCATTTATTTATTTGTTTTTTTATTTATTTGGAAAAGATAAAGATGAGAATGGTGGATTTCTTTGTTTCTTATTGAAGCTTCTTGAAGCTTTGACTTAGTCCACCATTCTTATCTCATCCTTAACCCTAACCATTCCAACTAACCCTAGTTTACTCTCTACACTTGACTATGGTTAGGATATGATAAGTATTCATATTAGTTTCTTTTTTAAATAAAAAACTTATCATATTCTTTATCTTCTCCTTCTCCTTCTTCAAGAAAAACTTTGACTTCATCAATGGTAACTTGAGCAAAAGTGAGTGAAATCCAATTCTAAAGTGAACCCACCTCCTATTTCTTCACCCTCTACCTGTTGCCAAGTTGTTTTGGGTGTTTTCTTCACAAGTTTCACAACTTGGTGAAGTTGGAGCTTGAACTTGTGCAACCTCGACGTAGATCATCTTCGGCACGAAGCCGACGACCTATTCCGCTCATTTCTCCGATGAAGCCGACGCTAGAGTCCGAGATTCGAGATGGACAGCGAGGGGACGACTACGTGGAGCTAAGGAAGTGGATAACCGGATCTACAAAGGTTGTAGCTTCTTTTCTTTAGTTAAGTTTTTAACTAGATTCGTATTTCGCCTAAACATCTAGTCGACGATCCGTATTAGGGTTTCTCGGCACCCTTAAAATTTTAAATTGGCATGGTTGATGCCTTGTGAGACTTCATTAGCATGCCTAGGAACCCTACCAAAGAACCAGTCTTGGCATGTGTAGACAGGAGACCTTACATACATCATCATGTATCAGTCCCAAGAGTTTACTAACTCTTTCTCTGTTTTCAGTAAACGGAGCTATGGTCATCTAATCTTTGTGACATGACTGGCAAGTTTCACAAGATGTAAATTCAAACTGATTTAAATATGGATCTAAAATGTAACTTCAGCCAGTCGGGTCGAATTGATATGACCTAGCCTACAATGCCTCAAGAAGGATTCGTTCATTTCTGAACTCTTCCTCTTGTGTGTGTTCTATATACTAAGAACTGTAGTTTGATTTAGAACGTCAATGCTTTTAGATAACGTGCCTGAACCGATCAACTTTTGATATAGGAAATGTTCAAAACATTATCCATCAATACAAAATTATATCCTTCTTTACTAATAAAGAGACTGATATGATTTTGTATATCGGGTTCGGTATCTAATAGCATTTGTTCAGAATCAATGTATTGGTAATACAGGGTGACAGTGACCAACAGACTTGGCTGCAACACTTGCCCCGTTTTCTGTCTCATGAAACTTATCACCCGTTCTTGGTTTTTCTACCTTTTTATTGCCCTATGTAACAGATTACATATCTGGGATCCTGATCCGGTATCAAATACCCAGGATGCAGAGGATACTGAGAAACAGTTCTTTGCAATGAACACACCCAAAGGAGATGCATCTCATGCACTTTCTTCGTTTGGGCGGCATGGGATTCCTGGTTTTCCCCTATTTCCTGCTCTGTCTTATAACAATTATAAGTTGGAGCGGGACCAACGTTCCCCAGCTCAGTATAACAAGCGGGTTCGGTCAATTCATCCATATTATTATCTTGATTAAGGCGTGATATGGTCGCTACCTGGAGAGAGAGAAAAGAAAACACTCTTCGTGCGCTCTTGCAAGATTAGATTTGGTTATTTATTTTATCTAATCAGGAAGGCTCCCACTGTTTTTATCAAATCTTCCTTCAAACCTTAAAAGGAAAGACTAGCTGGGATTAATTACACTCTACAAGTTCGCCAATCTTTCAGCCAGGCCAGTGTCGGTACTTTGAGGGAGGTTCCCCGTGCTTTCGCACGGACCCAATTACAGTAAACCTCGTTTTCCCAGAGGCGTAACCCCGTTGACACCTTTCTAGACACCTACTTGATCGGCTAATTGCAAAGTGCAAAACTCTCCCAGGAGTAACAATTACTCGCAGTGGGTATCGGGATCCAACTATCACATAAAAGGTATGCAATCGCATTGCAAGTTTCAACACTTGAAACTCCCGATAAAGATTTTTACCCCTAGTACCTATGACCTTAACTATGGTCAACAAATCATAAGTACTAGTCAAGTTCTACCCGTCATTTCGTGATTAATTAGACCCACCCACATGACCCTTAACTAAGGTCAACAAAGTCACGCGACTGTCCTAACTAATCGCATCATATGCGGTGTAGGAAGACATCACTTAGCTACCGTACACTGTGCCTTAACTAAGGTCAACAAACACAGCACGAATACTAAGTACTCTACTTCCTAAAATGACGGAGGGTTGCGACTGGTTTTTAAGAAAACCTTTAACGCTTTGAACTTGATCTCGTTGCGGAATCAAATGGTTTTTAAATGGAATGTTTTTGAGGCTTTTCTAGTTTTGCTAAAGGGGTCACTCCCGGTGAAAGGATCGTCGGCCCTTTCCTCGTCGAATGAGGTGCGAGATATATCATATATATCACTGTGCAAAGCAGAAACTATAGAAGCAATCAAAAGACAAACCGAGTGTGTAGCATCTGCCAGTTATTGCTAAAGGAGTCACTCCCGGTGAAGGGATCTCGGTCCTTTCCTCATCGAATAAGGTGCAGGATGTTCTACAAGGAACACCGCGATGCAAAGCAAGAACTGTAGCTACCTGTTTTATTTTGAAATTCAATTCCATAACATCAATTAGGTTTATTTTCTTTCATTAATCTCATTAATGAATATCCCATCATTTAAGTCCACCTAAACATCACAGATAAATATAACGTACGCTTATGCCATCCGCATTCGCCTCGATGTCCCGTCTGCACCATTAGGTTAGGTAACTAACGCCAGAGCGAGGCAGGGCTAGCGCGGGTGTAAAACATAAGCAACGTCTATATAATATATCATATATACTATATACTATCTATCTGAACAAATCACATGATCACATCACAGATAACGCAGCAGAAGAATCATATGAAACATTGGATATACTAGGACATCCGTGTTTTTAATACGAGTCAGTATAAAACACGGATTCCACGGTCGCGATGAATAGCCAATCCCACACCCCTAGTGTAACGATCTAGAAATCGTTTTGTGCTTGTTTCTGTTTTTGGGTGAAATTCGTCGGTATTGTCAGTTTTATACCAATTGCGATCAAACGGCCATATCGATTTACCGGCACTTAGTTTTGAGAAAATAAAGCTTGTGCGCACATTTTGAGAGTATATGGGACGTTTTGGTACAATTTGAATTTTTCCCATTTTTAATGTTATTTTAATCCGGTTTGCACTTTTCTGGAAATCTTCTCTTTTCACTTTTCTTAAAAATTTTCCTAAGTGAACTTAACCATATTGCATAAGGTTTGTGTGGCCTAGGTTTAAAGAGGAAAAAGAAAAGAAAAGAATAGAAAAGAATTGGAGAGAAGGTGCATGCATTGGTTGACTTGCATTTATTGCTTTGATTTTTGGTAATTACCTAGGAAATTGCCTCTCTCTCTCTCTTCCCTCTCCTTGGCCAAGCTCCTCTCTTTCCCTCATCTGCCCTTGTGCATTTCTTTCTCTCTTTTCCTCTCAAATTCATCATAAATCCTCAAATTCTTATTCAAAGTTCATAAAAATCATAACTTTGTGGATGTTTTTCCATTTTCTTGCCATGGAGCATGCTAGCTTGGGATCTTGGTGTTCTTTTGGTTAGGTAAAGTTCTCTTACTGTTATTTTAGGTGTTTTTAGTGTAACTTAGCTTTTTAAATTCTGTTTGGTTGTTAAATTAGGGTTTTGATACGAAATATCGTATTTTAGTGTCGGTTTGTGGTTTCTAGAACCTGCTTTGATCCGGGTTTGTTACTGATGAATTCAACATAGTGAGTGTGTTGTACTAGGGGACCTGGAGCACCACCAGCAAGACGAGCCCCATGGCACCGGCCTGGGCCGGCGACGGCAAGAGGAGGGGCCGGCGACGCCGGGCTTCCTGTGGAGTTTGGGTGTGGGGTTTTGTCCATAGGTGTCTGCTAGGGTTAGGGTTCCTCTGGTCTTGTTGAAATTGTTTAGTTTTCACAGTAGCAAAATCTGGGATCAATTGTGCAGTTTCTAGTGTTTCGTGTTCGTGCGATACGTGTTACGACACGCGTCGTGCAGTTTTGGTGGTTTCGCCCTTAAGTCGTTTTCGTCGTGTCGCTACTCTTGTTAGCCACGATACGAACACTTAAGAGGTGTTTGTGTGTTGTTGTGTCGGTTAGATGTAGCTAGTTTGTATTTCGTAGCTATTATTGATATTTGTATATTGTTGTTGTTCATATGTTGCAGGTTCGCAGACGAGGACTACGGACACTGCCACAGGGGGATTCAGGTGGTAGATTTCATCTACTTTGGAGTGTGGGTGAGTAGATTTAACATCTACAGGGGAATCGCCCGCTTGGCGTTATGCGTCCGGGCTAGAAACCTTTACCTTTGTCGCATATTCTATATCATGTTTAGAATTGCGCATATACCTTACTGCTTAGTGATAGTTGTGATTGGACTAGTATCCTTAGGACACTGCACTATTATTGACGGCTCAGATTGCGAGAGCACTGATTGGATGCCACACACACCGTCAATAATTGCCATGTCATACACAGACCATATTTTAGAAATGATGTTGTATGGTTAGGAACATTGTGACTTTGATACATATTTCTTATCGTTATATTTAGACTTGACATGCTAGTTCTTGTTTACCTATAGGATGCTGTACCTTTAGTGCTAGGTACATATACACCTAGGGACATAGATACAGGTGTACATGCTTTTCATACTTCACCTATACCTGATAGGTATATTACATCATCATACAGGTAGGTGTACTTGTATTTCATACTTATACCTGATAGGTATATCACATCACCATATAGGTAGATACCTATAATTCTGCTTTACGATTCATGTATTCATTTATTATCTGGTGAATGCTATGCTGTTCATTTATACGCTTTCAGTACAGTTTCATATTGCGTATACTTTATTCATGGATTATCGCATTGTTATATGGATTTTTCATGACGTTTTTTCTGGATTTGGGAACCGTGGTAGTTCATGAAATTATGCATACATTGAAACACCCGGTTTCCTTGAGATGATATTATAGCATCCACCATGAGATTTATCGGTGCAGATATATATATCCTATGCGAGGAGGCGTCGAGAGCCGCATGAGGATACATGGTGGGGCCCGGAGGTACCCCGAAGCAAGAATGTTGTTGGAGTGAGCCGACGTCGCATTGAGGCGATGGGGCCTAGGGGAGCCATACTTTCCGGTGACATTACCAGAGACTCGGCGGATATCAGGGGGATACCGTTGGGAGTCATGTGCGTATCGATACGTCGAGAGGCGAGGGGCAGAGCGAGGCACTCGAGCTCTCGTGATAGCGTATGATACGTACTTATCAGTTTTCTGTGTCGATGCTTGACACATTGGTTTTATGATATTCCTAAATACTCTTGTATATATAACAGGGGATTGATCCGCTGTTATATATGCCTTTACACCAATATTAGTGGAATGGGACGCTAATATATGTGTATTGCCCTCATCATATTTATATATGTCATTATATTTAGGATGTTAGAACTGTGCGGGAGATTTGACTTGGGATTCATGAGATTCATTGGGATTGGATGATGATATCGTACACACTAGAGATGTGAGATCCACTTAGTGTTGTACCTATGATATATGTGAGATAGACTGATATTGTACAGACGAGATATGTGGGATCCACCAGCTGTTGTACATGAGATATAGGTGAGATATACCTGATATTGTACAGACGAGATATGTGGGATCCACTAGCTGTTGTACATGAGACATATATGAGATATACCAGATATTGTACATACGAGAGATGTGAGATTCACTTGTGTTGTACATTGATATATGGGAGATATACTGTTAGTATACATATTAGATATGTGAGATATACTTGATGTGTACATTCGATACTTATGTGAGATACATTTGATATTGTGTAGTTAAGGAGATGTGACACTTAGATGATATGAGAGCGGATTTGAGGATTGATTGAGGATTGGGATTTTGATTTGTCTGATTGGATTGTGATCCTACCACGATGTCAGGATTCCGTGGAAATGACATGTTTCACTCCATACCTCATCGTTATATACTTGTGCACTATTCCATGTATTAGGAGTACCTGAGAGAGTACCTCCATGAGAGTTGCACATTTACTTTCTCATATCCCCAGTGCATGATTATTGCATACTGTTGTTACATCATTATTGCTGGATATATTGGTGGTACTGGTGAGTGTACTTTCCATTATTTCGTACTCATGACCATTATATTTGAAATGTCATATATTAGATTCATGCTGTACGTTCATTCTCGCGATTACCTGCATATGTTATTTACTATTCACGAGTTGGCAACTAACCCCCGTTGTGCCACAGGTATTGCAGGTGTTTCCCCAAAGTAGTCAAGGCAAGCTATTCAGCTTTTCAGCTATTCACTCATCTATCATCTTTTGGGTTGCGGATACCACTTCGCCTGTTAGTGTGCAGTTTTGCCCAGGTGGGTTTTGTGGGTATTCAGAGATTGTATTGTATATTCGTTGTATATTGTACTCTCTATCTATTACCAGTATGTTGTGACTTAGAGACTTGGTGAGGACGGTTTTGTATATATTGTGGATTTGTGGGTTTTATACAGTTCCTTTCTTTTGTCTCTTATTTCTTCGCTACGGCGTTGTATATCTATTGTGGTGTTGTTTTCCGCCGTTGGGCGTGGATTTTGCTCCCGTTTGGGATGTTTTACTTTATATCTATGTTGTACCCTTTTTAGGGGTTAGTTTTATAAAGGAGGTGCTGTTAAAATTTTAAAGAAAATGTGGACTCTTTTAAAGAATTTGGGTTGTGATTTCAAATGTTTCCAAAACTTTATATTATATTTTCCGTATTTTTATGGTTTAGATTTCTGGGTTTTGGCTTTCTTTTACTGCGTTACGTCTGGAGGCGTTGCGTAGAATTAGGGCCATCACGTACCATTTTTGGGTCGTGACAAAGTTGGTATCAGAGCGTGGTTTTACCTTTCGGAGTGTAGGATGACCTGGTATGATGGAGTAGGTAACCTAAGCGGAGTAACGTACTGTGGGTATGTCTGCAGCATACTTACGATGCAGTATTTCGCCTAAAGTGCCTAATTACAATTGTTCGAGATTCCTTCTTTGATGATTCATATCCTTGAGATTCGATTTCCTTGTTCTTATCGAATCCTATCTCTATTTATAGCCTTGCCATCGATGACTACGGGGACTCAGAGTGATGCAGCGAGAGCCGAGGTCAGGGTTAGCTCGGGTGAGACGAGCACTGACCAGGAGGGCACTCGTATTGCACAGTTGCAGACGGATCAGCCTTCGACTGATCAGCTCGCTAGACTTGTGACGGAGATGCAGGATTTGCGCCAGACGATGAGATCATTAGTTGATGCCATTCGAGCACAGCGACAGGAGTTTGACACCCCAGTTGGACAGTTGTTCCTTGGGATCAGCATGCAGCAGTCTGTTACTTACGTAGCACCAGTGGATGTAGCCCCAGTTGACGAGACACGTATTCTAGAGACTTTACGAGTTCCAGGACAGTGGAGGACCCGTATAGGTGTGCCAGTCCAGGGACAGAGGTTCAGTCGTCGTGACAGGTTTCGTGCACGGCATGGGAGTAATAGAGGCTTGAGACGAGGACAGTCGTCTAGCTCTTATCCCCAGGATGATCAGCAGTTTTCTTCCGGATGTTATCGGTGCGGGAGTTTGGATCATCGGGTTAGAGTTTGTACTGAGCCACGTAGACGCGAGACAGCTATACCACAGAGTGGAGGATTTCAGCCAGTTGTGGGTAGGAGACAGACACGAGGGTTTGTTTCTACTCAACCGGACGCCCGGACGTCCAGTGCAGATGTGTCAGGTATCCTTGTTCTTGTTCTTGGATGTACTTGTTGGTTTTTCACACTTTGTGCCGTGGTTGGGACGAGGATCGTGTTAGTTAGATCAGCCGTTTTGTTTGTGTTAATTTCTGTCAGCGATTCTTTTGTTGCGCGACACGTATTTCAGTCGTATGCCAAGTGGTGAGGAGATTTTGCCGTCATTGGATCCTTCTAGAGATGTTGGATTTGACGTTCTCCTGGGCATGGATTGGTTAGCTACGTGTTAGGCGTCTGTGGACTACCGTGTGGAAACAGTCAGGATTTGTTTTCCCGGCGAGTCAGTTCTTGTTGTGCAGGTGGATAGTTGTGCTGCCTATCACAGCTTGAATTCAGCCTTTTTTCGCTAGTCAGCTTTGGAGGAGATGTCGTGGATTCTTGGCGTTCATTCGAAATACCGGAGCCACATTGGGATTGTTGGGCCGGGTATTTATCGTGCAAGAGTTTTCCGACGATGTTCCAGTAAAGCTAGCGAAATTCAGGGAGCTTAAGGATCTGCTGCAGAGTTGTTGGTTGGGAGGTTTGTGTGTCCGAGTGTTTCGCTTTTGGGGAGTTCCTTTCTGTTCGTTCTGGAGGAAGACGACAGTTTGCGGTTGTGGATTGATAGATCGTCAATTGAACCGGCTTGCGGTGCGGTTAGGTATCAGTTACCTCGTTTTGACGATTTCTTCGATCAGCTCCAGAGTGCGAGACTTTTTCTAAGTTTGTTTGGGATCTGGTCATCATTGTTGTGGGTTCGGAGTGATGGAATTCCGAATTCTGTTTTGTGCGTGCTACGGGCAGTTGTGTGTTGGTGGTGTCGTTGGACTCGCCAATGCCCTAGCAGCATTTGTGGATATGATGTACCAGTTTTCTTCAGGCCGTTCCTCGACCAGTTGCTGTTGTGTTTTGACGACATTCTGGTCAATTCTTTGTGTCTTGAGGAACAGGAGCAGCATTTGAGAATTTTTTTTGCAGACATTGGTAGAGCCCAGTTGTTGCTAGATTCTCGGAGTGTTCCTTCAGGCTTGTTTGTGTTGACTCCTAGGTCTTGTAGTTACGGGAGACGGTTTTGTATGGTTCCGAGGGAGATCGTGACCGTACAGTTTAGACCCAGACTTGTGTACGGACAGAGGTCCTTTGATTTCGGGCTTAGCAGGTTTTTACTGCCGTTTCGTGCAGGATTACTAGAGTATTGTTGCACCGTTAACTGTGAAGACCAGGTAAGGAGGTTCTTTTCTTTGAACTGAGGCATGTGTGCAGAGTTTTCAGCAGTTGGAGATTTGGTTAGCAATTGCATCAGTTCTTGCTTTTGATTCGGAGACCTTGATTTGTGACAAGGTTGTGCTAAGTTAGGGATGCGTTTGTGTACCTGATGTTATCGGGTAGAGACGTGAAATCCTAGAGAAAGCACATCAGTCAACTCTCTATGTTCATTCAAGTTCCGCCAACATTGACGTGACTTGTGAGATAGTTACGGGTGGACAGGAATGTAAAGAGGAATTTCAGGTTTCGTTTCAAGGTGTTTGTTTGGTTTGTTGTTTGCGGCAGTTGTGATCGTCACTCGCCATTGTTGGATACTTCTTTGATAGTTGTTATCAGGAGACATTTCAATTGGCAACCTTTAGGTTTAGTCAGGTAGTGTCGACCACCAGTCTGTTTTTCTGACTCAGCGTAATAGGATTTTTGGACCTCAGCTAGTCTAGAGACTTCGGAGATGTTCCAGTTGGTTCAGGTCAGGATGATAGTAGCCCAGTGCACACAGAGGTCTTATATCGACTATGTTGGTCGCAGACTTGAGTTCGCAGCGGGAGATCATGTATTCCTACGGACTTTCCGATGAATGACATGTTGAGTTTTGGGAGGCTTATCCCAGGATTTGAGGTTTCTTTGTGATCCTTTATGTGAGTTAGTTTTCGTTGCTTTAATTTGGCACTTCCGCCCAGATTATAGATTATTCACCCCGTTCTCATGGTGTTGATTTTTGCAAATACCTTCATGACTTTTTCACATGATTCAGCACAGACCATTGGTTTGGACTCGATCTTTTCGTTCACCGACAGCCATGTGTGTAAATGGTTCGGCAGGTGAAGAAACTTCGGTCAAGGGTCTTGCCATCTGTGGAGTGTTTTCTTGGACGTAGCTGTATAGTGAGGGGATCACTTGGGAAGCTGCGAGCGAGATTTGGGAGTTTTTGTACTCTTCTCTTTGAAGGTATGCTTGGTGAAAATTTTAAATTCGGGAACGAATTTTTATAAGGGGGGGAGATTGTAACGATCTAGAAATCGTTTTGTGCTTGTTTCTGTTTTTGGGTGAAATTCGTCGGTATTGTCAGTTTTATACCGATTGCGATCAAACGGCCATATCGATTTACCGGCACCTAGTTTTGAGAAAATAAAGCTTGTGTGCACATTTTGAGAGTATATGGGACGTTTTGGTACAATTTGAATTTTTCCCATTTTTAATGTTATTTTAATCCGGTTTGCACTTTTCTGGAAATCTTCTCTTTTCACTTTTCTTAAAAATTTTCCTAAGTGAACTTAACCATATTGCATAAGGTTTGTGTGGCCTAGGTTTAAAGAGGAAAAAGAAAAGAAAAGAATAGAAAAGAATTGGAGAGAAGGTGCATGCATTGGTTGACTTGCATTTATTGCTTTGATTTTTGGTAATTACCTAGGAAATTGCCTCTCTCTCTCTCTTCCCTCTCCTTGGCCGAGCTCCTCTCTTTCCCTCATCTGCCCTTGTGCATTTCTTTCTGTCTTTTCCTCTCAAATTCATCATAAATCCTCAAATTCTTATTCAAAGTTCATAAAAATCATAACTTTGTGCATGTTTTTCCATTTTCTTGCCTTGGAGCATGCTAGCTTGGGATCTTGGTGTTCTTTTGGTTAGGTAAAGTTCTCTTACTGTTATTTTAGGTGTTTTTAGTGTAACTTAGCTTTTTAAATTCTGTTTGGTTGTTAAATTAGGGTTTTGATACGAAATATCGTATTTTAGTGTCGGTTTGTGGTTTCTAGAACCTGCTTTGATCCGGGTTTGTTACTGATGAATTCAACATAGTGAGTGTGTTGTACTAGGGGACCTGGAGCACCACCAGCAAGACGAACCCCATGGCACCGGCCTGGGCCGGCGACGGCAAGAGGAGGGGCCGGCGACGCCGGGCTTCCTGTGGAGTTTGGGTGTGGGGTTTTGTCCATAGGTGTCTGCTAGGGTTAGGGTTCCTCTGGTCTTGTTGAAATTGTTTAGTTTTCACAGTAGCAAAATCTGGGATCAATTGTGCAGTTTCTAGTGTTTCGTGTTCGTGCGATACGTGTTACGACACGCGTCGTGCAGTTTTGGTGGTTTCGCCCTTAAGTCGTTTTCGTCGTGTCGCTACTCTCGTTAGCCACGATACGAACACTTAAGAGGTGTTTGTGTGTTGTTGTGTCGGTTAGATGTAGCTAGTTTGTATTTCATAGCTATTATTGATATTTGTATATTGTTGTTGTTCATATGTTGCAGGTTCGCAGACGAGGACTACGGACACTGCCACAGGGGGATTCAGGTGGTAGATTTCATCTAGCTTGGAGTGTGGGTGAGTAGATTTAACATCTACAGGGGAATCGCCCGCATGGCGTTATGCGTCCGGGCTAGAAACCTTTACCTTTGTCGCATATTCTATATCATGTTTAGAATTGCGCATATACCTTACTGCTTAGTGATAGTTGTGATTGGACTAGTATCCTTAGGACACTGCACTATTATTGACGGCTCAGATTGCGAGAGCACTGATTGGATGCCACACACACCGTCAATAATTGCCATGTCATACACAGACCATATTTTAGAAATGATGTTGTATGGTTAGGAACATTGTGACTTTGATACATATTTCTTATCGTTATATTTAGACTTGACATGCTAGTTCTTGTTTACCTATAGGATGCTGTACCTTTAGTGCTAGGTACATATACACCTAGGGACATAGATACAGGTGTACATGCTTTTCATACTTCACCTATACCTGATAGGTATATTACATCATCATACAGGTAGGTGTACTTGTATTTCATACTTATACCTAATAGGTATATCACATCACCATATAGGTAGATACCTATAATTCTGCTTTACGATTCATGTATTCATTTATTATCTGGTGAATGCTATGCTGTTCATTTATACGCTTTCAGTACAGTTTCATATTGCGTATACTTTATTCATGGATTATCGCATTGTTATATGGATTTTTCATGACGTTTTTTCTGGATTTGGGAACCGTGGTAGTTCATGAAATTATGCATACATTGAAACACCCGGTTTCCTTGAGATGATATTATAGCATCCACCATGAGATTTATCGGTGCAGATATATATATCCTATGCGAGGAGGCGTCGAGAGCCGCATGAGGATACATGGTGGGGCCCGGAGGTACCCCGAAGCAAGAATGTTGTCGGAGTGAGCCGACGTCGCATTGAGGCGATGGGGCCTAGGGGAGCCATACTTTCCGGTGACATTACCAGAGACTCGGCGGATATCAGGGGGATACCGTTGGGAGTCATGTGCGTATCGATACGTCGAGAGGCGAGGGGCAGAGCGAGGCACTCGAGCTCTCGTGATAGCGTATGATACGTACTTATCAGTTTTCTGTGTCGATGCTTGACACATTGGTTTTATGATATTCCTAAATACTCTTGTATATATAACAGGGGATTGATCCGCTGTTATATATGCCTTTACACCAATATTAGTGGAATGGGACGCTAATATATGTGTATTGCCCTCATCATATTTATATATGTCATTATATTTAGGATGTTAGAACTGTGCGGGAGATTTGACTTGGGATTCATGAGATTCATTGGGATTGGATGATGATATCGTACACACTAGAGATGTGAGATCCACTTAGTGTTGTACCTATGATATATGTGAGATAGACTGATATTGTACAGACGAGATATGTGGGATCCACCAGCTGTTGTACATGAGATATAGGTGAGATATACCTGATATTGTACAGACGAGATATGTGGGATCCACTAGCTGTTGTACATGAGACATATGTGAGATATACCAGATATTGTACATACGAGAGATGTGAGATTCACTTGTGTTGTACATTGATATATGGGAGATATACTGTTAGTATACATATTAGATATGTGAGATATACTTGATGTGTACATTCGATACTTATGTGAGATACATTTGATATTGTGTAGTTGAGGAGATGTGACACTTAGATGATATGAGAGCGGATTTGAGGATTGATTGAGGATTGGGATTTTGATTTGTCTGATTGGATTGTGATCCTACCACGATGTCAGGATTCCGTGGAAATGACATGTTTCACTCCATACCTCATCGTTATATACTTGTGCACTATTCCATGTATTAGGAGTACCTGAGAGAGTACCTCCATGAGAGTTGCACATTTACTTTCTCATATCCCCAGTGCATGATTATTGCATACTGTTGTTACATCATTATTGCTGGATATATTGGTGGTACTGGTGAGTGTACTTTCCATTATTTCGTACTCATGACCATTATATTTGAAATGTCATATATTAGATTCATGCTGTACGTTCATTCTCGCGATTACCTGCATATGTTATTTACTATTCACGAGTTGGCAACTCACCCCCGTTGTGCCACAGGTATTGCAGGTGTTTCCCCAAAGTAGTCAAGGCAAGCTATTCAGCTTTTCAGCTATTCACTCATCTATCATCTTTTGGGTTGCGGATACCACTTTGCCTGTTAGTGTGCAGTTTTGCCCAGGTGGGTTTTGTGGGTATTCAGAGATTGTATTGTATATTCGTTGTATATTGTACTCTCCATCTATTACCAGTATGTTGTGACTTAGAGACTTGGTGAGGACGGTTTTGTATATATTGTGGATTTGTGGATTTTATACAGTTCCTTTCTTTTGTCTCTTATTTCTTCGCTACGGCGTCGTATATCTGTTGTGGTGTTGTTTTCCGCCGTTGGGCGTGGATTTTGCTCCCGTTTGGGATGTTTTACTTTATATCTATGTTGTACCCTTTTTAGGGGTTAGTTTTATAAAGGAGGTGCTGTTAAAATTTTAAAGAAAATGTGGACTCTTTTAAAGAATTTGGGTTGTGATTTCAAATGTTTCCAAAACTTTATATTATCTTTTCCGTATTTTTATGGTTTAGATTTTTGGGTTTTGGCTTTCTTTTACTGCGTTACGTCTGGAGGCGTTGCGTAGTATTAGGGCCATCACGTACCATTTTTGGGTCGTGACACCTAGACCCCTACGAGAGCGGCAAGCAACCTTACCAATTCTAGGGTTAGGAGAGCCGAACTCGACTCCTCGAGATGGTCTCCCACTGGACCCCAGAACCCGGTTACTTGTGCTCCCCTCCTTGGGTCTATCCTAATGCGGAAAAGTAAATAATATACATCAACGGTGACATCTTCCGCAACCTGGAAGTGCCCTAATAAAAGAATATTACATACAAGTTTTTACATGAATGAAAATGAAAAAACACTCATCTCACATAAAAAACCCTCGGCTATTCGAACACGACGATCCAATATAACATATCCAGCAACACATAACAACACATGTCATCAACCTAAGTAAACATGCGTATCCCAATTGTCGTTGACATATAGCAACGAAACCGGCGATATCACATATTACACTTACGGTCACAGGAAAGAAAGTATAAAACTACAACAGTTGGAATTCGCAAACTCTTTAGACATCGCATGCCTAATCAAATGAAATGCTTAGACATCGCATGCCTAATAATTATAAACCCCGCATTTTAGTCTCATTTATCGAAAACTCTTTTCAATATCGAGTCGGGTAATTCAACAAGATTCCGGCATCCAGAACGAATGCTCGTCGCAAACTTTAGTGGACGGCCGCACCCCCGATACCGTCGACAAATTGCACCAAGGCGGAACACCGCTGCCGCGAGCACCCGGATGGATGCTTTCGGCGACGGGGTTCTCCTACAGTCACTTGGTCGGGGCTATGGAGTGAGGCTGTCTATTAAGTTTACCCGGAGAGTATCCGCGTACGCTTCCCGATTGCGACGGACTTTTGATCACATCAAAATTCCGTGGCAACCGATCAAGTGAGACTAAACTGCTATGTTTATAACATTCATATTAGTTATCTCATAACTATTTGTTAATTCCAATTATTGTATCACATTCCGGATAAGATAGAAAATGTTAAACTTTCCGATCGAACAATCGAACATCCAAGTTTTCCCGATACAGCTCAACACATGAAATAAGGCTAAAAACATTTAGTTCGTGCCTCAGTACCAACGGTCCAGCCGTAGAAGGGTCAAGCCAACGCCTCACATGTGGCACGCCGTACTGCCCCAAACCCTAAGGTTCGAAGGGCAGTTCAAGACGGTCACATAATCGAGTTAAGGTTTGTTGTCTTCTAGAGGGACCATCGCGTTACTTGCACTACTTAGAACGTCTTTAAACTACGGAAAAGTCCAACAATTGGAAATTTCCCGGCAGGGGAAAAAATGGGTATTTATATCCGGTCGAACTTTTTAACATATTCAAAAAAATATCCGGAAAACACATAGACACAGTTTGATAATCCGATCGAATCTACGAACTCCCAATACAACCCAGAAAACACAACTCTTGAGTTCAGATTAAAAATTCCCAGGAAAACCAGCACTACAAAATAGGAGTTACTGTGTAAAATTCATTGAACAAGGAGGCCGTACGGCCGCGGAACCGCGGCGGTTTGATGGAATTACGCGATCAAATTTCACAGTAACTCTTACAATCTCCTGCTCATTTTTCTACATATTTTTAATCTGGGAAAAACCCAGTTTTTGAAAAAAGTCCAGAGAGCAACTTTGAATTAGGGTTTCGGTTCGATCGGACTTCTAACTCCGTCTACGCATCGCCTAAGGCTCTAGCTAGGCTCTGATACCACTGTAGGGTTCCTAGGCACACTAATGAAATCTCACAAGTGATCAAACATGGCCAATTAAAATTTTACAAGTGCCGAGAAACCCTAATACGGATCGTCAACTAGATGTATAGGCGATGCAATGCAAATAAACGAATTTATAGCTAAAGGGAAAGGTCTACAACCTTTGTAGATCCGGTCCTCCACTTTCATGGCTCCGTGATGAAGTCCCCTCACTGTCCATATCGGATCCCGGACTCTAGCATCGGCTTCATCAGAGAAATGGGTGGGCTAGGTCGTCGGCTTCGATGCCGAAGATGATCTACGTCGAGGCAACACAAGATCAAGCTCCAACTTCACCAAGCCATGAAACTTGTGAAGAAAACACCTTATACTACTTGGCAAGAGGTAGAGGATGAAGAAATAGGAAGTGGGTTCACTTTGGAATTGGATTTCTCACTCATTTTCACAAGTTGCCATTGATGAAGGCAAGGTTTTCTTCTTGTTGAAGATGAAGAAGAAGAAGAAAGAATATGGTAAGTATTTTCCATAATAGAAAATAAAAGAATACTTATCATATATCAACCATAGTTAGGTGTAGAGAATAAACTAAGGTTAGTTAAATGGTTAGGGTTAAAAGATGAATACAAAATGGTTGCTTTAGTCAAAGATGCATGAAGCTACAAGAACCTTCTAGCATGAAAGCAACCATTTAGTTTTTCTTTTCCTTTTCAACCAAAATAAATAGATAAAAGAATAAGTGAAATAAATCAAGTGAAACCCTAATCATTGACCAACCATGGTTTAAACCAAACATACACCCAAACTAGCATGTATCAACAAACATGATACAATCTTGTGCACAAAAAATATATCATATACACAATGTGCACATGAAGTGAGAAAATCCATCTTAAGTGAACAAATACTAGTTAATGCAAAGTAATATATCAAATATATAATTATACATTAAATCATTAAATCAACACTTGATTTAACGATCCGGTCATATCGCATATGACCGACCAGTATCCAATGTATCGGCTTATCGAATCAATCCTTGATTCGATAACTAGGTTATATTGTATACAACCAACCGATACATTCATCGCGAGAATGGAATACGGTATCACATACACGTATTATTCTCGGTCCAGCATATATCTCATATGCGCTCCTATTTCGTTTCGCTTGAGCCAGGAAACCTCTGTGTAGGACTCTAAAGACTCGTCAATACGCCGGCAGTAGGTGATGATCATATCAAACACCCACAAGCCGCAAGCGGTCTGCTAAACGTAACGGCCACCCGGGTATTGAGCGATCAGAAGATCGACGAGCAAGCCCGCTCACACTCCTGTGAATCCAACCAGTAACACTTACCGTATAGTCCGGTCTGTTCGTCTGATATGTCGCATATCTCGCCTAGGGGTGGTAAACGTTAGACCCCAGTATCTTGATAAGTCATGCCGACGTAAGGTCCATAACATTCATGAAACTACTGATAACTCTTACCAGTATATCACTGCAACCCTGGCCAGGGATTTCCTGTTATGGCCAGTCGAGCATAGCGCAACATCCACCCCCAATACCGGGAGAGACGAATCCCCTCCTATCGCTCATTGCCTCCATGTGAATCGGGACTGTACCCAAAAACCACCTGTTTGCACGACTCATTAGAGCCGTGGTAGGGTGGAAATCAAAGCACAGTGGGAGACACACAAGACTCTATGACGATCTCGGGTCAACAGACTAAGCTGTACCAGTGTCACCAGAGAACTGCCATCTGACGTGAGGTATAATACCATCTGGGAGTTCTTGGCGAGTCCGTTCAGTGTACCCAGTATCCACTGAGCACCCGCATACCATCTCCGATGTCAAACACCAATGGATATGGGATCATCCATCGCCCATCACATGGGTCGAGAAGATATACGCTAGTCTACTCTGGAATATCGATGCCCCGTCTCGATATTCCCATGACTAGGAACAATGAAGGATGTACTCATTGACTACCCAGGCCCCACTAGTATGATCTACATCATAGTCCTAGAAGTCGAGTACACATCCTAAGGGCTTTATCAACATGTAATCAGAGAGACAGAAAGTATACATGTTAAGATAAAGAGCAACCAGATAGCGTACTATCATGTCGAGCAAGAAAGTCCTACCTATATATGTCCCAGCATCCACTACAATATACATCCTATGTACAGTAATGTACTCTAGGGCATACATATAACTAACACACTATTGTGTTGATTTATTCGATTTCAGCATATTCATGATATATGTATCACATTGCATGTGTAAATGAGATTATTGTGGATTAAACCCATACTATTAGGACACCAGCACCATTATCGATGATGCACATGTTCCACGTACACTGGTTTGCCGGCTCACACACTTCATCATCTATAATTGCCATGTCACTACACTGTAGTACTGTCGCATCAGGATATGATCTCTTGCATGGCATACTTGTGCCCATACTTACCGTTTATTCATACCAGTGCACACAGATATTGTACACTTATATTTGTGCATATACTTACTGTATACTCATGCATGTGCACCTACTTGTTGTACACTCATACTTGTACACATACATGTTTGCACATTCACAAATGATATTTCTAGATTTAGGAACCGCAAGATACCATTTAAAACTGATTCGTTTTAAAAGAGCGGTTTCCCTCAATATGTGCATATTACTATTCCAGGTTGCATGATAGACAGATGTGCTTGCATTTCTTTTACATGTCGCATATATCATGCTTTGTTTATACGCATTGAGATATGTTGTTTCCATGATACTTCTGGATTTGGGAACCGTGGATATTTCAAAAGAATATATATATAATTGTTTTAAAAACCCGGTTACCCTTGATATGATATTTCAGTGCATCCACCATGTGTTTTCTCGGTGCTAGAGTGACATGTGGAACCCGATTCGAGGAGGCGGATGAGGCCGAATGCGGGTACATGGTGGGCCCGGTACGGTATCCCAGGGCGAGAACGGATCGCTGTGCAGTAGACGGTGAGCCTGGCAGAGAGACTACTACCTACTGGTGATCGGTTGGACCTAGCGGTTATCCGGAGGATACTGACCAGAGTCGATAGATGGATATGGGCGTACTGCTGGGGCCGAGGGCCGATACCGCAGACGGAGCCCGTGGGCTGACCCGGACTGACGGATGCCCGATATATGACGATTTACATGTCGATGCTGGGCACAGTTTTCGTGATGTTTTCGAGTGTCGATGCTAGGCACTCCGGTTCCATGATTTTGATTATATCCTCGTACTTCCGTGCATATGCTTATGATATCTACATGCATGATGCTTTTGTCATTGGGTGACGGGTGGACGGGATCCACGTTTATACAGACTTTGATCACATACAGACTTGATTACATTGATCATACTTCATATGTATATATAACAAGGTATGGGGGCGCTGTTATATATACCCTTACACCAATATTAGTGGAATGCGACGCAAATATATGTGTATTGATATCCATTTGATAATCATATTTACTTCATGCAGACATATATTATATTATGACATGTTATTACCTGAGGCACTGGCACGAGTATTTGACACTACCCACATGTATCGATGTTATATTGCCACCTTATCCTGCTTCAGACTTATCCTTTGAGGTTTATATTATACTGATCGTATTGACCTAGGATTATGTCATGCATTCGATTTCTGCTTGTATATATTCTTCTATTCAGGAGTTGTCAACTCACCCCCGTTGTGCCACAGTTCTTGCAGGTTTTGCCGTACAAGTTCCATAGCGGCACTTTCGGCACATTGCTTTCCTTTACGGGTGATTTGCTTGGCAGATGGGTTCTTCGCATCAGAACCACCCTTGTTTATGTATTATTCATTGCATCTAGAAAATTCCATCAACCAAAACTTGTGTATTGTTTCAGACTTAGACACTAGTGATGTATTATTTTGACCTTAGAGTCGCGCCTTGTAATATATCGGTTTTCATGCTGTTTTGAGTTTTGATCCTCGCCTTTCGGCGTTGTATATCATATTGCTTGTGTGTTTGTGACCGTCGAATGACAAAGAGCTAGCTCCCGCTTGGGGATGCATTTTATCATTTCGTACATATTATTTATGTTGTACCCCGTTCGGGGCCAGTATTTTCAAAGAAACTCTGCCGAAACTTTTAGAAAAGACTTTACATTTTAAAAATGCAATTCGGCTTACTTATTTTAAAACCTTGTATTTAAAACATGTGTTCTTGACATCTTTAAAACTAGTTTTTTCCTTATTTATTACTTAAAAAGGTTTTAGATTTCTGGGCTTTTGGCTTACTTGGATTAGATGGGGTCCTATAAACTTCATATAATTCAAGTGCCAGTTACGGGCTATTTTGGGTCGAGACAAAGTTGGTATCAAAACGCTAGGTTGACCTTGGTTCGAGTCTAAGTTTGACTATGTGGAGCCTAGGGCGTCTATATATATACGGAACTTAGGCTTGACCTTACGGAACTTAGACTTAGTCAAGGGGGTATTAGACCCGAACTTTCGTCGCATAGGATGACCCTTGGTTGATGGAATAGGTGACTAAAGTAGAGTGACGTACCGTGGGTATGTTGTTAGTGTATATGCCCTAGGGGCCATTATTGTATCATACTAGTTTGTATATTACTTAATGGAAGCTTGGGATATTCACATGTATATAACAGTCTTGCTAAACATGGTAGTATGCTACTTGGTTTTTTCTATCTTAATATTTGAGTATACGTATTGATAGAGCTCATAGGATCTTGCTTGACTACCAGCGTTGTGATGGCAGTCACACTAGTGGGGGCTGGGTAGTCTACAAGCACATCCTTATTCAGGTCCCTAGTCGTAGGATTATCGAGACAGGGCATCGATACTCCGGAGTAGACTAGTGTGTACGCTTCTCATCCCAGTTGGTGAGATGGTCTGTCCCACAGCCGTCAGTACGTCGTACTGGAGATAGTATACAGGTGCTCGTTAGGTTACGGGTACACCGGACAGGACTCACAGGGAACTGTTGGTTGGTTTTATACCAGTCGTCAGTGAACAGTTCCCAGGTGACATGAGTACAGCATAGTCCGCAGACTTGACACTGCTACTTCGCCTCGAGTGTGTCCCACTGTTCTTAGATTGCTACCCTACCACGGCTCAAAGGAGTCGTGCAAACAAGTAGCAGTTGGGTGCAGTCCTGAGCACTTGGAGGCAGTGGCGGTTAGACAGGATTCGTCTCTCCTGGTATTGGGGGTTGATATCGCGCTGTGTCAGAGAGCCATTACGCAAAGTCCCTAGCCAGGGCAAGCGAGATTTGCTGGTAGGTTCCAGTAGTTTCTCAAGGTGTAATGGGCTACGCTCCGACACGACTTATACCGCTATTAAGGGACTGACGCTTGCCGCCACCCTAGGCCCGATATGCGATAGTCTTAGACGAACAGACCGGACTGTACGGAGATTGTCACATCAGACTCAGTAGGAGTTCGGATGGGTTTCCTCATCGGCCTTCTTATCGACATCTACCTAGGGACCGTTAGTTATAGCTAGTGCCGCTTGCGGTCTGTGGTTAAACCCACTGCAAGTGTAGTAGTCGAGTCTCTAGAGTCCCACACAGAGAGTTTCCCTACTTCAGGCGAAACGATATAGAGGTCGTATGGTATTACGACAAGGGTTCGGACGCATACGTGTGTTTACGCACGTACGACATCCGGACAGTTTTTACTAGCCGGCTTTGGTTTAAGCCAGTTTCTAGTATCCGGTTATTGGATTTATACAGTCTAAAGTTTTTCCGTGTTTTCACGGATAGGAGTGGCGTTCTCGTAATTGCGCGAGAAGCTTCTAGAAGATGGTGACTTGGGGGTTAAGGTGGCATATGCATTAAATGAGATTAGTGAGTCATTTGAGTGATTCATCCATGTCATTAATGCATCATAAATACTTAATGACTCATGAAGATGAATCACCCTCTTATTTTATTAAGCATGATGATTAATCCTTTATTTTCTTTTATTGGATAAATGATAATACTTGATATATATTATGATAGCTCATTATCTCATCTCATTCTCTTGCTCACTTTCTCTCTCCTCAAGCTCTCCCTCTTCAAACCCTAATCCTCCCCTCTCATGTGTTGAGTACAAGGATTATATTAGACTACTTAATCCTTAACCATTCTCTATATCACCTAGGTTGCTTAGATTAGCGATTTAAGAAACCTAGTTACCTCAAGTTCGAGGTGAAGCTTGAAGTTAAGCTCTCGGGTGGATCTTCTACTACATAGAGAAGGCCGGAGAGGACATGGAGAACGACAAGACGAAGGACTCGGTTCTTTAGGTATAATCACTTATCATAGTAGTTAACCCTTCTATGGTTTCTTGTTAGTTATTGTTTAAGTAAAGATTCTCAGTTAGTCGATGTTCACGCATAAAACAAGATCGTTTTTCATTATTCCGCCTCCCCGCAAGTCGTGGGGTGTTGTACATCGACTTACAGTGGTATCAGAGCCTCGCTAAACAATAATTAACTCATTAGCAAAGTCATGTGAATTTCGAACGCAAAACGAACCAAAAAACGACATCGATATCACAAGTTTCTGTCGAATTTTAAACAGGCTCTAAAAATTTTTCAGGTTGCTGCAGTGTAACAAGTATAGAAAGATAAGAAAACTGGAGAAAAATGGGTTAGTGAATCGGCCATACAGCCGCGGAACCACGGCCGATCCCACCGATCCGCCGCGGATCCGCGGCCGAGTTGGGGCCGATTCGACCCAGTTTGCTCCTGTTATTCTTTTGTGATATTGTTGTGTTTTCTGGAATGTTTATTTTCTGCTCAAAGTCTCAGGTGCACAGAGAAGTTTTGGGAGTAGAATATGATATGTTTGCTCAATCAAAATTATACGATGTTTGCTAATTTGATTATATCTGTGTTTGTATAATGTGTTCGTAAACCTCCCCTAACTGCTGGTATGTCGGTTGGCAGGGGGTTGCACATTTCTTTAATGGTTTTTACTGTTTGTGGTTATGAACTGTTGTGATGATTAGCCGGGGTTTGAGATGGGTTGTTATATTCATTCATTCGATGTAACTGTTGTTGGAGATAGTGCCCTCATAGTCAATTATTGGATCACAGGTACGTGATTGCAATGATTGCGGAGGACCTATACCGGTAGGACAGTCTTACTCAAAATGATAGTATGCTATCTGGTTTGCCTTTATCAGTCGTGTACATGTTCAGGTGACTGATTACATGTTACACTTTGATAGAGCCCTTAGGATCTTGCTTTACTACCAACAGTATGATGGCGATCATATACATGAGAGTTGGGTAGTTTATATGCATATCCTTAATTGTGGTCCCTAGTCGTGGGAGTTTCGAGACAGGGCATCGATACTCCGGAGTAGACTAGTGTGTATAGTCGAGACCCCGACGAGGGGCGGTGGCCGGTCTCACAAGCCACTGGTGTCAGTTGGATCACCTAAGATGTATACAGGTGCTCATTGGGTTATGAGTACACC
The DNA here is from genome assembly GCA_030015575.1 of Agapanthus africanus. Lineage (NCBI taxonomy): Eukaryota > Viridiplantae > Streptophyta > Magnoliopsida > Asparagales > Amaryllidaceae > Agapanthus > Agapanthus africanus. Next base: position 276,021,419 of record JASDDO010000010.1, on the reverse strand, counting down.
GGACAGGACTCGCCGGGAATCTGCTAGTTAGTATTATATCTACCGTCAGATAGCAGTTCCCTGGTGACATGTGTAAAGGTTAGTTCATCGACCTGAGGTCGTCATTTGTCTCGTGTGAGTTCCCACTGTGCTTTGATTTCTACCCTACCACGGCTCAAAGGAGTCGTGCAAACAGGTAGTTTTTGGGTACAGTCCCGAGCCATATGGAGGCACGTGAGCGGATCGGCAGGGGATTCGTCTCTCCCGGTATTGGGGGCGAGGTCGTGCTGTGTCTAGGAGAGCCATTACACAAAGTCCATGGCCATGGCAGGAGATTTACTGGTAGGTACTCCAGTAGTATCTCAGGGTGTTATTGGGCTACACTCCGACACGACTTATACTGCTATTGGGGGTCTGACGTTACTAGCCCCCTAGGCAGATATGCGATACTCATAGACGAACGGACCGGACTGTATATACAATGTCACTGTTAGGCTCAGTAGGGTTTTCCGGATGAGTTCGCTCATCGGCATCCCTTGAGGTCAGTCCATGGGCAGCCGTTACGCATTGCTAGTGCCGCTGACGGTTTGTGGTTAAACCCACTGCCAGGGTACTGACGAGTCATTAGAGTCCCCCACAGACAGTTTCCCAAGTTCGGACGAAACGTTGTAGAGGCCGTATGGTTTTATGGCAGGGTTCGGAAAATGCACGTGCGTTTACGCACGTGTTATTTTTCGGGCAGATAATACTGGTCGGCTTTGGTTTAAGCCGGATCCGAGTATTATATTGAGTAGGTATAATATCTTTGTCTCAGTTGCATTTGTATTCGGTCGTAATACAAATGCGGGTATATTTATACAGTTGCGGAGTTATCCTGAAAGTCGTTTCAGGATCACTTTTGGAAGTTGCCAGTTTCCAGTTTTCTATCAACCGTCTTTTAACATTCGGTTAATGACGGATTTATCTTTTCTTGGATGAGGTGAGTCAGTGTTCTAGAAGTTTCTAGAAGTGATGACAAGGATGGTGACTAGGTTCATGACTCATCTTTGCATTTATTAAATGGTGACTAGGTTTTAGTGACTCATTGTTTTAATTAATGTCTTTTGGATTGCTTAAGATCTTTTGTTATGATAAGGATCATTTCTTGTGGTCACCCCCCTTCTCCTACACTCACCCCCTCTCCATATATATGGCCGGCCCCTCCCCTCTCTCATTTGCACACTTGAGTTTTCATTTGCAAAAGATTATGATAGTTTTCGGTGTATGGAATTCACAGCTCATTTCATTCCATCACCCGATTCCCTCGGCAACTTCATTTACCGATCGTCCACGGACTTGGACGAAGTGAGACAAAGTCATCTACTCATTCTCTACATCATTCTTGGTCGTCTCTTTTAGCAAACTTGACGACCGAGTTGCCTCAAGACGGAGGCGGGAGCCCGTTTAAAGAATCGTCGACGTTGTGCCACCTCGACAAGAATATCGGAGATCGACGAGATCGGAGCAGCCACAACGGAGCGTGGGATGATGGTTAAAGAACGAAGGACTCGGATCGTTCGGTATAACCTTTCTACACTCTTTACAGTTTGTTAGTTTAGCAATAATGGAAGATCCGGGTTAAAGTATACGATAGCGCCGGTTAAAAAGTTTTTGTTCCGCATTTGGCGTCTGTAGACGCCCGGGGCGCTAGCGTAGACTTACAGTGGTATCAGAGCCTCACCATTTTGCTATACTAACTTGTGCTAACGAGTTTAAAACATCGATCGAACCGGAATACTAAAAACTGCAATTTCTAGCTTGACAGTTTCTGTTGATTTTAAATGGTCTCCTAAAATTTTTCTGCATGTCTTAAAAATCTGTGCAGGCTTTTCTAAGAACCACGACAAAATTTGGGGACATGACTGTCACGACCCGAAATTCGGTCCGTAACCGGCACTTAAATTACGTAACGTCTACAGGCGTACGTAACCTAAGTAAGCCGAAAACCCAGAAATCTAAACCACCCAAGAATGGATCAACGGAGAAAACCTAATTTAAAAGTTTTAGGAGTCGCCATTTAAAATTTCTAACTCTAGTTTTCTTTCATAAAAATTTCGGCAGCACCTCCTTTGTAAAACTAGCCCCGTAAACGGGTACAACACAGATAATAAAATAAACATCCCAAGTGGGAGAAAAATCACGCCCACCGGCGGAGACAATCACCACCACAAGTATACGACGCCAAAGCGAAGAATATCAAAGAGAACGACTATATCAAAAAGTAAACATATCCACAATAACCTGCTTCTACGAGCACGGTTCCCAAAACCAATATAATACATCACTGATATCTCACAAGTCGTCTCTAAGTCATATACAACAAGTAGATGGAGAATACTAGATCCAACCCAAAATGATATACAATATACAACGGATAACCGCAAACCCACCTATAAAGCAACGGCCTCACTGCCCAAGGTAGCGGTATCCCCAAAGGAAATGATGATAAGCTGCCCCGCCGCGACTACTCAGAGGGTAAGTCCTGCAAAACTGTGGCACAACGGGGGTGAGTTGCCAACTCGTGAATAGTAATTAACATCATACAGTAATCGCAAGTATGCACTAACATCACTAATCAATAACAAGTGAACTGATAGCATGAGTATGACAATATGAATATGCAACTATCATGATATCCATATCAATATAATACTGAGTGCGGAAAGTAAATAATCTCATGCGCATATCATCAGCATGAAAAACACGGTGTATCTCAACAACACCCAACTCCCAAAATACTCAGATCGGCCCTCAGATCGGCCCTCAGATACTGTACATCTCAATGAAGCCCGAGTGTCAAACATCGACACCCAAAAACATAATATCCATACGTTCCTCGAAAACCAAGTATCCCACCTCGATACTTGCGTTTCCACGTATCGGTCTGTCAAATCCCATATATCTCTCGGAAATTAAGTGCCCACATCGACACCTTAATTTCCCATATCGCATCTCAAATGCATAAGTCCATATAATGTATCTCGCGGATCCCAAGAATCCAAATCCAGAATACATATATATACAGCGTCCCATACCACTGATATATATGCAATACAATCATGTAAATCCAAATCCAAAATACATATATATACGTCGTCCCATACCACCGATATATATGCAATACAATCTATAATATCTAAATCCAGAATACATATATACACAGCGTCCCATACCACTGATATATATGCAATACAAACGATCATATAACAATAACAAGGTATATGTGCTAACTAATAGCATAGCAGGATATATGTGCGAACAAGTAATGTAGCATGGTATATGTGCGAACAAGTAATATAGCATGGTATACATATGAGCATGTAGGTATACAGGTATGTTCTATGTAATATGCAATGTCGCACAAGTATAACTGTTTAATGTCGCTAACCGATAGCAAGGTATATGAACGAGCAATTGTGTTGTGCCTATCATGTCAATTATCAACAGTGTGTGTGTAGCATATCATTGGTGCTCGTGCAACATGGACTGTCGATAATAGTGCAGTGTACATCAGATATAATATCATGCACTACAAGTAACTATATGCAATGTGAATCATGAAATGTCTCTATATAAGCAAATGAGCATACGGCTAATATCAGATCATATCTAGCCCCGACGCGTAGCGCCATACGGGCGATTCCCCGTAGATGTTAAATCTACTCACCCTGTGGTCTCCAGCTATGAAGATCCGACCACCTGCTTCCCTTTGTTCGCAGCGTCTGAAGTCCCCGCTTGTGACGCTATAATATCACAAACATAAGAATAAAGCGAACATCTCAGAAGCGATCACAATAACGTAAAACTACGTAATATAAAACGCAACAACGCACTAAACCAACTCACGCATACACGTCTAGCGCAAACACACGAAACGATACCTAAACCCAAACTGTGCACGTCGCAGCACGACACACGACTCGTATCGCAACACGTATCACGCGAACTCAAAACACACGATTATAGGTAATCGATCCCAGATTTTGCATACTGTAATTACTAACAAATTCAACAGTACCAAAAGACGCAAAACCAAAGCAGACAACACCCACAGAAACCCCACCCCAACCCTCATCTAATCGGCCGGCGTCGCCGGCCCCCTCCTTAAGGCTCGCCGGCCCAGACCGGTGGGATGGCCTCCGTCTCTCTGGTGGTGCCTCAGGTCAACCTGCACATCACTCTAAAGTTGTTGCTATCATCACTAAAAACCCCAGATCAAAGCAGATACCAATATCACTAAAAATACACTAAAAACCCGATATCGCCTCAATCGATATAATTTACGTTCTACGCAGAATTTAACGATCAAAACAACCCAAAAACTATAAATTAGCAGTAGAGGGGTTATACCTAGCCACTTTGCTCTCAAGTTCCAAGCTTTTCCCTATCCCAAGTGATCAAAGAGCAAGAAATCCCAAAACTTTAGCTATTTGTGATATATTTCAGAAATTTGAGAGTTTTTGAGTTAAAATGAGTTAAAATGATAAAGGAATAGGGCAAGGGCAGTAGAGGGATGAAGGATTTCGGCCAAGGGAGTGAGGTGGAGGGTTTTGATGAATTTCCTAGCAATTTCCCTCATTAATTACCCATAAATGCATACACACACACTCTCTCTCTCATGCATGCATCTACTTTATCTTTCCTTTTCTTTTTGATTTAAATCCTAACTTAAATCCTAGGCCACACATTAATCCCCTAGGTGAAGTGAGAAGGATAATCTAACTTAAGGTTTTAAAGAAAAGATCGCAAACGGTTATTTTCCCAAAATTTAAATACCGCATTAAAATAATATTAAAAATTGGGAAAAACCAAATTGAACCAAAACGTCCCATATACTCCCAAAGTTCGCGCACTAGCTTTATTTTAGCTAATCTAGGTGCTGGCAAGTCTATATGGTCGTTTGTTCACATTCGGGTAAGAACGGAAAATACCGACAAACTTACCCTAAAACGGACGAAATCACATAACGATTTCCAACACGTTACAATCTCCCCCCCTTATAGAAATTCGGTCCCCGAATTATAATTTCATACAAAAACGTACCTTCAAAAAAGATAAGGGAATCTCTCCCGCATCTCGCTCTCGATCTCCCAAGTGATCTCCTCACCAGTCGGACTACGCCACAAAACCTTTACAGACGGCAAGTCCCTAGACCGAAGTTTCTTCACCTGCCGATCCAAAATAACTATCGGCTGCTCGGTGAAAGAAAGATCACGCTCAAGCTGAACGGTCTCGTGCTAAATCATATGGGAAGGATCATGAAGGTATCTTCGAAGCATCGACACATGAAAAACGGGGTGAACATCTGGAAAACTAGGCGGGAGCGCTAAACGATAAGCAACCGAACCTACTCGCTCAAGGATCTCGAAAGGACCTACAAATCTGGGACTGAGCTTCCCTCTCTTCCCAAATCGCATAACGCCCTTCATCGGAGAAATCTTCAGGAATACATGATCTCCCACTGCGAACTCAAGTCTGCGACGACGACGGTCGGCATAAGACTTCTGCCTGCACTGGGCTGCTCTCATCCTGTCCTGAATCAGCTGGATCTTCTCCGTAGTCTCCTGAACAAGCTGGGGTCCCAACACCAAACTCTCACTAAGCTCGGTCCAACAGACTGGCGATCGACACTTCCTACCATATAAAGCCTCAAAAGGTGCCATCTGAATAGTCTCCTGAAAGCTGTTATTATAGGAGAACTCAATCAACGGCAAGTGACGATCCCAACTGCCCCCAAAATCAAGCACACACGCACGGAGCATATCCTCCAGAGTCTGAATAGTCCGCTCCGTCTGACCATCTGTCTGCGGATGAAAAGCGGTGCTAAAACTCAATCTGGTACCCAAAGCTTCCTGAAGCTTCTGCCATAGACGGCTAGTAAACTGGGTACCTCTGTCGGATACTATGCATGTGGGAACACCGTGCAAACGCACAATCTCATCTATATAAAGCTGAGCGTACTGAGCATAGCCGAAAGTGGTCTTCACTGGAAGAAAGTGAGCCGCTTTCGTCAACCGGTCTACAACAACCCAAATGGAGTCATACCCTCTACTGGTCCTGGGTAGACCCACAATAAAGTCCATGGAAATCTGCTCCCATTTCCACTCCGGAATGGGTAAAGGTTGCAACTCTACAGCCGGTCTCTGATGCTCAGCCTTGACTTGTTGACAAGTCAGGCACCTCGAAACGAAGTCCGAAATATCGCGTTTCATCCCTTCCCACCAGTAGAAGTCTCTCAAGTCTCGGTACATCTTGGTGGAACCTGGATGAACGCTAAAAGTCGACTGATGTGCCTGCTCTAGGATCTCGCGTCTCAAACCATCAACATCCGGTACACACAAGCGAGTCCCGCATCGTAGCACACCCTGGTCATCAATCATGAACTCCGAAACTGTACCTCGTCGAACAAGCTCAAGAATCTCAGACAAACGAGCATCACTGGGTTGCGCCTCACGAATACGATCAACAAGTAGAGGACGGGCACGGACATGAGCAAACTGTCCCCCAGTGGAGGTAAACTCGAACTGCACTCTACTATCACACAAGAGCTGCCAATCTGCAGAAGACTGATACTGAACAGCGCTCAGCTGGGACAAGCTACCCACGGGCCTACGACTCAAAGCATCGGCTACCACATTCGCCCTGCCCGGGTGATAAAGGATCTCACAATCATAATCCTTCACTAGCTCCATCCATCGGCGCTGTCTCAGGTTCAGATCTCTCTGCTGGAAGATGTACTTCAGACTCTTGTGATCCGTGAAGATCTGACACGACTCTCCATACAAGTAGTGCCTCCAGATCTTCAACGCAAATACTACCGCAGCCATCTCCAGATCGTGAGTGGGGTAATTCTGCTCGTGCTTCTTCAACTGCCTGGAAGCATACGCAATCACCCTATCATGCTGCATCAAAACACAGCCGAGCCCCACTCGAGAAGCATCACAATACACAACGTAGCCTCCCGATCCAGAAGGTAAAGAAAGAACTGGTGCTGTCGTCAACCGAGTCTTCAACTCCTGAAAACTCTGCTCGCACGCATCAGTCCAGAGAAAAGGAACCCCCTTCCGGGTCAATCCAGTCAGCGGTGCAGCGATACTCGAAAAATCCTGCACAAAATGGCGATAATAACCAGCTAAGCCCAAAAAGCTGTGGACCTCAGTCACCGATCCAGGTCTGGGCCAAAGCTGTACAGCCTCGATCTTCCTCGGGTCCACAAGAATTCCATCGCTAGTCACCACATGACCCAGGAAGTCCACTCGATTAAGCCAAAACGCGCACTTTGAGAATTTAGCATACAACTGATGCTCTCTCAATATCTGCAAAGTAATCCCCAAGTGCTGCTCATGCTCCTCTCGACTCCTAGAGTAAACCAGTATGTCATCAATAAACACGATAATGAACTGGTCGAGGAACGGCCTGAAAATCCGGTTCATCAGATCCATGAACGCTGCTGGCGCATTGGTGAGTCCGAACGACATCACCAAAAACTCATAATGCCCATAGCGTGTACGAAAAGCAGTCTTCGGAATGTCATCATCCCGAACCCGCAACTGATGATAACCCGAACGCAAATCAATCTTCGAAAAATGTTTCGCACCTTGGAGCTGATCGAATAAATCGTCAATGCGGGGTAAAGGATACCTGTTCCGCACCGTAACACGGTTCAACTGACGATAATCCACACATAACCTCAAACTGCCGTCCTTCTTCTTGACGAACAGAACAGGAGCTCCCCACGGCGAAACACTCGGACGCACAAGTCCCAAATCAAGCAACTCTTGCAATTGATCTTTAAGCTCTCTAAGCTCTGCCGGAGCCATCCGATAAGGCGGTATAAAAATAGGCTCCGTGCCAGGAATAAGATCAATGCAAAACTCAATATCGCGCTCTGGCGGCATCCCAGGTAGCTCATCGGGAAAAACATCGGGAAACTCTCGCACGGTAGAAACCTGGTCCAACAACTCCACTGTGGCTCCAGTATCATGAATGAACGCCAAGAATCCCCGACATCCCCTCCTCAAAAGCCGACTAGCGCACAAAACAGAAATCAAGCTGTGAGGGGCGGCACTACGGTCCCCCTGCACAACAAACACCGACTCGCCGGGAAAACAAAATCTAACTGTCTTCTCGCGGCAGTCCACGGACGCATAGCAAGTAGCTAGCCAATCCATGCCCAACAAAACGTCGAAGTCCAACATCTCCAGAAGGATCAAGTCGACGGGCAGATCTCTGTCACCAATATGGACGACACAAGATCGAAACACATAACGCGCAACAAACGACTCTCCCACAGGAGTAGTCACGATCAGCGGCTGATCCAGCAAACACGACTCTCGGCCTAACCTCGGCACGAAGTGCGTAGAAACATACGAATGCGTGGATCCCGGATCAAAAAGAACATGCGCATCATAAGAACATACAGAAAGAGTACCTGAAACCACGGCATTGGACGCCTGAGCGTCCTGGTGAGTCAAGGCAAAAACCCTAGCCTGACCTCTACCTGCTACTGGCTGTCCTCTGCCTCTGCCACCTCGTCCTCTCGGTACAAAACCTCCGCGACCACGACCTCGCTGAACAGGCGTCTGACGCGGCGCAACTACAGGAACAAGAGGCAACGCTCTCTGAGGTGGAGAAGGTGGTAAGGTAATCTGCGGTACAGCTGGCTCGTTCACACGCGGCTCTATACAATCTCGAACCCGATGACCCAAACTACCGCACCGGTAACATCCCAAAACAAACTGCCGATCATCCTGAGGGTAAGAACCATAAAGCCTGCCTCGTCCCGAACCGCCACTATCAGAACGAAAACTGTCTCGACGTCTAAACGCCTGCCTCGCTGCCGGATCACCTATACGAACCCTCTTCGGTCCCGGAACAACTGATAACTCAGCTAGACGCTCCTCTACCGAAAGAGCTGCATCCACCGCTGCCGCATACGTGTCACAATGCTGAACACTGATGGCTAAGAATATCTGGGTAAGTAGGCCTCGAACAAACCTCTTCACCCTCATCTCCTCCGTCGCCACCAGGTATGGAGCATATATCGACAGCTCAGTAAACAATACATCATAATCCGACACCGTCATCCCCGGCGTCTGACGTAAAGACTCAAATCGGCGCGCTCGCGCATCTCTAACGCTCGGTGGAAGAAAACGAACGAGAAAAGATGTCACAAACTCAGCCCAGGTCATAGGAGCAAGACCAGCGGCTCTGCCTCTCTCCATCGACTCACACCACTTCTGAGCCATGCCCTCCAGACGAAAACTGGCAAACTCTACCCATCTCTCGTCGGAACATCGGAGTGAGCGACAAATCCTGGCCATCCGGTCGATAAACGACTGCGGATCCTCGGTAACATCTGTACCCGTAAACACCGGAGGTCTCAGCCTCATGAAATCCGTCAATGACACAGCAATAACCCCCGGAGCTGCAACTGCGACTATCGGAACTGTAGGTACCACCGTGGCCACCGCAGCGGGTGGAACAACTGCCTGCCCCTGCGCTCGGATGGTCTCTACCAAAGTCCCCACAATCTGGGGCAGATCCTGCATACCAGCTCCAATCATAGCAATATACTCCGGTACAACAGGCGTACCATCCCGGTCAGTCCTCGCCTCAGGCGAGTCAACTCTGACCTCGGCCCTCGCGGCCGCTCTCTGAGCCCTCGTAGTCTTCGGCGGCATATGGGCTAAAAATTGAAACAAGATTCGATAAGGAAACGGAAATCGAATCACAAGATGTATATCAATCACGGAAGGAATATCAATCAACAAGTCCTAAGGTCACTTAGGCGGAGTACCGTGTCGTAAGTATGCCGCGGAACATACACACGCTACGTCACTCTGCTTAAGCCACCTACTCCATCATACCAAGGTCATCCTAGACTCCGAAAGGTAAAACCTAACGCTCTGATACCAACTTTGTCACGACCCGAAATTCGGTCCGTAACCGGCACTTAAATTACGTAACGTCTACAGGCATACGTAACCTAAGTAAGCCGAAAACCCAGAAATCTAAACCACCCAAGAATGGATCAACGGAGAAAACCTAATTTAAAAGTTTTAGGAGTCGCCATTTAAAATTTCTAACTCTAGTTTTCTTTCATAAAAATTTCGGCAGCACCTCCTTTGTAAAACTAGCCCCGTAAACGGGTACAACACAGATAATAAAATAAACATCCCAAGTGGGAGAAAAATCACGCCCACCGGCGGAGACAATCACCACCACAAGTATACGACGCCAAAGCGAAGAATATCAAAGAGAACGACTATATCAAAAAGTAAACATATCCACAATAACCTGCTTCTACGAGCACGGTTCCCAAAACCAATATAATACATCACTGATATCTCACAAGTCGTCTCTAAGTCATATACAACAAGTAGATGGAGAATACTAGATCCAACCCAAAATGATATACAATATACAACGGATAACCGCAAACCCACCTATAAAGCAACGGCCTCACTGCCCAAGGTAGCGGTATCCCCAAAGGAAATGATGATAAGCTGCCCCGCCGCGACTACTCAGAGGGTAAGTCCTGCAAAACTGTGGCACAACGGGGGTGAGTTGCCAACTCGTGAATAGTAATTAACATCATACAGTAATCGCAAGTATGCACTAACATCACTAATCAATAACAAGTGAACTGATAGCATGAGTATGACAATATGAATATGCAACTATCATGATATCCATATCAATATAATACTGAGTGCGGAAAGTAAATAATCTCATGCGCATATCATCAGCATGAAAAACACGGTGTATCTCAACAACACCCAACTCCCAAAATACTCAGATCGGCCCTCAGATCGGCCCTCAGATACTGTACATCTCAATGAAGCCCGAGTGTCAAACATCGACACCCAAAAACATAATATCCATACGTTCCTCGAAAACCAAGTATCCCACCTCGATACTTGCGTTTCCACGTATCGGTCTGTCAAATCCCATATATCTCTCGGAAATTAAGTGCCCACATCGACACCTTAATTTCCCATATCGCATCTCAAATGCATAAGTCCATATAATGTATCTCGCGGATCCCAAGAATCCAAATCCAGAATACATATATATACAGCGTCCCATACCACTGATATATATGCAATACAATCATGTAAATCCAAATCCAAAATACATATATATACGTCGTCCCATACCACCGATATATATGCAATACAATCTATAATATCTAAATCCAGAATACATATATACACAGCGTCCCATACCACTGATATATATGCAATACAAACGATCATATAACAATAACAAGGTATATGTGCTAACTAATAGCATAGCAGGATATATGTGCGAACAAGTAATGTAGCATGGTATATGTGCGAACAAGTAATATAGCATGGTATACATATGAGCATGTAGGTATACAGGTATGTTCTATGTAATATGCAATGTCGCACAAGTATAACTGTTTAATGTCGCTAACCGATAGCAAGGTATATGAACGAGCAATTGTGTTGTGCCTATCATGTCAATTATCAACAGTGTGTGTGTAGCATATCATTGGTGCTCGTGCAACATGGACTGTCGATAATAGTGCAGTGTACATCAGATATAATATCATGCACTACAAGTAACTATATGCAATGTGAATCATGAAATGTCTCTATATAAGCAAATGAGCATACGGCTAATATCAGATCATATCTAGCCCCGACGCGTAGCGCCATACGGGCGATTCCCCGTAGATGTTAAATCTACTCACCCTGTGGTCTCCAGCTATGAAGATCCGACCACCTGCTTCCCTTTGTTCGCAGCGTCTGAAGTCCCCGCTTGCGACGCTATAATATCACAAACATAAGAATAAAGCGAACATCTCAGAAGCGATCACAATAACGTAAAACTACGTAATATAAAACGCAACAACGCACTAAACCAACTCACGCATACACGTCTAGCGCAAACACACGAAACGATACCTAAACCCAAACTGTGCACGTCGCAGCACGACACACGACTCGTATCGCAACACGTATCACGCGAACTCAAAACACACGATTATAGGTAATCGATCCCAGATTTTGCATACTGTAATTACTAACAAATTCAACAGTACCAAAAGACGCAAAACCAAAGCAGACAACACCCACAGAAACCCCACCCCAACCCTCATCTAATCGGCCGGCGTCGCCGGCCCCCTCCTTAAGGCTCGCCTGCCCAGACCGGTGGGATGGCCTCCGTCTCTCTGGTGGTGCCTCAGGTCAACCTGCACATCACTCTAAAGTTGTTGCTATCATCACTAAAAACCCCAGATCAAAGCAGATACCAATATCACTAAAAATACACTAAAAACCCGATATCGCCTCAATCGATATAATTTACGTTCTACGCAGAATTTAACGATCAAAACAACACAAAAACTATAAATTAGCAGTAGAGGGGTTATACCTAGCCACTTTGCTCTCAAGTTCCAAGCTTTTCCCTATCCCAAGTGATCAAAGAGCAAGAAATCCCAAAACTTTAGCTATTTGTGATATATTTCAGAAATTTGAGAGTTTTTGAGTTAAAATGAGTTAAAATGATAAAGGAATAGGGCAAGGGCAGTAGAGGGATGAAGGATTTCGGCCAAGGGAGTGAGGTGGAGGGTTTTGATGAATTTCCTAGCAATTTCCCTCATTAATTACCCATAAATGCATACACACACACTCTCTCTCTCATGCATGCATCTACTTTATCTTTCCTTTTCTTTTTGATTTAAATCCTAACTTAAATCCTAGGCCACACATTAATCCCCTAGGTGAAGTGAGAAGGATAATCTAACTTAAGGTTTTAAAGAAAAGATCGCAAACGGTTATTTTCCCAAAATTTAAATACCGCATTAAAATAATATTAAAAATTGGGAAAAACCAAATTGAACCAAAACGTCCCATATACTCCCAAAGTTCGCGCACTACCTTTATTTTAGCTAATCTAGGTGCTGGCAAGTCTATATGGTCGTTTGTTCACATTCGGGTAAGAACGGAAAATACCGACAAACTTACCCTAAAACGGACGAAATCACATAACGATTTCCAACACGTTACACTCCACCAAACTGCCGCGGAAACGCGGCCAAACCCATGGTTTGGCCGCGCATCCGTGGCTACTTGGTGAGCTCATGCTCCCAAATTTGTACAGTGGGTTCTCTGTTGGATTCTGTGGTTTTTGGTAAATATCGTTTTGGCCCAGATTTTGTTACTGTTCACCAGTAAGTTGTGGGGCCCACTTTTTGATATTTGGTCGATCGAAATTTAAACACGTTAGTTTACAGTACTTACATTATATCTCCGACCGGGAATGTCATTTGATCGGTAAACCGCGTCTGATTGCTATAGTTCTTTTAGACGGGTTTGCGAACGTGACATTCGCGTTGATGTTCTGTGTTGTGCTGTGATGTTGCGGATTTGTCGTGGTGGATAGCAGTGTGCAATGGTAGTACAGTTTGAGTTTATTTGTATATTTGATATTGCGGGGCGAGCGTCCAACTTGTGGACTGCCGTCACTGCCTGTTGTATAATATTCTTTTGGGGCACGACCAGGTTGCGGTCGATGTACCTATTGTACTATTTTTCATTACTGTACTAGGTTTTGCCCCGCGACGGAGTGCACGGATAGCCGGGTTCTGGGAGGCAACGGGTCCGCATCTCATGGCTTTGAGAGGCAGAGGGGTCCCACTCTAGAATTGGCAGACTATTCGCCGCACTCGTAGGGGGTACAGGTTGACCCAAGGAGGGGTGCCCAAGATTACCGGATTCCGTGGAGTGCTGGGTGGTCCATTCACTATGCTGTAGGGGGCTGCCTCGCTTCAGGTTTTGGCGGGTAACTTGCCGCACCCGTAGGGGTCTAGGTTTTATTGCACAGGCTATCCACACGACAGGGGAACGTCGGGTTTCAGCAGCGGCTCTGTGAAACCCGGGGATCCCAGATTATCTGTATTATTCTGTGATGCTTATTACTTTTCTGTAATGTTGCATACTATCACGCCTGGAGCGATTATTGTATATTGGTTTATATACTATTAGATGTTGTATATATTTTACACCCGCGCTAGTCCAGTCCCCGCTCTGTCGTTAGTTAAGTAACCTAACGGGTGATGACGGGACCCAGTGACGAATGCGGATGGCATATACGTACATTTTATTTTCGTTCTTTTCTGGTGTGATTATTGATGGGACTGCGTTGATTCTGATCAATGCAAAGGAAAACAAACCTGTTTACAGTTGTTGGAACAAATTTAAAAAGTGTTATTGTAAAGACGTTTTCTTTTGTTATGCATAGCGGTATTCAGTGGAATATCCTGCACCTCATTCGACGGGGCAAGGGCCGATATCCCTTCACCGGGACTGACCCCTTGGGCAGAAGTTTGCGTCAGCGTAATAACTTCACTATAGTCGATTACAAGTTGCTTTGCATAGCGGTATTCAGTGGACTATCCTGCACTTCATTCCACGAGGAAAGAGGCGAGATCCCTTTACCGGGAGTGACCTCTTTAGCAAAAGGTTTTTGCCACTATATTTTAAAAAGCTATCAGGTTCCTTCAGCGATATCAAGTTCACTACGTTAAAGGTTTTTCGCCAAAAACCAGCCGTAGCCCTCCGTCACTTCTTTTGGGTATTCAGTAGTATTCAAGCTATGTATTTTGACCAACGCCAAGGCATAGTGTTTGGTAGCTGCTGGGTATTCAATTGTTGCATAGATAGATGAGTTAGTTTGGGACAGTCGTTCTGCCATTTTGGCCAACGTCAAGGGCATGTGCGGGTGGGTTCAAATTGACAAGATAGTGACGGGTAGAACTTGGCATGTGACTTATGACATTTTGACCAACGCCAAGGTTATAAGAGCATGGGGCAAAAATCATATCGGGAGTTTCTAAAGAAACTGAAACTTGCCAAGTATGCGCATACCTTCTGGAGTATGAGTAACGTGGATGCATTCCATCACGTTATCATGCGATGAGAGTTGGATCCTGATTCCCACTGATGAGTTGGTTTACTCATCGGGTGATCCCGATTGATTCTTCTTTAGGTTTGGAGGAGAATTTGACAGGACAGTGGGAGGTTTCCGGATTAGATAAAGTGATAACCATTCTGATCTAGGTTAGAGTGCACGCAGAGTGTTTCTTTTCTCTCTCTATTTGGCAGCGACCTTTGACCGACCCTAGACTATGACTCAGTGACCAGGTTCACCGAACCTTCTTAAAATACTGGCTTTTGGATTGTCTGTGTTGCATAAGTCATTGCCACTCTTTCTTTTACCCTTTGAATTTCTCAGAACACCCGTATTACTACGGATATCCACTTCCATTGGATAGATCTATCGTATGGTTATATACGAACTCGAAGGGACTTCTTCGAGGATGGATCCAGGTTCAGGAGAAATAGAATTGGTTTATTCAGTTGTCTTTTATTATCACCTTCTCTCAGGTTGCGAGGGCTCCTTGGTTTAGGAGAGTACACCTATTACGCCTATTGGATAGTCTTATTCCAAACCATAGGCTGGTGCCGAAAGGTAGGGAATGAAGAAAACCAATTAGCCTAAGTAGGGTGTGCATAAGGTAATATGTAAAGACAAAATAAAGGGATTAGAAAGAGGGCAAAGTAAATTGCGACTGATATCATTCACGACCAAAACCGCGTACTTCATCGCCAATCCTATTTCACCTTTAAAAGAATAAGGTATTATTCAGTTGTCTTTTATCATCACCTTCTCTCGAGATGCGAGTACTCCTTGGTTTAGGAGGGTACACCTATTATGCTTACTGGATAGTCTTCTTCCAAACCATAGGCTGGTGCCGAACGGTAGGGAAGGAAGAAAACCATTTAGCCTAACGATGGTGTACAGAAGGTAACGACTAAAGACAAATAAAGGGATTTGGAGAGATGGCAATAAAATATACGGTTGAAGTCATGAATTGGATTATGGAAGAGGCATTGCTATGAATACCAGGATACCCCTACGAAACATATTCATGTTTCAGTGCATTGTTAAAAGAAAAACTGTTTTTCCGATTAGACACTTACTCCAAGGGTATGTATTTACCAGGTTTCATTCTCATATCTGTATGGTTTTACAGATGATGAGTGGGAGTAAGATATTGGGAATTAGGTGATCATCCTCATTATATCGGAATTCGTTGTAATTGGTGATATTTGAGGAAATCGCCAGGGTACAGTTTTCAACCTACGACGCACAGGTTTTGAGTTGTTTAACTCAGCGGACTTATACAGAGTATTGTATGTTGTCCAAGTGTCCATCAGGACAAAGGGGTAGGTCCTCGTACTATGTTCTGTTTACTTATAACTTCGCTAGTATTTAGACGAGTGTTTCGTAGAAATACAAGGTCTAAGTTTTGAGAAGTTGTGGGTATAAGAATAAAGTAGAGAACCAGGTATCACAAGTATCGGGATTCTTCAAAGAGATCGAAGATGTAGATTCTTGTGATTGGTATTCAGATTATAGTGATGGTTTTGAGAAACGTGTTTCTCTTTCAGGTTACTCATAATTGGATGGATTCCTAAGTTGAGTAATGCTGATTAGCCTCTTTCCATTAAGATGATATGCACTGGAGACAGCTGCAAGATTTGAATCTAGTTCCAATTAAATAAGTGCCAAAGTTTCTGTATTGGATATAGAATGGATCGTACCTTAAAAGATATTAAGGTACGGGAAGTTGTCCAGCTTATGCTTAAAACCAGACTCTGGATAACTCAGGGCACGTTTCTGTAATGGCTGTTTGTGGGTTGACCCTGGCTATGACGAGGGTTGATATTCTACCATTTGGAAGATCAATAGTGATATTGTTCTTGACTCGCCACAGTTTTAGTAAAATGGATCTTTTTCAGAAAACAGTAGTGGGAGTATGATAGAACTGGAAGTGATTCCAGAACCGTGAACGATTACGGAAAATTTAATAGGACCTATATATTCAATCAGGTTTGACATTCCAATAGCCACTCCGCAGATATGGTGGGTAACCTCAGACACCCGAGAGGTACTTCGGTAGCCTCAAGGACGGTGACAGGGAGGTTCTTATCTACCAAGACTTGACACTACTGTTGTTCAAGGCTATGAGACCCGGTAGGAGGGTTGTCGTAGTCAGTGGGAGCATCGGAAGCATAGTGGGCAAGATGCTTATATCTATTTATAGACTTGAGCAGTTATAGCGGAGATAGATCATCTAATTTTGATGTGATAGTCATGGGTTTGACTTCAATCAGAATAGGGGATGGATCTGTTAAGAAGGTAGTAGGGTGTGATGTCATGGTATCTGGATGACATACACAGAGTAGGAAGTAAAATTCCTATACTACGATCGGTTGTACTGTGGTCGTCACACAGTTGTTTCTCCAGACAGGATATGGATATAATATCAGACATTATGGTTTCTAGATCTATGGTTTTAGATCTGGATTTGGGTAGTTTCCCAATGTGGGTACTTTGACAGATATTCTAATGGTTTTTAGAATAGTTGACTCCTAGCATGATGGTGTACCTGCAGGTGATGGAGTCAACCTCTCTAAAGGTGTCGTATAGACTAAAGGGGAGAGGGATGTGCATGATTGGCAGATCACTTGCTTAGGCAATTGAGTCAATCGTGAGATGTCAAGTACCACACCAGATGTTGTTTTTGCAATAGATGCAATAAGTTTGTATTAATCCAATCCTGGAGAAACATAAGGAAGCAGTTTTAGAACATAAGTACATGTTTTACGGATTTGATGACGGCAGACTCCTTCGGGAGACGATTATCAATCCAAGCTTCAAAGGTGACATGGTTGACAGAGTGATTGTCAGAGTTATAGTTTTCCCTCCGACGAGGGACAGTATTATGGACAGGTAGTCCAAGAGGATACTGTGGGTGGCCTGGTGCCGGATACTGATTAGGTTCAGTGATTGATACAGTCTAAGAAGTTTGGATTTGGAGTTCATTTATGAACTAGGTCCCATCAGATATCCAAACATATTCTAAGACAGGTATTACTCGTTTTGGGAGATGGCTTTCTCCGCGAATTTGAGATTAAGAGAGATATAGAAAGAAACTTCTAGGCGGATCCACTCACTAAGGCTATTTCTCGAACACAATAGTTTTACAAACGGGCTTTGTGATACTGATTAGTAGAGGAGTTGGATGTTCGGTTTCACACGGGCTGTGAGTAGTCGACATCGCAATAATTAGCCTTGAGTGCAAGTGGGAGATTGTTGGAGATAGTGCCCTCATAGTCAATTATTGGATCACAGGTACGTGATTGCAATGATTGCGGAGGACCTATACCGGTAGGACAGTCTTACTCAAAATGATAGTATGCTATCTGGTTTGCCTTTATCAGTCGTGTACATGTTCAGGTGACTGATTACATGTTACACTTTGATAGAGCCCTTAGGATCTTGCTTTACTACCAACAGTATGATGGCGATCATATACGTGAGAGTTGGGTAGTTTATATGCATATCCTTAATTGTGGTCCCTAGTCGTGGGAGTTTCGAGACAGGGCATCGATACTCCGGAGTAGACTAGTGTGTACAGTCGAGACCCCGACGAGGGGCGATGGCCGGTCTCACTGTAGGGTTCCTAGGCACTCTTGTGAAGGTTCATGAGGCATCAAACATGCCCGGATTAAATTTTAGACGTGCCGAACAACCCAAAGCCGGGATCTTTGCTAGATAATTAGGGTTTAATATGCAACAAGATAACTTTTATCTAAGTGTGAGGGATTACAACCTTTGTAGTCCGCTCCTTCACTTCACAAGCTCCGAGTAGAAGTCCCTTTGCCGCGATCCACGATCTCCCGGACTCATGAGAGGCTCCACGACTCGAACGATCCATTCTAGCTTGTCGTATTCCAAATCTCCGATGATCTACGTCGAGGTTTCGAAGAACTCAAGCTATCTCACTCAAAAGAGAAGAACACACTAATCCCATGGGCTAGATGAGATTAGTATGAGAGAGTAGTGATTTTGCTTTCTTTCTATATCATTTTCTCATATTTTATCATCACTTAAGAAAATCAAGAGAGCTTCTTCAAGAGAGAAGAAGAAGAAGATGATAATGGAAAAAGAATAATGATAATTCATTTTCTTTTGTGATGAATAGAAATATAAACATATGATTTAATTATAAACCATGGTCAAGGATGAATGGATGAGAATGTGTAGAGAAACAACTAGGGTTAGGGTTTGGTTAAGTTAAAAAATGTGTCATCCAAAATATCTTTACAAATGACAAAAGAAAATTGCTTCTAGAAAGAACTTGAAGCAACTAAACCCAATCAAACCCTAACCTCAATTAATCATCCTTAAACATGTTTAACAATTAATCATATCATGTCACAATAATATATATCACATATATATTATATATTTGCAACAAAAGAAAATAATACAATTAACATATATCGTATATATATCAATGTATCATCCACTGAGAAAATGAAATAATAAAGTAAGCCAATATTAGTTAATATAATAATATATCATATATATTATTATATATTAAATCATCGAATCAACACTTGATCCGACGATCCGGCTATATCGAATATAACCGGCTAATATATCATGTACCGATTCATCGAATCAACACTTGATCCGATGACCCGATTCATATCCATAAATCGCGAGAATCTAATACGGTATCCCATATCGCATTATTCTCGCTCCTGCGCATATCACATATGTGCCACTACTCTGTTTCGCCTGAGCCAAGAAACCTCTGTGTAGGACTCTAAAGAATCGTCAATACGCCGGTAGCAGGTGATGATCATATCAAACACCCACAAGCTGCAAGCGGTCAGCTAAACGTAACAGCCACCCAGGTATTGAGCGATCAGAAGATCAACAAGCTAGCCTGTGCGTTCTCCTGTGAATCCAACCAGTAACACTCCCGTACAGTCCGGTCTGTTCGTCTGATATGTCGCATATCAAGTCTAGGGGTGGTATACGTCAGACCCCAGTAACCGATAAGTCGTGTCGATGTGTGGCTCATAACGGGTCGAGAAACTACTAGTAACACTTACCAGTAAATCTCTATATCAGCCCTGGCCAGGGACTTCCAGTTATAGCCAATCGAACACAGCACAACATCAACTCCCTATACCGGGAGAGACGAATCCCCTCCTATCGCTCATTGCCTCCATGTGATTCGGGACTGTACCCAAAAGCCACCGTTTTGCACGCCCTCTTGGACGTGGTAAGGTGGAAATCAAAGCACAGTGGGAATCACACAAGACTCTATGACGATCTCGGGTCTTCAGACTACCCTGTACCTGTGTCACCGGAGAACTGCCATCTGACGTGTGGTATATCACCATCTGGGAGTTCTCGGCGAGTCCGTTCAGTGTACCCAGTCTCCACTGAGCACCCGTACACCATCCTTGATGTCCAACACCGATGGATATGGGATCATCCATCGCCCATCATATGGGTCAAGATGCGTATACGCTAGTCTACTCTGGTGTATCGATGCCCTGTCTCGATATACCCTCGACTAGGAACAGTTATAGGATGTACTCATCGACTACCGCGGCCCCACTAGTATGATCTCATCATAGTCCCAGTAGTCGAGTACAAGTCCTAAGGGCTTTATCAACATGTGAGAGTAAAACAGTAAACCAATACAAGTCAACATGTTAAGATAAAGTGAAACCAAATAGCATACTATCATGACGAGCAAGAAAGTCTTCTCTATATATAACCAAGCATCCATTATAATATACATCATATGTACAACAATGGCCTCTAGGGCATATACATAACTAACACTCACAAGCCACTGGTGTCAGTTGGATCACCTAAGATGTATACAGGTGCTCATTGGGTTATGAGTACACCGGACAGGACTCGCCGGGAATCTGCTAGTTAGTATTATATCTACCGTCAGATAGCAGTTCCCTGGTGACATGTGTACAGGTTAGTTCATCGACCTGAGGTCGTCATTTGTCTCGTGTGAGTTCCCACTGTGCTTTGATTTCTACCCTACCACGGCTCAAAGGAGTCGTGCAAACAGGTAGTTTTTGGGTACAGTCCCGAGCCATATGGAGGCACGTGAGCGGATCGGCAGGGGATTCGTCTCTCCCGGTATTGGGGGCGAGGTCGTGCTGTGTCTAGGAGAGCCATTACACAAAGTCCATGGCCATGGCAGGAGATTTACTGATAGGTACTCCAGTAGTATCTCAGGGTGTTATTGGGCTACACTCCGACACGACTTATACTGCTATTGGGGGTCTGACGTTACTAGCCCCCTAGGCAGATATGCGATACTCATAGACGAACGGACCGGACTGTATATACAATGTCACTGTTAGGCTCAGTAAGGTTTTCCGGATGAGTTCGCTCATCGGCATCCCTTGAGGTCAGTCCATGGGCAGCCGTTACGCATTGCTAGTGCCGCTGACGGTTTATGGTTAAACCCACTGCCAGGGTACTGACGAGTCATTAGAGTCCCCCACAGACAGTTTCCCAAGTTCGGACGAAACGTTGTAGAGGCCGTATGGTTTTATGGCAGGGTTCGGAAAATGCACGTGCGTTTACGCACGTGTTATTTTTCGGGCAGATAATACTGGTCGGCTTTGGTTTAAGCCGGATCCGAGTATTATATTGAGTAGGTATAATATCTTTGTCTCAGTTGCATTTGTATTCGGTCGTAATACAAATGCGGGTATATTTATACAGTTTCGGAGTTATCCTGAAAGTCGTTTCAGGATCACTTTTGGAAGTTGCCAGTTTCCAGTTTTCTATCAGCCGTCTTTTAACATTCGGTTAATGACGGATTTATCTTTTCTTGGATGAGGTGAGTCAGTGGTCTAGAAGTTTCTAGAAGTGATGACAAGGATGGTGACTAGGTTCATGACTCATCTTTGCATTTATTAAATGGTGACTAGGTTTTAGTGACTCATTGTTTTAATTAATGTCTTTTGGATTGCTTAAGATCTTTTGTTATGATAAGGATCATTTCTTGTGGTCACCCCCCTTCTCCTACACTCACCCCCTCTCCATATATATGGCCGGCCCCTCCCCTCTCTCATTTGCACACTTGAGTTTTCATTTGCAAAAGATTATGATAGTTTTCGGTGTATGGAATTCACAGCTCATTTCATTCCATCACCCGATTCCCTTGGCAACTTCATTTACTGATCGTCCACGGACTTGGACGAAGTGAGACAAAGTCATCTACTCATTCTCTACATCATTCTTGGTCGTCTCTTTTAGCAAACTTGACGACCGAGTTGCCTCAAGACGGAGGCGGGAGCCCGTTTAAAGAATCGTCGACGTGGTGCCACCTCGACAAGGATATCGGAGATCGACGAGATCGGAGCAGCCGCAACGGAGCGTGGGATGATGGTTAAAGAATGAAGGACTCGGATCGTTCGGTATAACCTTTCTACACTCTTTACAGTTTGTTAGTTTAGCAATAATGGAAGATCCGGGTTAAAGTATACGATAGCGCCAGTTAAAAAGTTTTTGTTCCGCATTTGGCGTCTGTAGACGCCCGGGGCGCTAGCGTAGACTTACAACTGTAATATGTTGTAATATTATTTTGCGGGACGCATCCAGGTTGCGGTTGTAGCCACCGTTGTATTATTTCATTTTACTGTTTTTGCTCCTATGATAGACCCAAGGTGGGGTGCACAAACTTCCGGGTACTTTGAAGTGTTTAGTGGCCTACTCACTTTGTGGAGGGAGACCGCTTCACTTCGGGTATTTGGCGGGTAGTTTGCCGTACCCGTAGGGGTCTAGGGTGGGGTATTGGCTATTCATCACAACTGTGTAATCCGTCTTTTGTTGCAGGCTTTAAACAAACGCGGATTGCTTGCAAATCCAATAAAGTTCATATGAGATCTGGAATGCCTATTATTGCATCTGACGAATGTACAATATCTATATATGATAGCTATTTAGACGTCACTTATGTTTTACACCCGCGCTAGCCCAGCCCCCGCTCTGCCGTTAGTTAAGTAACCTAACGGGTGATGACGGGACCCAGTGGCGAATGCGGATGGCATAAGAGGACGTTGTATTTTCGTTGTTTTCTGTAATGATAGGTTAATGATGGGATGCATTATTTATAATGCAAAGAAAATAAACCAAAAGTTGAATCGTTGGAACAATTTAAAAGAAACCACTCGGTTATTTTAAAACAAATGATATTTTTAATTGCGGAGCTTTAACCACTCCTTTTAAAAGCTATCAGGTTCCTTCGGTCATATCAAGTTCACTACGTTCACGGTTTCGCCAAAACCATTCATAACCCTCCGTCATTTCATTTGGGTATTCAGTAGTATTCTAGCTATGTATTTTGACCTAACGCCAAGGCATAGTGTTTGGTAGCTGCTGGGTATTCATTTATCGCATAGATAGATGAGTTAGTTTGGGACAGTCGTATTATCATTTTGGCCGAACGTCAAGGATATGTACGGATGGGTTCAAATTAACAAGATAATGATGGGTAGAACTTGACATGTGACTTATGACATTTTGACCTAACGCCAAGGTCATAAGATCATGGGGCAAAAATACATATCGGGAATTTCTAAAGAAACTGAAATTTGCGAAAAGATGCATACCATTTGGAGTTTGATGAATGTTGGTAGGATTCCTTCAGCATTATCAGACGATGATATTTGGATCCCGATCCTACTGTGAGTATATACTGCTTATCAGGATATTCGTCACTTAACGATCAATGCTATAAATCAAGTAGGTGTCAAGAAATGTGTCAGCGGGGTTACGCCCCCAGAGAAAAGAGGTTCTTTAATTAAGGAACTTCGCGAAAGCGTTGGAAAACCTCCCTCGATGTACCGACACCAGCCTGGCTGAACGGTTAAGCAAGTATTGTACAGTGAGAATAGTCCTGGCTAATTCTTCTTTTATGGTTTGAGGAAGGATTCAAGAAACAGTGGGAGCCATCCAGTTTAGATAAATTAAAAACCACTCTAAACTTACAAGAGCATCATGCTAAAGAGTTTTCTTCTCTCTCTCCTAATTGCAGCGACCCTGAAAATGACTGGACTTAAGTTACTTTTAGAGAAAAATATACTGACAGGGCCAAATTATAAAGATTGGCTGCGGAATGTCAAAATGGCTTTGACCTATGAAAAATTGGGGTACGTCCTCACCGCTAAGGCACCTGCAGTCCCAGGTCCCAAATCCAGTAATGCGAATATGGAAATCCGCAAAACCTGGGAGTATGATTGCGCGAAAGCTAAGTGCATCGTGCTTGCCTTGATGAACAATGAACATCAGAGGAGGCACGAGGATATGGAACTAGATGCCATATTTCTCTATACAAAGGAACTTTATGGAGAGAAATCTCGTATAGCAAGATACGAGACCTCTAAGAACTTGTTTCGAGCGAGGTTGGCTGTCGGGTCATCGGTAGGAGAACATGTCCTAAAGATGATCGGCTA
The DNA here is from genome assembly GCA_030015575.1 of Agapanthus africanus. Taxonomy (NCBI): domain Eukaryota; kingdom Viridiplantae; phylum Streptophyta; class Magnoliopsida; order Asparagales; family Amaryllidaceae; genus Agapanthus; species Agapanthus africanus. The sequence goes on along the minus strand of JASDDO010000010.1, from coordinate 275,997,000 downwards.
TATAGAAGAGCTCGCAGACCTTGGGACGACTTTGGATAATGAGCTCTATACAGACCTTATTCTCCAGTCCCTTCCTTCCGCCTACGCCCAGTTTATTCTGAACTTCAACATTCAAAGAAAAGAAGTTGAACTTCCGGAACTCCTTAACATGTTGAGGAGTGCAGAGGGCACCTTGCAGAAGGCAAGGGAAACACCCGCTATGTTTGTTAGCGGTGCTTCTTCTTCCGGGTCCAAGGCTAGGGCCAAAGGAAGGAAAAAGAAGGTCGTCACCAAACCTAGAGGAGGTGTAAGTAAGGTGGGAGGGAAGGGAAAGAAAAAGTTTGCAGTACCAGTAGTGGGCAAGGATGAGTGCTTCCATTATCATAGGAAAAGGGCACTGGAAGAAGGATTGCAAGGCGTGGAACGCCAAGAACCAGGAACCGAAGCAAGCTGTGGCTTCGACTTTAGGTGTGTTTGTAATTGAGAATTGTCTGTCAATCAACTCTACTTCCTGGGTATTGGATACCGGATCAGGATCTCATATTTGCAATTCATTGTAGGCACTGAGAAACCGTAGAGTGCTGAAGGAAGGTGATATAACCCTGATGGTTGCTAACGGAGCTAGCGTGGGAGCTATGTCCGTAGGGGATTATCACCTGGGATTGACGAGTGGATACATTTTGGTTTTACATAACTGTTTTTGTGTACCCAGCTTAACGTGTAATATCATATCTGTTTCCTTGTTATCAAATAAAGGTTATGATTTCACGTTTGGAAGTGGTGTTGTTAACATCCACCTTAATCATAGTTTGATTGGGTCCGGTACGCTGGAAAACGGTATATATGTGTTAAACCAACTCCAAATTTTCAATGTCCAGAACACACTAAAAAAAAGTCTCCAGATTTAAATAAAGCTTTCTTATGGCATTGTAGACTGGGTTACATCAATGAGAGAAGGTTGACTAAGTTACATAGAGAAGGATATTTGAACTCATTCGAATATCAAACTTATGCCACTTGTCAATCTTGTCTCAAAGGAAAGATGACAAAGACTCCATTTACTGGACATGGAGTAAGAGCGAGCGAGCTCTTAGGACTCATACACAGCGATGTATGCGGTCCAATGTCTACACATGCAAGAGGTGGTTTTTCCTATTCATTACTTTTACGGATGATTACTCAAGGTACGGATTCATTTATCTGATCAAACATAAATCCGAGGCTTTTGAGAAATTCCAAGAGTACAAGAATGAAGTAGAAAACCAAACCGGCAAAAGTATCAGGACACTAAGATCTGATCGAGGTGGTGAATACTTGAGTGCCGAGTTCCTAGATTACCTAAAAGAGAAAGGAATTCTCTCTCAGCTTACTCCTCCATACACTCCACAGCATAACGGTGTATCGGAGAGAAGGAATCGAACCCTATTGGATATGGTACGTTCCATGATGAGTAATGCTGAGTTACCGAGATCTTTTTGGGGTTATGCGCTAGAATCAGCGGCATATCTTTTGAACATGGTACCTACCAAAACTGTGCCTACCACCCCATATCAGATGTGGAGTGGGAAGAAACCCCATCTTCAGTATATAAAGATTTGGGGATGTCCAGCTTTTGTTAAAAAGCAGAATGTGGACAAGCTCGAGGCACGATCAGTAAAGTGTAAGTTTGTGGGATATCCAAAGAACTCCAGGGGATATCTATTCTATTACGCCAAGGAACAAAAGGTATTTGTTTCTCGTAATGCCCATTTTCTAGAACATCAGTTTTTAGAAAAGGAATCAAATGGGAGCGAAATAGAACTGGAAGAAACTCCAGAACCACAAACTAATACTGAAAGTTTGGTAGAACAAGTAGTTCAAGAAGAACAGGACATTCCCGCACCTCTCCGTAGGAGTAGTAGGCTGTCTCATCCGCCTGAGAGATACTACGGTTTTCTCATAGATGGGGATAGAGAGGATTGCATCATAGATGATGATGAACCTACTGGCTTCCAGCAGGCCATCCAGAGCGGCGACTCGGTACGATGGCTAGATGCAATGCGGAACAAAATGGAGTCCATGTACACCAACAAAGTATGGACTTTGGACTTTGCTCCAGATGGGGTAAAACCCATAGGATCCAAATGGATCTTCAAGAAAAAGATGGTATAGATGGACAGGTGGAAACCTATAAGGCTAGACTTGTTGCAAAGGGTTTTCGTCAAAGACCTAGTTTGGACTATGACGAAACTTTTTCTCCAGTAGCTATGCTCAAATCCATTTGGGTCCTTCTTGCTATTGCTGCCTTCCATGATTATGAAATCTGGCAGATGGATGTAAAGACGGCTTTTCTGAATGGAATTTTAGAAGATTGCGTCTATATGGATCGGCCAGAGGGTTTCAATCAGAGTGGGAGCAGCGGGAAAGTATGCAAGTTGCTTAAATCCATTTATGGATTAAAGCAAGCATCGCGGAGTTGGAACATCTGTTTTGATGAAACAGTCAAAGAATATGACTTTATCAAAAATCCAGATGAACCATGCATATATAGTAAAGTTATAGCAAGAACTGTCGTATTCCTCGTCTTGTACGTGGATGACATTCTATTGATAGGAAATGACATTCCTATGCTACAATCTATCATAGGATTCTTGTCATACAGGTTCTCCATGAAAGACCTGGGTGACGCCTCTTACATTCTGTGGATCCGGATCTATCGTGATAGATCCAAGAGGATGTTGGGACTTTCGCAGTCCAGGTATATCGACACCGTACTGAAAAGATTCAGTATGGAAGATTCTAAGCGCGGTAATCTACCGTCTTGTCACGGAATCACCCTATCCAAAGAGATATCTCCCAAGACTGATTTAGAAAGGGAACACATGTCTATTATACCCTACGCTTCTGCGGTAGGCTCTATAATGTATGCGATGTTGTGCACCAGACCAGATGTAGCTTACGCACTAAGCGTGGTAAGCCGGTATCAGTCAGACCCAGGAGAGAAGCACTGGATAGCAGTAAAGAACATTCTCAAGTACCTGAGGAGGACTAAGGAGATGTTCTTGGTTTACGGTGGAAAAGACCTCAGGTTAGAGGCCTATGCTGATTCCTGCTTCCAGAGTGATAATGACGATTCCAAGTCCATGTCAGGTTATGTCTTTACCCTCAATGGAGGGGCGGTGTGCTGGAAGAGCTCCAAGCAGGACACCGTTACTGACTCGACGATGGAAGCGGAGTATATTGCTGCATGTGATGCCGCAAAAGAAGCGGTCTGGATGAAGAAGTTCCTAACAGAACTTCAGGTGGTTCCTACCATTGTTGATCCAATACCTCTGTATTGCGACAACAACGGAGCTATAGCTTTAGCGAAGGAACTAAGGTCCCATCAGAAGTCCAGACACATCTTAAGGCGGTATCACCTGATCAGGGAGATCATTGATCGTTGGGAGATCGAGGTTCGGAGAGTTGCTACTGAAGAGAACATTGCTGATCCATTCACGAAGGCCCTACCTCAGATTCAGTTCGAGAGGCTACTCAAGATCATCGGTCTTCAATATGCCAGTACATGGCCCTAGTGCAAGTGGGAGATTGTTAGTGTATATGCCCTAGGGGCCATTATTGTACATACTAGTTTGTATATTACTTAATGGAAGCTTGGGATATTCACATGTATATAACAGTGGGAGCAGCGGAAGTATAGTGGGCAAGTAGCTTATGTCTATTTATAGGCTTGAGCGGATATAGCGGAGATAAGATCATCTATTTTTGATGTGATAGTCATAGGTTTGACTTCATCGGAATAGGGGATGGATCTGTTGAGAAGGTAGTAGGGTGTGATGTCCTGGTATTTGGATAACATACACAGATTAGGAAGTAAAATTCCTATACTACAATCGGTTATATTGTGGTCGTCACACAGTTGTTTCTCCACAAAGGATATGGATATAATATCAGACATTTTTGGTTACTAGATCTATGGTTTTAGATCTAGATTTGGGTAGTTTCCCAATGTGGGTATTTTGACAGTATTCTAATGGTATTTAGAATAAATGACTCCTGGCATGGTGGTGTACCTGCAGTTGATGGAGTCACCCTCTCTAAAGGTGTCTTAAAGACTAAAGGAGAGAGGGATGTGCATGATTGGCAGATCACTTACTTAGGCAATTGAGTCAATCGTGAGATGTCAAGTACCACACCAGATGTTGATTTTGCACTAGATGCGATAAGTTTATATTAATCCAATCCTGGAGAAACATAAGGTAGCAGTTTTAGAACATGAATGGATGTTCTATGGATTTGATAATGGCAGCCTCCTTGTGGAGACGGTTATCATTCCAGGTTTCCAAGGTGACCTGGATTACAGAGTGATTGTCAGAGCTATAGTTTTCCCTCTAACGAGGGACAGTATTATGGACAGGTGGTCCAAGAGGATACTGTGGGAGGCATGGTGTGCGATACTGATTAGGTTCAGTTATCAATACAGTCTAAGAAGTTTGGATTTGGAGTTCATTTATGAACTAAGTCCCATCAGATATCCAGACATATTCTAAGACACCTATTACTCGATTCGGGAGATGGCTTTCTCCGCGAACTTGAGATTAAGAGAGACATAGAAAGAAACATCAGGGCGAATCCACTCACTGAGGCTATGAGTGTGCGACATCGCAATAATAGCCTTAAGTGCAAGTGGGAGATTGTTGGATATAGTGCCCTCTAAGTCAATTATTGGATCGCAGGTACGTGATTGCAATGATTGAGCGAGGACCTATACCGATATGACAGTCTTGCTCGAGATGATAGTATGTTATCTGGTTTGTATTTATCATTGTATACATGCTTTAGTTCACTATTGCATGTTGATAGAGCCCATAGGATTCTTGCTTGACTGCCAGCAGTATGATGGCGATCATATACATGGGAGCTGGGGTCTGTAAGCACATCCTTAAAGTGTCCCTAGTCGTGGGAGTTTCGAGACAGGGCATCGATACTCCAGAGTAGACTAGTGTATACAGTCGAGACCCCGACGAGGGGCAGTGGTCGGTCTCATAAGCCATTGGCGTCAGTTGGTTCACCTAAGATGTATACAGGTGCTCATTGAGTACACCGGATAGGACTCGCCGGGAACATGCTAGTTGGTATTATATATATCATCAGATAGCAGTTCCCTGGTGACATGTGTACAGGTTAGTTTGTCGACCTGAGATCGTCATTTGTCTCGTGTGAGTTCCCACTGTGCTTAGATTACTACCCTACCACGCTCAAAGGAGATGTGCAAACAGGTTTTAGTTGGGTACAGTCTCGAGCCATATGGAGGCAGTGAGCGGATCGACGGGGATTCGTCTCTCACGGTATTGGGGGTTGATGTCGCACAGTGCACGGGTGGCCATCACTAGAAATCCTCGGCCGAGGTAGTGGAGAATTATTGATTTGGATCAGTAGTATCTCGGGTAGTGATGGGCTTCATACCGACACGAATTATCGCGTTATTTGGGGTTTGACTTTATCCACCCCTCTAGACTCGATATGCGATACTCTTAGACGAACGGACCGGACTGTACGGATATTGTGACTGTTAGGCTTAGTAGGGTTTCTGGATGAGTTCGCTCGTCAGCTTCCCTTCCAATCTGTTAGTTATATGTATGCCCTAGAGGCCATTACTGTACATAGGATGTATATTGTAGTGGATGCTTGGACATATATAGGGAGGACTTTCTTGCTCGACATGATAGTATGCTATCTGGTTACTCTTTACCTTAGCGTGTATACTGGATGTCTCTCAGTTACATGTTGGGAAAGCCCTTAGGATGTGTACTTGACTACCTGGATTATGATGCGGATCATACTAGTGGGGACATGGTAGTCCATAAGTACATCCTTCAAGATCCCTAGTCGTGGGTGTGTCGAGACGGGGCATCGATATACCAGAGTAGACTAGCGTATACCTTCTCGACCCATACAGATGGGCGATGGATGATCCCATATCCATTGGTGTTTGACATCAGAGATGATATACGGGTGCTCAGTAAAGACTGGGTACACTGGACGAACTCGCCGAGAACTCCCAGATGGTATTATACCTCATGTCAGATGGCAGTTCTCTGGTGACACTGGTACAGAGTAGTCTGTTGACCTGAGATCGTCATAGAGTCTTGTGTGGTTCCCACTGTGCTTTGATTTCCACATTACCACGTCCAAGAGGGCGTGCAAAACGGTGGCTTTTGGGTACAGTCCCGAATCACATGGAAGCAATGAGCGATAGGAGGGGATTCGTCTCTCCCGGTATAGGGAGTTGATGTTGCGCTGTGTTCGATTGGCTATAACCGGAAATCCCTGGCCAGGATTGCTGAGATTTACTGGTAAGTGTTACCTGTAGTTTCTCGAACTGTTATAGACCTCATATCGACACGACTTATCGAGCTATTGGGGTCTGACGTTTACCACCCCTAGGCAAGATATGCGACATATCAGACGAACAGACCGGACTGTACGATAAGTGTTACTGGTTGGATTCACTGGAGTGTGAGCGGGCTTGCTCGTCGATCTTCTGATCGCTCAATACCCGGGTGGCCGTTACGTTTAGCAGACCGCTTGCGGCTTGTGGGTGCTTGATATGATCATCACCTGCTGCCGGCGTATTGACGAGTCTTTAGAGTCCTACACAGAGGTTTCCTGGCTTAAGCGAAACGAAATAGGAGCGCATATGAGATATGTGCGGGACCGAGAATAATGCGAGTTTGTGATACCGTATTCCATTCTCGCGATGAATGTATCGATTGGTTGTATGCGATATAACCTAGTTATCGAATCAAGGATTGATTCGATAAGCCGATACATTGGATATTAGTCGGTTATATGAGATATGACCGGATCGTTAAATCAAGTGTTCATTTAATGATTTAATGTATAATTAAATATTTGATATATTACTTTGCATTAACTAGTATCGGTTCATTTTAAATGGATTTTCTCACTTGATGTGCACATTGTATATGTGATATACTTTTGTACACTAGTTTGTATCATGTTTGATGATACATGCTAACTTGAGTATGTGTAAAGATTAAACCATGGTTGTGTCATGGTTAGGGTTTTCATTTTACTTATTTATTCATTTATTTATTTTCTTTTTGGCAAGAAATAAAATGGTTGCTACTTTTGTTTTATAATGAAAGTTCATGAAGGTTTGAAAGGTTGACCATTTTGTTTTTTTTCTTTAACCTAACCAGTCCACTTAACCATAGTTCATTCTCTACACTTGACCATGGTTGGATTATGATAAGTATTCATTTATTTTCTATTTGCAAATAACTTATCATAATATTCTATCATCTTCTTCATCATCTTCACCAAGAAGAAAAGCTTGCCTCCAACAATGGCAACTTGAGAAAAAGAGTGAGAAATCCAATTCTAAAGTGAACCCACTTCCTATTTCTTCATCCTCTACCTCTTGCCAAGTAGTATAGGGTGCTTTCTTCACAAGTTTCATGACTTGGTGAAGTGAGAGCTTGATCTTGTTATGCCTCGACGTAGATCATCTTCGGTATCGTAGTCGATGACCTAGCCCGCCCATTTCTCCGATGAAGCCGACGCTAGAGCTCGGGATCCGATGATCGAAGTGAGGAGACTTCATCGCGGAGCCATGGAGGTGGAGAACCGGATCTATAAAGGTTGTATTTCCGTTTACCTTTTAGTTAAGTTGTTAACTAGCTCGTAGTATCGCCTAAAATTCTAGTTAACGATCTAGTCTAGGGTTTCTCGGCACCGTAAAATTTGAAATTAGCATGGTTGATGCCTTGTGAGACCTCATTAGTGTGCCTAGGAACCCTTCAGTGGTATCAGAGCCTAACTAGAGCCTTAGGTGAAGCGTAGACGATGTTAGAAACCCGATCGAACCCGAAACCCCAATTTTTCCATGCTCTCTGGACTTTTTTCAAAAACCGGGTTTTTTCCTGATTAAAAATGCTTAAAAAATTCAGCAGGGAATTCTAAGAATTACGATGCAAAAATTATTTCATGATGCCTCTAAAGCGCGGCGGAACCACGGCAGAAGCCTGGCTTCTGCGGCGGTTCCGCGGCCACTTGATGGGATATGCCTCCAAAATTTGCACAGTAATTCATGCTTTCAGGTGCTGAGTTTTCTGGGAATTTTTAATTTGCACTCAAGAGTTGAGTTTTCTGGGGTGTATTGGAGCTTCGATGATTCGATCGGAAATTTCAAACGTCGTCTATGTGGTTTTCCGGATATTTTAGAATATGTTAAAAGATTCGACCGGATGTAAATACCCAATCTTTCCCCTGCCGGGAAATCTCCAATTGTTGGACTTTTCCGTAGTTTAATGACATTCTAAGTAGTGCAAGTAACGCGATGGTCCCTCTAGAAGACAACAAACCTTAGCTCGATTATGTGACCGTCTTGAACTGCCTTTTGAACCTTCGGGTTTGGGGAAGTACGGCGTGCCACATGTGAGGCGTTGGCTTGACCCTTCTACGGCTAGACCGTTGGTACTGAGGCATGAACTGAATATTTTTAGACTTATTTCATGTGTTGAGCTGTTTCGGGAAAACTTGGGTGTTCGATTATTCGATCGGAAAGTTTAACATTTTCTATTTATCCGGAATGTGATACAATAATTGGAATTCACAAGTAGTTATGAGATAACTGAATGAATGTTGTAAATCTAGCGGTTTAGTCTCACTTGATCGGTTGCTACGGAATTTTGATGTGATCAAAAGTCCGTCGCAATCACGTAGCGTACGCGGATACTCGCCGGGTAAACTTAATAGACAGCCTCACCCCATAGCCCCGACCAAGTGACTGTAGGAGAACCCCGTCGCCGAAAGCATCCGTTCGGGTGCTCGCGGCTGCGGTGTTCCGCCTTGGTGCACTTCGTCGACGGCGTCGGAGGTGCAGCCGCCTACTAAAGTTTGCGACGAGCATTCGATCAGCATGTCGGGAATCCTGTTGAATTGCCCGACATGATATTGAAAAGTGTTTTCGATAATGAGACTAAAATGCAGGGTTTGTAATTGTTAGGCATGCGATGTCTAAGGAATTCATTTGATTAGGCATGCGATGTCTATGGAGGTTGCGGATTCCAACAGTTGTAGTTTTACACTTTCTTTTCTGTGACCGTAAGTGTAATATGTGATATCGCCGGTTTCGTTGCTATATGTCAACGACAATTGGGATGTGCATATTTACTTACGTTGATGACATGTGATGTTATGTGTTGCTGGATATGTTATATTGGATCGTCGTGTTTGAATAGCCGGTTTTTTTTATGTGAGATGAGTGTTTTTCATTTTCATTCATGTAAAAAAAACTTGTATGTAATATTCTTTTATTGGGGCACTTCCAGGTTGCGGAAGTTGTCACCTTTTGTATATTATTTACTTTTCCGCACTAGGATAGACCTAAGGAGGAGGGCACAAGTAACCGGGTTGTGGAGTCCAGTGGGAGACCAACTCGAGGAGTCGAGTCCGGGTCTCCTAACTCTAGAATTGGTAGGGTTGCTTGCCGCTCTCGTAGGGGTTTAGGGGTGTGGGTTTGGCTATTCATCGCGACCGTGGAATCCGTGTTTTATACTGGCTCGTATTGAAAACACGGACGTCCTAGTATATCCAATATTTCATATATGTTTCTTCTGCTGCGATATCTGTGATGTGATCATGTGATGTTCTGTGATAGATACAGTATATAGTATATATGATATATTATATAGACGTTACTTATGTTTTACACCCGCGCTAGCCCTGTCGCGCTCTGTCGTTAGTTACCTAACCTAACGGTGCACGAGGGGACATCGAGACGAATGCGGATGGCATAAGTGTATGTCGTATTTATCTGTGATGTTTAGGTACTTAAATGATGCGACTTCATTAATGTGATTAATGAAAGAAAAGAAACCTAAAGATGTTGTAGAATCGAATTTAAAAAATAAAACAGGTAGCTACAGTTCTTGCTTTGCACAACAGTGTATATGATATATCCTGCACCTTATTCGATAAGGAAAGGACCGAGATCCCTTCACCGGGAGTGACTCCTTTAGCAATAACTGGCAGATGCTACACACTCGGTTTGTATTTTGATTGCTTTTAAGAGTTTATGCTTTGCACAGTGATATATATGATATATCCCGCACCTCATTCGACGAGGAAAGGACCGACGATCCCTTCACCGAGAGTGACTCCTTTAGCAAAACTAGAAAAGCCTCAAAAACACTCCATTTTAAAATCATTTGATTCTACAACGATATCAAGTTCATTACGCAATAGGTTTTCAGAAAACCTGCCGTAGCCCTCCGTCATTTCAGATAAGTTGTATATAGTATCCGTGTTGCATTTGTTGGCTTTCGTCAAGGTGCAATGTGCGGTAGCTATATGCTGCTTATCTGCTGCATACGATGCGATTGGATTAGGGTAGTCGTGCGGTTTTGTTGGCTTTCGTCAAGGGTCGTGCGGGTGGGTTTAATTCAATCAGGAAATGACGGGTTGAACTTGACTAGCGGGCTATGGTTTGTTGGCTTTCGTCAAGGTCATAGCACGTTAGGGGCAAAATATTATCGGGAATTTCAAGTGTTGAAATTTGCAATGAGATTGCATACCTTCTATGAGATAGTTGGATCCCGATACCCGCTGCGAGTAATTGTTACTCCTGGGAGAGTTTTACACATTACAATTAGCCAATCAAGTAGGTGTGTAGAAAGGTGTCAACGGGGTTACGCTTCTGGGAAAACGAGGTTTACATTAATTAGGTTCGTGCGAAAGCACGGTGGACCTCCCTCAAAGTACCGACACTGGCCTGGCTGAAAGATTGGCGAACTTGTATCGTGTAATTAATCCCGGCTAGTCTTTCCTTTTAGGGTTTGAAGGAAGATTTGATAAAAAGCAGTGGGAGCCATCCTGATTAGATAAAATAATAACCAATCTATTCTTGCAAGAGCGCACGCTGAGTGTTTTCTTCTCTCTCTCTCCTGGTAGCGACCATGTCACGCCTTAATCAAGATAATAATACGGATTATTGACCGAACCCGCTTGTTATACTGAGCTGGGGAACGTTGGTCCCGCTCCAACTTATAATTGTTATAAGACAGAGCAGGAAATTGGGGAATACCAGATTTCCCGTGCCGCCCAAACGAGGAAAGTGCATATGATGCATTATCTTCGGGTGTGTTCGTTACACAGAACTGTTTCTCAATATTCTTTACGTCCTGGGTATATGATACCAGATCAGGATCCCAGATATGTAATCTGTTACGTGGGCTACAGATAGGTAAAGAACTGAGAACGGGTGATAAGTTTCATGAGGCAGAAAACGGGGCAAGTGTTGCAGCCAAGTCTGTTGGTCTCTGTCACCCTGTATTACCAATACATTGATTTTGAACGAATTATTAGATACCGAACCTGATATACAAAATCATATCAGTCTCTTTATTAGTAAAGAAATGATAAAATTTTGTATTGTTGGATAACGTTTTGAACATTTCCTATATCAAAAGTTGTTCGGTTCAGGCACGTTATCTAAAAGCATTGATGTTCTAAATTAAACTACAGTTCTTAGTATATAGAACACACACAAGAGGAAGAGTTCAGAAATGAACGAATCCTTCTTGAGGCATTGTAGACTAGGTCACATCAATGCGACCCGACTGGCTGAAGTTACATTTTAGATGCATATTTAAATCAGTTTGAATTTACATCTTGTGAAACTTGCCAGTCATGTCACAAAGATAAAATGACCATAGCTCCGTTTACTGGAAACAGAGAAAGAGTTAGTAAACTCTTGGGATGATACATGTTGATGTATGTTAGGTCCCCAGTCTACACATGCCAAGACCGGTTCTTTGTACTTCATTACATCCTCTGATAATCTCTCGAGATTCAGACATATGTTCCAGTTGAAACACAAGTCCGAACCTTTTGAAATATTCACAGAATATAAGTTAGAAGTAGAGAACCAAATACGGGTATAAGTATTATGTCCTTTGATGTGATCGAGGAGGAGAATACTTGAGCACGGAAATCCTGGACTATTCTAAAGGAGAAAGAGATTCTTTCTCAGCATTTCTCCTCTGTATACACCATAGCACGATGGTATATCGAGGCAGAGCAATCACACCCTATATGATAAGGTGTGCTCTATGATGAGTACTACTGAGTTACCTTTTTCCTTTTGGGAGTTATGCACTTGAGAAGCTGCATACCTATTGAATAGGGTTCCGATCAAATCAGTTGCCTACCACTTCATATATGATATGGAAAGGGAAGAGCCCATATCTTAAATTTGTTAAGATTTGGGGTTGTCCGGCCTATGTCTAAAAAGAAAAATCCGGACAAGCTCGAGGCAAGGTCAGTTATGTAGAACTGGAAATGTTCCAGCTATACAAACTGCAACTAATAATTTGACAGAACCAAAGGATTCAGTAGATTCCAACGAACCCCAGCCTCTCCGCCGATCTAGTAGGGTTCCTCACCAACCTGAGAGTTACTTCGGTTTCTCTATGACAGTAGGAGCGAGGATTGCATCATGAGATGATGACCCAACTAGTTTTGAGCTGGCCATCAAGAGTAGGGACTCTGTAAGAATGGCTGGATGCTTAGCAATCTGAGATGGAATCCTTATACACCAACAAAGTATGGACTTTAGTTGCTATATCTGAAGGGTTAAATCCCCATCTGGAGCAAGTATATTTTGAGAAGATTACTTGGTGTACATGGAAAAGTTGAGACTTTCAAAGCTAGACCTGTTAAAGGTTTTCGTCATCGACCAGGCGTGGATAATGATGAAACCTTTTTCCAGTGCCTATGCTTAAGTCCATCCAGATCCTACTTGCTACGGCTACATACCATGACTATGATATCTGGTGGTTGGGTGTCATGACAGCTCTTCTAAAATGATGTTTTGGAAGAGAGCGTCTATAAGTACACAGCCAGAGGGCCTCGTAGACAGTGGGAGCAGCGGAAACGTGTGCAAGATGTTTTATGTGATAAAGCAGGCATCGCGGAGTTGGAACATCTGTTTTGATGAGTTAGTCAAACAGTTTGACATCATCAAAATGGTAGATGAACCTTGTATATACAAAAAGGTAGTAGGGAGTATGGTAATGATCCTCGTAGAGTACGTGGATGACATACTCTTGATATGGAAGGAGTTTCCTATGCTACGCTCTGTCAATCTTCGCTTATCACAAAGATTCTCCACTTAGGATCAAAGTGATACCTCATAAATCCTGAGTTTTCATCTATGAGATAGATGTAAATGGATGTTAGGATACTCACTAGATATAGTGAGATGGTATCAATCGATCCTGGGGAGAATCACTGGAAAGGTTCCAGGGTGATAAGGACGACTGAATGTCAGTCACAGGCATTGTCTTTACCCTCAGTAAAGGGACGGTATGTTAGAAGAGTTCCAAGCTAGATACCGTGGCATACTAGACGATAAAGGCTGTATACATCGCTACTTAAGATGCTACCAAAGAGGCTTTCTGGGTGTATATATGTTCATGAGATGAACTTAGTTCCTCCCATTGTGTGACAATGGAGTTGTGGCTTATGCCAAGGAACGTCCGTCTCATCAGTGATCCAGATATAATTCTTAGGCAGTGTCACCTGATCAAGGAGATGGTTGATCTCCAGGGTGATCGAGGTTAGGAGAGCAGACTCAGAGGATAACACAGCGGATCCACTCACGAAGGCCTATTCGCAGAGAGAGACTTTTATGGGATGGTTGAGTATGAGATACTACAACCACTGCTACAGATGGCCCTAGTGCAAGTGGGAGATTGTTAGTTATATGTATGCCCTAGAGGCCATTACTGTGCATAGGATGTATATTGTAGTGGATGCTTAGACATATATAGGGAGGACTTTCTTGCTCGACATGATAGTATGCTATCTGGTTACTCTTTACCTTAACGTGTATACTGGATGTCTCTCTGTTACATGTTGGTAAAGCCCTTAGGATGTGTACTTGACTACCTGGACTATGATGCGGATCATACTAGTAGGGACATGGTAGTGCATAAGTACATCCTTCAAGGTCCCTAGTCGTGGGTGTGTCGAGACGGGGCATCGATATACCAGAGTAGATTAGCGTATACCTTCTCGACCCATACAGATGGGCGATGGATGATCCCATATCCATTGGTGTTTGACATCAGAGATGATATACGGGTGCTCAGTAAAGACTGGGTATAATGGACGGACTCGCCGAGAACTCCCAGATGGTATTATACCTCACGTCAGATGGTAGTTCTCTGGTGACACTGGTACAGAGTAGTCTGTTGACCCGAGATTCATAGAGTCTTGTGTGGTTCCCACTGTGCTTTGATTTCCACCTTACCACGTCCAAGAGGGCGTGCAAAACGGTGGCTTTTGGGTACAGTCCCAAATCATATGGAGGCAATGAGCGATAGGAGGGGATTCGTCTCTCCCGGTATAGGGAGTTGATGTTGCGCTGTGTTCGATTGGCTATAACCGGAAATCCCTGGCCAGGGTTGCTGAGATTTACTGGTAAGTGTTACCTGTAGTTTCTCGAACTGTTATAGACCTCATATCGACACGACTTATCGAGCTATTGGGGTCTGACGTTTACCACCCCTAGACAAGATATGCGACATATCAGACGAACAGACCGAACTTTACGGTAAGTGTTACTGGTTGGATTCACTGGAGTGTGAGCGGGCTTGCTCGTCGATCTTCTGATCGCTCAATACCCGGGTGGCCGTTACGTTTAGCAGACCGCTTGCGGCTTGTGGGTGCTTGATATGATCATCACCTGCTGCCGGCGTATTGATGAGTCTTTAGAGTCCTACACAGAGGTTTCCTGGCTTAAGCGAAACGAAATAGGAGCGCATATGAGATATGTGCGGGACCGAGAATAATGCGAGTATGTGATACCGTATTCCATTCTCGCGATGAATGTATCGATTGGTTGTATGCGATATAACCTAGTTATCGAATCAAGGATTGATTCGATAAGCCGATACATTGGATATTAGTCGGTTATATGCGATATGACCGGATCGTTAAATCAAGTGTTGATTTAATGATTTAATGTATAATTATATATTTGATATATTAATTTGCATTAACTAGTATCGGTTCATTTTAAATGGATTTTCTCACTTGATGTGCACATTGTATATGTGATATACTTTTGTACACTGGTTTGTATCATGTTTGATGATACATGCTAACTTGAGTATGTGTAAAGATTAAACCATGGTTGTGTAATGGTTAGGGTTTTCATTTTACTTATTTATTCATTTATTTATTTTCTTTTTGGCAAGAAATAAAATGGTTGCTACTTTTGTTTTATATTGAAAGTTCATGAAAGTTTGAAAGGTTGACCATTTTGTTTCTTTCCTTTAACCTAACCATTCTACTTAACCATAGTTCATTCTCTACACTTGACCATGGTTGGATTATGATAAGTATTCATTTATTTTCTATTTGCAAATAACTTATCATAATATTCTATCATCTTCTTCTTCATCTTCACCAAGAAGAAAAGCTTGCCTCCAACAATAGCAACTTGAGAAAAAGAGTGAGAAATCCAATTCTAAAGTGAACCCACTTCCTATTTCTTTATCCTCTACCTCTTGCCAAGTAGTATAGGGTGTTTTCTTCACAAGTTTCATGACTTGGTGAAGTGAGAGCTTGATCTTGTGATGCCTCGACGTAGATCATCTTCGGCATCGTAGTCGATGACCTAGCCCGCCCATTTCTCCGATGAAGCCGACGCTAGAGCCCGGGATCCGATGATCGCTGTGAGGAGACTTCATCGCGGAGCCATGGAGGTGGAGAACCGGATCTACAAAGGTTGTATTTCCGTTTACCTTTTAGTTAAGTTGTTAACTAGCTCGTAGTATCGCCTAAAATTCTAGTTAACGATCTAGTCTAGGGTTTCTCGGCACCGTAAAATTTGAAATTGGCATGGTTGATGCCTTGTGAGACCTCATTAGTGTGCCTAAGAACCCTACAGCAATCAATACATAGGCAACCGTTACGTACAGCTTGTACCTCTGATGTGCTAGAGATTATACCCAGTGCCAGTGTATTGATGAGTCATTAGAGTCCCCCACAGACAGTTTCCCAAGTTCGGGCGAAACGTTGTAGAGGTCGTATGGTTTTATGGCAAGGTTCGGAAAATGCACGTACGTTTACACACGTGTCATATTTCGGGCAGATAACACTGGTAGGCTTTGGTTTAAGCCGGATCCGAGTATTATACTGTGTAGATATAATATCTTTGTCTCAGTTGCATTTGTATTCAGTCGTAATACAAATGCGGGTATGTTTATACTATTACAGGGTTATCCTGAAATTCGTTTCGGGGTCGCTTTTGGAAGTTGCCAGTTTCCAGTTTTCTATCGCCCGTCTTTAACATTCGGTTAAAGACGGATTTATCTTTTCTTTGGGTGAGTCATAGGGTGAGTCATGTGTATGGAAGCTTCTAGTTGGTGACTAGGATGGTGAGGTGGCTTAGTGCATTAATGGAGCATTTAATGAGTGGATGACTAAGTGTTATAAATCATTGTTTCATTAAATGATTAGTGCAAGGTTTTTAGATGAATCATTCATCTCATTTAATGTTGTGGTCACCCCCCTCTCCTACAAGAGATTTACTGGTAAGTGTTACCAGTAGTTTCTCGACCCGTTATGAGCCTCACATCGGCATGGCTTATCGGTTATTGGGGTCTGACGTTTACCACCCCTAGACTTGATATGCGACATATCGGACGAGGAGAACGGACTACGGCAAGTGTTACCGTCAGGCTTTTGCAAGAGTTGGAGCGGGCTTGCTTGCTGATCTTCTGATCGCTCAATACCCGTGTAGCCGTTACGTCCAGCTAGTACTGCTGACGGCTTGTGGGTGCTTGATGTGATCATTACCTACTGCCAGCGTATTGACGAGTCTTTAGAGTCCTACATAGAGGTTTTACTGGCTCAGGAAAAACGAAATAGGAGCGCATATGTGATAAGTGCGGGACCGAGAATAATGCGTGTATGTGATACCGTATTCTATTCACGCGACTTAAGTATCGTTCGGTTATATGTGTATGGCCGGGTTATCGAATCAAGGGTTGATTCGATAAGTCGATGCATTGAATGTTAGTCGATTATATGTGATATATCCGGATTATTAAGTCAAGTGTTGATTTAATAATTTAGTGTATAATTGTATATATGATATACTAATTTACATTAACTAACATTGGTTCACTTGAGCATTTGTTTTTCTCACTTGTGCACAACATAATATATATATGTGATTTATATTAAAATGTGTTTTCATTTTAAATCATGGTTGTTGAGACATCAAACATGGGTGTGTAAGACATACACCATTCTATTTGTGATAATGTGTTTTATTATTTAAAGTGAAAACAAAATTAGTGGAATATTAGTTGAAAGCATGAAGCAAGTGGAAGCTTGTGGATGCTTTGACTAAGTCCATTAGATTTGTTTTACTTAAGATATTTAGTAACCTAACCATCATAATTAGCCATGGTTATGTCTCTACATGAGTTAGTATATGATACTCACTCACCATGGTTCACTCTCTCACTTGATCATTATTCTCATTTCATTTTGGTTCATCTTCTTCCTCAAGCTCAAATAGCTTGCTAGGGTTTTGATTAAGTGAGAAAGCAAAGTGAGAAAAGAAATTCTAAAGTGAGCCTACTTCCTATTTCATCATCCTCTACTAGACTAGCACTTTAGTTTAGGGTGTTTGCTTCACTAATTCATTAGTTAGTGAAGTAGAAGCTTAAGTTAGTATTCCCTCGACGTAGATCATTTTTGGCCTTGAAGACTTCAAGTAAGATCGCACATTTCTCTACGCGAAGCCATGCAAGAGTCCGGGAGTTCGAGGACCGCAGTGAAGGGACTACTACAAGGAGCTTATGAAATGAAGGACCGATCTACAAAGGTTGTATATCCTTTTTCACTTAGATAGTAAATGGTTTACCGTGTTTCCGTATTGTATTCTAGTTAACGATCATGTTTAGAGTTCCTTTTAATGGCAAAGATTTTAAAATGGCATGGACGATGCCTCTGTTGGAGATAGTGCCCTCAGAGTCAATTATTGGATCACAGGCACGTGATTGCAATGATTGAGGGAGGACCTATCCCGGTAGGGCAGTCATACTCAAGATGATAGTATGCTATCTGGTTTATCTTTATCATCGTGTACTGCTTTAGGTGACCCTACAGGTCACTATTGCACGTTGATAGAGCTCCTAGGATTCTTGCTTGACTACCAGCAGTATGAGGGCGATCATATACGTGGGAGCTGGAGTCTATAAGCACATCCTTAAAAGGTCCCTAGTCGTGGGAGTTTCGAGACAGGGCATCGATACTCCAGAGTAGACTAGTGTATACAGTCGAGACCCCGACGAGGGGCGGTGGTCGGTCTCACAAGCCACTAGTGTCAGTTGGTTCACCTAAGATGTATACAGGTGCTCATTGGGTTATGAGTACACCGGACAGGACTCGCCGGGAACCTGCTAGTTGGTATTATACCTGACGTCAGATAGTAGTTCCCTGGTGACATGTGTACAGGTTAGTTCATCGACCTGAGATTGTCATTTGTCTCGTGTGAGTTCCCACTGTGCTTTGATTACTACCCTACCACGCTCAAAGGAGACGTGCAAACAGGTTTTAGTTGGGTACAGTCCCGAACTACATGGAGGCAGTGAGCGGATCTACAGGGTTCGTCTCTCCCGGTATTGGGGGTGAGGTCGCGTTGTGTCTAGGAGAGCCAGTACATGAAAAGTCCTTGGCCAAGAAAGGAGATTTACTTGTAGGTATTCCAGTAGTATCTCAGGGTGTTCTGGGCTGCACTCCAACATGACTTGTACCGCTTTTGGGGGTCTGACTTTTACCAACCCCCTAGGCTCGCCATGAGATGCTCATAGACGAACGGACCGGACTGTACGGATATTGTCACTGACAGGCTTAGTAGGGTGTCAGGATGAGTTCGCTCATCGACGTCCCTTTTGGTCAATAGCTGGTGGCCCGTCACGTATGGCTAATACCTCTGACGTGCTAGTGGTTAAATCCACAGCCATAGTATTGACGAGTCTTTAGAGTCCACCACACACACAGTTACTCAAGTTTCGGGCGAAACGCTGTATAGGCCGGATGGAGATATGGCAGGGTTCGATCAGATACGTGCGGTATTGCACGGATCGTGATCGGACGGTTTTTACTAGCCGGCTTTGGCTTAAGCCGGATCCTAGTATTAGATAGTGTAGATTTTGTCTCTTTGCATTTGTGTTCAGTGGGAATACAAATGCGGGCATGTATATGCAGTAGAAGGGTTTTCATGTAATTTATTACGGGATCGGTTTTCTGAAGTTGCCAGTTTGCATTCCGTTCCGGCCGGTTTTCCATTGTTCCTTCACTGCCGGATTTTCTGATGGAGGGGGTTATTTGCAGTTGTGCAAATAACTTATTTGTGGAGGGGCTATTGTGATTGTGGCTTCTATCATCATGAGATTCCTTTTGAATCAATCCTAGCATTTATTGTGATGGTTTTGTGAAAGGATAGAAATGAGAAATGGGTGTGACCATTTTCTTTTTTCTTTTATCACACCTTATTCTCTTTTGAGATAATTGATTCCCTCCACCATTCTTATGAGAGGCCGGCCACTTTGGTGGGAGAGAGAGGTTTCATTATGGATGAGGGAAATTGATTCATATCTTTTTCATGCTTGCAAAAATATTTACACCATCTTTCTCCCAAAGTTCTTTTCTCCTCCACATCAAATGGCAACTTCTCTACCCAAAGAGACAATGGTTTCTACACTACATCTACAGCAAATCTTGGACGCGTCGGCTATCCAAGTTCGCGCCCGAGTTGCCTCGGTCCAGAGGTGGGAGTCCGTAAAAGAAATCGGCTACGTGGTGCCCTTTCCGACGAGGAGGTGATGGACGGAGATTCCGCGGGAGATCAGAGTGGAGACGAAGACCGAAAGACACGGATCGCTTGGTATAACTCTCTACCCATCTTTTAGTATGCTAGTAGCTAGGTTAATGGCCCGATCCGGGTTAAAAGTGCGCGGTGGTGCCGGTTTGCAAGTTTCGCAAAGTTTTTCGTTTCCGCGTTTCCGGCGTCGGATCGATGGCCGGGGCGCCGCCGTGCACTTACATTGGTATCAGAGCCACACCATTAACCTAGCCTAGCTTGCTCTAGTATGTTTAAAGACTCGATCGAACGGATTTTCCGAAAACCCGATAACACATGCACAGTTTCTGTCGAAATTTTTTTGGGCTCTAAAAATTTTTCAGGGTGTTTCAGAAATGTGTGCAGGGTATATGGAGAACACTGTAGAAAAATGGTCACGTGATGCCACTATATCGCCGTGGAACCGCGGCCTTAACCCCCTTTTGGCCGAGGTTCCACCGCCGAAAAGTGTCATCATTGCTCCAGATTTCTACATTAGTTCTCTTACTTGAGCACGGGGCTTTTGCAATATTCTTTTTGGGCCCAGATTTTCTGTGAGTGCTACAGTAGTGCTTGGGGCCCACTTCGATAAATTTGTTCGATCAGATATTTTAAATATGCTAGTTCACAGTATTTACATTATATCTACGACCGTGAATGTCATTCGATCGGTAAATCTTATCTAACTGCTATAGCCCTTTTAGACGGATTTGCGAATGTGACATTCACGTTGATATTCTGTGTTCTGCTGTGATGTTGCGGATTGGTCGTGGGGGATAGCCTGGATGCAATGTTAGTACAGTTTTGTTTTATATGTACATTTGATATTGCGGGACGAGCGTCCGACATGTGGACTGCCGTCACTGCCTGTTTGTATTATTCTTTTGGGGCACGACCGGGTCGAGGTCGATGTACCCGTTGTATGTATATTTTACTTACTATACTAGGATTACCCCGCGGAGGGGTGCACGGATAGCCGGGTTCTAGAGGGCAATGGGCCTGCATTTCATGGCGTTGAGATGGAGGGGGCTTTACTCTAGAATTGACGGGCTATTCGCCGCACTCGTAGGGGGTACAGGTTGACCCAAGGAGGGGTGCCCAAGTTACCGGATTCCATGAAGTGCTCGGTGGTCCATTCACGTTGCTGAAGGGGGCTGCCTCACTTCAGGTTTTGGCAGGTAACTTTCCGCGCCCATATGGGTCTAGGATTTCATTGCACAGGCTATCCACACAACCAGGGGAACGTCGGGTTTCAGTAGAGGCTCTATGAAACCCGGGGATCCCAGATATCTGTATTGTTCGGTGATGTTGTACATTTCTGTGATGTTGCATTTTATCACGCCTTGAGCGAAATATTATATATTGATATATATACTAGTAGATATTGTATATGTTTTGCATCCGCGCTAGTCCATTCCCCGCTCTATCGTTAGTTAAGTAACCTAACGGGTGATGACGGGATCCAGTGGCGAATGCGGATGGCATATACGTACATCATTATTTTCGTTCTTTTGTGGTGTGATCAATTGATGTGACCGCGTTGATTTGGATCAATGCAAGATAAACAAACCTATTTTGATGTTGTTGGAACACTTTTTCAAAAAGCTGTTATTGCAAGGGCGTTCTCTTTTGTTTTGCATCGTGGTATTCAGTTGGAATATCCTGCTCCTCAGTCGACGAGGCAAGGGCCGAGATCCCTTCACCGGGAGTGATCCCTTGGACAAAAGTTTGCGTCAGGGCAATAACTTCACTATAGCCGATTACTTTTGCTTTGCATCGTGGTATTCAGTTGGAATATCCTGCACCTCATTCTACGGGGAAAGAGCCGAGACCCCTTCACCAGGAGTGACCTCTTTAGCAAAGGTTTTCATCACTATATTTTTAAAAGCTATCCGGTTCCTTCAATGATATCAAGTTCATTACGTTAAAGGTTTTCGCCAGAAACCATTCGTAGCCCTCCGTCATTTCAAAACGGTAGCACTTAGTATTCATGCTATGTATGTTGGCCTTCGTCAAGGCATAGTGTATAGTAGTTATTTGCTACTTTTCTGCAGCATAGATAGATGCGTTGGTTTGGGACAGTCGTACTACTATTTTGGCCTTCATCAAGGGTATGTACGGGTGAGTTCAAATTAACCTGGACAATGACGGGTAGAACTTGACATGTGACTTATGATATGTTGGCCTTAGTCAAGGTCATAAGAGCATGGGGCAAAAATCCACATCAGGAGTTTCTAAAGAAACTGAAACTTGCCAGATATGCGCATACCTTCTGGAGTGTGATAACGTGAGCGGATTCCGTCACGTTATCATGCGATGATAGTTGGATCCCGATTTCCACTGATGAGTTGGTTTACTCCTCGGGTGATCCCGGCTAATTCTTCTTTCAGGTTTGGGGAAGAATTTGACGTTACAGTGGGAGGTTTCCAGATTAGATAAAGTGATAACCATTCTGATCTAGGTTAGAGTGCACGCTGAGTGTTTCTTTTCTCTCTCTCTTTGGTAGCGACCATTGACCCAACCCAAGACTATGACTCAGTGACCAAGTTTAACCGAACCTTCTTACAAGACTGGCTTTTGGATTGTCAGAGTTGCATACCTCATTGCCACTCCTACTTTTACCCTTTTCTTCAGGACACCCCGTATTACTACGAACGTCCACTTCCATTGGACAAAACCATCGTATGGTTATATACGAACTCGAAGGAATTCGAGGATGGTTTCCGGTTCTGGAGAAAACGAATAGGACTATTCAGTTGTCTTTTCCTTCTACCTTCTCTCAGGTTGCGAGTACTCCTTGGTTTAGGAGATAGTACACCTATTACGCAAATTGGATAGTTTTCTTCTAAATCTTAGGCTGGTGCCGAACGGTGGGGAATGAAGAAAACCAATTAGCCTAAACGGTGTACAGAAGGTATTAAGTTAAGACAAAGAAAGGGATTAGTAAGAGGGCAAAGTAAATTGCGACTGCTATTTACGACCAAACCAAATATTTCTTCGCCAATCCTAAATCACCTTTGTATTTCTCCAGGACAATCCGTATCACTACGAAGATCACAGTTTATTGGATAATCCATCGTATGGTTATATACGAACTCGAAAGGAACTTGTTCCAGTTCGGGGATGGATTCTGGTTCAGGTGAAATAGGAGTAAGGTTTATTCGGTTGTCTTTTATCTTCACCTTCTCTCGCATTGTGAGTTCTCCTAGGACTAGGACAGTACACCCATTTTGCTCATTGGATTTTCTTCTTCCAAACCATAGGCTGGTGCCGAACGGTAGGGAAGGAAGAAAACCATTTGACCAAAAAGGGTGTACAGAAGGTAATGACTAAAGACATATAAAGGGATTTGGAGAGGTGGAAAAGAATTATACAGTTATAGTTGTGAATCTGGATAATGGAAGTGACATTACTAGGAATACCAGGATACCCCATCGAAACATTTTAATGTTTCAGTTTCACTGTGTACTGTTAAAAGAAAACTGATTTCCCAATTAGTCACTTGCTCCAGGGTATGTATTTACCAGGTTTGATTCTCACATCTGTATGGTTTTACAGATGATGAGTGGGAGTAAGTTATTGGGGATTAGGTGATCATCCTCATTATATCGGAATTCGTTGTAATTAGTGATATTTGAGGAAATCGCCTGGGCTGTTTGCCGGTCGGCAAATATTTGGTTTTGAATATCCGTTCTTGTCCACCAATTTCAAATTGATATATCTGTACGTCTATTTTCATAGAGTGAGATATACCTTTTTGAAATTATGTCTATGACATTTACCTATATCAGTGGATGGTTAGGTAAGGAGCATTGAACAACGGTGTAATTCTTCTTAACCATAAGTACAGTTTTCAACCTACGACACACAGTGAACGAGTCATTTGAGTCAAGGGACTTGTACAGAGTATTGTATATTGTCCAGTGTCCATTAGGACAGAGGGGTTGGTCCTCGTACTATATTCTGTTTACTTATGACTTCTCTAGTTCTTAGACATGTGTTTTGTAGAAATGCAAGGTCTAAGTTTTGAGGAGTTATAGGTATAAGAATAAAGTAGAGAACCAGATATTGCAAGTATCGGGATTCTTCAAAGTGATCGAAGATGTAGATACTTGTATATGGTATTCAGTTGATAGTAATGGTTAAGAGATCTTTCTTCTCTTTCAGGTTACTCATAATTGGAAGCATTCCTAAGTTGAGTAACGCTGATCGGCCTCCTTCCATTTAGTTGACATGCACTGGTGACAGCTGCATGATTTGAATCTGGTTCAATTAAATCAGTGCCTCTGTTTCTATATTGGATATAGAACAGTTCATATCTTGATATTGTTAAGGTACGGGGAGTTGTCTGGCTTATGCTTAAAACCAGACTCCGGATAACTCAAGGCACGTTTCTGTAATGGCTGTTTGTGGGTTGACCCGGGCTATGACGAGGGTTGAATTTCTACCATCTAGAAGATCAATAGTGATATTGTTCCAGACTCGCCACAGTTTTAACAAAAATGGATTTTTTCAGAAAACAGTAGTGGGAGTATGGTAGAACTGGAAGTGATTCCAGAACCGCAAACGATTACTGAAGATTTGATAAGAACCTATAGATTCAATCTGGTTTGACATTCCATTAGCCACTCCGCAGATATGGTGGGTAACCTCAGGCGCTCGAGAGGTAGTTTGGTACGCTCAAGGACGGTGGCAGGGAGGTTCTTGTTTACCCAGACTTGCTATTGCTGTTGTTCCAGACAGTAAGACCCGGCAGGAGGATGAGTATAGCGTCGTTCTAAACTGGCTTTAGAAGTGTACGTCTATATGACTCTGCCAGAGGGTTGTCGTAGTCAGTGGGAGCAGCGGAAGCATGGTGGACAAGTGGCTTATGTCTATTTATAGACTAAAGCAGATATAGCGGAGATAGATCATCTATTTCTGACGTGACAGTCATAGGTTTGACTTCATCAAAATAGGGGATGGATCTGTTAAGAAGGTAGTAGGGTGTGATGTCCTGGTATTTGATGACATACATAGAGTAGGAAGTGAAATTCCTATACTACGATCGGTTATACTTTGGTTGTCACACAATTGTTTCTCCACACATGACTTGGATATTATATCAGACATTCTGGTTACTAGATCTATGGTTTTAGATCTAGATTTGGGTGGTTTCCCAATCTGGGTACTAGGACAGCATTCTATGAGTATTTAGAATGGATGACTCCTGGCACCGGGAGAGACGAATCCCCTGCCGATCCGCTCACGTGCCTCCATATGGCTCGGGACTGTACCCAAAAGCTACCTGTTTGCACGACTCCTTTGAGCCGTGGTAGGGTAGAAATCAAAGCACAGTGGGAACTCACACGAGACAAATGACGACCTCAGGTCGATGAACTAACCTGTACACATGTCACCAGGGAACTGCTATCTGACGATAGGTATAGTACTAACTAGCAGATTCCCGGCGAGTCCTGTCCGGTGTACTCATAGCCCAATGAGCACCTGTATACATCTTAGGTGATCCAACTGACACCAGTGGCTTGTGAGACCGGCCACCGCCCCTCGTCGGGGTCTCGACTGTACACACTAGTCTACTCCGGAGTATCGATGCCCTGTCTCGAAACTTCCACGACTAGGGACCACAATTAAGGATATGCATATAAACTACCCAACTCTCACGTATATGATCGCCATCATACTGTTGGTAGTAAAGCAAGATCCTAAGGGCTCTATCAAAGTGTAACATGCAATCAGTCACCTGAACATGTACACGACTGATAAAGGCAAACCAGATAGCATACTATCATCTCGAGTAAGACTGTCCTACCGGGATAGGTCCTCCGCAATCATTGCGATCCAATAATTGACTATGAGAGCACTATCTCCAACAGAGTACTCCTTGGTTTAGGAGTAGTACACCTATTAGGCAAATTGGATAGTCTTCTTCAAAACCTTAGGCTGGTGCCGAACGGTGGGGAATGAAGAAAACCAATTAGCATAACGATGGTGTGCAGAAGGTATTAAGTTAAGACAAAGCAAGGGATTAGTAGGAGGGCAAAGCAAATTGTGACTGATATTCACGACCAAACCAAGTATTTCTTCGCCAATCCTAAATCACCTTTGTATTTCTCCAGGACACTCCGTATCACTACGAAGATCCACAGTTTATTGGATACTCCATCGTATGGTTATATACGAACTCGAAAGGAACTTGTTCCAGTTCGGGGATGGATTCTGGTTCAGGAGAAATAGGAATAAGGTTTATTCGGTTGTCTTTTATCTTCACCTTCTCTCGTTTTGCGAGTGCTCCTAGGATTAGGACAGTACACCCATTATGCTTATTGGATAGTCTTCTTCCAAACCATAGGCTGGTGCCGAACGGTAGGGAAGGAAGAAAACCATTTGGCCTAAACGGGTGTACAGAAGGTAATGACTAAAAACATAGAAAGGGATTTAGAAAGATGGCAAAGAATTACAAGGTTACAGTTGTGAATCTGGATAATGGAAGAGGCATTACTAGGAATACCAGGATACCCCATCGAAACATTTCAATGTTTCAGTTTCACTGTGTACTGTTAAAGGAAAACTGATTTCCCAGTTAGACACTTGCTCCAGGGTATGTATTTACCAGGTATGATTCTCACATCTGTATGGTTTTACAGATGATGAGTGGGAGTAAGTTATTGGGAATTGGGTGATCATCCTCATTATATCGGGATTCGTTTTAATCGGTGATATTTGAGGAAGTCACCTGGGTTGGTTGCCGGACGGCAAATATTTGGTTTTGAATATCCGCTGTTATGCACCAATTTCAAATCGATATATCTGTACGTCTATTTTCATAGAGTGAGATATACCTTTTTGAAATTATGTCTATGACATTTACCTATATCAGTGGATAGTTAGGTAAGGAGCATTAAACAGCGGTGTAATTCTGTTAGTGTTTATGCCCTAGAAGGCCATTACTGTATCATACTAGCTTGTATATTACTTAATGGAAGCTTGGGATATTCACATGTATATAACAGTCTTGCTAAACATGGTAGTATGCTACTTGGTTTTTCTATCTTAATATGTGAGTGTACGTATTGATAGAGCTCTTAGGATCTTGCTTGGCTACCAGCGTTGTGATGGCAGTCACACTAGTGGGGGCTGGGTAGTCTACAAGCACATCCTTATTCAGGTCCCTGGTCGTTGGATTATCGAGACAGAGCATCGATACTCCGGAGTAGACTAGTGTGTACGCTTCTCATCCCAGTTGGGGAGATGGTCTGTCCCACAGCCATCAGTACGTCGTACTGGAGATAGTATACAGGTGCTCGTTAGGTTACGGGTACACCGGACAGGACTCACAGGGAACTGTTGGTTGGTTTGATACCAGTCGTCAGTGAACAGTTCCCAGGTGACATGAGTACAGCGTAGTCCGCAGACTTGACACTGCTACTTCGCCTCGAGTGTGTCCCACTGTTCTTAGATTGCTACCCTACCACGGCTCAAAGGAGTCGTGCAAACAGGTAGCAGTTGGGTGCAGTCCCGAGCACTTGGAGGCAGTGGCGGTTAGACAGGATTCGTCCCTCCCGGTATTGGGAGTAGATATCGTGCTGTGTCAGAGAGCCATTACGCAAAGTCCCTGGCCAGGGCAAGCGAGATTTGCTGGTAGGTTCCAGCAGTTTCTCAGGGTGTAATGGGCTTCACTCCGACACGACTTATACCGCTATTAGGGGACTGACGCTTGCCGCCCCCCTAGGCCCGATATGCGATAGTCATGGACGAACGGACCGGACTGTATGGAGATTGTCACATCAGACTCAGTAGGAGTTCGGATGGGTTTACTCATCGGCCTTCTTATCGACAACTACCTGGGGACCGTTACGTACAGCTAGTGCCGCTTGCGGTCTGTGGTTAAACCCACTGCCAGCGTAGTAGTCGAGTCTCTAGAGTCCCACACAGAGAGTTTCCTACTCCAGGCGAAACGATATAGAGGTTGCATGGTTTTGCGACAAAGGGTTCGGACGCATACGTGCGTTTACGCGCGTACGACTTTCGGACAGATATTACCAGTCGGCTTTGGTTTAAGCCAGTTACTGGTATCCGGTTATTGGATTTATACAGTCTAAAGTTTTTCCGTATTTTTTACGGATCGGAGGGGCGTTCTCGTAATTACTCGAGAAGCTTCTAGAAGATGTGACTAAGGAGGTTTGTTTTGGAAAGAGAGTGAGTCATAGTGGTGATTCATTCACTTCATTAATGCACATTTATTGCTTAATGACTCATGTTAATGAATCATCACAAGATATTTTGTGAAGCATGCTTATTCATTTCTTTTCTTCATTTGTTGAAAATAAGAATGCTTCATATTATTATGATACACTCTCTCTCTTCTCTCATTATCATATTACACATTCTCTCTCCTCAAGCTCTCATCTTCTAATACTAATCCTTAATCCTCATGTGTTGAGATCAAAGGTTTAGTTAGACTAAACAATCCATAACCCTCACTCTATATCATCCTCTCATCTTTGATTAGCAATCAAAGTTGATTAGTTACCTCAAGTTAGAGGTTTAGCTTGGAGTTTCGCTCTCGGGTGGATCGTCTACTACCTAGAGAAGGCCGAGGAGAACCAAGGAGGACGTAAAGAAGAAGGACCGGTTCATTAGGTATAATCCCTAATCTCTTTAGTGAGATGAAACTTTAGAATACGGTTTTTAGGGTTTAGCTTCGATTCTTGCGGTTAGTCGATGTTTGTTGTTTAAACTTGATAAGTTTTTGTAAATTCCGCCTCCCCATAAGTACTGGGGTGTACTACATTGACTTACAGTGGTATCAGAGCCTCGCTAAACACTAAATAACTTAATCGCAAATTTGTACGAATTTCGAACGAAAAAACGATCCCGGAAAACCCTAGTTCTGTTAAGTTTCTGTCGAAGTGAAAATGAAGTCCTAAAATTTTTCTGGTGTGTTCAGAAAGCTTGACATGAACACAGGAGAACACCCAAGAAAAACGAGCCCATGATTCGACTAAAGCGCCGCGGAAGCGCGGCGGATCCCACCGATCCGCCGCGCTTCCGCGGCCGAGTTGCCGAGTCATGAGCTCATTTTTCATGGGTGGGTCCCCTGTGACATTTGGGGTTTTCTGGAATATTTAATTATTGCTCAGGTTACTGTTTAACAGAGCAGATTTTGGAGCAATTTTGAAGTTGTTTATTCGATCGAAAAATACAGTATTTGCGTATTGGATTATATCTGTGATTGTTTGATGTGTTCGTAAACCTCCCCCAACTGCTAGAATGTCGGTTGGCAGGGGGTTGCACATTTCTGAAATGGTTATATCTGTTTGTGCATATAAACTGTATTGGACTGTTGTGGTGTATAGCCGGGGTTAGCAAAGGGTTATTGTTTAATTCGTTTGTTGTAAATGTAATTTGTTGTAATATTATTTTTGCGGGGCACTTCCAGGTTGCGGTCGTAGCCACCGTTGTATTATTTCATTTTACTGTTTTTGCTCCTAGGACTGACCCAAGGTGGGGTACACAGACTGCCGGGTGGGTAGTTTGCCGTACCCGTAGGGGTCGAGGGTGGGGTAAACGGCTATTCATCACAACTGTGTAATCTGTCTTTTCTTGCAGGCTCAAAAGAAATACAGATTGCTTGCAAATCCAATATTGTTTATCTGTGTTCTGGAATGAATATCATTGCGTCAGACGAATGTAAAATATCTATATTTATTATAGCTATTTAGACGTCACTTATGTTTTACACCCGCGCTAGCCCAGCCCCCGCTCTGTCGTTAGTTAAGTAACCTAACGGGTGATGACGGGACCCCGTGGCGAATGCGGATGGCATAAGAGGACGTTATATTTTCGTTGTTTTCTGCAATGATAGGTTAATGATGGGACGCATTATCTATAATGCAAAGTAAAACAAACCAAAGTTTAAATCGTTAGAACAATTTAAAAGAAACCACTCGGTTATTTTTAAAACAGATATTTTTAAATGCGGAGATTTAACCACTCCTTTTAAAAGCTATCAGGTTCCTTCGGTTATATCAAGTTCACTACGTTCACGGTTTCGCCAAAACCAGTCGTAGCCCTCTGTCATTTCTTATGGATGGTCAGTAGTATTCAAGCTATGCTTGTTGGCATACGTCAAGGCATAGTGTTTGGTAGCTGCTGGGGTATTCATTTGTTGCATAGATAGATGAGTTAGTTTGGGACAGTCGTATTATCATTTGACCAAAGTCAGGGGTATATACGGATGGGTTCAAATTGACAAGATAATGACGGGTAGAACTTGACATGTGACTTATGACATTTTGACCAAAGCCAAGGTCATAAGAGCATGGGGCAAAAACTTATATCGGGAATTTCTAAAGAAACTGAAATTTGCAAAGAAATGCATACCATTTGGAGTTTGATGAATGTTGGTAGGATTCCTTCAACATTATCATACGATGATATTTGGATCCCGATCCTACTGTGAGTATATGCTACTTATCAGGATATTCGTCGCTTAACGATCAATGCTATAAACCTAGTAGGTGTCCAGAAAAGTGTCAGCGGGGTTACGCCCCCAGAGAAAAGAGGTTATTTAATTAAGGAACTTCGCGAAAGCGTTGGAAAACCTCCCTCGAAGTATCGACACCGGCCTGGCTGAACGGTTAAGTAAGTATTGTACGGTGAGAATAGTCTTGGCTAATTCTTCTTTTATGGTTTGAGGAAGGATTCGAGAAACAGTGGGAGCCATCCAGTTTAGATAAACTAAAAACCACTCTAAACTTGCAAGAGCATCATGCTAAAGAGTTTTCTTCTCTCTCTCCTAATTGCAGCGACCCTGAAAATGACTGGACTTAAGTTACTTTTAGAGAAAAATATACTGACGGGGCCAAACTATAAAGATTGGCTGCGGAATGTCAAGATGGCTTTGACCTATGACAAACTGGGGTACGTCCTCACCGCTACAGCACCTGCTGCCCTTGGTCCCAAATCCAGCAATGCGGATAAGGAAATCCGTAAAACCTGGGATTTAGATTGCGCGAGAGCCAAGTGCATCGTGCTTGCCTCGATGAATAATGAACATCAGAGGAGGCACGAGGATATGTCCTTAGATGGCATATTTCTCCATACAAAGGAACTTTATGGAGAGCAATCTCGTATAGCAAGATACGAGACCTCAAAGAAATTGTTTCGAGCGAGGTTGGCTGTCGGGTCATCGGTAGGTGAACATGTCCTACAGATGATTGGCTATATAGAAGAGCTCGCAGACCTTGGGACGACTTTGGATAATGAGCTCTATACAGACCTTGTTCTCCAGTCCCTTCCTCCCACCTACGCCCAGTTTATCCTCAACTTCAATCTTCAAGGAAAAGAAGTTGAACTTGCGGAACTCCTGAACATGTTAAGGAGTGCAGAGGGCACCTTGCAGAAGGCAAGGGAAACACCCGCTATGTTTGTTGGCGGTTCATCTTCTTCCGGGTCCAAGGCTAGGGCCAAAGGAAGGAAGAAGAAGGCCGCACCCAGACCTAGAGGAGGTGTTAGTAAGGTGGGAAAGAAGGGAAAGAAAAAGATTGCAGCACCGGTAGTTGGCCTGGATGAGTGCTTCCATTGTCACAGGAAAGGGCACTGGAAGAAGGATTGCAAGGCGTGGAACGCCAAGAACCAGGAACCGAAGCAAGCTGTGGCTTCGACTTCAGGTGTGTTTGTAATTGAGAATTGTCTGTCGATCAACTCTACTTCCTGGGTATTGGATACCGGGTCAGGATCTCATATTTGCAATTCATTGCAGGCACTGAGAAACCGTAGAGTGCTGAAGGAAGGTGATATGATCCTCAGGGTTGCTAACGGAGCTAGCGTGGGAGCTGCGTCCGTCGGGGATTATCACCTAGGATTGACGAGTGGACACATTTTGGTTTTACATAACTGTTATTTTGTACCCAGCTTAACGTGTAATATCATATCTGTTTCCTTGTTATCAAATAAAGGTTATGATTTCACGTTTGTAAGAGATGTTGTCAACATCCACCTTAATCATGGTTTGATTGGGTCCGGTACTCTAAATAACGGCATATATGTGTTAAACCAACTCCAAATTTTCAATGTCCAGAACACACTAAAAAGAAAGTCTCCAGATTTAAATAAAGCTTTCTTATGGCATTGTAGACTGGGTCACATCAATGAGAGAAGGTTGACTAAGTTGCATAGAGAAGGATATTTGGACACGTTCGAATATCAAACTTATGACACTTGTCAATCTTGTCTCAAAGGAAAGATGACAAAGACTCCATTTACTGGACAAGGAGTAAGAGCGAGCGAGCTCTTAGGACTCATACACAGTGATGTATGTGGTCCAATGTCTACACATGCGAGAGGTGGTTTTTCCTATTTCATTACTTTCACGGATGATTACTCAAGATACGGATTCATTTATCTGATGAAACATAAATCCGAGGCTTTTGAGAAATTCCAAGAGTATAAGAATGAAGTAGAAAACCAAACCGGCAAAAGTATAAAGACACTTAGATCTGATCGAGGTGGAGAATACTTGAGTGCCGAGTTCCTAGGTTACCTAAAAGAGAAAGGAATTCTCTCTCAGCTTACTCCTCCATACACTCCACAGCATAACGGTGTATCGGAGAGACGGAATCGAACCCTATTGGATATGGTACGATCCATGATGAGTAATACTGAGTTACCGCGATCTTTCTGGGGTTATGCGCTTGAATCAGCGGCATATCTTCTGAACAGAGCTCCTACCAAGACTGTGCCTACCACTCCATATCAGATGTGGACTGGGAAGAAACCCCATCTTCAGCATATGAAGATTTGGGGATGTCCAGCTTTTGTTAAAAAGCAGCATGTGGACAAGCTCGAGGCACGATCAGTAAAATGTATGTTTGTGGGATATCCAAAGAACTCCAAGGGATATTATTTCTATTACGCAGAGGAACAAAAGGTTTTTGTTTCTCGTAATGCCCATTTTCTGGAAAATCAGTTTTTAGAAAAGGAAATAAGTGGGAGCGAAATAGAACTGGAAGAAATTCCAGAACCACAAACTGCTACTGAAAGTTTGGTAGAACCAGAGGTTCAAGAAGAACAGAACATTCCCGCACCCCTCCGCAGGAGTAGTAGGCCGTCTCGTCCGCCTAAGAGATACTACGGTTTTCTCATAGATGGGGATAGAGAGGATTGCATCATAGATGATGATGAACCTACTGACTTCAGGCAGGCCATCCAGAGCGGCGACTCGGTACGATGGCTAGATGCAATGCGGACCGAAATGGAGTCCATGTACACCAACAAAGTATGGACTTTGGACTTTGCTCCAGATGGGGTAAAACCCATAGGATGCAAATGGATCTTCAAGAAAAAGATTGGTGTAGATGGACAGGTGGAAACCTATAAGGCTAGACTTGTTGCAAAGGGTTTTCGTCAAAGACCTGGTTTGGACTATGACGAAACTTTTTCTCCAGTGGCTATGCTCAAATCCATTCGGGTCCTTCTTGCTATTGCTGCCTTCCATGATTATGAAATCTGGCAGATGGACGTAAAGACGGCTTTTCTGAATGGAAATTTAGAAGAGAGCGTCTATATGGATCAGCCAGAGGGTTTCAATCAGAGTGGGAGCAGCGGGAAAGTATGCAAGCTGCTTAAGTCCATTTATGGACTAAAGCAGGCATCGCGGAGTTGGAACATCTGTTTTGATGAGACAGTCAAAGAATATGACTTTATCAAAAATCCAGATGAACCGTGCATATATAGTAAAGTCGTGGCCAGAAGTGTCGTATTCCTCGTCTTGTACGTGGATGACATTCTATTGATAGGAAATGACATTCCTATGCTACAATCTGTCAAAGGATTCTTGTCACACAAGTTCTCCATGAAAGACCTGGGTGATGCCTCTTACATTCTGGGGATCCGGATCTATCGTGATAGATCCAAGAGGATGTTGGGACTTTCGCAGTCCAGGTATATCGACACTGTACTGAAAAGATTCAGTATGGAAGATTCAAAGTGCGGTAATCTACCGGCTTGTCACGGAATCACCCTCTCCAAAGAGATGTCTCCCAAGACTGATTTGGAAAGGGAACGCATGTCTATTATACCCTACGCTTCTGCGGTAGGCTCTATAATGTATGCGATGTTGTGTACCAGACCAGATGTAGCTTACGCACTAAGCGTGGTAAGCCGGTATCAGTCAGACCCAGGGGAGAAGCACTGGATAGCAGTAAAGAACATTCTCAAGTACCTGAGGAGGACTAAGGAGATGTTCTTGGTTTACGGCGGAAAAGACCTCAGGTTGGAGGCCTTTGCTGATTCCGGCTTCCAGAGTGATAAGGACGATTCCAAGTCCATGTCGGGTTATGTCTTTACCCTCAATGGAGGGGCGGTGTGCTGGAAGAGCTCCAAGCAGGACACCGTTGCTGACTCGACGATGGAAGCGGAGTATATAGCTGCTTGCGATGCCGCAAAAGAAGCAGTCTGGATGAAGAAGTTCCTAACAGAACTTCAGGTGGTTCCTACCATAGTTGATCCAATACCTCTGTATTGCGACAACAACGGAGCTATAGCTTTAGCGAAGGAACCAAGGTCCCATCAGAAGTCCAGACACATCTTGAGGCGGTATCACCTGATCAGGGAGATCATTGATCGTCAGGAGATCGAGGTTCGGAGAGTTGCTTCAGAAGAGAACATTGCTGATCCATTCACGAAGGCCCTTCCTCAGATTCAGTTCGAGAGGCTACTCGAGATCATTGGTCTGCGATATGCCAGTACATGGCCCTAGTGCAAGTGGGAGATTGTTAGTGTTTATGCCCTAGAAGGCCATTACTGTATCATACTAGCTTGTATATTACTTAATGGAAGCTTGGGATATTCACATGTATATAACAGTCTTGCTAAACATGGTAGTATGCTACTTGGTTTTTCTATCTTAATATGTGAGTGTACGTATTGATAGAGCTCTTAGGATCTTGCTTGGCTACCAGCGTTGTGATGGCAGTCACACTAGTGGGGGCTGGGTAGTCTACAAGCACATCCTTATTCAGGTCCCTGGTCGTTGGATTATCGAGACAGAGCATCGATACTCCGGAGTAGACTAGTGTGTACGCTTCTCATCCCAGTTGGGGAGATGGTCTGTCCCACAGCCATCAGTACGTCGTACTGGAGATAGTATACAGGTGCTCGTTAGGTTACGGGTACACCGGACAGGACTCACAGGGAACTGTTGGTTGGTTTGATACCAGTCGTCAGTGAACAGTTCCCAGGTGACATGAGTACAGCGTAGTCCGCAGACTTGACACTGCTACTTCGCCTCGAGTGTGTCCCACTGTTCTTAGATTGCTACCCTACCACGGCTCAAAGGAGTCGTGCAAACAGGTAGCAGTTGGGTGCAGTCCCGAGCACTTGGAGGCAGTGGCGGTTAGACAGGATTCGTCCCTCCCGGTATTGGGAGTAGATATCGTGCTGTGTCAGAGAGCCATTACGCAAAGTCCCTGGCCAGGGCAAGCGAGATTTGCTGGTAGGTTCCAGCAGTTTCTCAGGGTGTAATGGGCTTCACTCCGACACGACTTATACCGCTATTAGGGGACTGACGCTTGCCGCCCCCCTAGGCCCGATATGCGATAGTCATGGACGAACGGACCGGACTGTATGGAGATTGTCACATCAGACTCAGTAGGAGTTCGGATGGGTTTACTCATCGGCCTTCTTATCGACAACTACCTGGGGACCGTTACGTACAGCTAGTGCCGCTTGCGGTCTGTGGTTAAACCCACTGCCAGCGTAGTAGTCGAGTCTCTAGAGTCCCACACAGAGAGTTTCCTACTCCAGGCGAAACGATATAGAGGTTGCATGGTTTTGCGACAAAGGGTTCGGACGCATACGTGCGTTTACGCGCGTACGACTTTCGGACAGATATTACCAGTCGGCTTTGGTTTAAGCCAGTTACTGGTATCCGGTTATTGGATTTATACAGTCTAAAGTTTTTCCGTATTTTTTACGGATCGGAGGGGCGTTCTCGTAATTACTCGAGAAGCTTCTAGAAGATGTGACTAAGGAGGTTTGTTTTGGAAAGAGAGTGAGTCATAGTGGTGATTCATTCACTTCATTAATGCACATTTATTGCTTAATGACTCATGTTAATGAATCATCACAAGATATTTTGTGAAGCATGCTTATTCATTTCTTTTCTTCATTTGTTGAAAATAAGAATGCTTCATATTATTATGATACACTCTCTCTCTTCTCTCATTATCATATTACACATTCTCTCTCCTCAAGCTCTCATCTTCTAATACTAATCCTTAATCCTCATGTGTTGAGATCAAAGGTTTAGTTAGACTAAACAATCCATAACCCTCACTCTATATCATCCTCTCATCTTTGATTAGCAATCAAAGTTGATTAGTTACCTCAAGTTAGAGGTTTAGCTTGGAGTTTCGCTCTCGGGTGGATCGTCTACTACCTAGAGAAGGCCGAGGAGAACCAAGGAGGACGTAAAGAAGAAGGACCGGTTCATTAGGTATAATCCCTAATCTCTTTAGTGAGATGAAACTTTAGAATACGGTTTTTAGGGTTTAGCTTCGATTCTTGCGGTTAGTCGATGTTTGTTGTTTAAACTTGATAAGTTTTTGTAAATTCCGCCTCCCCATAAGTACTGGGGTGTACTACATCGACTTACAAATTCTTCTTAACCATAAGTACAGTTTTCAACCTACGACACACAGTGAATGAGTTATCAGACTCAAGGGACTTATACAGAGTATTGTATGTTGTCCAGGGTCCATCAGGACAGTGGGGATGGTCCTCGTACTATATTCGGTTTACTTATGACTTCTCTAGTTTTTAGACAGGTGTTTCGTGGAAACACAGGGTTTGAATTTTGAGAAGTTATAGGTATTTGAATAAAGTAGAGAACCAAGTATTGCAAGTATCGGGATTCTTCAAAGTGATCGAAGATGTAGATACTTGTGTATGGTATTCAGTTAATAGTAATGATTAAGAGAACTAGCTTCTCTTTCAGGTTACTCATAATTGGAAGTATTCCTAAGTTG
Organism: Agapanthus africanus; assembly: GCA_030015575.1. Classification (NCBI taxonomy): domain Eukaryota; kingdom Viridiplantae; phylum Streptophyta; class Magnoliopsida; order Asparagales; family Amaryllidaceae; genus Agapanthus; species Agapanthus africanus. The sequence goes on along the minus strand of JASDDO010000010.1, from coordinate 275,960,052 downwards.
AGTAACGCTGATCGGCCTCTCTCCATTTACTTGACATGCACTGGAGACAGCTGCATGATTTGAATCTGGTTCAATTAAATCAGTGCCTCTGTTTCTGTATTGGATATAGAACAGTTCATATCTTGACATTGTTAAAGTACGGGGAGTTGTCCGGCTTATGCTTAAAACCAGACACTGGACAACTCAAGGCACGTTTCTGTAATGGCTGTTTGTGGGTTGACCCAGGCTATGACGAGGGTTGATTTTCTACCATCTGGAAGATCAATAGTGATATTGTTCTTGACTCGCCACAGTTTTAATAAAAATGTTTTTTTTCAGAAAACAGTAGTGGGAGTATGGTAGAACTGGAAGTAATTCCAGAACCACAAACGATTACTGAAGATTTGATAAGGAACCTAAAGATTCAATCTGGATTGACATTCCATTAGCCACTCCGCAGATATAGTGGGTAACCTCAGGCACTCGAGAGGTACTTCGGTATGCTCAAGGACGGTGGCAGGGAGGTTCTTGTTTACCCAGACTTGCCATTGCTGTTGTTCCAGACTGTGAGACCCGGCAGGAGGATGAGTATAGCGTCGTTCTAAACTAGCTTTAGAAGTGTACGTGTATATGACTCTGCCAGAGGGTTATCGTAGTCAGTGGGAGCAGCGGAAGCATTGGTGGACATGTGGCTTATGTCTATTTATAGACTAAAGCAGATGTAGCGGAGAAAGATCATCTATTTTTGACGTGACAGTCATAGGTTTGACTTCATCAGAATAGGGGATGGATCTGTTGAGAAGATAGTAGGGTGTGATGTCCTGGTATTTGGATGACATACACAGAGTAGGAAGTGATATTCCTATACTACGATCGGTTATGCTTTGGTCGTCACACAGTGTTTTCTCCACATGGGACTTGGACATTATATCAAACATACTGGTTACTAGATCTATGGTTTTAGATCTAGATTTGGATGGTTTCCCAATCAGGGTACTTAGACAGCATTCTAAGAGTATTTAGAATGGACGACTCCTGGCACGGTAGTGTACCTGCAGGTGATGGAGTCACCCTCTCTAAAGGTGTCTTACAGACTAAAGGGGAGAGGGATGTGCATGATTGACAGATCACTTGCTTAGGCAATTGAGTCAATCATGAGATGTCAAAGTACCACACCAGATGTTGTTCTTGCACTAGATGCAATAAGTTGACATTGATCCAATCCTGGAGAAACAGTCGGAAGCAGTTTTAGAACATAAGTGGATGTTCTAGGGATATGATAACGACAGCCTCTTTAGAGAGACGGTTATCATTCCAGGCTTCCATGGTGACCTGGACGACAAGGAGGTTGTCAGAGTTATAGTTTTCCTTCTGATGAGGGGCAGTATTTTGGACAGGTGGTCCAAGGCAATACTGAGGGAGGCTTGGCGCAGGATACTGATTAAGTTCGGTTGACGATACAGTCTAAGAAGTTTGGATTTGGAGTTCATTTATGAGCTAGGTCCCATCAGCCATCCAGACATTCTAAGACAGGTATTGCTCATTTCGGGAGATGGCATTCTCTGCGAACTTGAGATATAGAGAGACATAGAAAGAAACATCAAGGCGGATCCACTCACTGAGGCTATTCCTCGAACGCAATAGTTTCGCAAACAAGTTTTGTGAGACTGACAAGTAGAGGAGTTGGGTGTTCGGTATCACACGGGCTGTGAGTATGCGACATCGCAATAATTAGCCTTGAGTGCAAGTGGGAGATTGTTGGAGATAGTGCCCTCAGAGTCAATTATTGGATCACAGGCACGTGATTGCAATGATTGAGGGAGGACCTATCCCGGTAGGACAGTCTTACTCGAGATGATAGTATGCTATCTGGTTTATCTTTATCATCGTGTACTGCTTTAGGTGACCTGACAGGTCGCTATTACACGTTGATAGAGCCCCTAGGATTCTTGCTTGACTGCCAGCAGTATGAGGGCGATCATATACGTGGGAGCTGGTAGTCTATAAGCACATCCTTAAAAGGTCCCTAGTCGTAGGAGTTTCGAGACAGGGCATCGATACTCCATTAGTAGACTAGTGTATACAGTCGAGACCCCGACGAGGGGCGGTGGCCGGTCTCACAAGCCACTGGTGTCAGTTGGTTCACCTAAGATCTATACAGGTGCTTATTGGGTTATGAGTACACCGGACAGGACTGGCCGGGAACCTGCTAGTTGGGATTATACCAGACGTCAGATAGCAGTTCCCAGGTGACATGTGTACAGGTTAGTTCATCGACCTGAGATCGTCATTTGTCTCGTGTGAGTTCCCACTGTGCTTTGATTACTACCCTACCACGGCTCAAAGGAGTCGTGCAAACAGGTTTTAGTTGGGTACAGTCCCGAGCCACATGGAGGCAGTGAGCGGATCTGCAGGGGTTCATCTCTCCCGGTATTGGGGGTGAGGTCGCGCTGTGTCTAGGAGAGCCATTACACAAAGCCCTTGGCCGAGGCAGGAGATTTACTGGTAGGTATTCCAGTAGTATCTCAAGGTGTTCTGGGCTACGCTCTGACACGACTTGTACCGCTTTTGGGGGTCTGATTTTTACCAACCCCCTAGGCCCGCCATGCGATGCTCATAGACCAACGGACCGGACTGTACGGATATTGTCACTGACAGGCTCAGTAGGGTGTCAGGATGAGTTCGCTCATCGACGTCCCTTTTGGTCAATAGCTGGTGGCCCGTCACGTATTGGCTTATACCTCTGACGTGCTAGTGGTTAAATCCACAGCCATAGTATTGACGAGTCTTTAGAATCCACCACACATTCAGTTACTCAAGTTTCGGGCGAAACGCTGTAGAGGCCGTATGGAGATATGGCAAGGTCCGATCAGATACGTGCGGTATTGCACGGATCAGGATCGGACGGTTTGTACTAGTGGCCGTATGGATATATGGCAGGGTTCGATCAGATACGTGCGGTATTGCACGGATCAGGATCGGACGGATATTACTAGCCGGCTTTGGTTTAAGCCGGATCCTAGTATAGTACAGTGTAGATTTTGTCTCATTGCATTTGTATCCGGTCGGAATACAGATGCGGGTGTGTATGCACAGTATCGGGGTTTTTCCTGTAATTTATTACGGGACCAGTTTTCTGGAGTTGCCAGTTTGCATTCCGTTCCGGCCGGTTTTCCTTTGTTCTTTCCCGGCCGGACTTTTCCGATGGAGGGGGTTATTTGCAAGTTTGCAAATAACATATTGTGGAGGGTTTTCTTGCATATGGATTGATTATGATAGCATCTTTAGATTCCTTTCTTTTCTATCATCATTTCTTTTGCATTAATGGTGATTAGAATGGATTGGAGCTGATTAAGAGTTGATGTGAGGTTTACTTTGGATGTGGTCACCTCTTGCTTTTCCTACACTCACCTTCCTTCTTGTTTTTGAGATTTTTCCTCCACCATTTGTTCAAGAGAATGAGAGAGAGAGTTTGATGATAATGGTGGTAGCACATATTTCTTCATCTCCTTCTTCTTCTTGTTTTGGAAAAAATGAAAGCACCATTTTTTCTTAACCTCATTCCTCCATCACCAATGGCAACTTCACTATCCCAAATGAGACAACCATTCTACACTAGCCTACAGCACTTCTTGGACGCGTCGGCTAGCCAACTTCGCGCCCGAGTTGCCTCGGTCCAGAGGTGGGAGCCCGTAAAATAATCCGGCTACGTGGTGCCCTTTCCGACGAGAAGACGACGAATGGTGATTCCGCGGGAGATCGGGACGACGACGAGAAGACCGAAGGACACAGATCGCTCGGTATATCTCTCACCCCATCTCTAGTTAGCTAGTATCGGTTAATGGTTACGATCCGGGTTTATTGTCCGCGGTAGCGCCAGTTTAAAAGATAAGAAAATTTTGATTCCGCATTTTGGCCTCGGATAGATGGCCGGGGCGCTGCCGTGGCGCAACAACACTTTCCTCCGGTGACCCCGAATGCGCACTTGGCGGGGTTCAGCTTCATCTTAAACTTGTGGAGTACTTCGAAGGCCTTACCCAGGTTCTTGGCGTAGTCGGTCGATGAGACTGATTTAACGAGCATATCGTCGACATAAACTTCCATGTTCCTACCGATCTGTGGCTTGAACATGCGGTTGACCAACCGTTGGTACGTAGCCCCGACGTTCTTGAGGCCGAAGGGCATCACCTTATAGCAGTATACCCCTGGTCCGTTGTGAATGCGGTGAGATCTTCGTCTGCCGAATTCATACGTATCTGATTGTAGCCAGAGAAGGCATCCATGAAGCTCAATAGCTCATGGCCTGCTAAGCTGTCGACGAGCTGATCTATCCAAGGTAGTGGATAGTTATCTTTGGGGCAGACCTTATTGAGGTCGGTAAAGTCGACGTACATGCGCCACTTCCCGCTTGACTTCTTGACCAGGACTACGTACGCTAACCACTCTGAATAGGGCGCGTTCCGAATGAAGTTGGAGGCGAAGAGCTGATCTACCTCGTCCTCGATAACCTTCTGTTTGACCGGGGAGAAGCTTCGCTTTTTCTGTCTGACGGATCGGGCTGTAGGATCTACCCCGAGTTTGTGAGATATAACTTTGGGGTCGATCCCAGGCATGTCAGTAGGAGCCCAGGCAAACACGTCGGAGTTGTTTATGAGGAAATGAACCAGGTCATCTCGCTTAGTTCCAATCAGAAGCGACCCGATCTGAACGAGTTTTTCGTCGTTCCCTTCTATGAGGGGGCCTCTGTCAGAGGCTCCACCGAGGTCCCTCGGACCTCTTTTTGCTCGTCTCGAGTGTCCAGGGAACCCCTGATGTCACCTTCACCTTCGACATCGTCGATCGGCCTCTCCGATGAAGATGTTGCGGTGAAGCAAACCTTTGCAATTCGCTGGTCTCCATAGACCCGACCTATCCCGCCCTGGTCGAGAGGGAACTTCACCGCCATGTGGTAGGTCGATATCTGGGCCCGGAGGGAGTTCAGCGTGGGGCGGCCAATGTTGTAGGCCGATGGAATTCTCGCTACGATGAATTCCACCGGCACTGTCCACGTACGGCCGGCCTTCCCGACGTTGAATGTAGAGTGATTACCCCTTCCGCCGGGATGGAGTGGTTGGTGAATCCTGAAAGGACGTGGGAGATCGGCCTCAGGTCTGCCGCGGTGAGTCCCATGCACAGAAAGCAGTCGTAGAAGAGAATGTCTGCCGAGCTTCCCGAGTCGACCAGGATTCTGTGCACCTCATATTGATGAACTCGAGCCATAATCACCAGCGGGCCGTTGTGGGGTAGGGATATGCCGTGAAAGTCTCCATCGTCAAAAGTGATCGGCTCGGTCTCCCTGGGCTTCTTCCTCGGACGGCTGTCGGCCTCCGCGGCTGACGTGGGGTGTTGAGTCTCGTAGGTACTCGACGTACCCCCCGCGATCATGACCATGATTTTTGACGAGCCTCAGTTTCTTTCGGTGAGGTTCCTTACGCCCCTGGTGGGGTTGTTTTTGAGCTGCCGTGGAGAGTCTCGCATGCGTGACCCCGTCGAGGGAGGGGGTTCCGGTCATGCCTGCGAACAGACGAGCTGACCGCCACCGCCTCGGAAGGGACATGGGTGCGACGAGACTCGGGGCGAAACTCTCTGGCGTAAGACCTCGGGGCCTAACGGAGCGGTGCCCACCAGGTTATTGAATATGTCTGCCCGGGGACCTACGGCTGTTGGAAATGGTGAGGCGACGATCGGCCGTGCCGACGCTTGCGGAGTCTTCTCCCCTGTAGGGGTCTCGGTCCCGAGGCGGGGGAGCGGCGACCTGGGGATCTTGCCCTGCCGCTTGGACGCTGATGAGCGCCTCCACGACGGACGCGAGTCGGTCTATTCGGCCGGCAAGGACGTTGATGGCTTTCGGCGGAGGAGGTTCGTCTGCATCTCCGTTGAGGGAGAGGCGGCGGCTAGTGCTTGGATCGTCGTGATGATCGCTCGCCATTAGATTGAGATCGGAAGATGAACTTTTGTTTTTGTGGAATCAAGGTGTTCTCACAGACGGCGCCAGCTGACGTGACCTGGATCACGCCAAGATGTTACCTTCCGTTGATCTATTGATGGCAACGATGGACGGCTGAGATTGGATCTGGAGGCAGGCTCCTGAAGCATGTGGATCTCAATGGGTTTGAGGTTGGTTGGGCCGAGCTACCTGCAAGGAAGTCCCGGGATGATTGTACCACCGATGACTCTCCGACGTCAAGTTAGAGAGGAAATCCGAGCAGAGTAACGACTTAGTGGAGTAAAAATGTCGTACTTGAGCCGTCCGAAGAAGGGGTTTATATAGCGGTGGCAGCAGGCAGGGCAGACGCGAGAATCACGCCGGCCGTTACGCTCCCGACGTCACGCCCGCGTGATGGGTGGGATCTCCCATTAACGGCGAGATATGCTCGTTAATGGGGGATCGTGATGGTGTGGAACATGGGATGTGGCCGGCGGATATCTCGCGCATGGCGAGATTCGCGGGATGGCGGTTGCGCCTGTGAGCGGTGCCGTCGGTCGGTCGATGAGACGGAGGAAGATGATCTCGGCGGGAGAGCTTACGGACAAGCGGGAGAGCCGACGTATCTTGGTTCTGCGGTAGCCCGGATATGAGCTGGGAGGCCAAGGAGGCCAATAGCGCAGGGTGCTCGGGGACGAGCCAACAGTTGTTTGTGAGACGGGCACAGAAGTGGCCTAGTCGGCCACTGTACGTTCTTTCTTGTGAGCTTTGAGACACGTCATCTGCCATGTGTCACGATCTGGGTGATCACCGATATCGAGCATCATCACGAGCCGAATCGATCTGATAAAGCATTAAAATACCCAATAAAAAGTCAAAACGCAGAAAAAATAGGATCAAGAATAAACTTTAGCTTTTTTCCTGCAACGAAATTTAGAAAGAAACGATCCTTTTTGCTGAAGCTTACATGGATTTGTTGCCTCCCGTTCTCTACGATAAGGATTTGTTTCAAATTATTTTGATTTTGGTTGTGATGAAGGAAGCAGGAGATGAGAGAGAGAGAGAGAGAGACCATTTCCTACCGCGGCTGGTTAAAAATGTATGGGGCGCAGTTACAAACCGTGCCTCATTCATTTTAGTTGGATTTACCTAAATGAATGGGGCGCAGTTCACAACTTTGCCCCTTGTAATTAAAAAAAAACCGTCAATGCTAATCTGGTGCCTACCTGGCCAAAAATGACCTACTTTTGAAATTATTTATGAAAGTGACATATTTTTGTAATTATTTTTTAAAAATAGCCTAATGCAAAAAATTGTCCTAATTTTAACTTTAGATTTAGAGGGTTGGAACAATATGATATGAATGAATGGAGTGGGTCAAATTGACGATTGTCTACCATGGACTTCTGTAATTATATGAAAAGTTGGCTAGGGACAAAAGGAAGCATAAAATATTGCATGAAGATATTGCATATCAATGCTAGCGTAATGTAAGACTTCGTGGTTTTAACAATACGATCTAAATGCATGCTGGATGAAATATTGACATGGTCAATGAAAATTTTGTTATTTGCTAGGTCTATATCCATTGATATAAACTGATTGTTATGTTCAATCTAACACATGGAAGATTATGTTGGTACTGGCGTAGTTCTTTTGATGCAACCTCGTATAAAAATGCTAATGTAGTCCAAGGCCTAGAAGTTGAAAACAATATGATCGAAATGAATGGAAGAGTAAAATAACGGGTTTATAAGAACTTCGATGGGTAAATCAAGGCACTTGAGGTTTCTCTCTTTTTTTGTTGTTGTTGTGAAATTGAGATTGTTTGATGCTCAACCAACCATCAAAGGAAAACTGAGTTATGAAATGAAGTGGCTAACTAGATTGTACAGCATAGAGAGACTCGCTTACTGTTTCATATGTAGTGCAGCTAACATATCTTGAAAAGGAATAAAATAGTTTTGAAGCACGATAGCTGTTAAACTGGGAAGTTAACATGAAATCAACAAATTAGGCAGTGTAAATGTTGTAGCGGAAGAAAATGGATAAAGAAAACAAAGGAGGGTAGAGAAACAAAGCACTACAGTTTCATTAAATATTTTGTTCAACTCTCATCTTATGGTGAGACGCGAGCACGCTAGTGCCAATTCTTGCATCGCAACTGTCAGCCGAAGCCCTGGCATGGCAGTGGCTATTACTTTTAGTTCTCGGAGTAGGCATTCAGTACAAATCCTCTTTGGGTAGAATAATAACCATGTATTTAGTAGGACTTGATCGTAGCTTGTTTAGTGCTAATCTGTTCAAGCTAACCCCTTGCTTAGTGCCAATCCCTACTACGGAACCCTAGAATAGGACTTTGTAGTAGTAGTATTATCATTCTTATAAAGATTTCCATACACTTCTGTTTGTTGTAAGCTTATTCGAGTGCATATATGCACAGCTCAGCTGCCTGGCTGTTGACCTCCATTTGCCCATGCTTGGCTTGATATATTATGCTTTTCTGGCATGTTATAGTAATGGTAATAACATAGTGCTGTCTTTAATTTGGCTCATGTTTGTGTCCTATCTAACTGACATGCATATACTGTGCTTGAGTTTAATCGTTGACAATCTATGAGATAATCTGTATGCTCGGCCAAGGTGATGAATATTTAATATGCATTGCTGCTTGTTTTACTGTTTATCCTTTATCCTCATACCTTTGCTGCCAATTTTAACTAGGATGTAAACTAAGGCGTAGAAAACTCACTGAGAGAATATCATTCTCACTTTCTCATGAGCATAACTATTTTAGGAAGACACATTTGATACAATTTCATTGAATCTCAGGGATATAGAAATATTTATAGTGAACATGTATGTTACTCAATGTTTTGGCAGGTCTTTCATCTATTCAACATTCTTATACTTCTTTAAATCACTGTGATACCACACTTAGATTTTACATTCTCATAGGATTTTACTTTTTCTACTGTACCAACTGCAGATTAGTGATCTTTCACTCGTTGATTACATAGCAGCGTCTACCGACAAGCATGCCACCTATCTCCCCCATACGGCTGGGCGTTGCTCTGTCAAGAGGTTTAGAAAGGCACAATGCCCGATTGTTGAGAGGCTTACCGATTCTCTCATGCTGCACGGCCGCAACAATGGAAAGAGACTCATGGCTTCGCATTATCCAACATGCGATGGAGTTGATTTTTCTGCTTACTGAAACAAACCCTATCCAAGTCTTTGTGGATGCTGTCATCAACAGGTGGGTTATATTTGTGAAATATGCATTATCGAAAATATACCTAGTTAGACTTGCTAAGTTTTCTCCTTTCATCATACTAGATTGAATATTTGTTATTGCTTACTTTATTTGATACTTGAACTGCAGCAAGTGGTCTTCATAAGGCCTACAATAATAGACATATAATGAACTAGTCATGTATCAGAGTATAAAATTTCCATTGTCGGAGAGGAGTAACGTATACCTTTGGATAGTGTTAGGTAAGGTTAATGAAGTTCATTCACACTTGCCGCCTCGTATAGAGTTTGTATAGTGTAAGGTTTTGATCCCATTGTCTTTAGGATTCAAGTTGTTTGCGTCGATATTGTGTAACATGATGTGAACACAGATTTATCTTCTCCACTATTGCCTTAAGCCCTAAGCTTTTTGGATTTAAGGTGGCGGTTAGGTTAATGAAAGTTCATATACACTCATCGCCTATTAGAGCTTTTGGATAGTGTAAGGTTTTTATCCCAATGGCTTTAGGGTTGCGCTTGGTACATGGAATTGAAGATTACCGGAAATCCTTGCATTCACAGGAATGGGATGACCCCGCATCTAATTATTTGGAATCTTGCATTAACGTGTTTGGTATACTTTAATCATTCCCGGTAATATATTTATGTGCAACCGTCGATCGACGGTGAGTCCGGAGGAAGCCGGTGGATGCGGCAAGGTCGGCGACGAACGATCGATCGGCGGCGAGCCGCAGGGCCGGCAGGCGACGAACTACGGCCGACCGGCGGCCGATCGAGAATGGGCGGCGTAGCCGGCTGGTGGCGAGGAAGGGCAGAGGCGGATGGTCATGGCTCATTTCATGTTAGACGGAAATATTTCGTGGTAATCTAAGATAGACACATGTTTTGGAGGGAATAGGATTGCCATGAAATGTGCTCATTTGATCCCATGGTAATCATATATTCCCGGGAATATATTTTACAACTAAACAAGTGGTAATATTTCATGTAATTTAGGATTACCATCTAAATTACCTCCTACTACCAAGCGTACCCTATGATTCAAGATGTTTAAGTAGATTTTGTGAACATGATTTACACAGATTTATCTTCTCCATGATTGCGTCAAGCCATTTTATATCATACTGTATGCTATTATAATTTTTTATATCTTTCCAAAAGTACAAAACCAACAAAGTGCCTGATATCAAATTCTATAAGAAGCCCGAAAATACAATTTTCTATGCATTTCATTCCTTTTTCAAACTGAGCGCTCATAATGTACGTGCTACCATATAATTGACTTCTATCATGTAGTTTTGTTGCACAAGTATATCTAAACTGTTAGTCTGTACTATCATTCTCAACTAGTTGTTGTTGATGACTCAGCTAGAGCTAGCGATAGACCTAAACAAGTATGGATACAGATTATAAATAGGTATAGTATCCAACGAGACGACTCTAAAATTGAGCAGAATGAATTCATCTAACCTACCACCACAAAAATTTGGGATAAAGGCTTCTTCTTCTTCTTCTTCGTGTTGTTATCAAGTTCAACTAATTCTTTGATGTTTGATAAGGTATCTTTCTTTTTTTAGACTCAAGCTTTGTTTAAATATGACTCATTTTATATTTTATACCCATGTGTTTCTTTTGTTGTTTCCAATATGGGATTATCTTTAAAGTCCCATCATTTTGCTTTATTTACTTTCAACATTATGCATTGAACTAACCAGGTTCAACCACACTCGAAGAGTTCCGAATTTCTGGTTAAAAATTAGCACAATTTTTGCCTGTGAAAAGGCTCTCAACTTGAAGAAAAGTGTTAGAATATAAAAATACACCAACAAACCTTGCTGCAACTTCGGAGTTTTGGTGTAAAGGATTAGACTTAATATGTAGTCTATATTAATTTTTATCGGGCACTGTAATGTATAAAACTTAGTTATTTCAGGGGTGATAATGTTAAAGATAGAACTCACTACCCGCAAGATGCCTACATTGTTATTTATCCTCTTCATTTCAAGTTCCGCTCATTTGTTAAATAAAATATGTACAGCTACAATTCTCTCTTCTGTTTTGATGTTAATCTTTTTCTTAAGGCTGTTTTCATCCTAGTTTTGTGAGTTGCAGTACTTTATTTACCAAGTATGTTAAGCCCACCTGATGATGCTCAATATTTGCGATCTCCAAGATCAGGACACGTGGCAGGTGACGTGTCCCAGAATTCAGAAGAAAGGGCCCACAGGGGCCGACCAGACCATCCTGTGCCCGACCTGCAAACACGAGCTGGCCCTCCTCGGGCCCCCCTGCAAATTAGCCTCCTCGGTTCCTCAGCTCGCCCCGAGCTGCCACAAGACCAAGACTCCTCGGCCTCCTCGCTCGTCTCCAGGCTCCCGGCCGAGGCTGTCTTTCTCGGCCTTCCGACCAAGGCCACCGCTTACAGGCGTAACCGCCGCTCCGTGAATCTCACCATGCGCAGATTCTACGCCAACAACATTCCACGTTCCACGCCATCACGATCCCCATTAATGGGCGATCCGCTCTCTACGCGGGCGTGACGTCGGAAGCGTAACTGCCGGCGAGATTCTCGCGCCTGCTGCTGCGTGCCACCGCCGCTATATAAACCCCCATCACAGAGGGGTCAAGTAAGTGTAAGTCCACGTTGCTCACCCCGGTTCTTACGGGGAGACGGAAACGGAAAAAAAAACGATTTTTGGCTCAAAGGCAATATGGACTAAAAGAAGGATCTTTACTAAACTACAAACTAGCAAACTACTTGAGGTGCTATCTACTATGCCATAGAGATTATACCTCACGATACCGGTCCTTCGGGTCTTCATTCCGCAGTCCTGCTCGTCCATCCACGCTCCGTGGGTTGATCCGGATCTTGATCACCTCCACGCCCTTCTTGAGTCGAAGACGATCCACCCGAGAGTTGTACTCCGAGCTCCACCTCGAGCCGAGGCAACTAGGGCAACAAGATCGCTAGGCTTGATGTCCTAGGTTGTGTAGAAGTGGTAGATGGATGTGTTTTTCTATTTGGATTCTTTTTCTCTCAACACATGAGATCAAAGGAAGAATCAAGAGGAGGAAAAAGAAGGAACAACCATGGAGCTTTTTCTTTTTTTCTCATAAGAGAGAGAATGAGAAATGAATTATGAGCTAGAGAAAATGAACCATGGTTGCAATAATACACAAATATCATCATTACTAATCCTTTCATGATAAAGTTGATGGCTACATTTGAATTGACCATTTTCATATAAAAAAAATAGAAAGAAAACCAAAGAATACTCTAGACATCTCATGAAGGTCCAAGTCAATGGTCAACAAAGTCAAGTATGGTCAAATGGTCAAAGCAATTAGCCATCACATAATTGTCACTAAAAAAGATTAGTAAATAATGTCCCCGGCTCATAATAGTTTTGACCGAACGAACTGCCAAAACCCTAATGAGTCCGCCTCATTATGGTTTCGACCGAATCAACTGTCAAAACCCTAATGAGGCACCTCCTTCCTCTTCGCTCCTCACAACTGTGCATACACACCCGCATCCGCATTCCGTAGAATGCGAATGCACAGAAGACAAAACAAATCCATCCGTGCAATACTAGGATCCGGCTTAAACCAAAGCCCACTAGTATTGCCTGCCCGAACAGCATACGCACACAAGTGTACGTAAGTGATCGTAACCCTGCCGTAAAACTATACGGCCTCTACACCTTTCGCTCAGTGCAGGGAAATTCTCTGTGTGGGACTCTAAGACTCGATACTACGCTGGCAGTGGGTTTAACTACAGACCGTAGGCGGCACTAGCTGTACGTAACGGTCCCCAGGTAGATGTCGATAAGAAGGCCGATGAGGTAAATCCATCCGAACTCCTACTGAGACAGAATGTGAAAATCTCCGTACAGTCCAGTCTGTTCGTCTAAGAATATCGCATGGCGGGCCTAGGGGGTGGCAAACGTCAGTCCCCTAATAGCGGTACATGTCGTGTCGGAGTGTAGCCCAGAACACCTTGAGATAACACTGGAAACCTACCAGTATATCTCGCTTGCCCTGGCCAGGGACGACTATGTGTAATGGCTCTCCTAGACATAGCGCGATATCAACCCTCAATACCGGTCTAACTGTCACTGCCTCCAAGTGCTTCGGGACTGCACCCAACTACTACCTGTTTGCACGACTCCTTTGAGCCGTGGTAGAGTAGTAATCAAAGAACAGTGGGAACACACTCGAGGTGAAGTGACAGTGTCAAGTCAACGGACTAAGCTGTACTCATGTCACCTGGGAACTGATAACTGACGATAGGTATAATACCAACCAACTGTTCCCGACGAGTCCTGTCCAGTGTACTCATAACCTAACGAGCACTCGCATACTATCTCCATTACGACGTACTTATGGCTGTGGGGCAGACCATCTCCCCTGCTGGGATGAGAAGCGCATACGCTAGTCTACTCCAGAGTATCGATGCCCTGTCTCGATAATCCTACGAATAGGGACCTGTATAAGGATGTGCTTATAGATTACCCAGTCCCTACAAGTGCGACTGCCATCACAACGCTGGTAATCAAGCAAAGATCCTAAGGGCTCCACTAATATGTATAAGCAATATGCTAAAAGAAACACATGCACATATTAAAGTAGAAACAAACCAAGTAGCATACTACCATTTTGAGCAAGATTGTCTATACAACTGTGAATATCCCAAGCTTCCATTAAGTAATATACAAACTAGTATGATACAGTAATGGCCTCTAATGCATATACATTAACAATCTCCCACTTGCACTAGGTCCATGTACTGGCGTATCGAAGACCTATCATCTCGATCAGCCGCTCGAACTGAGTCTAGGGTATGGCCTTCGTGAATGGATCTGCAGTGTTATTCTCCGAATTTACTCTCTTCACCTCGATCTCCCGGCGATCAACGATCTCTCTGATCAGGTACCGCCTCAAAATGTGCCTGGACTTCTGATGGGACCTGGGTTCCTTCGCTAAAGCTATAGCTCCGTTGTTGTCACAATACAGCGGTATTGGATCAACAATGGTAGGAACCACCTGAAGCTCCGCAAGGAACTTCTTCATCCAGGCAGCTTCCTTTGCGGCATCGCAAGAAGCTATGTACTCCGCTTCCATAGTTGAGTCGGCAACGGTTTCCTGCTTGGAACTCTTCCAGCAAACCGCCCCTCCATTAAGGGTAAAGACATAACCCGATATGGACTTGGAGTCATCCTTGTCACTCTGGAAGCTGGAGTCAGCAAAGGCCTCGATCTGGAGGTCTTTTCCACCATACACCAAGAACATCTCCTTAGTCCTTCTTAGGTACTTGAGAATGTTCTTTACTACTATCCAGTGTTTCTCCCTTGGGTCCGACTGATACCGGCTTACAACGCTCAATGCGTATGCTATATCTGGTGTGGTACATAACATCGCATACATTATAGAGCCTACCGCAGATGCGTAGGGTATAGATAACATGCGAGCCCTTTCCAAATCAGTCTTGGGAGACATCTCTTTGGAGAGGGTGATTCCGTGACAAGCCGGTAGATTACCGCGCTTGGAATCTTCCATACTGAATCGTTTCAGTATGGTGTCGATATACCTGGACTGTGAAAGTCCCAACATCCTTTTAGATCTATCACGATAGATCTGGATCCCCAGAATGTAGTTGGCATCGCCCAGGTCCTTCATGGAGAACCTCTGTGACAAGAATCCTTTGACTGACTGTAGCATAGGAATATCATTTCCTATTAGGAGAATGTCATCCACGTACAAGTCGAGGAATACCACAGTTCTCCCTACAATCTTACTGTAAATGCATGGGTCATCTAGGTTTTTGATAAAGTCGAATTCCTTGACAGTATCATCAAAGCAGATGTTCCAACTCCGCGATACCTGCTTCAGTCCATATATGGACTTGAGCAACTTGCACATTTTATCGCTGCTCCCACTCTGAATGAATCCCTCCGGCTGATCCATATAGACGCACTCTTCCAAATTTTCATTTAGGAAAGCCGTCTTTACGTCCATCTGTCAGATCTCATAATCGTGGAAGGCAGCAATGGCAAGAAGGATCCGAATGGATTTGAGCATAGCCACTGGAGAAAAGGTCTCGTCATAGTCCAAACCAGGTCTTTGACGAAAACCCTTTGCAACAAGTCTAGCTTTA